>CM062818.1:833456572-834062874 GCA_031772625.1 Pinus tabuliformis
TTATAGGGACTTAAGAGCCCTTGGTTTATGGAAATTTATGATTGGGGTTGTAGTGCCCAAAAATGTCTATAACAGTTGCCCCCTAAAGCATGAGGTCGTTAATCTGCTGATGTCGGGTCAAATGCTTTATCATGAGGATATGAAGTTCTTTCAAGTTGGAAGGCAACCTGTAATAAGATACAATACAATACATTATCTTCATAATATTTTCATGATCCAGCTGAGGCGGGCATTCCCATGCTGAGCTTTATAAATTCATCTTCATGTACATAAGACAGACAATCGTATGAGTGTAGACTGATGATTCTGGTAGAACCATCATCCCTTAGGTTGGATGATTATTTGTGAAGTAATGATGTACATTTGATGTCTTTATTTTCCTGAATATATATCGCAGCCTGAATGGATGAAACTAGATCTGGGGTCTTCAATCTCGTTCGATCTTCACTCAAAGTACAAGTCGATCCATGTGAGTGATGTTCTGGAGTTGAACATGGAAAGACATCACCTGATTACCAGCCAATGATGTAAGCTGTTAACAGGCGCAAGAGGAATCACCGATAATGATGATGACCCTCAAGGTACTATAGTACAATTCACGTCGTGTGAATAAAGGACTTGGCATTGAACACCACACAAAATCTTTCGGTCGAAGGCCATTGATGTAAACCTGTCGCCGAAAGTGAGAAACTTGCCATTAAGGCATGCAAGCTTCAAAGTACTGAAAGGCTTGTTCCTAGATAGACTTCTTGGATAATGAGATGATGTCGACAAGAAGCGATCCGTCATAGGAGGTCCTTAGTGAATCCCACATCAATGACACGGAACGGAGCAAATGATTTTAATGGAGGTGAAAACGATCTGGTGATATAAGGTTCAAGGTGGCGGTCATGAAAGAATGGAGCGTAAATGTATTGCAGTGGGTGAGACACAGGTGAATTCTCTGAGCGACTTCTCTTGAACATATCGGTGACACTGACATGATGGATCTGAGCAACTTCTTTTGAACATATCGGTGACACTGACATGATGGATCGGTAGCATTAACCCCAAATATGGATGGTGTGACAGAACCATGGTGATGTGACCAGTGAATGGAACAACCCAACCTGACTTGGATGCGGAGTGAAAGTGTCATGTTCAAGAGCGACTTGCTACCGATAAAGTTTCTTCAAGTTTTCTTCCCAATTTTTCCCCAGTCATTGCTGAACAGTACCTATTTATTTTTGTCAAGCTTGAGGAGGATAACATATGCTTGTTCTATAATTTGCCCTTCGGGCAAACCCGTTGCTATGTTTTAACGAGCCTAGCAATAGTGAAACTCGTTCTTGTCTGTATGGACAAGTTTGTCGCTATCAGGTTTTAACGAGTTTAACGACAAAGATAACTCGGTCCTTTTCAATTTTATAGAGTCTGAAAAAGGGACATAAAGAAAACTCCAATAATCCTTTTTCGTCATATAATCCCTTGAGTCCAAAAAAGTATAAAACAATACAAAAGGGATGAATTTTCGGTACTTTTAACGAGCCGAACAAAATAAGTCCTCGATCTTTTTGTGTAATAATCCCTCAAGTCCAAAAAGATTAAAATCTAAAGGAGGGATAGCACTTCCGGTCCCTTTAACGAGTTGGAGAGGCCAATGGCTCGACAATATTTTCATATTTTATGAGTCAGTTGAAAAGAGCTTAAAGGAGACTCGTTTTTTGAGGAACGAGTGATAAATTCAGGTAGCAATTGATTCCAGGTAAGGTTTGGAATTTTCCAATCACGGCAGTGTCACAAGGAAGGCTAACAGGATCACTCTTCGCAGCTGTTCCTCAAAAAGGGTAAACAATCAAATGGAGGTGAATGATCGGCCAATACAGATTGGAGGTGATGATGAGAACATGACCAAGGCTTCAAAGGCTGATGATAATACATTCACGATGGTTATTTACCGAAAAATGGTTCATTTTTTAATGAGCATAAACTCTGGGGGAACATTTGCTCATTTCTTATGTTTATTTTTTAACGAGCTTGAATTCCGCGTTAAAACTGCTCGATTAATCCAGTCGTATAATAAGGATGTCTCATATATAAAATGGCATTTTTTCAAAGCTTTGCCCCACAATCTTTCTTTATGCAAGTTAGGAAACGACCAATCCTACAAGTTTAAAGGGTTAGAGGACCTATAAATTTAAAAAATAAATGGTCGCTCTTCGCTTGCATGCCCAAAGGTTTTCATGCCCCCAGGTATAGCGAAGTAGAGTTTCCAGGTTACCCCTCAATTTGCAGACAAAACATTTGTTTTATCGGGAAAGGCCTACCTTTTCCAGGTTACCCCTCAATTTGCAGACAAAACATTTGTTCTATCGGGAAAGGCCTACCTTAACAAAAGTATCTTATTACGGTCTAATCCCATTTTCCAAAATGGACGGGTGTGTCAGCCAGTCATATATCCTCTGTGGAAACCTACCCTATACCCAAGGTTCTCCTGTCGAAATAGGCCAGGGTGCATGCCCCCTGGGTTTCAGTCATATCTTCCGAATCACTCGCGCTCATTAGGAGGACGGACTGGGGATTGATGAGACATTCCTTGCATGAAAAGACCATTCAGGGTTGGTATATGACTATTTGCTATGTGTGAACCGGGGAATGAAAGCTGGTCTACGAGCTTGACCACTCTTCCTTCATGCGGAAAACACATTACTCTAAAGAGTGAGGAGACAATGGCTCCCATGCAATAAATATAGTCTCGTCCAAGGAGTAGATTATAATCCAGGGGTCCTTGGACTACCATTACGTTCATGTGAACAGTTTTCCTTCTGAACGTTATTGGCACATTGGGAAGGATCCCTAACGGTTGACTAGTTCCTTTGTCAAAGCCTGTTATATTTCTCATCTCAAGCAGAAGCGATGGAGAACCAAGTGCTTTCCAAGCAGTTGAGGAAAGGATACTCACAGAAGCCCCTTCATCTATGATGGTACCAGCCATGATC
This sequence comes from Pinus tabuliformis, assembly GCA_031772625.1. Taxonomy (NCBI): domain Eukaryota; kingdom Viridiplantae; phylum Streptophyta; class Pinopsida; order Pinales; family Pinaceae; genus Pinus; species Pinus tabuliformis. The sequence continues at coordinate 833,459,551 of CM062818.1, forward strand.
ATTATATATATTTGAGCAATGATTCGAAATGGTACACTAGCCGATAAGCGGGGTCTGCCTAGTAGATTCCAATCGAAGGAAACAACCAGGTTGCTTGGAGGTTGCGGCCGAATAGACGACCGGTATTGAATCTGACAAACTTCCTTCCTACAGTAAATTAATGAGTAGACTACCCCATGTTCATCGGAGTCTGTGCTTACGAAGAGAATTTGAACGGTGTCATTCTTGTTTTCTTCAGTGACTGTATCATCTGAAGATGGCTCCTCTGAAGGTAAGACCGGGTTAACTGCCGCCTCGACCTTTTGAATTTCGTCTGGTGTGGATTCAGATGGTTTATCTTCAATGATAGACGCTTCGGTCGACCACAAGGGCGTGTCAGCCGGATTTTCAACTAGTGACGGACTCGGCAAGAGCTTCTTATATCCAGGAGGAAGTCGTAACAGTGAAACCGAATGGTCGTCCAAAACTCTTTTAGCCTCGTCTAAGAAGGGACAACGGTGGACGGTGTGATCGCCTTCACACAATTTACAAGGAAATTTACATCTTCCTTTTTGTCTAAGGGCTTCACTTTCACTAGTTGACAGTGTACCCTCAACATGATCATCAGAGGTTGATGACACCGGATTGTGCAAATGAGGAGACCAGTCCCTTAAGATCCAAGGGATGCAAGGAAAATCTCGATGATAGTGGTCTCCTTTGCAAATGACACATGGTGATTTAGGCCTGGATGGTGCAGTGTGTGGATTTTCAATAGACGATGCCTGGTTGCCCCTTTTTGCCTTTGGCTCCTTCTCCTTATTCTCCTTCTTCTTCTTCTCCTTCTTCTTGTCGGTTACTTGATTTTTGGCTTTACTAGCTTCATCAAGCGAAGAGAGGAAGAATTGGATGAAGTAGAGGGTTGGGGGGTAACTTTGGTATCGTTTAGTTGCTAACTTGATTGTTAAGGAATCACGATGTTCTGAATGACAGAAGTTGAGAAGAGCCATATGGGCAAGCCGATTTTCAATCCTGGAAGCAACAATGTGGCCATATGGGGTGCACCAACATCCCCCCAAGAGGAGAAAGGACTAGGATTTCCTCCAAGGGGAACTCCTTGGTTGGTGGACTCCATTTTTCTCAACCTAAGACCAACGTAGGAAAGGTGATATTTATTCAGTTTAAACTAAATTTTAGACGCTTTGACACAACTTTTTTTTTCAATTTTTAAGAGTCGAGAAAAAACAAAAGATGACTCTAGTCGCCTTCAAATTTTAATGAGCCTGAAGTGACAAGTGCTCAGATGGACCTTTTCCTTTAAGGAGTCTGAAAAGGAACGAAAGAGACTACTCTAGAAATCTAGATGGAGGGATTACCAAACCAATCACAAAACTGCAGAATACTTTTTATGGTACAACAGTCAATCTTCCAGAATGCTGTGTTCAATGCATAGCAATTGATAGGGCGGCATACATGGCTTCCTATGGATAAAGGATAAAGCCTATTGTGGTCTCCCAATATATACTCGACGGTGCGTGGGAGCACAAGTCCATACTAGCACTTATCTTCTCAAGGTGGAGGAATCACCCAACCAACAATGAAAACAACAGTTACCAAGCTTTACGACGCCGGAATACGTCTCTAGCCTAGACTTATAAATGTTGTGCGTTAGGTTCCAAAGCGTTTTTAGATTCATTAAATTTAGTTTACAGTTGATCTTGCTTAAGAAATTTGCCTTTCAGGTTCACTGCATGATGTAGATGTACAATTCCTAAAATGCAATCTAAGATGATAAACAGTCATTTAATCTTCTTTTTGCAATGAAAATCCTAGCTACTAAGGAAAGAGAGATGGCGTTCTTTCAACATAGAGCAGAGAGCACACACTATATGCACTGTCCTAAATCAAACCAACAAACAGTCTAAATGCAAAATGCACGTGCATGTATTTGTTTTCAGCCTTCTTAATGTGTGAATGATAAAAAGAAAGCTAAGTGCAAATCTGAATTATTTTTCAAAGCGACGTTACTAACAAGTTTCTTTTCAAGACAAAATGAGGACAATGACGACACTTTGCGATTTGGAAATGAAAAATTGCTTTCGACACTTGAAAAACTACTAATTCAAATCAAATACAAGAGTAATAGTGTAATCGACTATCAAGAACAATCAGATTCTCTTCTATGACTGAAAACGACACTTGCGACACTTTCAAATCAAGAAATGACAATACGATTACGCTACTTCTTTGTAAAAGAGAACTGAAAATGGCTCAAAATACATAAAAACATTTACAGTCCTTTGCACAATGGAGGCGGAATAATGGCAAGGAAGGGGGTTTCAATAGAGGTGTACTGACTACAGGCAGCAAAATTCTTGAATAGAGCTGAAAAGAGTGAACACAGAAACCAAATCTAGGAGCAGGAAAGGCCTTGTCTGATTAGCGCACCTGTAACACAGTGAAAAAGAGATGCAACGCACCTACTACACTCAGGAAGTGCGATGCATCTAGAATTCACAGAAGAGACAGTGCGCTGGACTAGGGACAAGACTTTAACTGGGTTCCAGGTCACAGTTTGCAGCTTAGTTCAGGGATTTAGGCCGAGCAAGTGGTAATCAGTAAATCAATCACAGGGGTAGATCTAAAGAGGTTACTAGAGCCACCACAAGGGTAATTAGAGAGCTTGTAAATCAATTGTTCAGTTCATAAACAAAACCCGGAGATAGACTAAAGCAGCATTGATCTACTTTGCACTTGCATAGCAACTACAGTTCGAAGGCTAGCTGGCTTAACTTCAGGCTTCGTCTATAAGTTTATAAAGCAGACAAATGTAGATAAAGAAACAATCTATTCGCTCCCCAATGGAGTCGCCATTTTGTTATCGGGAAATCTAGTGTCTATGCAAAGCTGCTAGTCCCACTAAGGCTAGTAGCTACCTTAGAAACAAACAAACGAAAACTACTTTCGTTTTCCTTTATGAGAAATAGATAAGAGGGGAATAAGGAGACCAACCTCTATCTTGCGCTTGGTTCCTTGCTCGATTCCTCTACCTTCTGATAGATCCTTTCCACTCGCTTCCTCGTCTACCCAGCTTCAAAGAGCACCTATAGAATCAAAGCAGCATAACACTATCCGAGAACATAGATCTATTATCATAAACAATATAGGACCATATATATATTGACCACACAAATGCATATAACATCAATCATACAGGAATGTGGAGGAAAACTTGAATAGCTTTATTGATATTCAAGAAAGAGCAAAGAGGATTACAACCAATTGTTCTGACCCAACATCATCCTCTCAGCAAGAAAGCCCTTCTTCACCTCATGAAAAGCTTAGATAACCCAACACTATGATATTGCACCAAGAAACCAGCAGCACTTCCTTACAAGATACAAAATTCTAGCCTCTGGATCTCTGTGATGAGGGATCCATATATAGATGTTTGCAAGGGGGATGAGTCATCTTTTGAGATTTGATTAGTATCCTCTCTTTGACAGTTCTTGATTCCACTTGGAGATTGATGATCTCTTACTCATCCCTGGGCGAATGCAGAGAGGCAAGTGTCACAGGAGAAGTTTCTAGAAGATTCCATGATCCTCCACCTTGCAGATTAACCCTGCCATTTGTCCACTCTCACCCATCGCACCCCATATAAGGGCTTTTCAAGATGCATCGCACCTCCCGAGTGTATTTAGGTGGGATGCAGCACACTTTGACCATGGAGCAGGTGAGATGGTCCAGTTTTGACTAGTTCTGAGTAGTTTTTCATGGAGAACTTCTGGGAGAAGATGTAATCAGTTGACCTTGTTCTTTTAGAGGTTGGAACAACACTTTTAGGGAATTAAGAGCCCTTGGTTTATGGACATTTATGATTGGGGTTTCAATGCCCAAAAATGTCTATAACAGTAATGATCAGCGAAGTGATTTGGACCTACACATAGTTGCGCTCACAGGTATGACGGATCGCAGAGCCCTAGAGGAGAGGCTTGCACAGCTGGATGAGCTTGTTGAAGAGATATTTTTAGCTAGATTTCACCAACAGGTCCCAAAGCAACGCAAAAGGGCATGGCATGATAGACACATCAAGCAGCGCACCTTTAAGGTAAATGACCTAGTTTTTCTATATGATAGTAAGTATGATAAATTTCTAGGGAAATTCAAGATAGGACTAGTTAGGGCCCTATGTCATTAAGGGAATTACCGATGGAGGAGTGATACAGTTGGTCAAATTAAATGGAGAACCCTTCCCAAGAAAGGTGAATGGCAGTCGCTTGAATCCATACACCGGCGGTCCGGCCATGTGACTAAATGAAGGTAGTATAGTCATAGCACTCCAGGCAGCTAAAAGGAGGTGCAGGACTATAAACTACACTGCACGGGTTGGGGAGCTGCACGATTGAAGGACGGTACGAAGCAAGGAAGTGTCACTGGATCCGCGACAGCGCGGAGGGAGTTGCACTACCCAGCGAGAAATTGCATAGGTCAGGTGAAAAGTGACCGTTACAGTGACTATTCATGAAAATACGGCAAAAGTGAGGCCAAATGGAGTAGGTGACAGGCATTTAAGACTAAATTTATGGCTCAAATCCTTGAAAATTTGCCTTCAATCTAGCACTAATGAACCGATTTTGGGGGGAACAATCAGATTTGAATTCAAAATGCCCTATAAATTACAAGTGGTTGTCCAGTGAAAAATACTTGGCATTTTGAGAATTGAGTTGTTGAGCTCTCAAGCACAGATGAATCACGGAAAATACAAGCTTCTCATAGCTACTAAGATATTTGAGACTTTTCCGATGGAAACACAAGAGTTCTTGCACAAATTCATGTCAACACCACCCAGAGATTATAAATACCAAACAAGTAGTATAGGAGTCAGCACAAGAAATGGAAAGAGCCTCAAAAGTGGCTACTCCGGAAGTGGCTGAAGTATTGGCAGAGGTCCCTAAATCGTGGAGAACATCAAGACCAAAGCCAACCCCAACTAAGGAGACCATGAAGGACAAAAAGGGCAAGCAGCCTACCATACCGGTGTGCGCATCACCAAGAAGAAACCTGCCAAATCCCACTACACATGAGAAGGGCAAGGCCATAAACCTAGAGCTAGAAGAGGAGGACATCAAAGACATCTCGATGGACAATGAGCATGTGAGAATGGAAGTGGAGGAGGTTGAAGCCTAGGGTGCAGACCCTATTACGCGGTTGTCGGAGTATGTCCCTTTGCGCAAGCCTGACTCCAAGGTCCCAAAGGACATTGATGAGAGTAAGACTCCCGTACAAACCCCTCTACTACCAGTTGAAATTGCTTTCGATGGTCCGCGTTTGGCATGAGTACCGATACTGAAGCTTGAAGACTGGGACTGGACCATGAGAATTTCCCATGCCTAGTGATCGATCAGCTAATGCGCCGCATCATAGATACAAATACGAGAACGATAGCATTAGAGCTGCGGAGGTGGCTCAAGGGGGTAGAAAAGGCAGGGTTGCTCAACCTGCTTTGGGTGCCACACTATAACCACACCCCGATGACAGTTTCGGTCATCAAGCAGCTGTTGTGCTTGGTGCATGATGGGTGTCTATGGCTGGAAGAGTCGATACCCATCACAAACAGGTTGATTCACCGAATAACGCACCTGTTGTATACAAGTGAGAATCCGGCAATGATCTTAGCGGCAAGGGTGGCGAGCAGGCACTCGCAGAGTCAATGAAGGAGAAATTTAAGCTGGTGAAGAAGCTACACGGGTATGCTATCTTCAGCATTTGCGACCCCGCTTTGAAGGTAGCAATGCAGATCCTTTCAAGGAAGGTGATGCGAAAGCGGCACACCGATGAGGTGCCAGCGCCTGTCATCATGCTTGCACAACAGTGTGTTGAAGGAGTCCAGTTGAACTGGTCAGACTACCTTTGCAGAGAGTTTCTGGCTAACTACTACGAAGCATAAGAGCTAAGCAAGACATTCCACTACGCGTGGCTCTTGCTGTCGATTGTGCTGGTAGTGTGGGAGCTACCAGAGGATAGCTAGTTCCCTTTGGTCGCACCAGACCTCCCTGAAGCAACGAAGTACACTTCGTTGTGGGTGACCAAGGATGCACAGTGAGTTCAGGGCATCAAGATCTTCTGGATCTTGATGGAGATGAATATCAGGATGGCCATCAATTGCAAGCCGTGATTGTCACCCACAATGTATGCTAACCTACAGAACTATGCCAACTTAAAAGGTGATTACCATCGAGTCTTCATCAGGGCGCAGAAGGACCCTGCGCAGAAGTGGTATGACTTACCGTACCTAGCCACAGTTGACGCCATTGACGTGGTGCTTGATCAGTGGCCGGCGGAGTGGCACATTACCATGGACTTGGCGGTGGGTGGAAGCAAGTTCGGCATGCAGAAGAAGAAGGAGAAGGCCAAGTTGAATATGGTATAGCTCGTTGAGAAAAGGAAAAAGGAGACCACTGAGAAGGCCCAGGTGGAACAAGTAGGAAAGCAGGCAGGAAAATAGACAGGTGGCACAAAGTGAGGCTCTAACAAAGGTGCGAGGTCACCTTCACCTGACATAGAAGAGGAAGACATAGAACAACACAGTGTGGACCCTCAGGAGACATCCACCCGCATTAAGCGCCCAAGACAGCTAGAGAAGGGAGGGTCTAGAAAGAAATCCAAGGCGACCAAGAACTCATTGGACTCTATCACATTAACGGAGGGCAACTTACATGATATTGGTGACACATTCAGAAATGTCATTGCAAAGGCCCTGCAATAATTTGAACAATGACAGCAGACCATCCTAGGGGCCATCCAGACCGGGTTGCACGAGTTGCAGAACCACACGTTGCAGGGTGGTATGTTGTCTACCATCTTAGCTATCGTCACTTCAGAGGCTACCGATATGCTGCACATGAAGGCTTCTAGTGCAATAAGTTGCCTGATGGAGCACTGACCACAGAAAATGAGGCTGACAAGCCCACTTTCAGCACCTTGAAGGGAGTTGGGTTGAACCTGATAGCGTTTCCACACGAAGCACTCAACCTCTTGTAGTATGGAGTAATTGCAAAACTAAGGGCCCGAGAGCATCGCGCCCTCTAGGTGATCAACGAACAATGGATAAACAATAAATAGATGGCCTTACATAGAAATGCTGCCATCGCTTCTGAGACCGAGGTGATCAATCAGAGTAAGAAGATTATGCAGGCCATTGAAGAGGCATGTAGAATGGTCCCAGACTTGGCCATTCCGAAGGAAGAGCTAGTCGAGGTCCGCATCCACAAGTTGGCCACAGGGGTGCATGACACTCAGACTAAGATGGCGCGGGTTTAGTTGGAGTTGAACCTGCAGATTATAGAGCTATAGTTGAGGGCCCAGCCTTCAACACTACCAGAGGTAAAGGAATAGTGGACAATTGCTGTCACACAAGCAGTAGTGGTGGTGGAGAGTGCAGTAGTAGACTGCACGCAGTTGTTCAAACAATCATTTGAGGTCCTGACTAGCTTGTAAGAGGACCCAAATATACAGAGGCTATAGACCGAAGCACGTGAGCTACAACAGCACTACGATGAAGTTAATGGCACAGCGCGAACTATCGCGCTGACATGGAGGCTAGCCAAGCTTCAAGAGGCTAAGCATCTGAAGGAACAGGTGGACGCAGTGCTGTACAAGGAAGCAATGTTGAAGGCACGACTAAAGCCCTAGCTGGAGGAAGCTTACACAATCATAAGAAATATTGAATGCAATCTTGTGACTCTGCAAGTGACGCAACAAAAGCTTCGGGCTGACAGCGCAGGAGCAGTGACCGAGAAGACAGTGGAAGATGTGAAGCAGGCGGCAGCTCAGTACATGAATGAGGTTGCGGTCATACGGGTCGAGCTGGACACGCTTCGTGCAAATATCTCTACACCTACCGAGTTTCTCGAGGGCGACTCATGATGTTTGTGTTGGGGTCTGTTGGGAGAGAGATCCCCCAAGGGCAGTTTTGGGGCTAAAAGCCGATGTTTGAGTTAAATTTTGTAATAAAATGATAAAGTCATCCCATTTTGTGGTCACAGAGCGCGAAGGTGTTATGTGTTATAAAGGGTAGTCTGCCCTTAGTTTTGTAAAGTAAATTCGGCTATAAGAGTTCTACCCATGGTCCAACAACCATGGGATTGTATAAAAAGATCTAATCTCTAAGTAGTTTTATGGGGATATACACTGACAGACAATGTAAGAGATTCGTAGCTCGAAAGTAAGAAGTCTAAGTCTTGGGTAGTAACATAGGTAGAGGCTCTGCAATTGAGTGCGCAGAGGCCTAGGGTAGAAGTCCGCAGTTGAGTGCGCAGACCTCTGCAGCTGTGTGCGCAGGGCAGACAGGGTTTGTACACACTTGAAAGATATCAATAAAGAGAAATATTCGGAAATTCCTGTGTCTTTGTTCTCTTAATGCATCTTGACATGTTATGTATGAATTTCCTTTATTATCCTTATGTGATGCGTGAATGAATGGAATTACGTAGAATAATTGAATGCAATTACAATTATGCGTTTACGCAGTGATAACTATAATTATTTGATAAGATAAGCAAGTCGCCTAGATTAATTGGGGAATCTACACAGCACGCTGCCATAGCAGTGTGAAAGTACCTGACCAGCAGGTTAGGTCTGCACTAAGGTCGATTGTACCCTTTCGCAAAGGTATTAAAGGCTAGAATATAGGGCTAGTCTTGCAAGCCCTAGAGTGAAGCAACTTGTGCGAAGGTAGGGATAGAGGGAATCAAACGACATCACAACCATATCAGGGTGTGGAAACTTGGTTCAAGCATCCAGCCATACTACTTCGGGTGAGACTTTGGTCCATGCTCCATGAGCTAATTCCGAAAGGGCCAGTAGTGTAGGGATTTGTTTGGCTAATCAACGCTCAACCTGGGTCAAGCCCCCTCAAGCCAACACTCCTCAAATTTTTCTTTGGTTTTCACTGACAAATTTCTCACCATACATGTTGCTTTGTCTCCAGATCTAGCAGGTGTTCTTCCACCTCTTAGCAGTTCAAGATCAATGGCCTCTAAGAGAGCAGGATCAAAGGACACTGACGGAAGTTCAACTGGAGCATAAGTTGAGCGAGTGTCTGAAAGTCTATCGATCTATGAAGATACCAAGCTTATTGTAGACATGGACATCAAGCTGAAATGCCAAGAGGTCAATGGTTCATTTTCAGGCGTATTTGGGGAATACCTCGAATACCTCCAAGTCTATGTGAACATCCACAAGTTTGTCTTGTATCGGATTGTGTGTAGGTATCCCATGCTCCCATTCGCGTACATGATACATTGGATTGTCTTGCACACTAATCCTGAGACGATGACTTTGCGCAGTGTCAGCGGGACGGATATTCCTACCTTCAGGGCATAGGATTATGATGAAATGTATCAAATGTCAGAGCCCATGATCATCATGGAGACACCCTTCAGCTTACCCAACAATAATGCCAACTCTAGAGACATTTTGAGGAACTGGGTAAAGGAGCCAGCTAAATTCAGGATGACACCCAACCATATCTACAAGAGGAAGATACTATGGAAGGCATATCAATACTTGGTCATCTTTTCATGTTGAACGTATGGCCAAGAAAGCATGGAAACCTTCACATAGAGTTAGGTGATCATGTTGGACCAACTGGCTAGAGAAGGTAAAGCATGTAACTGGTCTAGCATGTTGGCTTATCAGCTAAAGGAAGAGGTAACAAGGGCTTGACAGCTGCCCAAAGATATGCAAGAAGAAATCTACATGTCCATCTACATCTTGGATGAAATCTATGCCCGATAGGAGTTCCCAGGATTGAAGTGGGCATGGACACTATTGGATACTGCTGTGAACACTTATTATAAGATGTTGTCCGAATGTAGGTTCAGAGGAGTTATCACATGACTGTCTGATCATTTTGTCACCCTGGTTTACAAGATGATATTTGAACAAGATCCACCCTGCATGTCAAAGGGAGTAATGGAGGCACTGATAGACATAGCTGATTGGTATGCCTCACAGTTTGGCACCTTCATACAGATGTACAGTGCGGAGAAGCCTCTGCATGTTCTACTGAAGTTTGCCTTGGACATACTCGTCATATAGAAAGTAGCATATCACCTCTCAGCATGATTGATAGCTAGGCCACACAAGAATAAGAAGGAACCTTATCCCGCTCTTCCGCTGCGCATTAGATTATACGAGATTCAAAGTTTCAAGCATGCAGAAGTCGAATCAAAAAAGATGAAGAAGTATCCATTTGACCTCCAAAGTTACAATCTGTATAACCCGCATTGTCTTGCGAAATATCGCTGCACGAGAGTACAGTTCAACTGGATCCATGGGGCATGTCATTGGGCAGAGTAGGACCCATGGAGATATTGTTACAACTTCTCCAAACACAATGCACCAGTCGGCTTTGATGTGGAATGGTTAGCTAAGCAACGTGAAGCAGCATCTCAGAGAGCACTACAAGCAGAAGAAGCAATAGAGGTGAACATACCAGTGCGTGACAAGGGTAAGAGGAAGATTGTCGATCTCATGGAGGAAGAGAAAAGATGCAAGTTCTGAGCAGATCCACTTGTGGAGAAAGCAACTATGGATATAGAGGCAAAGAGGAAACAACGTGACAAGTGAAACGCGCAAAGGCAGAGAGAGAAATGGATAATGGAGGAAACAGAGAAGGAGTTGCATGAGTTGAAGGAGAAACTCCTAAAGGAACAGGAGTTACACAGACAGGAGAAGGAAGAGCAGCAAGAACAAGTACATCAGGGGGTGCAACTTGTGCAGATGGATGAAATAGCACCCGTATGGGTAGTGGACTCATCAGAACAGCTGGCACCAGGAAAATAGGGTGAACCATCGCAAGAGCAGGACTTCGCTCAGGAGATAGAGCGAGAACTTGAACAAATGGATACAGATGTGAAGCGGCAGGAGTTAGAGCAAGACATTGACCTCATACCTCACCACCAAGAGGTCGACCCACCAGCTTCATCGCATCCAGAAAAAGAGAAAGTCCCAAGCAACCAGGGAGACACTGATATCCTTGGATATCAACAAGAAGGAGAGATGCACAACATCTCATTCAACTAGTCTCAACATACAATTGTGCAATATTGCAGAGTGTCAAATCTAGAAGATCATACATCTCCTGTGCAGTTCGAGGAACAAGTGATCATGTCTGACGTGTGCAAACATCCAGTAGCATTGGTCGATGCTACCAGAGCATATGCCTAAGCCACTAGCTCAAGTGTTCACTTACTGATAGCTGAGAATAAGCGAATGGCTAAGGAGCTACACATGGCCAAGGAGGGAGGAGAGTTGGTTACAGCGTCAACTTGAGCATAATTGAAGAAGTAAATAGTGGATGAAATATTGTCCCCTGACACAGTCATGCGGGCGTTGTATTCCAATTTTGGTACCATGCATAAGGTAGTCGTCCATCTCAATGGATGATAGCACCAATGTGCTAGAAGAGCACGTATCTTGTCGAACGTGCATGCTATTGTGGATTACATGAAAACATGGACAATGAGATATAAGGGATCCCTACTTAACTTTCACAAGATGATGAAGCCTAGAGCAGTCGAGCTGAAGCCATGCATCCAGAGTCAAATCCGAAACTATGAAGAGCTGTTACATCTCATCACTAGTCTACAGGCTTCCCATGCATGTGTATTCAAGAGTATGGATGTTGTTGTGCGCGCACATGCGATCCCATCTATTGGGACTCTCACCTAGGTGAAGACAAAGGAATAGGTCTGACTAGAGCTTGACCCGTACTTTCACAAGTTGATGCACATATCCACCAGCCCAGACTTGTCCATCAGTGCAGACACCATGCAAAAGTATGTTGTTGGTCTGGCCATTCTGAAGACAATGATGCACATTATATCAGACGAGTTGGACAGAGGAGCCCGAGCAGTGTACTCGGATGCAATGGCTCAGGTTCCAAAAATATGTCACCTTGGAGTATATGGACACCATCGCGACCTACCAATCTTGGCATCAGTTCACTATTATCGATCATTGCGACGATGTCGAAGAGTTGGAACTCCCATGGTTTTCCGAGTCATAGTGATGTCTTGCATGGCTTGCTCAAGCCATTTTGTCTCACATGGGTACATATGCATTGTAATGTAACATCTTGTCAAGTGTAAGTTCAAGTGTTGATAGATGGATGTAATAGTCATAGAGTAGATGAAGAGTCATGAGGGTAGATGAACTGTCACAAAAGGGAATGTCAAGGGCCACCCCACCCTTTGCTATAAATAGTCCCTCATAACTCATTGTAAAGGCTTTTGGTCAGCCAAGCTTTCATAGGAGTATCTTAGAGAAATCTTGGACAGTATTGTAACACGCCTTGGCTTCTCCACTACACAGAGCTAGTATATCTCTTTGGAGGAGTAGGTGGTTGTGGTTGTGGTTGTAATGTTCCGCTATTGGAAATAGTTGTTGGACATGGATGTATAGTATGACTGGAACTTATACTTCTTAATATAACAAAGCCAACACGTTTCATGCATATGTTGTTTTGTATTCCAACTATATTTTTTACTCTAAATGACATATCTATTTTTTTTCTTACACATGCATGTATGGACTATTTTGTATATGTATGAATCTTTCTAAAATGTGTTGTTTGTTTAACCATCACTTTAGATTTCTTGCTAACTTACCTTCCATGTTCTGATCCATCTTCGCTCGTGTGTTCCCTTCCAAGTTGCGTACTATTACAGGTTTCTAGGGGGTGCACTCACCTCACCCTTAGTGTGTTAGAACCTCTCATGCACCTTCCTTGACTTACTGCAACTGTCACACCCTTGCCACCAACAGGGACATCTTACTTGCAACTGTGCGAAACCGTGGTCAAGGCATTACCATACGACCCACTACTAGGAATCCTGCACCAAATGGTCTGAGGTCTAATTGGGACTTCTTATTAGGGAGATCCCCTGACATGGTGGTGGGTCCAACACCATCAATAGAATTCCATCCTCCAAGACTACCTTAAGCTCCTGCCTAGATTTACTGGGGAATGTGATATCACTACGTAAAAACATATTGAGACCTTCTGTGATTTTGCAGAGAATTTAAACGTTGAACATCTAGATGTGGTATTGAGATTATTTGTTAAATCATTGGATGAGGAAGCTAGGAAATGGTTTAGGAATTTACCCAACAACTAAGTCAATACCTGGGAAGAGTTGGAAAATGTATTTGTGCAGAAGTGGGGCGAGAAGAAAGATCATAAATACTTCTTAATTGAATTCAATGCTATAAAGAAAAAGCTAAATGACTCCAGACTCATTGGGAATGGGATTGGAGGATTATTTTTTGGTTGGTGGGACAAGATTGAGTGGTTTCTACCCTTTATCTATTGGCTTAGGGGGACTTGGGTGAAGAGTTTCCTCATTCTGATCCTACATTTTAGACCCTTTCCTAGATGACCTGAGATCATATTTCCTATGTAATTGGGGATGCATGAAGTCAGAAAACTATCTATGGTAATTATCTATCTCATCATCATCCAATGGGGCATCCAAACCATCTCCTTCTACTTCATGTGCTTCTAGTTCATTTTCCTCCTTAGAAAGAGAAGATAATTGGTTTTCTTGAACCTTTATAGTTTCTTCAAGATTCTCCTTAGGATCATCTTCTAAATACAAAGGAGGTTGAATATGATCTCGTTGATCCATTCTCTCCCTTTGAAAGAGCTGTAAGGGTGGCCTCTTTTATTTGGGATTAAAATTTTTGTTAAGAGTTAGTTGACTTTGTCGAGGGGCATTCTTGTTTTCCAGCTCTAGTTTTCCAAGTTTGTTAGACAAATTCTTTATCAGCTTGTTCATCTCGTCTAATTTTTGTTCTTGGGTTTCCTTTGCATGGCCTGAAGAATTGACTTCTTCCTTTCCCCTCCTCCTATCACCATATTCAACCTTCCCTTTCCATTTTCCAGTGGAGGTGAAATTTGCTTCAACTTCCAGGGCATCTATTTGGATTTGGTCCAGAGTACGAGACTTTCTTTCTCTGAGGGTAAACCCAAACTTTGGTTCAAATTCTCTAGCAAAAACCACTTTGGTAGCAGCCTGTGCAGTCTTAATTTCAGCAGGAAGACTGTTATACAATTTATTAAACCTCTTTATAAATTTGGAGACATATTCGTTAGGTTTTTTCTTCATTGCATTGAATTTTGTAAGAATATATCCATGGTCCCTTTTTTCCCCATTTTTACATGAAAGAGATCTCCATCTCCTCCCAGGTATTAATTGAATCATTTGGTAAAATTTTGAACCATTTTCTAGCCACACCATCCAAAGACTAGACAAAGAGTGTCTTAGTACTACATCCAGATGTTCTACATTTAGATTCTCAACAAATGTACAGAAGGTTTCTATATGCTTTTGGACTAAGGTATCTTCCTCTCTAGTGAACCTTGGCAGGAGTTTAAGGTAATATTATGGAATCCCATTCAGGGGTTGTTGCAAGTTGAGTGGAGAATATTTACTAAGTATAAAACTAGGGACAACCATGTTTTGCAATGGAGGTGGTATAATATTTACCATAGGGCCTGGTTGAGGAGTTGTATGGATTGTGGCTGTCTGGAGCTGAGACGAAATGTTACCATTGCTTTGAGTCAAGCTGGTAAGAAGGATATCTTTGACATCTTCAACTTCTGGGAAGATATGGAATGTGAAAGGAGGTGAACCTACATAAGCTTCTTTAGATTTGACTCTTGAGGATTATGAGGTAAATAGTGGGAAATGTTCTTCTGGATATTCTCAAACTTTGGAAGAGGACTCAGAGTAGTTTATCTCAGCCCTCTGAGAGATGGAAGTTGATACCTCAAGCAATGAGACCACAGGGTCTAGAGTAATGGAAGTCCTTTCTTTCCAAACACTCTTGGATAGAATTTTTTCAGTATCAAATACAGGGGGATTTTTCTGTTGAGATATGTTGGAATGAGTATGAGGCCTTTTGGAAGCCAGGGTGATTAAGTGAAAATTTAGATGGTGGAGTCGCCATGTGAGATATCTTCAACGCACACCTCATTTTTCTCACCTAACGAAGGGGTGTATAAGTGTCATACCCACGGAAAATATTATGATTCATCCCTGGCAACAACACTAGAAGATGTTATAGCTCCTAGAGACAACCCCTGAGTTGAGGAGAGGTCAGTGCCTAGGACATCCTTAAAGTGTTTGGAAGATTTGTTGAAATTTTTCACCTACATTCAATAATAAACACATTTTAAAAATATAAGTGGTTTGAAATCTCTTTCAAGAGGGTATATGTAGTGGATATCAAAGCAAACTCACAGAAGAATTAATATCTAGCTCTGGTGGCTAACTTATAGAAGCACGTAGTTCGTGTCATTATAGTAAGTGTGAAAGAATAATATGAAGAAATGAAATCAAAGACACAGGGCTTATTGTAGAATCTAGTGCATCGGACTTCGATAAGAAAACAGATAAATGAAAATTGAATGACATATCAGATTACATGGAACACATATTAAGTACACTATATCTTATTAGTCACATGCATCTAAGATCAACATTAGACATAGATGAATCCATGATTTCATAAAAATACACCCAACAACTACTATTACATGACATATGAGAAGAAAACAAAGATAAGTGAAATGAATGCAAAATATAATACATATTACGGCCTTATGTGAGCCAGAATCACGAAAAATTGTTTATTAATTTGCAGATAGAGCATACATTTTCCCTTTCTCCATTAACAGTTCTAGAGCCTTATTGAAACCAAAAATTTGGAACCTTTCAAAATGTATCATAAAAGGTTTTTTTATGGGGACTCAAGACGAGTACCCCTTACAAAATATTCTTTCTTGATATCCTAATGACTCGACATAACAAAAATGGTGTGAGTGTGCAACTTGCACAGTTGTACTAACTAAACCCTAACTAACTTGAGTTCATTTCTTGAAATGAAATATTTACAAAAAACATAAAATAACAAAGTGTCATCATGGACGTGATCAGAAAAATCTTCATCTCCACTGGCAAGGTTGTGGAGGAAGAGTTATTGGTTCGATGATCTGGAGTTTTGGAAGGTTCATGAACTAATAACATTTCTACCGTAGTGTTGGGCTCGGCAGATGAGAGCGAAAGAAACTTTGATAGGTGATCTTGAGACTTATGACCCTTGCATAATTCGTACTAGTGCGAAATAAGGTCCTCACCAGCCATAGCAGTTTGAAATCTCTCCTTAGATAGTTCACTACTATATTTCCCTTTAAGGAGGAGGTCTTCTCGTGGGAGGAATAGAATCTTCTCTTAGCCTCTACAAGCATATTATTGTACTTATCCCTTGGGATCAATCCTCCTACGAGGTCCCAACAACTTGGTAGTCCATCTCTAACCCTCTGATCAAATTTTGATTCAAATGCAGTAACATCCTTTAACATTGTTTCCATACATTCCTTGGCCTTGGCTCTGGCTGCTTGCTTTTGGATCATCTTGGAGACCTATAGGATTGAATTTACCCAATCTACCACAAATATGGCACTCAACTCACTATGTGGTTTTTTATTGACATATTGAATGAATCTTTTAGTTTTCTCAACATTTTTTTCATCCTCCTCCTTGGAAGATAGGATAAACAACTCATAGTCCTTGATTGCAACTTTTTACTCTACCGTGAGGATCAAATGCTCCCAATTATTCTTCATATATGTTATTATTTCATCCCATATCAATTTTTTTGTCTTGGAGGAGGGACATGTTACCTTTCGGAACGTCATTCAGTTCAGTAACTTCTTGGTTTTCTACCTATAGATTTTTACTAATTAGTTATGCATTTGTCTTGGAAATTTCTGGTTGTTTCTCCTCTTTTGCAAGGGAATGCTTGGCATTGTCTAAATCCTTCTATACTTTCTTGAGTTATCCTTCTGAGAGTTGCAGCTCAGTGAGGGTCATAGTGAGTTTCTCTGTGGGATTTTGAGGATTCTCTAGCGCAAGCACTACACAAATATGAGAGTCAATTGTTTGTTGGAGCTCTGCTACTTGTTTCTTGAGAGCCACCACTTTGCTATTTCAGTCTAGAAGATCCTTGGCTAGGATGTCTTTTTCTCCCTCCACCCGTGCTAGTTCTCTAGACTGCAAATGTTCACTAGCATGCATCTTCATCTTATGCCTCAGTTCTTAGATCTCATCCTGTGAACTCTGGATATGATTTTCTACAATATCTTTGTCTTCTGGGTTCACTCCTAGATTTATAATAAACTCTTTGAAGCTCTCATTTTATAAATGTAGATCTCTAGAGTTAGTTTTCTTTTTCTTTTGCTTTGTTGTAGCCTTCTCCAACTTCTTTTCAGATTTTCTGACAGTCATAGCATTCCAACATAATTCACTATACAACATCTCTCCCACCTACCTATGAAAGTTTATTTTGTTCCCCAAAGAGACATTTGTCAGGTCCAAAGACACATCTACAGTCTTGAACTATGAGCCTAATGGGAGGGACTGTGCAAAGCAATGGTGTAGCGAAAACTTCATTTGGTTCCTCTCCAGGTCCATAGAAGCCAGTATTTTGGTCTGATAGGGGACTAAATGTGATGCCAATTGATGTTGCATCTCTTCTCTAGACTTCTTGTTGTTTTCCTCTATCACCTTCCTTGTTGTCCAACTATATTGTGGCATTGTTGAGCTCCCAATAGAACTTAGAAGGGATACCTCTGTACATGCAAATGCATAATCTTGAAGTGGGTTTTCTAAGGTCACCTGGAAGCCTAGTTGATCTAGCTTTGTCTCAGTCAACCTGGTTTCAATCTCTTCATCCACTGCTTCTTGGGTTTTGGCCCTTTTGTTGGAGTGAACATCTTCCATTTCCACATCTCTAGTCTCATCCACATTTCTCTTATGTTCCTTGTCCTTTGTCGCTGGAGTCTCAATCTCCATTTCTGTATTAATAGGCTAGAAATCAAAGTTAGCTTTCCACTCAACTTCTGGCTTTTGTTCATGATCATAGGTTGAGGCATTAATGAATTTCCTTCTTTTTCATATAATACCATGGGGGTCATAATGCCAAATATCCCCCATTTCAAAATTCATTTCTTTCAACATGTTTTCAACTGAATGAATATCTTTCCTTGTGTTTACAATGAAGGGACCTTTTGGCTTGCCCAACTTGAACAGATAACCTTTTTTAGCAGGAACAAAGTGGATCTGATCCACATGTAGGCTTTGTATAATGAATTCTAAAAACAATATTCTCATTGGCATAAAAATAGGTAAATGGTAGGGAGGGATCTCACACCCATAAACCCTAATTTCAGTGTATTCCTCGAACAAGTACCAATCACCCACCCTAGTGTCCTTACTAAGCTGGAGGATTTCTTTCCACTGAGGCAGAATCCTTGGGGAGGAGACATTGTGGATGATTTTGTATGTTAGCCGTATATGTGGATATAAATTGAGAATAACCCTCATTATTAGGTTTCTGCCTAATCACAATATCCCAGTCAAAAATAGACTTTTTGTTGTTTGTGTGAATCCATGAGACTGATACCGGGCATTCAAACTCATATACATGGGTATATAGGAACAAATAAAACATTATGGAGTAATATCTGAAAAATGAAGTGACAAAAAAATGATGTAGCTGGAATTTGATGGATTTAGCTAGGAAAGAAGGTATATCAAAAAAATGATCTGGCTGCATCATTGTTCTCAGAAACCCTATGGTGGCTTTGGTGACAATATTGGCATCATCCTCCCCAAACAACTGGGAAATTACAGTGAGGATGGGTTGCACTACCTTTGTAAATGTGGGTACTGGAAAAGTATCAACAACAGGTAAGGATTGGTGGCCTGGGGCCAAAATCATCTATAAGAAAGGTTATTGCTCCCCAGCTAGGAGGGCACTATAACTATAAAAGAGGGTTGTTTCATTAAAAAGTTTTGGCTCAAGATAAACTGGGTATACCATAGCCTTTTGAATCAGCTCTAGAGTTATCTCCAAGATTTTTACTCCAGTGGATGATATAAAACAATTTTTCTCTTCTACATAAGACAAGGCAAGCAACGAAATGAACTCTAGAAAGTGATAGATAATTGGCGCGACTTGGTAGTATAACCCTAATTCCACTACTCTAAAAGTGTCCTCTCCATTGACATAGTGGTCATAAATGTCGAACCGGAGGTCCGAAAGGTGGTAGGGGCATAATGGGTCGAAGATTTGTGGCTCTCTATCCATGAGTGGCTCATTGTTGGATGAGAGTTTGGTTTCCCGCACCTTGGGAGTTTTAGGGGTTGTTTTCTTCATATTGAGCATGAGGAAAAAATTGTAGGTAGAAGGTTTGCAGGTTACCTGGTTGATTGGGTGAAATCTGCATGAACAATGTTAGTGGAGCTTTGGAGTTGTCCGATAGGTGAACGACATTGTAGACCAGTGGAATGGTGGGAGTACTCGGCTGCAATAAGTAATATTTTGAATTCAAATGGCTAATGGATTAGGCCTTTATTGATCCAAATTGGATCATTATATTTTTTTCCATACATATTGATGCATTTGGAGTGGAAAAAGTGGAGGAATCATCTCATGAGACAGTTTTTACCAACGGGACCCAGTTTGGAAAAACAGGGTTTGAAACCTTCCGGGAGAATTTTGAGGCATCAAATGAATTTTTTTGGGCGTAAAAATTTACTATTTTATCTTAGCACTTTTTCATACTATTCTACACTCAGTGACCTTTTCAATGACACAAGAATCACATCAATTGGAGTTTGTATGCAAAAGTTATACCACTTACAAGTTGACCTTCCTATTCTCACATCTATATTTCAGGAGGATGCTGCGTCAGCCCCATTATTCATGAAAAAGGGTCTAGCTACGTGTTTGTGACGTAAAGACTGTAGAAGAGTCTATTAACTCTAGTTAAGAGTTGATGTCGTCAAACTTAACTACTAGTATGCTATCGGGTTGTGGTATAACCGGGCCACTAGGAGGAATAGGCATTCCATTCTTTCAAGAGAATTTTGTTCCATAGCTGAGAAAAGATAGCCAAGACAGATAGCAGGTAGATCACATAGAGAGGATTTGTTCATTGTAGCATCCCATAGGCCACAGGAATTACTTCTTTGTACCTACAGCCATATTTCCAGACAACAAAAGAGAGTGAAGCGACCTTACCTTCCAGTTGGGTTTTCTCCTGAAAGGGTTTCCCAAAGAGCATATCTTGTGTCTTATGTGTGTGTGAGCTTATTTTGTCGTTCTCTACTTTTCTGCATAATTTATATTCACATGCAAGCACTAATTACGGTTAAGTCAACAAATCTTAAAGTTTAATAAACTATAATAGTGTAGAATTTTCAGAGTTTTAATATATTATTATCATATATGTTGTAATAGACTGTCCATTGGAATATCCACGATAGTTTACGGATCATTTATAGGCAAAAGAAAATGGTAACTTGATGTCAGGTAGGGTCATGATGGAATGACACGTGGCAGATGGTGATTGGGATGGTGACAAGTTGACACATGGAGGGGCACATTAATCATTTTACTAACGTGCCCGCTTGTTAGTGTTGTCTACACCTTAGCATAATGCAAGGGAGGTGTTGTCCCCACCTCTTCTCCAGTGGGTGGATGAGTGGAAGGTGGGATCTAGCTAAGACCCCCTGGAGTTAATTCAGGTTTTCGATCTGCTTGTTGACTTTTTAACTCTGGGAGGTGTCATCGATGTATTGATTGTGCCAGTTTCCCCCCCCCCACAATGCTTGTGAGGGTTGGTCGGGCTGAAATGAACGTTGATCCACTCTGACACCTACTCAATCTTTAAACACAATCCCACTTCCTTTTGGCTTTCGTCTTGCCTACTCACTGCGCCCGCCTAGGGAAGACTTTTTCTAATGCAGTCTCTTGCCTAAAGACGTTTAGTGCAATGTCAATGCCTTAATTCTATCCCATTTCGCCAACCTGGACTGTATATATCCATCTCTGCACCAAGGATGAAAAATAGGACCATTCGATACTAATACAAAAGGTTATGAGAAATAAAATAGGCCTAATAATTGATAAAATACACTATTAATAATGATGACTGAAACACCAATTATTTCAAGCAATCAACAATTAAGCAATTAGTTTGCTAATGGCCTAATTGAGAAGAACAAAGGAAAATCTAAAAAAATTCTTATCAAAGGCACTCAAAACCAAAAGAATACAATATGGAGGCTTTTGAGATACCAAGACACACTTAGGGTCACAAGGAGGATTAAGTGGAACCAAGCTAATTAGAGATAAAAGCCAAAAAATAATTTTTTTGCATCAAACAAGGGTCAGCGCAATTGCTGAAAGGAAACAAGTGCTCTGTAGCGTAGGTGCAGAGAAGGCCAAGGAGCGCTGCAATGCTCTGTGTTTAGACCAGGGGCAGTGTTGATCAATGTAAGACCAAGTTTTGACAAAAAAAATCCAGTGAAGCACAATGAAAGGTATTCCTAGGGTCAATAAAGATTGACTGAGGCAATGGAGGTATGTTCAAGAGGTGAAACAAATACTACAGACAAGGAAACCACTAAGGGAATGAAACAATCCCTAATATTGTCGCCAATTTTTTACGCATAATTTATGACTGCAAACAAAAGTATCTTACCTAGACCTAGTGGGTTGGTCTAGAACAATAGAAATAAATGAATGTAATGTTCCCCCTAGAGAAATTAAAGAATGGAAAGAGGCTTACTTGGAATCAGTCATAAGATCTTCTCTCCTCTCGTCTTATAAGCTCCAATCATAGTTCCAATTGTTATAATTAGAACCTACACATACAATCAACACAAGCCAAATATCTACGACATCTATGTAGCATTATCCAATTACTCTATTCAATGGATCAAAAAAGTATTGAAATATATGAATGTAAACATAACATAACACATATAGAAAACAATGTACTCTTTTTATTAATATGAATAGGAGAGAGTTTACAACCAATAATGGTAGTTGATCATGTAGAGCTCTCCCCAAGTTGACTTCTCCTTCCTTGTCACAAAGAACACCTCAATGTCACCCTAATGCATGAAGATTATGACTCCTTTAGATTCAAGGAAGCATCATGAGGGTATGATTAGTCCCTAAAAGCCAACCCTAATGTCCTAGATGGTTGTAAATTTATAGGAGAGGGATGGTAGTTTAAGAATTATTATCCATTTACCAAGCTAGGCTTGACATCCACTTAAGGGACAAGGATGAGCTCAAGGGATAAGAAGTGAAGTCCCCAAGTTAGGATCAGATAGGATTCAAATCTCTCATCGAAGGTAAATGGTTGAAACAAATCTCGGAAGCTTCTCCAAGAGGAAGCTTCAATATTATTTTTAATTTTTTTGAATTTCTAGAATCAGCGCACCCCCAACAATTGACAACCTGTTGCTGATTAGCGCTTGTGTAGAACTAAGAAACTTGCTGCTGAACGTAGGTCCGTAAAGGGGTAGGGTCCGATGGGCCTTAAAAGCGCTGATTTGAAGCAATCAGACCTAGAAACTTATGGATTTCAAAGAGTCATGCTTAGGGCTTTGTGTAGGGATGATGATAAGGTGTTCACAAATGTGGATTGATCTGGTTTGCGGGTCTATTAATCAAATGCAATAAAATGGCCTATAACAATGGGGACATTATTGGAATTCTATTAGAAACCTTGAAGCCTTTATTGTGATCCATTGATGTATTTACCTCTTCTCACCATGAAAAGGGTCACCCTACATCCTTGAACCAATAAGAAATATACAAAACATATAACTTGAATCATAACCATCAGTGTATATATACATATATATAGAGAGAGAGAGATAGAGAGAGACACAGCGATAGAGAGTATTGTCACTAAGTGACTACAATACATTAATTATACAAATATATAAACAGATATGACATAGTAGCTAGTGGTTATTTCAATGGATCCATATATTTCAAAATATATCTATATAGTAATTGTGACAAGTTCCAGGCATCCAAATGAAATCATTCTCAATAATTATTCATCGACATTCACTAATGAATGCCACCTTTTGATGGACAAGGATATCCACCCTTTTTGCATAAAGGTTAAATCCCCATGCAACTAAGTAGTTAGTGGAACAAAGCAGTTGTAGTATGTTATATGTAGGTATCCAACATAGAAAATATATATCTCTTAAAAAGGAAACCTAGTTTAGGAAAAAATATTAATGTAAAAATCAGAGAGAGAGAGAGAGAGAGAGATTTATAGGATAACATGTAATTGTGACAAGTTCCAAACATTCAAACAAGATCATTCTCAAACATCATCTACCTGCCTTCACTAATTAGTGCCACCTTTTGATGGAGAGTCATGTCCACCTCTGTTGCATAAATGTTACATCCCCATGCAACTAAGTGATCAATAGAACAAAGCAGTTGAATTATGTTATATGCAGGTATACAACATAGAAAATATAGTTCTCTTAAAAAGGATAAGAAAAAACATCAATGTAAAAATCATAGGAAGAGAGGCAGAGACAGAGAGAGAGATGTTTGCAGGATACAAAGTATTAGGATAGAGAGTGATGTTTACAGGAGAAAAAATATTAGGAAAAAATATCAATGTAAAAATTAGAGAGAGAGAGAGAAATGGATTCAACACCTAGAAATTCCTTGGACAATACAAGTTTAAATAAAAATCTAACAATTTTTGTTATATTTTAGTCAAAATTGACTTAAAAATATACTTTAAAATGGTCAAAATGTAAAATAGTGAGACTTCTTGAAATGCTTTAACCATAATTTTTTATTTTTTTATTTTTTTTTCAATATCTTTATATACTATTATAAATCCATCTTAATTTCACATCTACACAACATGGAGAGAAATAAAATCTCTCAAAATACAAACCTCTTTTGAGTGCAAACCTTGAGAAAAATTTTACACCTATAAAGACTTAATTCATGTCCATGCTTGGTAGATCTAGAGTTAAGATAGATCTATTATAATTCTTAATAATATTATTTACATTTATATAGATTTCACATATTTGTATATAGAATTATTCTTATTTTTATTTTATTAAAATCGTGATACTACATAGTTTTATATGTGTAACAATTTTTTGACACATTTTATAATTTTTTTAATTTGATTTTTTAACGTAATGTCCCTAGCATATATATATATATATATATATATATATATATATATATATATATATAAAGTTTTAAAATATAATAGATAAGAATATGAATTATTGTTTTAATCTATATGAAAATGGATATGTGTTTGTGTGAATTATTAGTGTTTCTTACTCTTTATCGAGTGTAAATTATGTTTTATTATTATTACTATTATTAATCTAATACATTATTTTATGGAACATTTACACTTATTTACAGACACTGCAACATCTCCCACGTATTGGATTGTAGAGTTCCTATCCTTGTAAAATATACATAGTTTTTATTCTAATCATATATAATATATACAGCGAAATAAATATACATAGTTTTTATTTTATTCTTATATAATTTGTTGTCGCTCCCAGAGACGACCTTGGATTGCTTACAAGATCAGTGTCTGGGCACATCTAAATTTGGAGTGTCTCAAATGATTCACAGTAAAGGGAGACCTCACTTATATTCTATATGTATATATAATGGGTTGGTTCATTCACCTAAAGGAGTAAGACATGAATTTCTTGGTACTTCTTCCCATATACAAATCTTAGAAATATGTATAAAACAGTGGAGGCCAAGTAGTCCAAGGACTTACAGTTTAATAGACTTTTGCAGAGCAATGATAGAGGATGAGGAGGAGGGGTAACTCATCATATGGAGCTTACAGCATCAAGAATTCTATGCATAACACATAGAGCTTGCAACTTTAAGAATTCCTATACTTATCTGAGTCAGAAGTGGATATAATGGGAAGAATAGAGGTTTGTTGGGTGTGGAGCCTAATTATCTTCTTTATTCAGAGGTATCGCCACATTGTACCCCAGTTCCTAATGTGGTAGAAACACCGCTCGTAATATTTGCACTGCAAGGGGGGTCCAAGAAGGGGCGACTACGACATTTTGGGAGCTCCTACTTGGTGAGGGATCGAGGGAAACACCCCCGAATCTAAAAATAGATGTAAAATTGCCTTGTAAAAAGTTGTAATTTCGTAGTCAATTTGGGTCGTTCATTAGGCGAAGATCTAACAGTAGAAGTTATGTTTAATTTAGGTTTTTTTCCCTAGAAGTCAACCCCTTGCTATATATGGGGGAATTGTATTGTGTCTATGTAGATCTGTATTCTGAGCGAGAAAGAGAGAGGAGATTAAGCGAAAGAGAAGAGGGAATTATAGCGGATCTGCTGTAGGTTGTATCTCTTCAGTTTGCTGGATAATATAAAAGGAAGGACTAGCTATTTCCCTGTGGACGTAGCCCAAATTGGGTGAACCACATATATTTTTATCTCTCTTGTTTTATGTGTTTTCTGTGTTTATATTTCTGCAATATTTTATGTGTTCCATTGCTCTGTAATATATAATTTTCTAACAACTGGTATCAGATCCGAAAGTCTATTTAGATGATAAACTCGCAGGAGAGAAGGGTTCTTGGTTCGAGTGGGAGCAATAGCGGAAGATGCTAGGTTTAGGGTCAAAAAATTTAACGGCCAAAACTACTAGCTATGGAAGATGCAGATGGAAGATTATTTGTACCAGAAAGATCTGTACCAACCATTGAGCGGAAAGACAAAGAAGCCAACTAGTATGATAGACACAGAATGGGATATTCTCAACAAAAAGGCACATGGAATAATACGATTGTGCCTAGCAGCATCGGTAGCCTTTAATATTTCAAAGGAAATGAAAATAGAGGGTTTAATTCCAACATTGGCCAAACTATATGAAAAACCCTCGGCCTCAAATAAGGTATTTCTTATGAAGCGTTTATTTAATATGAAGATTTCAGAAGGTGGATCTGTTGTTGATCATTTAAATGAATTTATTACAGTTGCCAGTTAGTTAAGTTCTATAGGGGTAAATTTTGATGATGAAGTTAGGGCTATGTTATTTATGTGCTCATTTCCAGAAAGTTGGAATCGTTTAGTTATGGAAATTAGTAAATCTATCTCTAGATATAGTACTTTAAATTTTGACGATGTTGTCAATGCAATCCTTAGCAAGGAAATGCAACGGAAAAGCTCTGGTGAGACACCAGGTAATGCTTTGACTGCAGAGACTAGGGGAAGAAAAATGGAAAGGGGAAAGAGCCTAGAATATTGTAGTAAGTCAAGGAAAGGTAGATCCAAGTCCAGATTGGCAATAGTGCGCTGGAAATGCCGGAAGAATGGACACCTGAAGAAATATTGCAAGTCTCTGAAGGGAAAAGAAGGAGACGCGCAGCAAGAAAACAATCATGAAGTGAATGTGATAGGTGATGTTTTGCAAGATGCTTTGATTCTTTCATTAGAAAATATTATTGATGCCTGGGTGGTAGATTTAGGGGCCTCATTCCATGCCACACCTGATAGGAAACATTTTCATGATTATGTTCAAGGAGATTTGGACAGTTTCGATTGGGTGATGATAAGCCCTATAAAATCATTGGAATGGGTATAGTTTTCATAAAACAACAGAATGGAAATCAATGGCTATTGAAGGAGGTAAGGCATGTTCCAGATCTAAAGAAAAATCTAATTTCAATAGGGCAGTTGGGAGGTGAAGGTTGTGTAACTACTTTTACAAATAAAACTTGGAAGGTCATTAAAGGATCCCTAGTAATAGCAAAAGGAGAAAAGGTTGGTACATTATATTTATGCAATGGTATTTCTCATTTTGTTAAAGCTTTAACCTCTACAGGAGAGGATACGATATTGTGGCATCATAGGCTTGGGCACATGAGTGACAAGGGGATGAAGATTCTTCACTCAAGAAATTTGTTGCCAGGTTTGAAGAATGTTGATTTAAAATTTTGTGAAAATTGTGTTTATGGAAAACAGAAGAGAGCCAAATTCCTTAGAGTTGGGAAAGAAAAGAAGAGCGAAAAATTAGAGCTTGTGCATACAGATGTATGGGGACCTGCTTAGGTATCATCTTTTGGTGGCTCTCATTATTATGTTACTTTTATTGATGATGCAACTAGAAAAACTTGGATTTATTGTATTCGAAATAAATATGATGTATTTGATGCTTTCAAGAAATGGAAATCTTTGGTTGAAAATGAGACAGGAAAAAGGTTGATGTGTCTCAGATCAGACAATGGAGGTGAATATTACAGCAAAGAGTTTGATAGGTATTGTTCAGAGAATGGAATTCATAGAGAGAAGATAGTTCCAGGAACACCACAAGAAAATGGTGTGTCAAAAAGGATGAACAAGACAATTATGGAGCATGCAAGGTGCATGAGATTGCATGCAGGATTGCCTTTACAATTTTGGGCATATGCTGTAGATACTGTTGTTTATTTAATAAACAGAGGGCCTTCAAGTTCCTTGTATGGTGGTACTCCAGAGGAGGAATGGACAGGTAAAAAGGTAAACTACTCATTTTTAAATACTTTTGGTTGTGAAGCCTTTGTCCACATTAATAAAGAAAATAGAACAAAGCTTTAGGAAAAATCAAAGAAATGTACCTTTATTGGATATGGTATTAATAATTTGGTTATCTCTTTTATGATTATGAAAAACACAAAATCATTAGGAGTAAAGATGTCATATTCAATGAAAAGGTTTTGTATAAGGATTAGATGCAGGAAAAGAAACAGGAAAAGGAAAACAGAGAATACACAGTGCTTCATGAGATCACAGAAAAAGTGAAGGTGCTTGAAAATAATAATGAAAAGCAGCCAGAACAACAACACCAACCACAACAACAACAAGCACCTCAAATGCCTGAAAGTGGTTTAGAATATCTACCAGGATAAGTAGACCCCCTGAATGATACTCTCCTTCATTATATTATGTATTGTTGACTGATTCTGGTGAACCAGAATGTTACGGAGAAGCAGTGCATATAGAAACCAGGAAGAAGTGGGAGAAAGCCATGAAGGAAGAGATGAAATCCTTAGCACATAACCAGACTTGGGACTTATTCAGGTTGCCTACAGGTAAAACAACATTGCAAAATAAATGGGTTTACAGGTTGAAGGAAGAAGATGGAGGTAGAAAAAGGTATAAAGCTAGACTTGTGGTGAAGGGGTTTGCACAGAAAAAGGGTATAGACTTTGATGACATATTTTCTCCTGTTGTTAAAATGACTTCAATCAGAACTATTTTAAGTCTTATAGCAGCTGAAGATTTGCATCTTTGAACAATTATATGTAAAGAAAACCTTTGTCCATGGGGATTTGGAGGAAGATATATATCTGCAGCAGCCACAAGAATATGAGGTAAAAGGGAAGGAGAAACTAGTGTGTATGTTGAAGAAGAGCTTGTATGGCTTAAAACATGCTCCAAGGTAGTGGTATCTAAAATTTGATGGGTTTATGTCTGAACAAAGTTATACTAGATGTCACTATGATCATTGTGTTTATCTCAAAAGGAAAAATGATGGCAGCTATATTATATTGTTATTGTATGTAGATGACATGCTTGTTTCAAGTTCTAACATGCAGGAAAAAAATGTTCTCAAAAGAAAATTGGTGAACTCATTTGCAATGAAGGATTTGGGTTTTGCAAAACAAATCCTTGGTATGAGAATAACTAGAGACGAGAAGAATCGAAAATTAACATTGTCTCAGAGTGAGTACATAGAAAAGGTGTTGAAAAGATTTAATATGCAAAATGAAAAACTTGTTAGTATACTTTTGCCTAGCCATTTCAAACTAAGTAAGGAGGTGCGTCCCAAGACTCAGGAAGAAATGGCTTATATGTCTAAAGTTCCATATGCATCAGCAGTTGGAAGCTTAATGTATGCAATGGTCTACACAAGGCCTGATATTACACATGTAGTGGGAGTTGTAAGTAGGTACATGAACAATCCAAGAAAAGAACATTGGATGTGGTGAAGTGGATTCTCAGGTATTTGAGAGGTACCACAAATCAAGCATTATGCTTTATTGGTTCAAACATTGCTCTACAGGGATATGTTGATACATATATGGTGGGTGATAGAGATAGCAGGAGAAGCACAACAGGGTATGTGTTTATTGTAGGTGGAACAACTGTTAGTTGGGTACCAAAACTACAAAGTGTTGTTGCACTCTCAACAACGGAATCAGAGTATGCTGCTGCTACGGAGGCTAGAAAAGAAATGGTTTGGTTACAAAGGGTTTTGGATGAATTGGGTAAGAAGTAGGAGTTGGGAAGGTTATACAATGACATCCAGAGTTCCATACATCTTGCAAAGAACTATGCATTTCATTCAAAGACCACTCAAATACCATTTCATACGGTCAGTGTTGGAAGATGGACAATTGAAGCTGGAAATAATACACACTAGCTAGAATCCTGCAGATATGTTAACAAAAGTTGTAATCAAGGAGAAACTAAAATTCTGTTCAGTTTCAATTGGTCTTCAAGTATGATGAAGAAGATGAGAAACAATCAGGTCCAAAGTGGAATCGTTGTCTAGAAAATGAATCAGTGGTGGAGTTTCTATAATCAGTCTCCAAGTGGGATATTTTTGGGTGTGGAGCTTGATCATCTTCTTTATTCAGAGGTATCACCGCATTGGACCCCAGTTCGTAATGTGGTGGCAACGTAGCTCATAATATTTACACTGCAAGGGGGGTCCAAGGGTGGGGGGAGGGCTACGATCTTTGGGAGCCCCCCTGGCGAGGGATCAAGGGTAGTGCCCCCGAAGCTAAAAATAGATGTAAAATTTCCTTGTAAAATTTTGTAATTTCGTAGTCAATATGGGTCGTTCATTAGGTGGAGATCTGATGGTAGAAGTTATCTTTAACTTAGGGTTTTTGTCCCTAGAAGGAAACCCCTTGCTATATATGAGGGAATTGTATTGTGTCCATGTAGATCTGTATTCTGAGTGAGAAAGAGAGAGGAGATTGAGCGAGAGAGAAGAGGGAATTATAGTGGATCTAATGTAGGTTGTCTCTCTTTAATTTGTTGGATAATATAAAAGCAAGAACTGGTTGTTTCTCCGTGGATGTAGCCCA
The DNA here is from genome assembly GCA_031772625.1 of Pinus tabuliformis. Taxonomy (NCBI): domain Eukaryota; kingdom Viridiplantae; phylum Streptophyta; class Pinopsida; order Pinales; family Pinaceae; genus Pinus; species Pinus tabuliformis. The sequence continues at coordinate 833,489,601 of CM062818.1, forward strand.
AACTGGGTGAACCACATATATCTGTGTCTCTCTTGTTTTATGTGTTTTCTGTGTTTATATTTCTGCAATATTTTATGTGTTCCATTGCTTTGTAATATATAATTTTCTAACAAGCTTGTGTGTTATGATTCATTAAGAGCAACCGTTAAAGATATAATTTCAATTATCCATGCATTCACTAGCATTAACAATGTTGATACAAATGAATTTGTGAGGAACTTACAAGCACATGCATAACATATTGATACCAACAAATATGTGAGGAAGTCTTGAAATATTTCTAACAGCACTAATTACATGAATTCAGAGAAGAAACATGGGTTTTAGCAGAGGGAGAACATATTGTAATACTTGGACGGGGAATAACCACTATTTCTCTTCATATTCTAGAAAATATGTATTGTAAATCCATATTCTGAAAATAACTGTCGTGTTTCTTTAGAATTTCATAACCCTTTTTTAAGTCTTTCTTTCCCCTATTTATCTAGAGAGGGGAGCAAAACCATTCATTACAACAAAATATCTCTAGTTTAGACTCAGTTGTCGGGTCGACTAGCTGTCTCAGTCATAAATGGCTCTGTGGCCCAAAAATATTATAGAATTAAATGGCTCATGAAAGGAGGCATGTTACAGTACACTAGATAAGAAATACACAGATAAAAAATACACAAAAACTTTCCTTGCCGATCCTGTGATCATATTTGCTACAGGCGTTGTTCTACTTGTGGTATGGCTTCCTACACTGCTTCACCAACCTCTGTCATTTCTGCCTTTATTTCATTCGGCACTGACTTTGAGATCCATGTCATAGTAGGCTTCTTCTGGATCAACAAATCCCGTGCTTTGAATGCACCATCTATTTTTCTTAAAACCACAGTTGTCGACCTATCACACCCTTTATATTCTTGTCCTACACTATCGATGCCTTGATGTACCGGGTGAGTCTCTCTTGATGGCAATATGGTGGAACTTGCTAATTCTGGCCTCTGAATGTACAAATTTTTTTGAAACAGATGAAACCCAACCTCCCTTAGCCCTTTTCACTTTAACTCCCCTTTTGTAACTTTATCCATATGACCGGAGGCTAGAACTAGGGGCTTAGCCCTTCGGGCACTTAGTTTTTCCACTGCTCTCCAGGGTTCCTTTTCCTTTATAATACCAGAAATTCCTTTGATAACTCTTTATACCACATTGGCTGATATCCTAGACACGAAATGTTTATAGACCATGTCATAATAACTTATCACATCTAGGGGCCTTTCTCCTTATCACAATCGCAATCGCAGGTTGGGAAGGATATCGGCAGAGAATGTTTGTGTAGTCGCTGATCCCAGGGTGATGTCATCACTACCACGTGTCACCCTGTGAGTGATGACACGTGACACCCTATGAGTGGTGACACATGTCACCTAGAAATGGCCACATAGAACCCCTGAAAACACTGAAACTGAGTGCCACATGTCCTCCATACTGCCACATCATTGATGACGTCAGCTGCCATGCCAACTGTTAGGACCAATCACATTGCGCCACTTGGGCCCTAGGAAGGGAGAGAAAATGGCCCGCCTGACCTTATTTTTGTATGTGTTTCCTTTGTAAAATGATCTCGACCTTCCCCAGCGGTTCTACACAATACCGAAAAATCACACGCCGCAAGGTTTTGGGGTGGTAGCCCCTCTGTTCTGTTGGTTACCGATAATGCGAGATTGTAGGATATGGGATTGCGGGATTGCCCATTGTCGATATGTCATACTGTCGCATGGAGGAGAAAGAAGGAGGTTGACACGCCTTGGTCCTTTCACGAAATTCCTTTATTAACGATTCTTTGCCTCCCTCATCAATGTAACACTATATCGCAAAATCAGCGGTTCGCAAATATCTTTCTGAGCACTATGCAATGGGGAGGGTCTGATTTAGCTTTGAGATCTTCTGTGGCCTGGGAAGGTGACTTCAAATTTCACTGCTCTTGGGAAACCTTGACCAACTGAAACCCACAATGCAGTGAGTGATAACATTGGCTCCAACTGGGGATAGTGCCTTGTTGGAAAGGTGTTGAGAACCTACAGACTAGTAGCTTTCCTTCCATTGGGCATGGAGTCATTTCTAAAAACTAGAAAATTAACTAAACTACTGCAAACTAACTAAATGATTATAATATTCACTAACTGACTGACTAGAAAAAAACTTTTAAGAAAAATAAAAATTTTAGACAGCACATCACCAAAGTCTTAGGGCCTTCTCCTCAAGCTTCAAACTTGAATGACAATTGTCCATACCTACTGAAAATATAATTACTAGGTGATCTCTTCTCTCCAATGCAGCCAGTTAAGAAATTGGCTACTTGACTGAGTTCTGCTCATATCTCTTATGAGTAGGCAGAAGAAGAAAGGGAGTGGCAACTCAAGATTCCACTGATTATGAAAGAAAACCTTCCAATGATACCATCTCCACATCAGGGCACTGGACCTCATTCCATTGTTCTCTATAAATTCAATAATTAAAACCAGCATGTACCTCATAAAATCTTCTGACAAAAGCTTTAATATGTGTTCCCAGCTTGGTAATTGATGCTCAACTCTTTTGATCTCCTCCATGAACCTTCTAATCGAGTTATTGATCTCCTTACCTTCTTCTATAAATCGTCCAATCTTCTTAATAATCAGATCGGAGCCTCCAAGCACAACCGAGAATTCGACATTCACATTCCTTGTTGTTTGTAGCCCAAGGAGCACTACTTCATGTTCTGCCACGTTGTTGGTTTCCTCAAGCTCTGGCTTGGATGATCCATCAAAGTATAATTTACACACTTGATTTTCATCTGTATGCTGGTGGTCTAACTGCCTTGTTAGGTGTACTGATGCTTTCTCTAAGATGACCTCATCTTCTTCTAGGAATAGACAAGAGAGGTCGCTTTCTTTTCCATGAGCTGGGGAGTTTTCTGAGCCTTTGGCTGGGGTCACAGTTTTCACAAACCTGGATTCTCTGTACAACCTCCTTTGCTCACCTCCAAAAGTGGTGATTGTGGCATAATTCAGATCTAGCTTGATAGAGCCCCCCACCTTGGAACCCCAATATATTAATAAGAGCATTCTAAATCGAGGAGGAATATCAACCACCAGTATGTCCATTACCACACTCTTCACCGAGATCTGATCTAGGTTCACAACCAAGTCCTTCACAATCCCTAAGCACTTGACTCTCTTGAAGTCGAAGGAGTATAGGTCCTTGTATGGTCTGGTGATCTCCAAGCCCAGTTGTTCCATTACCGCTAGTGGCATGAGGTTGTGTGAGGCTTTGGAGTCCAACATGTAGTTGTGTAATAAAATATCATGGATCACCAAAGTCACATATAAAGGTGTAGTGGAAGGATCAAGTTCTTCTATATGCAGCCCAAAAACAATCATTGACCTCTCCACTTGGAGGTTTAAACTATCATGGGTTGGTGTTGAGGTAGAGGGATGCATGAATTAAGAGACTTGAGCTTTATAAGTAGGTTGCTTTAGAAGCTCAATCAGAGGTACAAGAATCTTTACCTTTTCAAGCTCCTTATGGAGATTGAATGTAGGTTGGACATTTTATTTACCTATGGGCTCAATTCCTTCTTCATTACCATTAGCAGTTTTCAGCGGAGCAGGTGCCTCATTGTCAATGTGTCCCTCTGCACTATTACTTTCCTTATTTGTAGAGACTTTCATCTTGGAAGGGTCAAGATTTAGCTTGCCTTTCCCTTTGTATGATACTTGAGGAATAACTAGGGGAGCAGTTTCCTCCTATTTCTCTAGTTATCTGGAGCTCTTCTTTGAAGATCTTAGATTATATTTACGTTGTGGTTGTGCTAGCATGAGCTCTGCAAACTATTTACAACAATAATCTATATGTTCCTCGTTTTCCACTTCTCCATCATGATTGACCTCCTGGTGAACCATATTCTCATGTTCTTCTTCACGGAAAGCGGAATATAAGTTTCCATGCATCTCCTGTGTATCTGATGATTTCTCATTTGAACAATATTCTAAGTATAAATGATTTTGGATCTAGTCGAGCTGATCCTTTCTCTCCCTTGGAAGTATTTACAATGGAGGTTTTCTATACTATGAGATGTAACCCTGGCTATTGTCTTGAGCATTCTGTTTGGAGAGGCTCTTTTTCTCAATCTCAAGCTTTCCAACCTTATGTGATAAACTCTTGATGAGTTTTTCTAGTTCCTCCATCTTCAACTCTGGTGATTCTCCATCTCCAACAGAGGAAGATACCTCTTCTTTCCCTCTTTTATTCTCAGTAGGTTCTGTCTTTCCTCTTGACTTTCCTGCTGAGGTGAAATTTGCTTCCACCTCGAGTGCATTGATTTGGAGTTGATCTAGAGCGAGAGACTTCCTTTCCCTCAGATTAAAGCCAAATTCATACTCAAATGCTCCCAAAAAGGCTACTCTGGCAGCAGCTGGAGGAGGATTTATCTCAGCTGGTAGGTTATTGTATTGCTTGTTGAACCTCTTTATAAATTCTGAGATATCCTCTTTTGGATTCTTCTTTATGGTGTTAAACTCTGTGAGGAGGTACTCATGATTCCTCTTTTTACCCCATTTATGTGTAAAATAGTTTTCAAGTTCCTCCCAGGTGGCAATGGAGGCATTGGCTAGGGTTTCGAACCACCTTCTAGCCTCTCCATCAAGGGATTGTACAAAAAGTGTCATAACTACATCCAGTTGTTCCACATTCAAGATCACAGCAAAAGAATTGAAGGTTTCAATGTGACTATGTGTCGTGTTATCATCTTCCCCATTGAACCTAGGCATCTGCTTTAGGTAGTCCTAGGGCATTTCACTTAGAGGTCGAGGTAAATTAAGAGGTTCATGTTTATTTAGCAAGAAAGTTGGAAGAGCCATATGGATTAATAGAGGGGGATTGAGGCTTGCCTGAGGAAGTTGGCCCAAAAACATAGTGGTAGGAGTGACTAGACTAGATGCACGGTATGTCAAGGTCTTAGGAACAAATCTTGAGTAGTGAGTAATAGCAGGCTAAGAGCTAGACGAGGAAGCTTCAAAGGCTGGTGAGATGGTAGCACAGGCAGGGGGAGTTTTCTCTTTCCAGACTTTCTTGAAAATCAACTTTTTTGGGTTAGATACAAATGGGGCTTTTTGCTAAGATGTATCTGAGCGAGTATGAGGCAAATCCAGGATGATAATTAATAATGGGGAGTTGTGGAGTCGCCAAGGTGATGTGAATGCAATCATAACAAACTTTTCTCACCTACACAAAGAGTGCTCAATTTGTCATATTCCAAGGGAAAAATCTTTCAATATGTTCCCTGACAACGACGCCAAAAGATGTTGTCACTCCCAGAGACAGCCTCAGATTGCTTACACGACCAGTGCCTGGGCACATCAAAATTTGGAGTGTCTCAAATGATTCACAGTAAAGGGATACCTCACTTATATTCTATATATATATAATGGGTTGGTTCATTCACCTAAAGGAGTAAGACATGAATTTCTTGGTTCTTCTTCCCATATACAAATCTCAGAAATATGTATAAAATAGTGGAGGCCGAGTAGTCCAAGGACTTACAGTTTAATAGACTTCTGCAAAGCAATGATAAAGGATGAGAAGGAGGGGTAACTCATCATATGGAGCTTACAACATCAAGAATTCTATGCATAACACATAGAGCTTGTAGATTTAAGAATTCCAATACTTATCTGAGTCAGAAGTGGATATAATGGGAAGAATATAGGTTGTATGCTATGATTTATGAAGATCAATTGCTAAAGATATAATTTCAATAATCCATGTAGGCAATAGCATTAACAATGTCGATACAAATGAATATGTGAGGAACTTATAGGCACATGCATAACATATTGATACCAGTGAATCTGTGAGGAAGTCTTGAAAATTTCTAACAACAGTAATTACATGAATTCAGAGAAGAAACATGAACAAAATGGGTTTTGACAGAGGGATAACATACTATAATAATTGGAGGGGGAATAACCACTATTTCTCTTCATATTCTAGAAAATATGTATTGTAAATCTATACAGTATGAAAATAACATGTCATGTTTCTTTAGAATTTCAGAACCCTTTTTTAAGTCTTGCTTTCCCCTATTTATTTGGAGAGGGAAGCAAAACCATTCATTACAACAAAATATCTCTAGTCTAGACTCAGTTGTCGGGTCGACTAGCTGTCTCAGTCATAAATGGCTCTGTGGCCCAAAAATATTACAGAATTAAATGCCTCATGAAAGGAGGCATGTTACAGTACAGTAAATAAGAAATACTCAGATAAAAAATACACAAAAAATTTCCTTGCCCATCCTGTGATCATCTCTTCTGTAGGGGTTGTTCTACTTGCGATATGGCTTCTTGCACTGCTTCACCAACCTATGTCATTTTTTCCTTTATTTCATTCGGTGCCGACTTCTGGATCTATGTCACAGTAGGCTTCTTCTAGATCATCCCATCTCATGCTTTGAATGCACCATCTATTTTTTTTTAAACTACAGTTACCGACCTATCACACCCTTTAAATACTTGTCCTGCACTGTCAGTGCCTTGATGTACCCTGTGAGTCTCTCTTGATGGAAATATGGGGAAACTTGCTAATTCTGGCCTCTATATGTACAAAATGTTGTGAAATAGACGAAACTTGACCTCCCTTATCCCTTTTCACATTAGATCCCCTTTTGTAATTTTCTCTATATGATCGGGTGCTGGAACCAGGGGCTTAGCCCTTTGGGCGATAAGGTTTTCCACTACTGTGCAGGGGACCATTTCCTTTATAATACTAGAAATTCCTTTAATAATGCTTTATACCGCATCGAACGATATCCCAGACGTGAAATGTTTATAGACCATGCTGTAATAACTTATCGCATCCGGGGGCATTTTTCCTTGTCGCAATTGTAATTGTAGGCCAGGAAGGATATTGGTGGAGAATGAACTTTCACTTTGTGCGATCATTGATTGTCGATCTCGAGGTGATGTCATCATTGCCACATGTCACACTATGAGTGGTGACACGTGTCACCCAAAAAAACCCTATAGGACCTTTGAAAACGCCGAAAATGAGTGCCACATGTCCTCCATATTGGCACATCATTGATTACGTCAACTGCCATGTCAACCATCAGGACCAATCACATTGCACTGCGTGGCCCCGAGGAAGAGAGAGAAAATAGCCCACCCGGCCTTGTTTTTGCATGTGTTCCCTTTGTAAAATGATCTTGGCCTTCCACGGAAATTTTACACAATACCTAAGAATCGCACCCCACAAGGTTTTGGAGTGGTAGCCTGTTCCACTGATTGCTGATAATGCAAGATTGTGGGATTTCCCATCGCTGATATGTCGTACTGCCACGTGGAGGAGAGTGAAGAAGGTTGCCAATCCTTGGTCATTTCATGAAATTCCTTTGTTAACAATTCTCAGTCTCCCCCAATGATGTAACACTATATCGCAAAATTGACGATTCGCCAGTATTTTAAGTTTAGAACCCCACCGATCTGCCAATCACCAATATCACAGGACTATGGGACTGCAATATCGCTATTCAGCACCGTGAATCACCGATAACCTTAAGCATGTGCCCCGGGACCCCGCCAATAGCCGATATGAAGGATATACTATGAAGCTATAGGACTGTGGGATGACTGATATGCGGGAGTGCAGGATTTACCATATTCTGCCATGTGGAGGAGAGAGAAGGGGGCGGCCCAACCTTTGTTTTTCATGGAATCCCTTTGTTGAATGAAATCGGCCTTCCTCGACAACTTTACATTATATCGGCGAATCGCAACCCTGCAAGTTTTCTTGAGTGCCAGACCCTCTACTTCGTTGATTTGTAGATGCCCAGTAATGCGGGATTTACTGTCTCCAAGCCCGATTCACGATCTGCCTTGGTCCATTGGGCTTTTCTCTTTGTTTTCTAGCTTCTCAAGGGACAGTTTAAAATTGCTTTATCTTCTAATCTAGAAGTCCATTCATGGACTTCCATATACTGTTGGAAAGCTCTTTCCGAGAACTATGCAATGGAGAGAGTCTGATTTAGCTCTAAGATATTATGTGGCCTCAGAAGGTGACTTTAAATTTCACTACTCTTGGGCAACCTTGACCAATTGAAACCCATAATGCAGTGAGTGATAACATAATATATACATTGAAATAAATATATATATAGCTATTATTTTAGCCATATAATATAAATATTTTATTTAATATAGGAACTGAAATATTTTATTTAAAAACCATTGTTCCTATTAAAACATATTTTGGTTCTCAATATATTTTTAAATACACATCAATAATTTTTTTGTAAGTTAAGTTTTATATTACCTTGTAATTTTAAATTACATCACTTATAATCACATACTCCAAAATATCACGGCCATCAATCTGCCTCAAGGGAAAGAGTATCAAAATAAATAAATAAATGAATCCAACCACAATAATACATAGTCAAAATTGGGTTACAAGATAAAACAAACTAACTACATAGAAACATAATTTGGATTCAAGATTCAAAAGAAGTCACAGGGGGATCATGTGCACTTGTACTAACTGGAGCAGAGGTCTTGAGCTCAATTGGAGATGGATTTTCAGGTGAGCCAGACGTGTATCCAATCTCTCTAAAGAATATCATTAGTAATGCTCCACCCTTTGGATGTTGTTAGACAAAAAAATAACGTCATTCTAGTCTTCATGCTTCTCCTTTAGGACTCTACCCAAAAGAGTCTTCATCTGCCATTGGGGGGTAATGGAATGCAAGTATTGGTTTCATCTTACCTTGTTGTGGTTAGGTTCAGTGACCCAATTAGGTGCCTCCCATATAATTTCATAGTCTGATTATGCCAAGTGATTGTTACTGGCATAATTTTCCAACTAATGGATCTCCTCTTGGATGTAAGGAGAAGTCACTAACTGAAAAACACCAACTGCGTTTGGATCTTAGGCTTGAGCGTGCAACCAATCTTGTAGACCATGAGCACCATATCCCCTATAGTTGCAAATATGTTGTTGTGGCATCATGGACCAATAAGGAAGAAATCATAAAAGAAACTAGGGCCCCATTTAACCCAACTAGTGATAATTATATCCAACCAGGTAAAAAAAAACTAAGAACTAGATGCTATAGGTATAAGAGAACCATCCGAGCCAACATAAGTAAATAGACCAATACACCCTTCTTAGAAACCCACCACAATGCATAAACCCTAGAAATCTAGAAAACCATAGAGCACAGAGCATATAATCTGGTTAAGGAAAAGAATAGGAAGCCAACAAATGTAAGCCATACAGATTGATGGGACCAGCACGTAGCTATGGATTAACGTTAGTTAACCAATGATTAATTTGTGATCTGGGTCAAAACTTATGATTAGTGTTAACCAATTGGATTAACCAGGATATTTGTCTGCCGCATTGATTTCAAAGTTATTGTTGGTACGTTGGCTGTACTCGCCTCAATTTCCGCCTTCCCACTCTTTGATGTTACCAAAACCCTTGTTTCATTTCATTTGGTCATTTCTTGGTTTTCTCTCTACTGCTATGAGGGTTTGTGTGCCCGGCCTGCTTGTGACTATGTAGAGCATGGAAATACACTCTGTATGCGCCCAGCAATGGATTCCTCCACCTGGTGGTGAGGTGTCTCTGCCCACACTTGCAGTTCCATCACCTGGTTGCCTGGGAACTGTACTGAAGGCTTCATCAACTTCATGAGAGGGTTTATGTCGTTCCTCTGTTGGCTCTTTAACCTTCTGCATGGTTATTATGCTTACCTCTGCTCCCTTATCTGGCTCTGCTACAAATTTTCTGGTTAAGCTTCCTGTTTTAATTCTCTGGTTGATGTATGACTATTTTAATGTTCTGGAAGGTTGCAATCACAGTGGGCTTCCTTGGCTTCACTCGGTCCTAGCAAGGTAAGTTCATTCCTCCATGATATATCTTATCTCCTTCGTTTTCATTCGACAGTAATGGTAGTCGCCCCTTTGTCTGCAGGGTTTTCACTGTTGATTGTGACTAAGTTGGGGTTTCATTCCTCCAACGTCAATACTCTTCAGGTAAACCGACTCTTCTGGTTTTGCTTGTCAATTTTTTTTTACTTCTAGGTTTTTCTCGGCATACAGTTAGCTGACATGGCTCTGCTGGTTCTCTGTGGCATATTGGGGGTTTGCACCAGGCTGGGTCTCCGCCCAGTCACCACCCAACAACACCAGCAAGGTCATTCTCTATTGCTGTTACTTGTTTGTTGTATTATTTTCTCTATATTGACACTGGAGAATTCCCAGTACTCCTTCGTTTAGTTGTCTTGGTTGTCGAGTGACCTTGACTCTGTTTGTATATAATCTTGACTGTTGTTCGGGCTCTGGACACTTGGAACTTATTCAGCCTTTACTATTGTGACCGACTAGGGTTCAATCCTATCTTTCGGTGGTTGACAAGTTTGTCTGGTCTTATTCTGTATTGAGCAAGCACTCTGAATTGTTCTTTATGTATGCCGGAATTATAGTTATAAATGAGGAATTAACAAGAAAGTTTTGTTGAAAATGGGTTACCTCTGTTTTGGATTTCGTTCTTCAGCGATTATATTCTCGTTTTGTTGAGAACTGGCTCGTAACTGTTGTCTGCTTTCATATATTTGGAAACTGTTGTTGTTGTTACCAGAACTCCGTGATGGGAACACTCGTTATGGATTCTCTATTGGATTTAGGAACTATGTATCTGTTTACTAGAAGAAAATAGATGGAAACAGGTAGTGCTATTTAATTCACACACACAGAGTAATTAGAGGGAACAAAGAAATAACATAGATAGGTTGTTTGTAGATGGATTCAGATACTCAGGTGTTTGAAATTTATTTTCTCCTCTTTGTATTCTTGTTCTCATGCATTGAACCCCTTCAAAATGTATTACATTGGTTTTTGTATTGTATTTTGACAGTTACTCGAACTGTTCACAGTTATCCTTTAGTTGCTTTTATAGTTACATAATTGACAACTATTTTGGGTTTTGCGCTGTAGGATTTACAATATTTTTTTTTAAATGAAAAGATATCTATAAGAAAGATTCATAAAAAGACAGAACAATGTGACAGTGATGACCCTAACCTAACTGTACTGTTCCTAATATCCCTTAACTAATAATGAAATAAAAAAAAACTAGTTTCTAGATACTGTTTTGATCAACAAATGTAAATGAAACTAAATGACAATGAACCTATACTCCTTAGTTGAGACCAAACACCCGATCATGGTACCCTTACCTAGATTCTCCTGCATCAGACTCACGTGGTAAGAAAAATTCATGACTCCGGACCATGAGCTTCTCGACTGAATAGCCTACCTGCTGTATCTGGTTGGCGTTAAGCCATGAACTGTCCTCAATGGGATGGTTCTTCCACTTGACCAGATATTGCAGGTATTCTTTCCGCCAAGTTCACTTGGCCACTTGAGTGTCGAGGATTCCCTTGATCTCAAGGGGCTGAGCTGAAGGCATCTATCTCATCCAAGTCTCACTCCCTTCCTGTGTGTCCCATGTAGGCCGTGTTGTACTGTCTTCCTCAGGACTGGAAATATATGGAAACAGGTCTTCCACATTGAAGATGGGCGAGATGCCTATTCCTGGTGGCAGCTGTAATTCATAAGCGTTGGCTCAAAAATTTCAGAGAATTTTTCCAGGCCCAATCTTTTTGTACTTTAGTTTGTTGTATGCGCCTCTAGGAAAACATTCCTTGTGCAAATGCGCGAGGACTTCATCCCCCACATTAAACTGTACCTCTCGTCATTTCAAATCTACCCACTACATAAAATTTTGACTGCTATCCTGCAACTTCATTTTTACCCGCTCGTGTAGATTATTCATTGCTTTGGCGAAATCTTCTCCATCAACACTTCATCTTTCCTATTGTCCTAGATCTTGTAACTCATGTGCTCCGCAAGGATGCATGCCATATAAGATCTGGAAAGGACTGTAACCCGTGTTGTGATTGGGTGAGTCGTTGTAAGCGAACTCTGCCTGGGCAAGTACACAATCCCACATTCGTGAATTTTCCCCGATCAAACTTCGTAGCAGGTTCCCCAAGCTCCTGTTTACCACCTCTGTTTGCCCGTTAGTCTGCGGGTGATAAGCAGAGCTGAAACTTAACTGTGTGTCCATCTTTTTCCACAAGGTGTGCCAGAAGTGCCCTGTAAACTTCACATCCCTGTTGGAAATAATGGACTTAGGTAGGCCGTGTAGCCTGACGATCTCTGTGAAAAATAAGTGGGCCACATGAGTGGCATCGCTGGTTTTTTTACAAGGGATGAAATGTGCCATTTTTGAGAACCAGTCTACTACTACCATCACCGAATCATAACCCCATTGTGTCCTTGGTAGACCCAAGACAAAATCCAAACTGACTGAGTCCCACGGTCTACTCAGAATGGGCAATGGTGTGTAGAGTCCCATATTCTAATTGTGTCCTTTCGCCAACTAACACACTTTACATCTGGTCACAAATCTCTGCACATCCCTTCACATTCTTGGCCAATAATAAAAATGGCTAAGCTGATCTAATATTTTTCCCATGCCGAAATGCCCGACTAGACCTCCATTGTGCTTCTCCCGAATGATATTCTCTCTCATTAAACAATCGAGAATGCATAACTCTCCCCCTTTAAACAATAACTTCTCCTGCAAATTATATTCCAACCATGGACTATTGTTTCTCAGCAAAGGATTATGACAAGCTTCATAAGCCTCTTTGAAATCCACATCGGTCTGATACAATTCTTTCAAATGCTCAAAGCCCAACACTTGTATCATACTCTCCTGCAAGAGCAAGGCTCTTCTGCTCAACGCATCTTCCACCTTGTTGGCCTGCCCGCTAATGTGTTTCAACATAAAAGTGAAACTCTATAGATATTCAACCCACTTAGCATGCTTGTGATTCAGCTTATGCTGTTGCATCACATATTGCAGTGCAGAATTATCAGAAAATAAAACAAACTCATTCCCCAGTAGATAGTGTCTCCAATGCTTCAGTGCTTGGACGACAACATAGAATTCTTTGTCATAAGATGAATACTTTTGCCTGCTCTCATTCAACTTCTCACTGAAAAACGCAACAAGTTTGTCTTCTTGGCTAAGTACAGCTCCAATGGCCATACTGCTTGCATCACAGCGAACCTGAAAAAGCTTATTAAAATCTGGAAATCTCAAGATTGGTCTTTCTGTAATCTTCTTCTTCAGTAGCTGAAAGCTCTTCTCTGCTGCCTTGGTCCAATGAAAAGGCTAACTTGCCTTCTTTATAGTATCCAACATGGGTGCGCAAATCTCGCTGAAATTCCTTATAAATTTATAGTAGAAACTTGCCAGCCCATGAAAATTACGTACCTCAAATGGACTTTTTGGGGATGGCCAGTTAATGATTGCTACAATCTTCTTTGGGTCCATCTTCAACTCGTTTTTTGCAATCACAAAACCTAGATAAACCAGTTCTCTTTGAAGAAAAGTACATTTTTTTAGATTTATCAACAGCGTATTCTGTTGCAATTTTTCCAGCACACTTCAAACATTTCGAAAGTGTTCCTCTTTCGTCTTGTTGAAAATTAATATATCATCAAGATACACTATTACAAACTTTCCAATGAACTCTTTCAGCATTTCGTTCATTAGTCACATAAAGGTACTAGGAGCATTACTTAATCCGAATGGCATTACTAGCCACTCATACAACCCTTCATTGGCCTTGAACGCTGTCTTCCACTCATCCCCTTCCCTGATTCAAATCTGATGATAACCACTCTTCAAATCAATCTTCGAGAAGTATGCTACCTCGCTCAAGTAGTCCATCATATCGTCCATCTGTGGCAAGGGAAATCTGTACCTGATGGTAATTTTATTGATGACCCTTGAATCTGTGCACATTTGCCATTCTCCTCCTTTCTTGGGAGTGAGAACTGTTGGAACTACGCAGGGGCTCAAACTCTCCCTTATCAGCCCTTTATCCAGCAATTCCTGTACCTGTTTTATAATTTCCTCATTATCTTTAGGGCTCATCCGGTACGTTGCCTTGTTTGGTAGACTTGCTCCAGGTATAAAGTCAATATGAGGACTTATAATTATCTTGGGAGGCAATTTATCTGGTAAATCGTCCACTACAATATCGCTGAATTCTTGCAGCATTCTCTGAATTTCTACAGGCAAATCTGACACTTCTGAGTGTAACAACACTGTTTTTACCCTTCTCACAACAACATAGTTCATTTCACTATCTTCAATCTACTTTAAAAATTGTTTTCCACCCATTAATAACACTTTTGTCCCGCTTGTTTCTGTTGTCTCCTCCTCCTTGATGGGAACAAGTGTGTGCTTGATCCCATCTTTGAAAAATTTGTAACAGTTTGTCTTCCCATCATGTACTACCTTCTGGTCATACTGCCATGGCCTTCCTAGTAGTATATGACATACGTCCATTGGCATAATATCACAAATAACCTTGTCCTTATACCTGCCAATATGGAACTCAACTTCACACTGTTCGTCCACCAACAGCTGATGGCCTTTCTGCAACCACGATACCTTGTAGGGAGTGGGGTGCTTCAGCCGCTTCAAACCCAACTTCTTTACCATCTCTATGGAAACCAGATTATCTATGCCCCCACTGTCGATAATCAAGTTGCAACATTTTCTATGCGACTTACAAACTGTCCGGAATAATGCTTTCCTTTGAGTTTGTTTGGCTATTTCTTTAGCTGGTTTCAACAACACTTTATTCAGAACTAAGTCTTCCCCTATTTCCGGCACATTTTCTGCTTCCTGGGGAAGTACCTCTGCTTCCTCTGGCTATGCAACATGCACTCCCCTTTGACCAGCTTGCTCCGCCTCAGGACATTCGAAAGACCTGTGCCTCCACTTATGGCACCTGCAGCACTGATAGTTAGCTCCTCTGCCTTGGCCATTTCCTCTTCCTCTCTGATATGGCCTGCCACCTCTAGTGTTGTTTCATTTTTCTGTTGTCCCTCTAGTTTCGGAACTGCTGCCCTCTTCACTATTATTGGAAGTTCGTCCCCTGGCATAGGACTGTCCTCTTCCTCTATCGGTTCCCCGTCCTCTCCTATCATTTTGTTTTCTGTTGATCTTCTCCTCTGCCTTTATGGCACACTGGTAGGCTTCCTCTATATTTTTTGAGGAAAGAATGCTAACTTCATCCAATATTTCCAATCTCAGACCATTTACATACCTTGATATTTTCTTCGAGCTGTCCTCCATGTAACCAACTCTTAAATTTACCTGGTAGAATTCTTTAATATATTCTCTTACTGTCATCCCTTTTTGCCTCAAATTCTACACTTGTCGATGCAGTGCAATCTGGTAATCTTTGGGCAAAAATCTGCCCTTCAACTTGGCCACCATTCTTGGCCATTTCTTTATTGGCAACTTGTTCATCCTTCTTCTTTTCGCCTAGACACTATCCCACCACAAGGCTGTGTGTCCCTTCAGCTTTGTTGCAGCGAACTTAACTCTCCGATCTTCACTGACCTCTTCACACTCGAAATATTTGTCCAATTCACTAATCCAGTCCAACAGAACTTCTATGGACAAGCTACCATCGTAATTTGGAATTTCTGGTTTAGGCTTGCTACTAGCCAATAGGACCGACCTCAACAATCTCATTTCCAGCCCTTCTTCATTCGATCCATCTATTGTAACTATGGCTTCTTCTTCGTTGTCATCTCTTACCTCTGAATCGAATCCCTTCTCCTTCCTGCTTCAACTACCTCTAAACGGGCAGTAAGGATCTTGATTTCCTCCCGAAATCCTTCCTCTGCTACTCTCCGAGCACCTCTTCCACGTCCTCGTCTTCCAACCTCCATTTCTTAGGAAAACTCCAAAACCTGCTCTGATACCACAATATGATGGGACCAGCCCGTAGCTATGGATTAACGTTAATTAACCAATGATTAATTTGTGATCTGGGTCAACACTTATGATTAGTGTTAAGCAATTGGATTAACCGGGATATTTGTCTGTCGCATTGATTTTAGAGTTATTGTTGGTACGTTGGCTGTACTCGCCTCGATTTCTGCCTTCCCACTCTTTGATGTTACCAAAACCCTCGTTTCATTTCATTTGGTCATTTCCTGATTTGCTCTCTGCTGCTATGAGGGTTTGTGTGCTCGACCTGCTTGCGACTATGTAGAGCTTGGCAATACGCTCTGTATGCACCCAGCTATGGATTCCTCCACCTGTGGCAAGGTATCTCCACCCACACTTGCAGTTCCGTCGCTTGGTTGCCTGTGCACTGTACTTAAGGCTTTGTCAACTTCGTGAGAGGGTTTATGTCGTTCCTCTGTTGGCTCTTTAACCTTTTGCGTGGTTATTATGCTTTCCTCTGTTCCCTTATCTTGCTCTGCTACAAATTTTCTGGTTAAGCTTCATGTTTTGATTCTCTGGTTGATGTATGACTATTTTAATGTTCTGGCAGGTAGCAGTCACAGTGGGTTTCCTTGGCTTCGCTTGGTCCTGGCAAGGTAAGTTCATTCCTCCATGCTATAGCTTGTCTCCTTCGTTTTTCTTCGACACTAATGGCAGTCACCCCTTTGTCTGCAGGGTTTTCACTGTTGACTGTGGCTCAGTTGGGGTTTTGTTCCTCCAATGCCAATACTCTTCAGGTAAGCTGACTCTTCTAGTTTTTCTTGTCAATTTTTTTTTTACTTCCAGGTTGTTCTCGGCATACAGTTAGCTGACATGGCTCTGCTGGTTCTCTGTGGCAGATTGGGGGTTTGCACCAGGCTAGGTCTCTGCTCGGTCACCACCCAACGACACTAGTAGGGTTGTTCTCTACTACTGTTACTTGTTTGTTGTATTATTTTCTCTGTCTCGACACTGGAAAAGTCCCAGTACTCCTTCGTTTAGTTGTCTTGGCTATCGAGTGACCTTGGCTCTGTTTGTATGTAATCTTGACTGTTGTTCGGGCTCTGGACACTTGTAACTTATTCGGCCTTTGCTATTGTGACCGACTAGGGTTCAACCCTAGCTTTCGGGGGTTGACAGTTTTGTCTGGTCTTATTCTGTATTTATCGAGCACTCTAAACTGTTCTTTATGTATGCCAACATTATAGTTATAAATGAGGAATTAACAAGAAAGTTTTGTGGAAAATGGGTTACCTCTGTTTTGGATTTCGTTCTTTAGCAATTGTATTCTCGTTCTGTTGAGAACTGGCTCGTAACTATTGTCTGCTTTCATATATTTGGAAACTGTTGTTGTTGTTACCGGAACTCCATGCTAGGAACACTCGTTATGGCTTCTCTGTTGGATTCAGGAACTATGTATCTATTTACTAGAAGAAAATAGATGGAAACAGGCAGTGCTATTTAATTCACACACATGAGAGTAATTAGAGGGAAGAAATAAATAACATAGACAGTTTGTTTGCAGATGGATTCAGATACTCAGGTGTTTGAAAATTATTTTCTCCTCTTTGTATTCCTGTTCTCGTGCATTGAACCCCTTCAAAATGTATTACATTGGTTTTTGTATTGTATTTAGACAGTTACTCGAACTGTTCACAGTTATCCTTCAGTTGCTTTTATAGTTACATAATTGACAACTATTTCGGATTTTCTTGTGCTGTAAGATTTACAATATTTTTTTTTTTAAATGAAAATACAGCTGTAAGATAGATTCATAAAAAGACAGAACAATGTGACAGTAACGACCCTAACCTAACTATACTGTTCCTAATATCCCTTAACTAATAATGAAATAAAAAAAAACTAGTTCCTAGACACTGTTTTGATCAACAAATGTAAATGAAACTAAATGACAATGAATCTATCCTCCTTAGCTGAGACCAAACACCCTGTCATGGTACCCTTAGCTAGATGCTCCTGCATCACCGACATAGAGTAACTAAAGAAAATTATAAGAAGTGGGGGAACAACAAGAACCTCTAAAATATAGGAGGTATTAAGGAACAAAGAAAACTGAATCTACGAGTATACTATAAGAGAGAAAAAATAATTGAACGCTACAAACACACATAAAATATAATATAAATAAGTGAAAAAGAGAGAAGCTATTACCTTGAAAATGTTGCCCAAATTTTCCCGATACAACATAATTTTGAGCACAAAATATTGAGAAGTGACTCTGACAATCACTTTTCTTCTGGTTTTTACAGTCTTCACAGGCTCCCAGTATGCAATAACATAGAAATTACAGGTCTTGGAATTGAACCAACAACAAGAGTCTGAAGCAAAGAGATTAAGCGACCAGGCTTAGAAGGAAAATTAACTTGCATACAGACGCAAGCCACTACCATTGCAACACCAAAGGCACATGATCTGAGCTCAGTGAAAGGATAAAAATCATTCCATGTCTCTGTCAACTTACCACCAGCTAAAAAATCCATAGTGTCAAGCAACTAAAAGGATAATCCTACTAACGGTGAGGGAGGGGACCAAGTCAGACACAAATTCCATATAATTTCTAGAAACATAGCAAGAAAAGGACCCTTTGGTAGGAGAAACATCACGATAAATGAAATAATACTTCACATGCTTCGAGTATGGGGGGGCTAGCCACGCCACCCCCCTCTTAATTACAATGAAAGGTGGCAGGGTGGTGGGAACCTCTCACAACCTCCATTGGCACGTCTATCTCACCCTGATAAGGGTAAATACACATCACTATTACTTAACACTACATATTGAAATATTTTAGTGATGACTCACATTGAATTTTTTTATTATTATAATATTTTTTTAAATGCTACAAATCTATTATATATTAATAATTGAATGAATTACATATCTCCCTCTTATTAGAAAACCAGTACAGATCCATCTTAAACAGGGATCTATCAAGCTTTCAAAGGGATCAAATATCTTGATTTGCAAACTCCTTTAGAGTGAAAAACATGAAAAAATGGCCACCTAAAGAGGTTTGACCCCTCTCAACATGGTTCATAAATATTATGTAAGCTTGCATATTAAATATTTTATTCATAATCCAAATAATTTGTTTATTATTATTAATATTTTTTAAATGTCACATATTAATTTTAAATTAAAAATTGTATGAATGGGGCATCTTCTTCTTACTTGCATTAGTTGAATTATTTTATTTTCACTTACATTTTTTTTTATGCATTGAAATAATTTATCTTTTTTTTCCTTAAAAAATTGTAAGTTTATTGCATGACGAATAAAATTACATTTTGCAGATGGTTAATGCATTCTATAAAAGAAAAGTCATAATGTTGTAAGAAAAATAAATTGCTTTTTGCCCCAAAATTTAAATACAACAACTGAGAAATTAAGTGTTATAAAAATCACTTAACTTCTCCTTCTTTCCATTCTTTCTTTGCACTTGAAATCACTTTACTTCTCCTTCTTTCCCTCTTTTCTTTGCACTTTCCACCAACTCCCTAATGATGTGTGATGCCCCAACCATGTTTTATCTCATGTCAATATGTAAAAAAATTGCAAAAGAAAAAACTATACGAGTCGAGTAATGGGATATAGATTCCAGAGTTGGGAGCTGGCTTGGTTGGGATGGTGTAAGTTTCCTTGAGGCGAGAAAACCTAAATGGTTGGGACGGCTGATGAAGGCTGGTTGGTGAATTTTAATGGCCTGGTGTTTTCATAATTTATGGAGCTACAAGGGAAGGATGAGGGCCATCCTTGCCTTGGAATGTTGGACAAGGCAGAGAGGACAAAAGATATTTTTAAAAAGGAATGGGTAGACTGCCAGCTCGTGGGAGGTATAGGCCACCCACTACAACTAAATAAAATCTACATTTAACAAATTGGCAACAAACAGACAGGTGGAAAAATTATATTGACTGGAAAGAATGCATGTCGAGGAGGTTGTCCGAAGGTCTCCCAAGGAAAAGAAAAATCAGTCCTAATGGGGACAATGAAGGAGTCGAGAAGAATGGTTTGAATTGACAGAGATTAAATAGCAGTCACAGAGAAGAAAAATTTGATTTTTGCAGTAGAAAATAGGGGGGTTGATTTTTGGTCCAAAGATAACTTAGATAAAAAAAGGAGAAACAACTTTTTGGTTGGCAGGAAGTCACGAAGAAAACGTTCCAGGTGAGGAGTTGTCCTCTCGAACCCCCATGATCCAGAGGGTGGAGATGCCATTTCTCATAAATTCCTAAGGGTTACAGTGGAGGAAATACGCCTGGAAAAGTATTGGAAGGTTTCCGAAGTTTGACTACTATACATTGGTTGGTTTTGGTTCTAGAGTCCCTAAATCTTGGTGGAAGCACAATGGCTCTATGCATTGGTTGAAATGTTGCTCAGTTGAAAGGAGGAGGTGGTAGAATCTCTAGTTCCTGGTTCACTTGGTATTTGTGCTCAATCCCTGGGAAATAGACTCCTTAGGCTCTAAAATCTAGCTCGGGGGTGATTATTGCAAGAAAACTCAAATGTAGTGTGTCTAAGATTGGGTGGTGAGTCATAGTCCCTAACCGAATTGCCCAAAAAATTAGAGATGTTAAAATAGAACATATAGTTATCTTTGTTACAATTTATAAGTAATTAGTAATGAAATTTTGATTTAATTACATTGGCATGATTTATGTGATGGTTACCAAACTTATCCACACTAATTCATATTTATGTGTATGTAAAATTCCTCGTCTTAGATTTATAGACCTGTTATTTTTCTTGTACAACATTCCCAATTTTCCTTTGACCACTGGGCTTTTCTTCTATTTATTCAGGATCAAGTAGTTGTGTTTGGCAATTCCTATTTCCACCTCTATCAGTCCATAAATGCGCGGCTACATGCGCCCTCGATAGCCCGATATAACACACCGTTATTTTTTTTTATCTAGTCATTACCGCGCGCGTGTTATATCGGGCTATCGAGAGCGCATGTAGCCACGCATTTATGGACTAATAAAGATGGAAATAGGAATTGTCGTCGTGTTTACTCAGGATCGAGTAGTTGTATTTACTGCTATGATGTCATGGTAGTAACTCGATCACTCCCGGATACAAGACTTTAAGATGAATTGAGCCGAGAGCTTGATACCAGACCTTTTTACGAAATGATACCCTAAAGAGTGGACGAAAACCTTAATGACTTTGAGCTTGTGGTGTCATGTCCTTTTCATGACTACCCTATATGGTCGTTAACTAGTCTGACCTATATAATTAATTATACATGCATATACATATTGATCAACATGTTATAATCCCGTCGATATCACGTTCGACTCCGTGACCATGGTATATTACGTAGTGTGTGAACTACGCCTCCATAGATGTGTTATATGTGAAGTGATTATGTTGTCGGGTATTGGAACATGTTGTCGGGTATTACTCAAGTTAACTTACACCCGAATTAAGCGTGCATTGAATTCGTTACAAGGAATGCGAAAGGTACCACCGACTTATAAGACTTGTGCAGGGAAGCCGTGCGCAATCGACTCTGTATGTCTATTAGTTGCCATACGTAGGATAGTTATAAGGTGCCGAGATCTGAAGTTCCACACGGACCCCACAAGCTTTGATACGTGGCATAAACTTTGGGACTCACGGATAAGTTTCCAATTAAAAGAATGAGGCTCGTGGTATTGTCGACATATGTTTAAATTATGTCGGTTTAAATGGCTATGCGCTAGGCTAGCATTTGCCTCAAGGCCACGGATAGATGAGTCATGTGCTACAAATGTTGGTATACTTGTATATATGTTCAAGAGTGAATCTCTTTGTAAGGCAATTAATAAACGAATAAATTATATATATAAAACAAACAAATCATGTAAGGGTGGGAAGAAGAGTATGATAATATATATACCAATCATGTTAAGTGTGGGTAGAAGAATATGATTTTTTATATATATAAGAGTTCATTTAATTAAATTTAAATGAATTTAAAACAACAAAAAAAATATTTTATCTTATTTTTCTAACCAGGTAAGAGAATTCGAATTAGAAAGTGGAAATTTCATTAAGAGAAGTGGGGTGTTTATGTGGTGTATCTATAGATATTACTATCAACTTTGTCACATTCACCACAGATGGATTTTCTTTATTAGAATTAGAGCTTTCTGACATATGTGCTCTTTTCGTTCTCGTTATCCTATCATCTTTAAGTGTCAACACGCCTTCTACACCAAGATCATGAATTGTCCTTGTATCTTGTGGTTTCTACATATGTTGTTATTTTGAAACTTTATTCTAGGTGTTGATATTATCTTTAGAGAGGGGGTATTCCTTTATCTCCTCCTCCTCATCCTCTGAGAAAGTGGATTCATATGGATGCCAACTTTTGGATTTATGAAACTACCACTTCTTCTTTTGTGGAAGTTTGTTTTCCTATGGGCAAGAAACTTGCATATTTCTTATCTAAAAGTCATGTTTTCATAATCTAAGGTTTGTATCCATAGGTAAGATCCACAATTCAACAAAATACGATCCGGTAAACCTAAATTGAGATTTATTTCCACACATAAATGAGCAAGAGTAAACAATTTATGTTGTAATTGTTCTATATCCATATTGTTGAACTTTCCTAGAGTATTCCCAATATCCTCAATGATTGTTTTATGTCAAAAAAGAAGAGGGAGATGTGGCAACCTAAATCACACTGGTATTTTTGTTACAACCATGTTAAAGGGATCAAATTTTGGAAACCATGGAGTGAGGGAGATCCTTTCTCTTCCCCAAAACCAAGGCCCATTCATCATGCATTTGTCATAATCCTATGGGGAATCAAGTTGTATAATGAAAAATCCTTTGGAACATATATAAATATCACAATTGTTTGTCCACGATACAAGGATCCACTGGGGCAATGCTCAAGAATTTCCTCTATCTTTTCTACAACGTATGATACTAGAAAACCTTAACACAGTGTATGTGTGTGTCTATATATATGATATTTAAAAAAATAAACATGGATATTTAAATATTTTATTTTTCTTGTATTGAAATATCTTTAAAATGTATAAGTATTATACATTTTCCACTCACTTAAAATATTTATATATTACCTTTCTCTAAATTATATATAAAATTGGGTTCCTTCACATGGAAATTGAGATGTAATTTATTGCTCAAATTGACAGTGAAATATTTTTATCACATTTTCTTCATACTGGGTTGTCATACCAATAAGAGTGAGCTTATTGATGTTTTGCAATGTTTTTAATTAAAACTAACAAAATATGTATATTCATTGCTAGATTTTTTCTTATTTAGAGTACATATAATTTTTATTTTAAAATGACACATTTCAACTCAACGTTGAACATGGAAATCACACATCTCCCACTAGGACACTAGGATGTAGAATGTGGCTTTCAACCCAATAATTGATTTATTTTTTTTCAATTAGTTAGTATGGATATTCAAATAGTTTAATTAAATCTTATATTAAAATATTTTCTAAAAGTATAAGAATGATACATCTTCCTCACAATAAAAAAATAAAATATAATTTCTTTTTATTAAATTATTTTATCTCCCTCTAAAGTTGATACAAAATTACTTAACATGAACAAGAAGATATTTTATTTATAGTTGAGAGTCGAGTGAAATATTTTTATAACATTTCTTACATACTAGATTGTAATATTAACAATAAATGGAGATTATTGGTATTTTATATTTCTTTTCATTAAAAAAACCAAATATATAAATTCATTAATTTTTATTTAGAATATTAATTTTTAGTTTATAATGGAAACATATAAAGTAAACGTTGAATATGGATGAAATTACAGATCTTCCTTTTATATATATATATATATATATATATATATATATATATATATTAAAATATACAATTTTTTTTAATATTCATCCTAATTAGTTATTTTAAATGTATTATAGTTATCTTAAACTTATTTTTCAATCTTGCTTTCCAATAATTCATACAACATTAATTGTCAAAGGCTTCTTATTTCAACTTAAGGTGGACGAGGATTCGTTGATTTTTCTTTTCTTATCTTAGTTGACGGATTGATTTTCAAGAGAATATGTGTGTATGCTTAGTCTTAATGTTTATCAATGGTTGTAGTGTGTTACAAATTTTGTTAGATTGCATTGACTTTTAATAAATTTAAAAAATTATATTCGTGCCACGTGGCTCCCTACCCACCAATTTCCTAGGGATTTGAGATTTTTCAATTCTAATAAGTTCATATTCTAATTAGATGAGGAAATTAATATATAAGAAAAATTTATTTAGCAAAATGCTCCATTTTACAATAAGATGTGTAATTCCCTTTTTTTCTCAAATTAAATTAGATTTGTGTCACATGGCTCCCCGCCCACCAACTTCCTAGGGATTTGAGATTATTCCAATTCTAAAAAGTTCATATTCTAATTAGATGGAAAAATTAATATATAAACAAATTTTATTTAGCAAAATGATCCATTTTACAATAAGATGTTTAATTCCATTTTAAAGTTGCCCATTACCTTTTCATACATGGTTAATCAAGTAAATGTGTACATTGATAAGACATTCTTCATGTTGCAATAGTTTTTTTAGTGATATTTACATAGCCTTTTGCTATATTAACCACATTAATATTTTTAATGTGGTTGTACTAGCTTTTATATTTGTGAAGCATTATAACATTTATTTTTTATTTATATACCTAATCATATTCATCATCAATAATTAAAATATACATTACTTTTTTTCTATAATCATCTATTTTAAATGTATTACTATTTCTCAATCTTTCCAATAATTCATACACTATTAATTTCTATATTTGTGAAGCATCATAACAATTTTTTTTTATATATACCTAATTCACATTATCATCAATTGATTAAAATATATACTAGCACAATAAGATTAATAAATGTGGTTTATATGCCAAGTAGGTTTCAACTCATTTGAATGTATATTTTCCCAAATAAAATTATCTGACCATCATTCAACTAAAAAGTACTAAAAAGCACTGATAAAAAAAAAAACATGTCCATCTTTGTTAGACTAACAGAACACTCATAAAGCAAAATCCCAAAAAAGTACATTTTAAAACAATCTACAAATTGAGTACAACAAATCCATGCAAATAGAAAAAACTATAGAAAATCTTCAACCAGGTAAATTTAAACTGCAACCTATCCCATGCTTGACGTGGTTGCTTATCTCCTTTTTAAACAGCTAATCAAATTGCAAAAGTCACACATGTATAATATTTAGATCAATAGACCTTTCTTTTGAATCAGTTCACCTCAAATATTTGTCTACCTTTTTCATCTGCAAGTGACACGGGCATATTTATACCTGATATTTACACGTGTGCACATTTATGCCTTACCTCTGTACACCACAAATGTGTGCACATTTATGACCACCTGACATATGTGCACCACAATGTCTTCTTGTTGTACGTAATCTGGAAACCACCCATTGCTCTTGGGATTCCTTCGTAGAGCATACATTAGATTACTCCCATTACTACCCAATCCCTCTTCATTATTCTGCTTCTCGCTTGATATTCGATCCGAAGCTCTAGGCCTCTTCCGACATTCAGTTTCGGTTGGCGTGTCTGCAGTGATGAAGGCGGGGATGTGGGCGTGGACTCCCATGTGACCTCCAAGAGCTCTTCCTAAGATGAATTTCTTGCTGCAAATCTTGCACAAGTAGTTCGATGGGTGCTCTCTTTCTTATTTCTTGAACATCCTAGAGGTGGGATATGATATATCCTTTGTGATCATGTTGTAAACTCTAGTGCACTTTCAATACTTAGCTTCCTATCTTTATACATAGAAAATCTAAATAAGTAAACCAGTGGACTGAGAATTTAAACAATCCACACTCGTTATAACTATGAGCTTCTTCATGCAATCACGGACTACAACTAAAGTAAATCCGGAAAATCAACGAATGCAACCTAGCGACAGTTTAATTGCGACATAGGAGACGAAGATTAAATTGATTTCAGTAGTAAAATTCGCGCGGCTAACTTGGAGTTGAAGCAATCACACACAAGCAAAGATGAAGAAAAAGACAAAAAGCCATCGAATTGCGAAGTGGAGTATTGAAGTCGTGTTCTATTGGTTGCTCTCTGTTGTTGTTTCTGAAACTTCTTCTATACATACTCCTATGCATTGCATTCACCTTCTTTTATCTTCTTCTCAAGCCTCAAAACCTATGCCACGTAGACATAATTGAGTTGACCTGAGAAAACCTGCGTAGTGTCCTTACATTTTTGGAGAGTACTTCCGCTTCAATCTGTGAAGCTCGTGCAGGTCCCACTTTGAAGGGTGATTACGAGTTGATTTTAGTGTGATTTTTTTGGACATTCCGGTGTTGGAATTTGGTAGAAAACTTTGAAATGAAATTTTGATTTGTTTTATTTAAATTGGTTTTTTGACTGGATATATAGATTCAGCACCCTCAAAACCCCTAGGGAACTTCTATTGTGAAGGGTTACCCATCATTTCAATAAATTCTTCACTGATTTTAGAGAAATTAGACCAGAAAAACCCACCGCAAAAACTCCCAAAAAGTCTCACCAAAGACAACTCGCGGTGATAATGTCAATCAAGAGTGCTTTGAGGAATAGTGATTTATAAAAGGATCTAGTAATTATGTATTGACGAATAGTGATTTGTAAGGGAGTTAATAACTGTGCGCTGACTATTAGTGTGTTACTCTTAAAAAAAAAAAAAATTACTGGTTTATTTATTTTATTTATCTTATTTTCTGAAGTAAAGCTGTATTGTAATTTATTTTTCAGATTTCTTTAGTTGAGGGAAAAAAAATTCCTATGGTTTTTTAGATTTATTTATTTATTCATTTTTATTTTTTATATAACAAAAGTTTAATAACTATCATTTTAGATTTATTTATTTATTCATTTTTTATTTTTTATATAACAAAAGTTTAATAACTATCATTTTTGTATTTTATAGTAAAAAGTTTTTTGTATTTTATAATAAAAAATTATGAAAGAATAAATCTTAAAAATTAGATTGTTATTGTATTAATGAGAATACATTTATATAATATATAA
Source organism: Pinus tabuliformis (assembly GCA_031772625.1). Classification (NCBI taxonomy): domain Eukaryota; kingdom Viridiplantae; phylum Streptophyta; class Pinopsida; order Pinales; family Pinaceae; genus Pinus; species Pinus tabuliformis. The sequence continues at coordinate 833,516,588 of CM062818.1, forward strand.
AAGTGATTTATGGTTTATTTGTCAAGCTGGGTTTCTTATTCTAATTCTTATGTCATTGTCAAGTGACATATAGTATTTAGGTTGTTATATTATTTTGGTTGTTGTATAAAGAATTTTGCCCAATTTCTAATCTTTACATTAGGGTTTGGGGTTTTTAAGGTAGTGATGTTGCCCTTCGCTACCACCAAGGTTTCAGATCCAAATGCAAGGCATCATCACTATGTACAGACTTAGCATTCTCGGTTCAACAACGTGCTTTTCAATGAAATATTTAACGTTTGAGCAAACAATCTTCCACGTATTTAAATACAAGTTTGCTACATTAAACGTGCTTTATGTTGAGTAGTTACGCAAAGGAAAAGCATGAGTACAAGCTTTTAATAAACTAATATTTTCTTTATTATGACCTTGGTTAACAGAGGTGACACATGTGGGTTTGAAAATTGGCTTAATGTATTTCATTTTTCAACCAAATACATATAATTAGGCCAATAGGCTTTTCTTTTGAATCAGTTCACCTCATAGATTTGCCTTGTATTAAGTCTTTCAGTATGGATTCGTCCATGAAACAGGTGAAGATATATTGATTCATCTTTAGTGGAATTTATCAATACTTTCTCTCTATCAACAAGTATTTGGAGTTTGTTTCTAGGTTTTTTAATTAAGGATGTGATTGATTATTTGAAAGAAATATTCAGTGAATGATTTATTATAGGTGTTGCGACATCATTCTGAAGTGAAGGTCATATGTATGATGCTACTATCTACGATTGCGAGTGCATTTGTATAAGTGGACTTCGACATGATATGTCGGGAGACCAGGAAGAATGCATTTGAACTCCAATTCCATGCACACACACCGTTGTTTTCCCATGAATTTCCTTTATTACCTTATGTTTTTAGTTATTTGTGTTACAACAATTATTGGATTCTATAGTTGAAGATGGCACCTATTGTTTTCCCTTCAGACACTTACGATAGGGATATGTAGTCATGTGTCATTTTGGAGCATGGAAGTCAGTGTGTTATGTTATATGGTCAACATAGTGGAAATTGGTAGTTGTAGATATATTATAAGGAAAGATCTCACAACATTCTTGAATAATACTTGAGGATTTTCTCCGTTTTAATTAAATATTATGGAATAGGATATTTTTAGTGTTATAGTTTTGTTTAGTATTAACCCCAACACATTACAAGAGGTGGTTTGAGTGTTGGTGTAGACCGAAAAACATTCAATTATTTAGCTTTTGTGCAAAGAAGATCCCAAATACTGAAATTTCGGTTGGCTTGTTTTCACATCTTATTGCCCCATGAATGTAGAGGTACAGGCGTATCACTCCTGTTATTTAACCAGTAGTTAATTAATACATGCTCATTGAATTTTTTAGTGGATTAAACTTCCTATATTTTGAAAGAGAATGATGATGATCGAAAGAAACAAGGTTGTCTCGTCATCTAGATATTGTAGCAACACATCAAATTTCTTATAACAGAACAACAAATTTGTCATGTACTTTCATACTTTGAAACCCAAGCCATTTCGGAACTAATATGCGTTCCAACAGTTCTGAAGATGGATTGTACCCTAGGCTAGATTAAAAACAATTGTAAAAACACATTTATAGAAGAAATGCATTATAAAATTTAATGCATAACAGACACGTGTTATATCCTCTTCCTATCTATAAAGAGTTCAACATGTTGTTAGATTACCATGTTAAACCTTCCAAATTATTGTCGATAATTCTAGGGTATCAATGTATTTCTGATGAGCAGTTATTGCTACAGAAATTAGTGGCTTTATCTAATGAAGTTTTATTTCGGCCTTGTTCAAAACAAGAAAGTAGCAAATGTTTTTGTTATCATCAATTTCCTTTTATAGCTGGCCTATCTTAAAGAAACCTGTCTTACTCTATAACGTATTAATTAAAACTCACTTCTGCTACTCAACTAAATAATAATAATAATAATAATAATATTATTATTATTATTATTATTATTATTATTATTATCATCATCGTTGAGTGCTAAATGGCTTCCACAATCTTAAACTTATTTTAATGTTAAAATTATTCTATTAAAAATAACGATGCCATTATTCTTTGTCTTTTTTATAAAATTAAACCAAAGTTCATCTTTGTTTCTATCTGTTAACTCTGCTTTTAATGTTAAAAATTATCTTTATTAAAAATAAAAATGGCACTATTATTCATTACATTTGAATGAATCAAATTAATTTAAAGTTCGTCTTGGTTTCTGTTTGTGGATCCAGATCCTCACTTCTAGAATGATAGTTTTTTGTTCAGTTTTTCTTTCCTGTCATGGGATTTTCTTGAGATCCTAATGTGGTGCATAGCTTCCGCCAGGCAAACAAATCAACCCATTGATGGATGGGAAGAGAAAAGAGGACAAATTTTATGGGGTTAATTGTCTTGCAAGATTTAGTCACTCGGCTCTCTATATATCCAATAGGTTTTATTTTATTGAGAACGCATGCCCAAGTATTTATAAGAGTGTCATTGTTCTCGAAATGGAAATTATATTGTTCTTGATATGTATTGGAGTTAGATAAGGACTTATGTTCTAGCCCATAATTTGGTTGTTGAATTTATTAACCAAATCATGTCAAGCACATAAGAAACCATCCAGAACCAATTTGACTCTAGAAATAATGACCAAGGCACCTCCTATTAGAATTGTAACATCAATACATTGAGCATGGTTAATGCTTTTTTACCCCTGACTAATTTGATACTCAGTAGATTGCCATTGAGTCTTTCATGTTCTAATTTTCTATTCGAATTTTCATATAAACAGAAGGGAGGAGGATTTATCTTTTCCTAACCCCAACAAATTTGAAATAGGTAGGTTTACCATCTATAATTGGTGCACGTTATGGAGTACAAACTCATGCTTCCACCCATTTGTATTTTATTTTATTTTCTAGCTATCAAAGTGATAATAAAACTCTAAATAACCACCATGACTACACTATAAGTTCAAATTTGAAAAATATAAATAATCTTTTTCTTTTAATATTTTCAATCTGTCAAGATCATCAACATCTTTTTTAGACTTGGTCAAGGGCTACAAGACACATGAATAAGTATCACATTTAGAAATTTCAATGGTTTTTGTTGTATGTACCAACAACATAGCAAGCTCACACGTTGGAATTATTGATAAAATCAGTCATTTAATTAAATTTTGATAAAACAACATTGTTATAACATTGACCAATGAAATTTATAATATTTAACCTTGCAACAATAAATATTTCAATATGGATAAATCCCTCATATATTTTATGTCATTATTTATAGACATTGTTCCTATATTTGTGCATGCTTTTGAAACAAGTGTAGTGATTTTTTATTCTTAAACTTTGCAAAACAATCATTCAAAATTAAAATATTTAAAAATATTTGATACTTAGGTAAATAATATATTTTCCATTAGTGACTTCCCATCATAATTTAAGTCTTTATATAAGGAAAAAACAAGAATAAGAGGTAAATAAAAATATGTTGTCAATTTCTTCATCCTCGGACCTGTGGAGAAAACATGAATAATGAGCACAAACATCATCGTCATAAAGGGGAAAAAATAGAAGCTCTGTGTCCATGGATAATCATTGCAGTACTAGACCTGCAAGATCTATAGAGGGATGTTAGAGTGGGGAAGCGAATGTGAAGGACAAGCCACAAGAGGACCAAGTCAGTCATGGATTACGATATCAGAGTGGGGAAGCTAATGTGAAGGACAAGCCATCATGGTACTCGTGTTGTTCGTTTAATGAGGAGGACACTAACATTGGTGAAACCTTGTGATTCAGATAGTACAACATGGGTTTACTCACATGTTTTTATGGTAGAATATTTTTGTTTTATTGCTTAATATTTTATTGTATTGCGTAAAAATTGGAAGGAGAAATGTTTGTAATGAGATACTCTGTTTTTACATTTGATTTTAATTAATTTGTAAAAATTATTGTTATAATATTAATTATATTTTTAATGAATTATTTTTTTTCCAAATCCTAGTTCCAATAAAAAAAACTCTTTGATTTGTGGTAAGGCTATTTCAAAAGTATTTAATTTGGATTAAAAAAATGGCTTATGGGCTACAATTTTTTTTTGTTGAATACTAAAAATATTTAATTTATTTATGTTTTTGTTTTTGGGTTACAGGCTATGTTTTTTGTTTACTATTAAATAATGATGAAAAGATAAAACCTAGGTAAATGATTTTCAAATGATGACCATGAGTGTTGCCTATGCATAATTGTAAACAATAAGGGTGTCTTTCCGTATGACTGAAAAAATGTTCCACTTACCTTTGAAGTGGCAAATTATTTTGTTGCTAGTATAAAACATTAGGTGAATACTATACTAGAGAGTTCATGCGAATCTCCATGTATTGTGGGTCCATTAGATGATAAATAATTATAAAAGTTTCCATTATTGGCAATATAGCAACCATCCTTTGAATAATTGCCACATCTTATATTGTCGGTGACAAGAAGATCTCATTTCTCATTACTAAGAAAAGTGTGCATATGGCACCAAGCCTGTTTGATATGTATAGACAAACTATGGGACTCCATGGAGATGGGGCAATGTATTGTTTATGAATTACTCCACAAATGCATATGTAGAATGTTATGCACTATGAAAGAACCTATGACAAATGGTTGTGGTCCATTAAGCAAATATCTCTTTCAACAAACAATATCATCCAAAACCTACTATTGAAACAACTAATATACAAGAATAGAAGGATTCTTCTAGTTTGTCATCCTTTAGGTCGAGTTCAACTTGATGCAGAGTAATAATACATTGTATTGATTTACCACAATTATAGATAATTTCCTAAATGAGATAATCATCAATAATAGGGCATACAAATAAGAATAATAATACACCATACATTTTGAATTTCATTATATCAGACATAGGGAATTCTTTTTATTAAAGGCCCTTCATAAAATAACATAGAACGCATGTACCTATTGCTTCCTCTTAGTAGAAATTTCCCATTCTAGAAAATCAATATTTCTTCACAATGGTTTTAAATCTTTCATTGGTAAAATAAGTGGTAAATTATATATTAGTCAACTTTCATCATCTCAATATTTCAATTATTATTTTAATTGTGTATTACCAACTTAACACACATGCTAAACAACCTAAATCTAATACAAAAATTATTATTTCAAATCAAAGTACAGCTTTTCCAATTCAAAAATTCCAATTTAACAATCCTATCAACCTCTCTTTGTACCTTTTGGGACAATTTCTAGTTTATTTAGTGGATTTCTCGTTGTGGCCACATTGCCCAAAGTAGTTCGGGTGCCATTCTTTATCAATAAATTAATTGTTAGTTGTGAGAGTGTGTTTGTAACACCCTCCTCCCACATCTACCCAAGCAACCGACCAACCGGGGTAAACATGTGACAAGAGGCCACTATGATATGATTAAACCTCCTAAGTCACGTTAAGGATGTGGAACCGATGGAAACATGCCATACAGAACTTCAATAACTGCATTACGACCCTAAGGAATAATTCCAAACATTTTTCCAACCAGCCCCTGGGTCCCACTGATATTTTGAACCACTTGATGTTTGGACGCTCTCATGCTATAGGAATGCCAGTGTCCAAGGACCTTTGGACACTCTCATAGGCTTGCAAGCTAGTGTCCAAGGACTTTTTTGCACAGTGTTGTGCTAGCATCCCCGAGAATTTAGCCACTTTTTCAAGCCCAGATCACTGCCCAGAATAGAATGACATCTTCAAAACAGTAAGATAACAAGGAAATGATGTTACTAATGCAATTACTTTAATAAGACCTTTAATTAGCCCCTACTATCCATGACAAGCATTTCGTCAATCATGTCACGAATATGTAATATACAAGTGTAAATGACAGATCTGAGCATAGGGGTCTCATACTTATCTGAGATTCGCTGACGCATTGTTTCCTTGTCACTTTAGTTGCAGTTTCATCCATGAGGCCGTAGATACATTGTTCATTCATATACAAGTAAAAACATGATGTGAGCCATACATAGCCACTATCATAATACATATTCATAACTAGCATAATAACAACAAAAATACCTAGGATACAACAACCATACAACACACATATAAACTAGTATTATACTCATGAGATAACAAGGAGAAATAACCTCATATTAATGATGCAAAATCCAATCAAGTATGGGACTACTACGTTCCACCCGACCGTAGAATGGTTGAGCCAAATCTCTCTTCAGCCATTCACCCTAGTGCCATGTTCCAAGCATGAATGTGGGATCTCATAGAACACATCAATCCAAAACCATCCAGGGTTTCCAGCGGTCATCCACCTCAACCCATCAAACAATAATTCCACCTCATGGTCGAACATCACAAAAGAATCATCAGATTGGTCTCTATCCAAGCCTTCCAAGGCGTCTAGAGTGTTTGTTCCAACCAAGGCTTGCAGAACTAGTAACTCAACCCACAACTGTCGTTGGGCTTCTATAGCGTTTGTCCAACCAGGGCTTTTAGGACTAGTAATTCAACCCACCAAGGGCTTCCAGATTGTTTGTCCAACCAAGGCTTACAGGACAAGTAACTCAATCCAAGTTGTTACAGGGCTTCTAGAATGTTTTTAACCAGGGCTTCCAAGAACTAATAACTAGACCCAAGCTAAGGAAACATGAGAACCAACCAAAACAAACAAGGAAATAAACCCACAATCTCCATGGCTATCCAAGAAATGGAAAGGCTAGGAAATCCCCTGCCAATCCAAGAAATCCTCCATACTAATGACAGATCATGACCAATAATCCATATGCATATGCCATGCATGCCAAAACTAGTGAGAAAAGCATACATGCAACTCGGTACCTGCGAGAAAATCCCATTGTAGTTGCTATCCTGATGTCCTCTTATGCTTTCCTACTCTTCCTTTGCCTTCTTGCTACAAAATCCAAGTATGCCACACCCTCCAAGAGTACTCCAAGAAAAAATCTAAGTATCCAAGAGTATGAGAGAAAGAGAGAATAATGAGAGAGCTCTAACACTGAACTGACAAAAGGTTCACTGACCAAGCTTGCCCACTGATCCTCATAAACCTTGTTATCAATGAGGACTCTATTTTCTTCATTTTCAATTATTTTCCTTCATTTTCCTCCTCACATGCACCCTGTGACCTTTCACCTTCCTTTTCTCCTAATTTCCATTATTTTCACAAATAAAATGCCAATAAATGCCTCATGCCTTTCCAAATCCTTTGTCATTGCCTTTGTCAGTTTCCTTTAACCATAATAACCCCAATGAACACCCACTAGGATGTTTTTCCCAACATTCAACTTGGCATAAGTGTCTCATCAACCGTGATTATTATTTTTCCCTTTTTAGCTTCTATTGCATGGAATTTTCACTATGGTTGTTACAGTGTTCTCGTCGAGATCACTATTTCTATTTGCCACGATAAATATTAATTAAAAACAATAATATTTTTATGTATATTAAATAATAAGTATCTCAGTTCTCCCTAAGACAGGAAAATCCAATGATGCCTCCTAGTAGTGACTGGGTTGGTGTTATGGCTGAGTTGTCCTCAGGAGAAAGAAGGCGTCGAGGGAGCAGAGCAAGGTGGGGAAGCTTTTAAAAACCACTAGTTAGCAGGTGTGTGAATGACTTAAGCCATGAAACCCACTGCTTACATCCTTTTCCCATAGGTGGCTATTTGAAAACTACTTCAAAAGCATCTTCCCTATTCTCTGTCTACACTTCTCATGCTTCTTGTTCTCCATTGGTGAGTGAGAAATAATGCACAGAGGAATACAATGTTTGTTGGACAATTTAAAAACTCAATCAATCGATTTAACCAAGTTCTTAACAAGGGGTGAAATAAATGGTTTTTAATTTAAATATATTATTATATGATTTAAAATTGAAAACTTGTTTAAGTAATTTTCATATCATCAATGAAATACATGATTTTAAAATTAAATATATTATTATTTGACTTAAAATTCAAAACATGTTTAAATAATTTTCTTACCATCAATTAGATGATGTAGTAGACTAAAAATATTTTCTTGAAATCAAATCTTATCCACTCATTTATTTAAAATCAAAATTCTTTAAACCCAATTCCAATATAAACAACACTTACAATATAATTAATTTTTTATTTACCCCAGATGTGCGTGGTAGATAGGCATTTATGGCGCACAAGCAGATGGGAAAACAGGCAGCCCATCCGTATAGCCATCTGTGCCGCCGCTTGTGTGATTACAACACAGATATTGGCTCTCAGGCTGGCAGCATTAACCACCTGGGATTTTCAAGACATTCCCGACAACTCCCAAAATATGGATCAGGAGACTCCACCCAGCTCCATTCAACCCCTCAACTGTTCCTGTCCTCCCTCCGTCTCTGAACCGAGCCTCTGCACTACTACTGGAAGGAGATGCAGATTATTGTGTTGTGTAGACCTGGGTAATGGTATTCACCACTCCCAATCCCCTCTCTGCCATTAGTGGTCTGAGTTCCCTTCTCCTTCCTCTGCTACACCTGTGAATTCAGTGGAACCCCGTCTTCTTCCTCCCGTGGAGCTTCTCTCCATCAGCCCCATGAGATATCGGCACAGATTGAGCAGCAGGCGCGGAGGCAATCGTGATGGTTCTCCGTGAGCCAACCATCGTCCCCCCTCCACCTCTTCTTCCCCTTCAACTTCCCTATCCCCTACCCTCTCCAATCCCAGCCCCCATGGCAGATATCCGAACACGAGAAGCGGGCGAGGAAGAACTAGCTTCAATGGGGCACATCTCTCTAGAAGCATTCCCTTGCACGCAACGACCAATGCCTCCTCCCAACAAGCTCACTTCCAATTCCAAAGCACCCTAAACAAGCCGAGAATTATGGTCACCATTATCGTGGGCTTGAAGGAATTCTTTGAGTCTAATTCAGAACCTTCGTCCAGCAGGGATTTCAACCAAGTTCCTACTTTTAATTTCGAACCAGGGAAGCCAAGCTCCAAACTTCCAACAACAGATAAGGATCTACCCTCAAGCATAAATCTGCGAACTATGGAAAACGAAACCCACCGAAAGGATAAGGGCATTCAACTTGAGGACAACGCAGGTGGCGGACATGCAAAATACACAGGCTCTGAAGTCTACGGGTGGTGTCCGATTGTGGAGGAGGAACCTACCGAGGAAACCAAGCAGCTGGCTAACAGATTACGTGGTGAGCACTAACTGGGTTCTGTTCAACTTTATCATCTGTCTTTTGTTGTTTTGCATCATGTCTAGTCTTTTTCCTTCTTGGTTGTAATATCTTGGAATTTTGTCCCCACTGGTCGACTAAACATGGTCAAGTCTGAATTCAGTTTTGATTTACTCAGTCTTAACTCCAATTTTTTGTATATGAGAACTTTAGCCCCTGCATGGGCAGCTGAAACTTTTCAATTTTGGGTCGGGACTGGTTTCCCCTTCTAGGGCAGTCTCACTTTCAAGTTTGGAAGAAAAGAATGGTCATCCCATTGACCCAACACCGCTGAGGCCAGAGCCTCCTTGTACATTTTGCATATATCAATAGATTAATTTTACTTAGAAAAAATTCATACCATATTAATTTCTATATTTGTGAAGCATCATAACATATAACCTACCTTTGGATGCTTATTTTATACCTATTATAAAATGTATACTATTTATTACTTAATTTAAATTTGAATTCTTAAAAATAAATTATATGGGTACATTTTATAATGTATAAAATTTTATTAAACTCATACATTTGATTTAAATTTTATATATTTTATTATTTTAAATTTAATAAATTTTATTAAGTCTATGTATATAATATTTACAATAAAATTTTAATATTAATCATGTTTTTATAATTTATTTATGTTATTTTGTGTTTAAATTTTATTTGACTTTGATGATAATACCATAACATTTACTACAGTTTATATGGTTTACAGAACTTTAAAATGGTAAGAGATTAATCAAAAAATTTTGACATTTTATTTCTATACCTAAATAGAAGTGAGAGAAGTGTTCTCATATCACCATATTTTTGCTCAGTTAAAAGGTCAAGAAGGTTAGTGGTGTGACAAAGATTTTGAAAATTAGATTGGATGTGTGTATAAGATGGATAATCTAAGAAAAAGTTATTTTCATCTTCAATCCTTTTAGGAGTGCATAGGTGACAAACTCTTTCATCTCATGGCATTGTGGGGGTTTACCAATGCCCAATTTCACTATGAAGCTCATGAGAATTAGTTCTTATCTCAATAATGTGCTTTTTCTTCTTAACACTAGTCAAGATAAAAAAGATATTTTTGGTTTTCAAGATTGGGGTTGATCATTTCTTTATAATATTGTAGTTTCTTTTATCCCTTTATCTCTTTATTTCCCCATAATTTCTCCTTAAATTTGAATATAATCATATTTTTAATATTATGTGGATTCTACAAGATGATATGTTCCTTTATTCTCCAATGGTCTAGCCAAGACTAGTCATCCTTATGTCAAACTCTCTTGAGCCACAAGAAGGGATTTTGGCTAGAGTTAGAGGTAATTTTAAAAAATATTTTCTTGTCCATGTTGTATAAATTATACTTACACATAAGATACGTAGTCGTAGAAATGATTTCAATGGGGGAAAGGCTTGCTTCAATAAGGAAGATAGGGTAGGGAGTATTACATTTAATCTTGATGTTGTAGTTTATAAATTGCTTTTGGATCCATTCAATCTTCCTTCATGAATTTTTGGATATACTACAACACCATACCCCACATCCATATTAAATAATATGAGCAACAAGAGCCTCGAGAAGGAACTTTATTTTTGTCCCAAATCCAAAGACCTACTAACTTACAGTTCTTTTCAAGCCCATAATAAGCTTTCCAACCACCATTTTTTTTTTCAATATTATAATTCCAATTGAGTTTATGAGGGAAGGAGATTCCCTCATATCCATATGAAGAAACTTCCTCCAATGAGGTATTATCATAAATGAAAGTATTGTAGGTGATATTTTTGGATTTAATTACCATGATTATGGTTTTATTAGTATTAATAGTCATATCCATCTTGGAGTGGAACTATTGGAGGATTATAAGTTGTTTTCCAAGATCATAATGGATCCTTGCCAAAAGAATACTATCATCAACATAAAGAAGAAGAGTTATGACATAGAAATGAGCGTGACGTCAACAAAACATGCATCTTCCAAACACTCTTCTAGCTTATCAATGTATATGCCAAAAAGGGAAGGGCATAAGGGACACCCTTGTTTGATTCCAATACTGCATTTAATTTTTTCCATCCAATCCTGAGTGGTACTGATCTTGAGGATAACATTCTCATATAGCCTTTTCATAGCAACCATTAACTCGAGAGGAACCATTATCTCTTCTAGCCTCTTCTATATGTTCTAGGAATAGTGTCAAAAGCATTTCTAAAGTCAAAAAAATAATAGAAGAAATGGGTTTATTATTGTGAAATTCCCTACAATTATCCTAAGAGTAACAAGATGGTTGAAATGCTACAAAAATTTCTTCAGGAGGGAATGTTGGTTGGGGTGGTTCACGCTCTCGGAGCTCGGGTTCAGGAAATGGCACTGGGAACGTTGGTATGGAGAGTATAGTGGAGGGCTACTGCAAACAAGTGACAAGGGAATTCGTCAAATAAATAAATGAGAACACAACGACAATGTACACACAGTTTTCTGGACTGGGTAAAGACTAGGAGCTCGTGCAGAAAACTCTGGAAGGTTTGTGTATGGATGTTCTGGGCGTTCAACAAAAGGTCGATAATATAGAGATCAAGGTGGAGACGACTACGGTGGGAGTCTTAAAGGAGGTGTTCGGGGTTGGAAATCTCTTAGCCTCTTGTGCAAAATGTGATGAGGATGTTGCTCTAAAGAATTCGGTTGGCGATGGTGATAAAGTTGGTGTTGATGCTGTGAAGATCCAGGGAGAAGAAGAGAATGAACCGAAGATCCTAAACATGTCTACGAGTGAGCCTGCGGGTGCGGCTGTTGACGCCGAGACAGAAAGCAGTTGATTGCACTCTCTTTTTATATATATATATATGCATTATCGTTGTATAGTCTATAATGGCGCTTTTTGGAAAATCTATAGTTATAGCTCCTTCTATAGAACATATGTAAATAATCATGGTAGCAAGATGGTTCATACTCTGTGTAACAAAAGGAAAGATACAAACAGTTCATATCTGAGTTTTGTAAGGGACATAGCCCGTTCCAAGAAATCTTAATGAAAATGCTACTCGTTTCTAAAAAAAAAACTATTAGATGAAATGGCTTTTTGGCTTTGAGTAAGATTGTAATTTTTTATTGTTTAAAATGCACTTTCAAATGCATAAATGGATTCAACACCTTAAATAAACCTAAAAGTGTTTAATATTTGCATTTTAAACAAGTTCAACTTATGATTTTTAAAATCTCTATTAGATTTTGAACAAAATTAGCCAAAAAAATATTTAGATAAAAATCATTTCATTATTTCATATATTAATTAAGTAGTATATTAATTAAATTATATTATTTTAATATACGTTTTTTATAATATTACAATTATTACTCTAATAAATAAATATTAAAAATATATGATATTATCCATTAAATGTAATCAATATTTTTTTAAGTGGTAAAAGGTGTGGAAAAAGAATAAACACTGCTCCCTTTATATTGGCATACCAAATCATAAAAATACACTTCTATTAAAAAAAAATAACAATTCCTTATTATGTTTCTACTTAAAGGTTTGGAATAATGGATGTTGCTCCACTTTACGTGGAAATATACAGTCATGGTCACATTAACCATATTTACTGGTCATATCATCAAAGTTAGGGGGCATATCCTAAATTTTGACAACTGCTTCCACCGGTTAATACAAAGTCAACAAACACAACCGGGCATTCCCAATTGCAATCATCTTAATCCTATGAGTTCCAAATTCCAAACGAATTGCAATCATCTCAATCCTATGAGTTCCAAATTCCAAACGAATTGTACACTAAATTCTCTGCCAACAACGCTGGGAGTTGAGAAGTCAGCAATAATTTTTTTTGATAACATGGATAAAATCATACACGTGGATGAATGCCACGTCAAAGAACAGGCATACACGTTAGATTCTAATATAATTACATCTGTTGCTGACCTTCACAGGATTCTTGCCTGCCATAACCGAAGGATAGCACGTTCGTTTATAGGATTCCTGCCTCCCACAACTCTTCAATATTATACTCATTTTGGGACAAAATGCACTCGAATAGAATGGAGCCCCTTTTCTTCCTAATGACTTAATACATAACTAGTAGCTTACTAGTATTTAAGTTTGACTCCTTCAACTGTTAATTAAAGTGACAATATCAACTCTTTTAGACTCTTGTTGATCGTGGTCATGTGGCTAGAACGTTTTCCATGAATAGTGGGGGTTGACATGGCATCCTCTCGAATCATGGTGGTCAAAACATGAAGGTGAAATTTTGAGTGGAATAATGATCCATAAACCGTCATGGATATTCCACTCGATAGTTAGTCACAACAAATCTAGTAATATTATATTAAAAATCTGAGATTCTACATTATTACAATTTTATTTAATTTCTAGATCGGTAAAATTAGTTGTAATTAGTGCATGAATGTAAAAGTAAATCAAGAAGAAAAGTAGAGAATGCGAAAGTAAGCCCACACACATAATACACAAGATATGCTCTCTGCGAAACTCTTTCGACAGAAAACCCAATTGGAAGGTGAGGCCGCTTCTCGCTCTTTCTCTGTCTAGAAATATGGTTGCAAGTACAAAGAAGTAATGTTTGTGGCCCGTGGGTTGCATGGAAAATTTTAGGGGCGAATTTCGCCCTTGGGCTAAATTAAGGGGTTTTATATTTTTATTAGGCGAATATTTTGTATCATAGTACATTGTTACAAATCGCCTCAAATTTATTTTATAAAAAAATTAGGTATGGAGGTTAGCCCACCTTATTTTAAGGGAGAGGGTAAAAAATGTAAATTTATCCCTTGAAATTAGGAGTTACAATCTTCCATTCACCCTCATTTTCAAAAAAATGTATTTATGATAGTTATAAATAAAAATATAAATACAATGGAGGTATGGTAAATAAATAAAAGTTCTTTTTATACTTACTCTAAAGGTATGGTAAAAAAATAAAAATACAAATAAACTAGAGGTATGGTAAACAAATAAAACCTCTTTTTATATTTAGTCCATAACCCTCTTTCTATTTAAGAAGGCTAAAAAACGAGGTTTCATTTAAGTGAATCCTATGGGCCAAATACCATATTTATAAAAGAGGTATGGTAAATTAATAAAAATATAAATAAACTAGAGGTATGGTAAATAAATAAAACATTTTTTTATATTTACTCCATATGTCACCTTATATTTATGAATACGCAAGCGTGTAAATAAATAAAAATATGTATGATAAATAAATAAAACCTCTTTCTATATTTAGTTCATAACCCTCTTTCTATTTAAGAAGGCTCAAAAAAGAGGTTTTATTTAATTGAATCCTATGGGCCAAATACCATATTTATAAAAAAGGTATGGTAAATTAATAAAAATATAAATAAACGAGAGGTATGGTAAATAAATAAAACATTTTTTATATTTACTCCATAAGCCACACTCAAAAAATGTTATATTTAGGTGAAGCCTATGGGCCAAATTATTATTAATACCATGCAAAAAAAACATTATTAACACTAATATTAGTATTAATAAAAATAAAGATGGCACATGGTATTCACATGGAATGCAACCTATTTAAAGGGGGGAATTAAACTAGCATAGATCCATCTTTACTCTGGATCAAATATCGTGATAGGCAAACTAACATAGGGTGAAAAAATATATTTGATCCCTCTCGGGGCTTGGTAGATCAAGAGTAAAAATGGATCTTGTAATTTAATGTCACTTAAACATTTTAACTTGCTTAAAATAAAAATCAATTATTAATTTTATTAATTTTTATAAATTACTAATATTAGTTTTTAAGCTCCAGGTTTATGATAATATTACCATAGTATTCATGTGAGCATAGACTATTTAAAGGGTAAATTCTATCAGATTAGATCCATCTTAATTCCGGGTCTACCAAGTGCTAGGAGGGATAAATAGATTTCATCCCTCTAAGAGTGGTAGATGTGAAGTTAAGATGGATATAGATTGGTTTTTATGATAATGAAGATATTAAATAGACTTAGGAAATTATATTGTAAAAAAATCTTAAGGTGAATGGTTAAAGCTACATTTAGTCACTTCACAAAATTTAGTAAAAAATACTGATATATCCATTAATATTGGTTTTTCTGATTTAACAAAAAAAATTCAAAAAAATGAATCTTAACTCCTTCCGCATCACCCTCGCAGAAGAGAGATAGTCACTGCCCAGATTTCCCACCATTTTTCAAACATTCTCAATATGATATCTTCATGAAAAAGTTAAGGTACTGATCTTGGATTAGTTGTTTGAAAAATATGCTGATTTGTACAACCTTTCATCTTCTCTGCTATTCTTAGTTTGTTGTAAGGGTTGGGTCACTGCACCACATTGTCCTAAAAGGCAGAGAAAAGGAAATTAATCCACATGTTACAACGCTGTTAAAAATGGTATGAAGGTAGAGAATTATGCTAATAAGAAATTTAGATTGGGAGATACGTAATTATGAAGGTAGTGAATTATGCTAATAAGAAATTTAGATTGGAAGGCTTCTGACAATGATCACTTCTTTCCATTAGATCCCCTTGAGGCCTTTGGGATACCTACTACTTCATTATATTATATAGTTGGGGCTTGCTACTTGTTGGCCTGTTGGGGTAAACAAACTTGTTGTGTTTTTTTTTATCTCGCAGTTGGAGCCTATGGAATAAAAAAGAAATTTGATAGCTTGGCAAAAGTGGTAGCTTGACAAAAGTGGTAGAGAAAACATTAATCTCTCCTACTGTGACAGACATGGCCACTAAAACTTGCGACATTGTTTGTAGGAAGTGAAAATTATGTTTCTTTTTTCCAAACATGTATGTTAGTATATTACAGTTTAATGAATATGTTTTATTATTATCATATATGGTTTCATACTTTAACAAAACATTCACCAAGGCTTCACAATGTTTTATTATTCAGTGAAATATTTTCCAAGATCTTACAAGATTTTATAATTCAGTGAAATATTCGCCATGAATTTACAAGATAATATAATCTGGTGAGAGATTAGCCAAAATATAAATATATATACATATTATATTAGTGATAAAATTGCCTCCCATTTTTCCTATGTATCACAGGGATTCGCCCATTTATTATACATATAAATTTAGGGTGGTTCTTAAAATTTTCCTTGGTGGGCTACTACAATGCACAGATCCTCTTTGTGAGATCTACCTTCTATCTCGCATGGCTATCTTTGCTCAATTATGGAACAAAATGCTCTCAAAAGAATGGAATGCCTCTTCCTCCCAATGGCCTGGTTATAACACAGCTCGATAGCTTACTTGTGGTTAATTTTGACTACATCAACTCTTAACTAGAGTTACAAAATAGACTCTTCTAGAGACTTTTACATCAAAACATGTGGCTAGCCCCCTTTCCATGAATAATGGGGGCTGATGCGACATCATCCCGAACTATAGGTGTGAAAACAAGAAGGTCAACTTCTGAGTGGCATATCTTTTGCATACATACTCCAATTGACGTGATTCTTACACCGTTGGAAAGCTTTATGTGTGTAGAATAACATGAAATAGCGCTACTCTTATGAGACAATTTTTTACTCCCAAAAAATGTCATTTGATGCCTCAAAACACCCCTGGAAGGTTTCAGACCTCATTTCACCAATCTGGGCCCTACCGGTAAAAACAATCCCATGTGCTAATTCCTCCACTTTTTCCACTCCAAATGCATTGAGATAGATTAAAAACAATATAATGATCCAATTTAGATCACACCTCCCTATTTTGGGAAGATTTTGGTCCCCGAAATTTTTTACTGAATGAGGTGAGGAAATGTTTCCTCCACCTTCTTTCTGGTGTACCATTTGGCTTTTCCTGGAAGTTACCCCTTCAATCCAATCTTCCAAAGGTCTTGTTGCCCTTGTATTGTAGTTCTGGACCTATTCTACAAAACTGTATCTTTTGTCAACTCTGCCTGAGCGGGTGGTGCCAAATCCTCCAAAGAAGGTAGGATTTGTTCCTCTTCCTAATCTAGCATGGAAGGCTCATAGAGTTTCAAATTCTCCACATTTACAACTAAGTACATGCACATATATGGTGGTATACTGAGTCAATAGGCATTATCGCCCACTTTTTCCAATATCTCAAAGGGACCATACCTTAGAGCCTTGATTTTCTTACCAGGCCCTTGCAGCCTCTCCTTGTTCAACTGTAGCCATACTCTGTCACCCTCCTTGAATGATTTCTTTGTTCTGTGTTTATCGGTCCTAGCCTTACACTTCACCTATGACTTCTATACTATTTCCTATACTTGTAGATGGATCTGCCTGATCTTCTCTATAAAATTTTCAGCCCTCAAAGCATCTCCTGTAAGGTCTTTCTTCACTCCTCCTTGCTGCCCATATGCAATATCCAAAGGTGAAGGTGGAAAATATCCAAAACAAGTTTCAGTTGGGGAATTTCCTATAGAAGTGTGAGCTGCCCTGTTATAAGAATTTTGTATATATACCATATTTTCATCCCAAGTCTTTGGCTGCTTCTGATTGTAACCCCTCAAAAGCTGCACCAAAGTCCTGTTGACTACTTCTGTCTGCTCTTATATCTACGGATGGAATGTTGTATATCTCTTCAACTTCGTGTCCATCTTCTCCCACAATGTAGTCCATAATGCACTAAGAAATATTGTATCCATGTATGAAATGATACTCCTTAGTATCCCAAAGTGTACCCAGACCTGTCCAAAGAACAAGTTTGTTGCTTCTTGTCCCCTAATGGTATTTTTACAGGGCATCAGAACACACATCTTGTTGAACATGCCAACTACCATGAACATGTAGTCATGGCCCCTCCTAGTTGTCGGTAAACCTTTGACAAAGTCCATGGAAATGCTTTCCCAAGGATGAGTAGGTGTAGGTAAGGGATGATACAGACCCTATTTGTTGTTGCTAGGCTTGCTGGTACAACAAAGCATGCATCCTCTTATGAACCTAGCTACTTGTTCTTGAATCTTGGGCCAATACACATACCTTTGCAAGTTAGCCATGGTCTTCCCTACACCAAAGTGCCCTGCAACCTTGGAGGTGTGAACCTCTCTAATCAACTACAATCGCTCACCTTTAGGAACACATAGCTTATCCAACCTATAGAGCAAGCCATCCTGGAGATGGTATTCAACAGTGTTGTTGCCATCATGCAAATGACTCTAATTCTGCGACTGTTGATACACCTCCTTGAAATCCCCATCTTCTAAATATGCCTCTCTACATGCATCATGGGTGAATGGCTCCATGTGCATAAGAGTCCCCAAAGTTGTAATCTTTGATGTGGGTGGCCTTGAAATTATATCAACCAACTTGTTTGTGCTTCCCTTCTTATACTTGATCACCAAATGAAACTACTGTAAAAACCCCATCTACTTGTAATGCTTGGTCTGTTGTAGCTTATTATGGGCCTGCAGGTACTGTAATGACTAGTGATCTGTGTGGATTATTGTCTCCTTTCCCATCAAATAGTGCTTCCACTTCTTCACATATTGCACCATGGCATAGAGCTCCTTATTGTAGGTAAGGCAGTTAAGATCTGCCCTATGAAATACTTCAAAATGGTAGCAAACGGGCCTCCCTACTTGCATCAAGACAACTCACATAGCATACCCACTCGCATCTGTCTCCACTTCAAAGGGTCAATGCAAGTTTTGTAATGCCAGAACTAGTGCTTCATTGATCTTCTTCTTTAACTCATCAAAAGCCTTCTGATGCCCTTTTCCCCACTACAAACTCTTGCCATTTGCTATTATGGCATGGAGCGGTGTTTCTACCACTGAAAATGAGGCTACGAATTCTTCAAGTACTTTTCTCCAATGAAACTCCTAACCTCAGTAACATTAATAGGCACCGACAATTTCATGATGGACTCCCTCTTGGAAGGATCTATCTTCAATTCTCCTCCACCAATCACATATCCCAAATACACCAAGGATTGCTACGCAAACTTGCAGTTCTTGAGATTTGTTAGCAGTTGGTGCTTCTTCAATGTTTCTAGCACCTGCGTCAAATGTGAAATATGTTTCTCCTAGGTATCAGTATATATTAGTATATCATCCAAATAGACAATAACAAATGAATCTATAAAAGGGCGCAGTACATCATTCATTAACATCATAAATGTAGTTTGTGAATTACATAGGCCACATGGAATAACTAACCACTCATATAAACCTTACTTGGTTTTGAAGGCCGTCTTCCATGTATCTTCTTCTTTGACTCAGACCTGGTGATATCCAAACTTCAAGTCAAGCTCGATGAAATACTTTTCTTGCTGCAACTGATCTAGAAGATTGTCTATCCTAGGCAGTGAGTATTTGTTCTTGAGCGTGATTCTATTCAACGCCCTGTAATCTATACACATCTGCCAATTCCCATCCTTCTTTGGCACAATGATGATGAGTGACCCACATGGTGATGTATTCGGTCGAATTACACCTTGTTCCAGTAGCTGCTGCAGCTATTTCTTCACCTCACTTGCCTCTGTAACAGACTTACTGTACAGCCCAATATCTGGCAATGGGGAGTCTGGCAATAGTTGGATCTCGTGCTCCACTTCTCTCTTAGGGGGTAACCATTTAGGCTCTTAGAACACGTCCTTGTATGCTTGTAACAACTCCTCCAAACACCCCTCTAGGGATGCCTTGCCTCTTATTGACTCCTCTACAATCTGACCTTCTGTTAAAAACAATAAAACATACTTCTTGCCGGAACTGATCAATTTCTTGGCCTGGTTAGCACTTACTAGTGAAATTTTCGACTTGCCTTTGGGCGCGTTAATGATGAACCATTTTCCATCCTTGATGAGACGGTACTGGTTAGCTCTCCTCATGATTATTGCATCATGAATGTACATGTATGGACTCCCAAGTATGACTCCACATACATCAAGGGGAACCACATCCAGATCACTTCATCAATAAAATCAACACTGATAGCAAAACTAATTTTTCACTATTTTGTTACCTTCAGCTTTGCATCCTCATCTACCCATCCTAGTGGATATGGGTTTGGATGATCACGAACTTCCAGCCCCAACCTCTTGACCATATCTCCTGCATTGAGATTTCCTGTGATCCTGAGTCAAATAGAGCATCAATCTTCATCTTCTTGACCTGTATCTTTACATGGAAGAGTTTGGTCATTTATTTCTCTTCCTGTTGTTGAAGGCTACTCAGATTCACCTCCTTCTATACTGATGTATAGATGATCTTCTCATCCACGTCTGAGCTTCTTTCAAATTGGTTGCTCGAATCAGTGGCCATGAGATTCTTATTCTTATTATCTTTCTTCTTGTTCTCCGGGTTTAGCTCTAGATGCAACTTCCAAAACTTCTCCTCTGTATGGCCATTAATGTTGTAGTGGTTGCAGTGGTTGCTAAGATATTTGCACTGGTGTGTTGTGGCTGCCGTATTTTTATGTTTTCCTCCTTTTGCTTTGTATTCCCCTCCTTAGAAAAATATTTTTGCTCCTTTTGCTTTGATCCACTTGATTGCGCTCTTTTCAAGCCTATGCTCTCCAGGTATTGTGCTTGTACACAAGCCTCGTCCACCATTTTGGGCTTGAACAACATCACTTTCTCACCCAGATGGCAGTGCAGACACCCCAAATACTTAAGGAGTACACTTGGGTTGTTTGGAGAGATACCCAACATTATATCCATCTTTCTGAATTCTGTGGAGTACTCCTACACACTTTGGCCTGACTTTTGCCTGAAGTAATGCCACTGGATCCACTAGTCTTCTACATACCCAATGGGATAAAAATGTGACTTAATGAGGGTTTTGAAATCCTCCCACTTAGTCACTGGATGTTCTCCCTCCAACCTCAGGGTCTTCATGTGGCTCTCCCACCAAGTCAGTGCATGGCCCTCCAATTTTATCTGCGTGAATGAGATCTTCTGCGCTTCATCGATCTAATAGACACTGAAATAAACTTCCAGTTCCTGCAACCAGTGGTTTAGCTTCAGAGCGTCGATCTCACCGTGTTATGGCTTGATATCGACTTTTTCTTCCACTTTAAATAGGGAGTGGTTCACTACACTCGAATTGGGTTGATCTTTTCCAGGTTCTTTCTTCGGCTGCTTATTTGCATCTTCCTGATCTCCCGATCCCCCTTCTGATTTGTCCTCTACATTCGATCCCCCTTCTTCTCCAAATATCCCTATCTTATTGCTTAGGGACACCATGAGGAGGTTGACATTTCGGTTTATATCCACAACTTGTTCTTCAAGCCACAAAAACCTCTCCTCTATAGGATCACGAGGTTCGTTTATAGATTCATTGCCCGTGATTAGAATTTTATGATTTTCGATCTCACAGATCTAGATCCTTGCAATCCCCATAAAATGCCAAAATAAACCCGTTGTGATACCAAATGATCTGTAAATCCTCGTGTATATTCCACTAGATAGTTTGTCACAACAAATTTGATAATATTATATTAAAAATTTGAGATTCTACACTATTACGGTTTTATTTAATTTCTAGATCTGTAGAATTAGTTGTAACTAGTGCATGCATGTAAAATTAAATCAAGAAAAAAAGTAGAGAGCAAAAAAATAATCCCACACAACATAATACACAAGATATGCTCTCTGCAAAACCCTTTCACGAGAAAATCTAGCTGGAAGGTGAGGTCGCTTCGCTCTCTTTCTCCGTTTGGAAAAATGGCTCTAGATACAAAGAAGTAATGTATGTGGCTTGTGCGATGCTACAGTTCATATATCCTCTTTGTATGCTCTACCTCCTATCTCTCCTAGCTATCTTTGCTCAACTATGGAACAAAATTCTATTGAAAGTATGGAATGCCTCTTCCTCCTAGTGGCCTAGTTATAACACAACTCGATAGCCTACTAGTGGTTAATTTTGACTACATCAACTCCTAAATAGAGTTACAAAGTAGACTATTCTAGAGTCTTTTACATCACAAACATGTGGCTAGCCCCTTTTCCATGAATAATGGGGGTTGACGTGGCATCCTCCCAAACTCTAGGTGTGAAGACAAGAAGATCAACTTCTGAGTGGCATAACTTTTTCATACGGACTCCGATAGACGCGATTCTTGTG
The DNA here is from genome assembly GCA_031772625.1 of Pinus tabuliformis. Taxonomy (NCBI): domain Eukaryota; kingdom Viridiplantae; phylum Streptophyta; class Pinopsida; order Pinales; family Pinaceae; genus Pinus; species Pinus tabuliformis. Next base: position 833,538,946 of record CM062818.1, read on the forward strand.
CTGTTGGAAATCTTTCTGTGTGTAGAATAGCATGAAATGGTGATTCTTATAAGTGACAAAGTTTTACCCCCAAAAATCATTGTTTGATGCCTCAAAACACTCCCAACAAGTTTTAGACCTCGTTTTGCCAAACTAGGTCCTGCCGGTAGAAACGGTCCCGCGATTTGATTCCTCCACTTTTTCCACTCCAAATGCGTCGAGATTGATGAAAAACAATATAATGATCCAATTCAGATCACATAATTTTTCATACACACTCTTATTGAGGCAATTATTAAGTCGTTAGAAAGGTATTTCTATGTAGAATAGTGCTAGGTGGTATGGGGCTTAAGAGGAAAAGTTTTAACCACCCATAAAAGTCAATTTTATGCCTCAAATTGTTCTCAAAAGGTTTCAAACCCCTTTTGCTCAAAACTTGACTCACTCGTAAAACTAGACTTGTGAGTTGATTCCTTGGCCTTGTCCACTCTAAAAGCATTAATATGTATTAAAAATAATGTAATGATTCAACTCAAATCACACCTCCCCATTTTTTGAGGATTTGGTCCGCAAAAAATTCTATTGAACGAGGTGAGGAATTTTTTCCTCCACCTTCTCTTGGGTGTACCTTTTATATTTTCATGCAAGTTTTCCTTTTGACCCAATCTACCAAATCTCATGCTATCGCTATCTTGTAAGTCTATACCTCATCTGAAAAGTTATATCCTATGCCAACTCTTCCTGAGCATCTCGTGTTGAATCCTTTACAAAAGGTAGGACCCATTCTTGATCTAGAATGGAATTCTCATAGAGTTCTAGATTCTCTACATTCAACACTAAGAAAATGCACATGTATGAGGTTAGACAGAATCTATCAGAATTGTATCCCACCTTTTCTAGTATCTCAGAGGGACCATATTGCAGAGATTTTATTTTCTTACCAAGACCCTATAGCCTCTCCTTGTTCAACTATAACCACCCTCCTCCCATATTTACCTAATATAACTGATCCACCAGGGTAAACATGTGATAAAGAGTTACTGTGATATGATTCAACTCTTCAAGTATAGTTAAGGAAGTGGAATCAGCCAACCAAAACCAAATTGACCTTCCTCAGGAGCTACAGGAACCCCAGAGGCTAACCAACCACTCCAAGTGATCAAACCCTGAGTTAACTCATCATTTGACTTAATTAGAGCCCAATTCTCTCTTATGAAAAGCCCTCCTTGCAACTAAAACCCTCCATTCGCTCCCACTACAAGGCCTCCATGCAATTGTATTATTTTTCAAGAATTTATGTGCTAGTGACCCCGAATTATGAGCCACTTTTTCAGGGATAGGAGTTACACCTCTTCCCAGAACTTGATGAAATTCTAAAAAATGATAAATAAAAAAAAGACAGTGCCTCTAACGCAAAACATGAACAAGGATTGGACCTTACTCACCCTAACCATGACAGGCATTTTTTCAAACACATCATGAACATGTAATGCGCATGTCATAAAAACACATCTGAACATAGGGACCTCATATTTATCTGAGAATCGTCAAGAATATATGATGCCCTCTTACATTAGTTGCATTATCATCTATTATTTCATTCATTCATTGACATTTCATCTACTAACCAAAACACGATGAGAGTCGTAACTCAATACTGTCATAAAAGCATACTTATAACTAGCATATAACCTGATAAATAACAACAATAGAACAACCATCAAAGCGATATAATAAAAAGTACAATTACATAAAGAACATGAGAGGAAAGGAGCTCTTATTAACATATGAAAATTCAACAAATTTAGGGATGTCCACGTACCACTCGACCATATATTGGGTTGAACTAAGTCTCTCTTTTATCCAATCAAACTCGCGCCATATTCCAAGCATGAATGTGGGATATCATGGAATAACCAATCAAAACCAAACCCAGGGCTTCCAAAGGACAAACCACCTCAACCCTCAACCAGTGATTCCACCTCATGATCAAACATCACTAACCATCACCAGATCAGTCTCTATCCAAGTTTTTCAGGGCTTTAGAGCATTTGTTCCAACCCGGCTTCCAGGACTAGTATCTCATCCCAAATTTTCCACTAGTCTACAAAGAATTTTTCCAACCAAGTATTCCAAGACTAGTAACTCAACCCACCAAGGGCTCTAGAGCGTTTTTCCAACCAAGGCTTCTAGGACTAGTAACTCAACCCAAGTTGTTATAGGGATTTTAGAGAGTTTTTCCAACCAAGGCTTCAGGAATTGTTGAAGGCTTGAAATTCCTACCTCAACATTGGGGGAAAACCACCAAGTCAGGACCTTAGAGTAGATCCTTTTCCATTTGAAATTGTGGCTCTAACTGGAGATTATGGGATGAGTTTCCCTTAAAATAAATTATTAGAAATGGATAGAGTATAACTATAATTCTTTGATATGACTAAAACTGAAAATAACTATTATTTAGATTTAATATCTATCCCAGGAAAGCTATTTGTATATGTGATTTAAAAAAGATTTCAAAAGCAACATGACAATATAGATTATCAAGTGATTATGAGATTAAAACAAAAAATTATAACCAATTTAATTAAATTATCTGATAAATTCATCACAAATATGATATTTCATTGTTTAATGCATATAATATATAATTCCAATCATACATATCAGTTGTGAAAAATGCATGATTACTATAACTCATATATGATAAATAGAATCACATTTCCTTTCAACTCTTAAACAAAGCAATAGTAAATAGATAATAGTACCCGATAAATTGTTACTTTTCTCATGAGAAAATGGAGTTGGTTCATATTTCTATTAAGAGGAACTTGAGTTACAATAATGCAAACAAAAGCCTTCTTTCTAAAATTCAGAACCTTTTCTCATTTCAAATAGAGGGGCTTTATAGTTTCAAAATAAAATACATATGTAGAAAATAAAGCAATAACTTGAAGTGGTTTTTACAAACAATGCTAAAATCAACCAAAGGAGACATATTTAGAATTTGTTATGACAAATCATTTAGTCCTCTAAAGAGGATTGTTCTCCCATTTGTTGTTGAAGTTTGTATATTTTTGTCATATTCTTCAATTTGGGTGGAGTCTTCGGTTGAATCTGCATCTGGCTGATAAATATGGTGTCCCTTAATGTTGGCAACATGTGAGTGGTGGTATTGGATAGACACTTGAGCATCAACCACTAGCTGTGTGGTTTGACTAAAAACTACCAATGGATTTCCAAGTCAATTTTAGATAGCTGATCAATTATTTCAGCCTGCTTTTTGGATGATTCCTGCCACATTTTAGTGAGCAGTTTGATATCTGGAAGTGCTCCCTCAGGGTAGTTTGATATGAGATTCACTTGGAATAAGTTATCACCAATTGTATCAATGAGATTATTAGAGATATCTCTTGCATTAAACATTGTTGCTTCTGCATGTTTAAGATGAATATCCCATTCTCTAAAGACTATTTCCTTGTGTGACTCTTCAATTTTGGGAAGATTAGCTAATCTCCCATTAGCGTTGTCCTATCACATAAGGAAACCTACAATTTTTTCTTCAATATCATCAAAATAAGTTCTAAGGTCTGATACTTTATCAACCAGGGAACTAACTATATGATACAAATCATGAATAATGGCTAACTTTTGACAAACACAATTTTCTATTGAGCAAGGAGAGTATTTAACTCTGCTACTTCCTTCTTGAATTTTGTCAATTCAAGATTAACCTTTAGTTGTTCTATCATTTTATGTAATTATTGTATCTGGGTGTCTCGGGCCTACTAATCAGTTTCATATTAACTTTAATGGAATTAAAATCGTTGTGGAGTTCAATAAGTTGTCCTTGCCATTGATCATAAATATTTTTTTTCTCAATCTCAAACACTGTTCCAACTACACAATCATGTATTTCTTTTCTTTCAACAACTATTGTACCTCAGTGGCTTTGTCCATGGTTGCATAAGCATAGGCTCCCGTGAACTAAGTGAGTCTTCCTAGTTCCTCTGAAGGGGTGGACGAAGAGCCTTTCCATACTACTTCAAAAGAAGAATTTCCTAGAACTAAAGTCTCAGACTGCTCGATTTTTCATTTCTTTCTTTGCATTTTAAAAACAACCTTATGCTCAGGACTATAAAATACATCAAGTGGAGGAATTTCTTCAACCCTTAATACAACCTCAGAGGTTGGGAAGGTCGTTATAACTTCAATGTCTTCAATTTCTAAAGGATTTTTAGAGGCTGTTATTGTGATCAGAGTTTGTTCTAAACTTTTAGCAGTATCTGGGACCTTCTCTTGTAAGGAAGTCTTCAAAACTTGTGGTTCGTTGTCCTTCAAAACCTAGCTATATTGTTCCCATATTTTCTTAATCTTGGAACTAGGAAAAAGACCTTCAACCTGAGAAGAGGAGGAAGAACATGTTTCTTTTCTTTGAGGTAAATCAGTAATTGGCGTGGAACCAACAACTATAACATCATCCTGAATCGTTCTTCTTGAGGAATCTTTAATGAATTCATAGGAAAATAAGTTAGCCTTGCAACTCTGTATTCGGTGAATTGAATCATCTCCTCTAGAGTCAACTGTTCTATTTCTTATCTCATAACCATTGAATAGGTAGAAGCTTTTTCAAATAGGTCATCGAACTTGTCTAGTTCATGAGAAAACTACCCAATGCTTGAGTGTGAAAAACCTTCTTGACAGTTTGATGGGGGTCATATTGTATGTCAAGGATAGTAGGGAAATTGAATTCTAAGATAGAATTAATTTCAATGGTTGCATGCCTGAAATTCTGTAAAGTATATATACCACATTGAAGAGGAAAAACGAGCCACGTCATCTTATTGGACTCCTTTTAGACTTTTGAAATACCGTTTCCAACTGTTTGTTGTGCAATTTCTCAGACCGGAAGCTCATCAAGGACATAAAGAGGCAAGACATGGGGGTTAGAAAGACTACCAAAGACTCCAACATAGGAAAATAACTCCTCACCAAACTAGTTTCCAACTCGGAGCAAGTTGGCTTCGGCTTCTAGGGAAATCTTAGGAGTTGACTTATCAAAAATGATTTGGTAAATAGGAAACATTACTCCATGGAAGATTTTATAAAAATGAGGTTGATACTTTGAGTTCCAAAGAATATCGTGATATATGTGGATAGGGGTCGGGTCTTGTAAGGTCCACTTCCAACCCATAGACATGAAATCCATAGTAAAACACAAGGCATCCATTACATAGGCACTCATGTAAAAGGGAGGAATTATATTTTCTAAAACCTTACTCTTACTTCTAAAATTTGGGATATAAGTAGATAGGTTATCAGATAGTATATTTTCCCAATCTAAGATATAACCTTCTAAGGCAACATCAATCAGTGGTGTCCATTGATCGAAAAATTTCCGTGTATTAGAATAATCAAATAGTCTACATATCATAGCAGTTATTTGGCAATAGGGACCAACGAGAGAGTCAACTTCATACATATCCTTTTCCTCTTGCTTATGCTTGTTCAGATCTCTTCTCCATTCCCTAATAGGCTCTAACACATGATAATTTTCGCTTATGAATTTCTCCACAAATTGTTTGTTATATTTTCACCGAGGCTGTGGAAAATAGTACCTTGCACTAAAATCGTTGTAGGTGAATGACCTAGTGGTTGTATGCTTCTGTGTCATGAAATTCCTTTTTGCAATGCTTAAGTCGTCGATGACCCATCGAGTCATATCTTTATAATGAATGATTTTGGGTTGGTCTACATCCTATGCAAGAATGAATTGGCCACATCACTGTAAGTTGTATTGGACATTGATGTAGAATCCTTAGTTGTAATTGTTCTTTGTGTGATCCTCGGCCCTTCATCCTCAAATAGTTTATAGATAGATTCCCAAGAGGTACTTCCAACATCTAAAGAATAGACTGTGTCGGAAAATAATCCTGGCGTATCGACATTTTCAGTTGGAGAGGTGGTCGATTACTACTGAGCAGCAAGTTTCTTCTTTGCTTTGGCTTCTTTAGACATTTCTTCAGAATTATGCTTGTCAAGACTAGCCTGTAATGAAAAACACAACTCTGAGTGATAACTTCTTCACCTAAAATACTTAGTGCAAATAATGAATTTCACACAAAAATCTTTGTCTTTAATGGCGAATTATGATAGAATCACACTACAATGAATGAGGATGATTATAATTTCAAAAACCACAAATTCACCACTTTTAAATATTAAATGCCAGAACATGAATTCATGTCGGTTTGCACACATCAACATATCGGAAGAAAAATATCAAAGAAATCAATTGGATATGCATTAGAAAGTTACCATATTAGTAACTTCCCATTAATCATATTTGAAGAAGTAATGACTATAAGCCATTATGGGAATTTTGAGGTCTAAAATGGGCCTCTTAAGAAAAATGAACAACCAAGATAAACTTTATAAGAACTAATACGATTCAAGATGATGATGTCAACCATGGGGGATGATTCACCTTTTTTGGAGTAAAAAAATAAAAATATAAAAAAATAATAAAATAATAAAACTACTTTTTCATCTCGTATTTTAAACTTATCTCCCTAAGGGTTTACTCAAATTTTGAGTGGGAGTACTCATTGGATGCAAAATTTAATTCCTCATCCAAGGAGTACTCATGTTGCATACTTTTGATGGACCCTGCTACACGAAAAATGAGAAATACATGAAAAAACGTGATTGCAATCATGTTTTTCATATATTTCTCATTTTTCATGTAGTAGGGTACATCGAAAGTATGAAATATTGGCAATCCTTTGATGAGGAATCAAATTCTGCATCCAACGAGTGTTGCTACTCGAAATTTGAGTAAACCCATAAGGAGATAAGTTGAAAATACGAGTTGAAAAAATAGTTTTTCATTTTTCCCTCTAAAATTTGATGATGTAATCTAATCTTATTTTCTTATTTCCACTATTATTTTATAATTTCCTCAGGAGGCCCATTTTATACCTAAAAAATCCCCTAATGAAGTGATGTCAGGGTTTTTATATTGGTGAAGGCATATATCGGAAGTTTAAAGTGAAATCTCCTAATATGAAAGTCACGATATAGCTGTAGACAGGAATATCAAAGGTTACATGATATCGGAGGAGAAGGATATCAGAGAAGGCATGTTTCAAAGCTAGGAGATATTGAAGATAGTAGATATCAGAGGTTTCGTAAGTGGCACACATAGAAAGTTACGATATTGTGAAGGTCCAATATGCCAAGTGGCAGTTGTGGGGCGACAAATCTTATAATATTCATTTAAAAAGGGGTGCATGACTTGTATTAAGCTTTTAGCAAAACATTTTTAATGAATAAAGTAATGGTCGGGGAAGCTTTCTCGGGGAATGGATTTATCATAACTTTCTCAAAAGGAAAGTTACGATATTATATGAGTCTGATAAAGATCTTTTGATAATGCATCAATTTTGTAATAAGAGGGCCTATCGAGATTTTGATTTATTGTAATATTATAAGGGTTGCGCATCCGATACTTGATTTCGGATGAGGGAAACTTTCAAACCTAAGATATTTTAAAACAAACTTTAAAAAAATATCCTATCTTTATTGAAAACTAAAGATTTTTATTAACATGAAAGAAGGGTTTCCATTATTTATTATATAATTAAAATAAAAATAAATGGGTGGTTGTTGAATACTACAAAAATTGGCGACATACTGGGTGAAACAATTATCTCTGTGAAAGTAAATGAAATTTTAACAACTAAGGAAAAATACTTAGAAAGACATAAATATTTTAAATTTAGATTGATGAATATTACTCTCAATAAAAAGAACTCATTATTTTGTAAATTTTCAAAACTTATGATTGATGAAAATATTTATTATCTTTGTTAGTCATTTAATCAGTTGTAAATATAAAATAGAGAACTATAGAATCTAAATGTTAAGATAGACTTATTTGTCACTGGTAGAGCCAATGCTGCTAGCAGGTGTCCATAGCCTCGACAACGTTACCATTTAACCAAATTATACCAATATCCCATGCACTTATAGTAATTTTTAGATGTATTTTTTTTCCATAACTTTTTCTTTTAGCTGCTTGAAAGCCATTGTACTGGTTCTATGGTCAGATAACGACAATGTCATTCACAGGTTATAATGACATTGAACAAGTCAACTTGTGATGAGACCTCTTGTTTTATAGTTATGCAACCATAAGTCATTATCCTGGTTTGGTGGCCAGTCATGATAATGTCAACATCATTAGTTGCCCATGATTATGGTAAGTCGGCTCATGATGAAGCTTCTTATCTTTCAAGTTTTTTAAATATTTTTGAATTACACTCTAAAAATGTAAAATTAGTGGATCGGGAGGTAAAATTACTCCTTAAGAGTTGTGGATGACAATTAAAGTCAAAAGATGCTAAAACTTCAAAATAGTCTTTATTTTTTTAAAGAAAATTGTCCATGACTAATCAAAGGACAACAAGATCTTTTAAAGTTTCAAGTCATGAAATATTTACAAATTAATGGATATAAAAATTTCAAAGATTGTAATAGATGAAATACTAAACTTCAATTTCACAATTTCTTTCGAATAACTTCTTCTTTAATTAATCAAACTTCATGTTAATGATGATAGACCCTAATATGAAGTCAAAAGAGTATTACCCATTACCACTAAGGTAAAGAAAACTTATATGTACATATGATTATTTACATATTTACAGCAGGATAAGTATTTTTAAGAAAAATAAACTAGCCCATTAATGGGAGGAACGTCCCTCTTTATCTGTAAATCTTGAAGGATAAAGGTTGATGGGCCTATTTTCTCAATGATCTTCAATGGGCCGAGCTAAAACTTTTGAAATTTTGTATGTTTGCCTTTTCTTCATGGGTCTGTTGTAGCGCCTACAACACCCTCCAAAATTTTAGCTTGTACTCAAATTTCAAAGCCTACTGTGGAACCTGTTATCAATAATTTCTTAGTCACTTATTGGTAAGCGATCATCTCAAGCTCCCCTTTTTCATCTTAAGGGGAATTCACACTTTTATATTTCTACAGTATGTTTCATCTTTGGGGATGGGGATTATCGCTTGTTATGCAAAGGGAAGTTTGTTTTTGCTTCAAATGGAAATCTTCCCATCTTCCCTTAGCATTCAAAACTGCGCAGTGGTTTCCTCCAGTATCCTTCCCTCAGCTGAAATCCACTGTCTCCAGAAACTATGTAGTTTTGTCCCTCTGCTGCCTAGTCTGTCTTGCATCCTGAAACTACGCAGATGTGTCCTTCAGCTGCTCAGTCTGCCTTGCATCCTAAAATTGTGCAGATGTGTCTTCCCAGGGCCTCATCCCACAACAATGTCTTCCATCCTAAAACTTCGCAATTTTGTCCCTCAACTCCATAGTATGCCTTGGATCCTGAAATTGCAGAGATGTGTCCTCCCAAGGCCTCATCCCAACAGTTATTTCCCATTGAAATTGCGCAAATGTGTCTCTCAATGATCATAAGAAGAATGACATGCTAGAGGACTCTCAAGGAACTGAGGAAGAAGCTAAGAAGACCAAGGAACCCAAGCTATGATAGAACATCGGGACCACATGAAGACTCCATCTTATGCACAACCCTTGGAGGGTAGGTATGAAAAAAAGTACATCTTTTGAAATACACCTCTTAGTGTAGCTTGAAGGATTTCTTATCATTGTCATATAATTCTGTCTTCAAAGGCGTGCATAGTTGCAAGCACAAAAAGTCATTCCATGTGTTTCCTCTACGTGTATTACTCCCTTTCGCTTGCTTAACCAACTGTCATCATTTGGCATATTGATTTGTTTTTCATGCTCGTGATCTTATTCTGGTGATTTTAAAGGTTTGACATTGTGTTTGGGTTTTCCTAGCTATGTGAACATCTGTCACACTCACACACAAAGTTGTAAGCATTGTCGTGCAAGTGTCGTTGCAGTCGTCCAAAGGTCTATCCCAAGTGTCGCGTTTGTCGCTCTTAGCTCTAGACAATTCCATAGAGGATCATGATATGCTATGTTGTCTCGGTGGTCAATGTTTCCATATTATCGAAGTATGTTAAGTGTGTGATCACAATGTCCAGTCCTCAAAAGTACACTTGCTTCTCACACTTAGCCATTTTCCTGAAACTCTCTCTGACTTAACAAATTCACTTCACTGGACCCCGACTAAGTTGCACTGAGTGGTCTCAGTCCTAAGTGGTGCTACTCTACTGCCTGGAACTGCACAATTCTTTAGGATGACCCCGAGCTAGTTGCACTGCACAATCCCAGAAGTGAGAAACTTGTCTTCCTTGCCATAACTATGCAGAAACTACCTCATTGTCTATCTGAACTGCACACTTTGCAAGATCAGTCATCAAGCCTTCTTCCTATTTTCTAGAACCCCACATTTCATAGAGACCTGAACCTTCACTTCTCTCAGAAACTGTGCAAAGTTTCCTCCCAGTGACCTCCCTTAGCCGGGACTCATTGCTCTAAAAAAAAATTGTCCTCTGGTCTCTCTACTGTCCTGCCTTATCTTCCCTCTAGAAACTACACAGAGGTGTCCCTCAAGTTCCCACCTTGCATTTGTCACTGGTTACCTCAATAGCGCAATCCTGCCTCCAAGTGACCACTATGAAATTTTTCCCGATAGTGAAGACTGTGCCCCAGAGTTCATCAGCCAAGTATAAACTGCACTCTACATAGTCTCAATGGCTAGTCCACCTCCCTATCACATAGAATTGTGAATTTCGTAGTTGTTGGGCCCTCTTCCCAGCCTATCATCTGTCCTAGGCCCAGAACACAAAATAAAATGCATGCATCATAGACTAGGAGGCTTTGGATTTGATGTTGTCCCATCATGAGTGAATTGCAGGAACAGGGACACCGATGGATCATGGTGAGATGACGAAAGAGATGAAGAGGTAGCACACATGCTAGAAGACTTATTTGCAGCTGGATGGATGAGAGAAGCACGTCCAAGAGAAGGCGAAAGGAACACATTCACACAACCATCTTGCAAGACCAAGACCATTGAGGACCCCACAACATCAAGCCACGTGGAGGAGAAGACAAAGCTCACCCGAGAGTACATCCATCACTTATTACAACATCAGCTTGAAATGGACACCACAACCAGCTAGTACATGTCAGTAGTGTCATGTCAAGTTGTGTCATGAGTTTTCGAGGCCACATCACTACTATGGGCCATATTTGTTGTAACCGAATGTAATGTAAAGTGGACGTCCAATGGACACAAACATGAAGATGAAGAATCATGTCAGTTGAAAAGTCATAGGGAGTTGAAAAATCATGAGGGTAGTCTAAGAGTGACAAGGGTCAAGCATCATCCTTGGCTATATATACCCCTCCCATTGTATGAGCAAGGAATTTTCACCTTGACTCCTCCCACATAGCCTTGAGAGTAGACAATCAGTTCTTTGAGGAGCGAGTAGTGGCTCCAACGTCCCACTACTGGGACTAGTGATGTATGGTGTACATATGTATCTTGGGAATTTTTCTTAATACAAAAGCTTCTTAAGACCAACACGTTTTCATGCATGTTTTGTAGATGCTTGTAAGACTGTTCTTTTGGTTTTTTTAATGCATGTTTGTTTCACCTGTACTAATATAGTTGAACTACCTCGGTTGTTTTAGTACTTACATTGTTAGGAATGTGTTGTACTGGTTATCATCATTGTCACATCCTTGTGAACTACTCTGTGGGATAGTAGACATAGAATCCTTTTATATTGGTTATCACTGTTGTCACATCCTTATGGACTAGTCTGCGGGATACTCGACATACCATATTTTTTTTCTAGATATAACGACCGTCACATCCACGTGGACTACTCCACTGAGTGGTGTACATGTTGTCCCCTTCACTTTGGTTTTAACAATCGTCCCATCTGTGTGGACTACTCCATTGAGTAGTGTACGTGTTGTCCCCCGCACTTCGATTTTAACAACTACCGCATCTGTTGTGGACTATTCCGCTGGATGTCAGACAAACCTTTCTAGTTTGCATGTGTCCTTTCTGGGTGGTACTATTACCTCTCACTTAGAGGTTCGTTTTACTCTCCCCTTTGCAGTAAGATAACTGAGACACAAGTTACATTATGCACTCACCAAGCACACTTGCCTAGTTTTTTGAAGATACCAGTGCAATTCTCTCATGTGCTAACAACTATAGCCAAGGCATATATCTAAGTATATGGCAACCGGGCCTTTATACCAGATGGGATTCCTACACCAAATGATCTGAGTTCTAGTTGGGACTTCATACCGGGGAGATCCCTTGAATGTTGGGAGTCCAACACCTTCAACATTTTTGGCGCTAAAAGGAGGGCTAGACGACAGACTGCACCCATTGAGTCTGGTTTGAATCTCTAATTTTAAAATGGCTCTTCCCGAAATCATAACCTTGGGATGTTTTTCCGAAGAGCTTAATTGTACCATCTCTGCGAAACTCATTCATGACCTATCCGAACTTAAGTTCAATTGTGAGGGTGAAACAACTTTTCTTGAATATCTCTTTCAATTTGTTCATTATTGTTTTTGTATCAAATTAGGTTCCGAATATGTCATCTCTAGATTACTCACCCTCACATTCGAAGGTTGTGTTAAGAAATGGTGTCATACATGTTGAAAATAGCAATAAGAAATGTTAAAAATAGAATTGCTAAAAATAGCACTGCTATAAATAGCAGTTCAACCAGCGTTGATCTTAGCAACAATGGATGGAAAAATGGAAGTGCTAAAAATAGCCAGGCATAGATGAGTCATGTGCTACAAATGTTGGTATAATTGCATATATTTTCAAGAGTGAATCTCTTTGTATGGCAATTAGTAAACGAATAAATTATATATATATATATATATATATATATATATATATATATATATATATATATATATATAATCATATTCTTCTACTCACACTTATATATAAAACAAACAAATCATGTTAAGTGTGAGTAGAAGAATATGATTATATATATATATATATATATATATATATATATATATATATATATATAAGTTCATTTAATTAAATTTACGAAATCATCCACTGGGGCAATGCTCAAGAATTTCCTCTATCTTTTCTACAATGTATGATACTAGAAAACCTTAACACAGTGTATGTGTGTGTCTATATATATGATATTTAAAAAAATAAACATGGATATTTAAATATTTATTTTTCTTGTACTGAAATATCTTTAAAATGTATAAGTATTATACATTTTCCACTCACTTAAAAATATTTATATATTACCTTTCTCTAAATTTGATATAAAATTGGGTTCCTTCACATGGAAATTGAGATGTAATTTATTGCTCAAATTGACAGTGAAATATTTTTACCACATCTTCTTCATGGGTTGTCATACCAATAAGAGTGAGCTTATTGATGTTTTGCAATGTTTTTAATTAAAACTAAAAAAATATGTATATTCATTGCTAGATTTTTTCTTATTTAGAGAACATATCATTTTTATTTTAAAATGACGCATTTCTACTCAATGTTGAACATGGAAATCACACATCTCCCACTAGGACACTAGGATGTAGAATGTGGCTTTCAACCCAATAATTGATTTTTTTTTTTTTTCAATTAGTTAGTATGGATATTCAAATAGTTTAATTAAATCTTATATAAAATATTTTTTAAAAGTATAAGAATGATACATCTTCCTCACAATAAAAAATAAAATATAATTTTTTTTATTAAATTATTTTATCTCCCTCTAAAGTTGATACAAAATTACTTAACATGAACAACAAGATATTTTGTTTATAGTTGAGAGTAGAGTGAAATATTATTATAACATTTCTTACATACTAGATTGTAATATTAACAATAAATGGAGATTATTGGTATTTTATATTTCCTTTCATTAGAAAAACCAAATATATAAATTCATTAATTTTTATTTAGAATATTAATTTTTAGTTTATAATGGAAACATATAAAGTAAACTATGAATATGGATGAAATTACAGATCATCTTTCTTTTATATATATATATATATATATAGAGAGAGAGAGAGAGAGAGAGAGAGAGATTTTTTTTAATATTCATCCTAATAAGTTATTTTAAATGTATTATAGTTATCTTAAACTTATTTTTCAATCTTGCTTTCCAATAATTCATACAACATTAATTGTCAAAGGCTTCTTATTTCAACTTAAGGTGGATGAGGATCTGTTGATTTTTTTTTTTCTTTTCTTAATTGAGGGATTGATTTTCAAGAGAATATGTGTGTATGATTAGTCTTAATGCTTATCAACGGTTGTAGTGTGTTACAAATTTCGTTAGATTGCATTGACTTTTAATAAATTTAAAAAATTATACTCGTACCACGTGGCTCCCTACCCACCAATTTCCTGGGGATTTGAGATTTTTCAATTCTAATAAGTTCATATTCTAATTAGATGAGGAAATTAATATATAAGAAAATTTTATTTAGCAAAATGCTCCATTTTACAATAAGATGTGTAATTCCCTTTTTTTCTCAAATTAAATTAGATTTGTGTCACATGGCTCCTCGCCCACCAACTTCCTAGGGATTTGAGATTATTCCAATTCTAAAAAGCTTATATTCTAATTAGATGGGAAAATTAATATATAAACAAATTTTATTTAGCAAAATGATCCATTTTACGATAAGATGTGTAATTCCATTTTAAAGTTGACCCATTACCTTTTCATACATGGTTAATCAAGTAAATGTGTACATTGATAAGACATTCTTCATGTTGCAATAGTTTTTTTTAGTGATATTTACATAGCCTTTTGCTATATTAACCACATTAATATTTTTAATGTGGTTGTACTAGCTTTTATATTTGTGAAGCATTATAACATTTATTTTTTCTTTATATACCTAATCATATTCATCATCAATAATTAAAATATACATTACTTTTTTTTCTATATTCATCTATTTTAAATGTATTATCGTTATCTTAAACCTATTTCTCAATCTTCGTTTCCAATAATTCATACACTATTAATTTCTATATTTGTGAAGCATCGTAACAATTTTTTATATATATATCTAATTCACATTATCATCAATTAATTAAAATATATACTAGCACATTCACATTAATAAATGTGGTTTATATGCCAAGTAGGTTTCAACTTATTTGAATGTATAATGACACAATCCGATTTAAATTCAATTTTCCCAAATAAAATTATCTGACCATCATTCAACTAAAAAGCATTGATACAAAAAAATAAACATATCCATCTTTGTTGGACTAACATAACACTCATAAAGCAAAATCCCAAAAAAGTACATTTTAAAACAATCTACAAATTGAGTACAACAAATCCATGCAAATAGAAAAAACTATAGAAAATTCTCAACCAAATAAATTTAAACTGCAACCTATCCCATGCTTGACGTGGTTACTTATCTCTTTTTTAAACAGCTAATCAAATTGCAAAAGTATATTATTTTATTTTGTCGACATGTTTTTTGACATGCTTGCTTATCTATTTTCTAAACAGCTAATCAAGTCACACATGTATAATATTTAGGTCGATAGGCCTTTCTTTTGAATCAGTTTACCTCAAATATTTGCCTACCTTTTTCATCTACAAGTGACATGTGTGCACATTTATGCCTAACATCTGCAAGTGACACGTGTGCACATTTATGCCTAACATCTGCAAGTGACACGTGTGCACATTTATGCCTGCCATCTGTACACCACATGTGTGCACATTTATGACCACCTGACATCTGTGCACCACAATGTCTTGTTGTTGTATGTAATCTGGAAACCACCCATTGATCTTGGGATTCCTTCATAGAGCTTACATTAGATTACTCCCATTACTACCCAATCCCTCTTCATTATTTTGCTTCTCGCTTGATATTCAATCCGAAGCTCTAGGCCTCTTCCAACATTCAATTTCAGTGAGCATGTCTACAGTGATGAAGGCGGGGGTGTGGGCGTGGGCTCCCATGTGACCTCCAAGAGCTCTTCCTAAGACGAATTTCTTGCTGCAAATCTTGCACAAGTAGCTCAATGGGTGCTCTCCTTCTTATTTCTTGAACATCCTAGAGGTGGGATATGATATATCGTTTTTGATCATGTTGTAAACTCTACTGTACTTTCAATACTTAGCTTCCTATCTTTATACATAGAAAATCTAAATAAGTAAACCAGTGGACTGAGAATTTAACAATCCACACTGATTATAACTATGAGCTTCTTCATGCAATCACGGACTACGACTAAAGTAAATCCAGAAAATCAAGGAATGCAAGCTAGCGATAGTTTAATTGGGACATAGGAGACGAAGATTAAATTGATTTCAATAGTAAAATTCGCGTGGGTAACTTGGAGTTGAAGCAATCACACACAAGCAAAGATGAAGAAAAAGACAAAAAGCCATCGAATTGCGAAGTGGAGTATTGAAGTCGTGTTCTATTGGTTACTCTCTGTTGTTATTTTTGAAACTTCTTCTATACATACCCCTATGCATTGATTTCACCTTCTTTATCTTCTTCTCAACCCTCAAAATGTATGCCACGTAGACATAATTGAGTTGACTTGGCAAAACCTGCCCAGTGTCCTTACCTTTTTGGAGAGTACTTCCGCTTCAATCTGTGAAGCTCGTGCAGGTCCCACTTTGAAGGGTGATTAGGAGTTGACTTTGGTGCGACTTTTTGGACATTCTGGTGCCGGAATCTGGAAAAAAAATTTGAAATGAAACCTTGATTTGTTTTATTTAAAATGGTTTTTTGACTAGATATATGGATTCAACACCCTCAAACCCCCTAGGGAACTTCTATTGTGAAGGGTTACCCATCATTTCAATAAATTGCTACCGGATTTTAGAGAAATTAGACCAGAAAAACCCACTGCAAAAGCTTCCAAAAAGTCTTATTAAAGACAACTCGAGGTGATTATGTCAATCAAGAGTGTTTTGAGGAATAGTGATTTATAGAAGGATCTAGTAATTATGTGTTGACGAATAGTGATTTGTAAGGGAGATAATAACTGTGTGTTGACTATTGATGTGTTACTCTCAAAAAAATAAAAAATTCATTGGTTTATTTATTTTATTTATCTTATTTTCTGAAGTAAAGTTGTATTGTAATTTATTTTTCTTTAGTTGAGGAAAAAAAAATTCCTATGGTTTTTTTAGATTTATTTATTTATTCATTTTTTATTTTTTATATAACAAAAGTTTAATAACTATAATTTTTGTATTTTATAGTAAAACGTTTTTTTTATTTTATAGTAAAAAATTATGAAAGAATAAATCTTAAAAACTAGATTGTTATTGTATTAATGAGAATACATTTATATAATATATAAAAGTGATTTATGGGTTTATTTGTCAAGGTGGGTTTCTTATTCTGATTCTTATGTCATTGCCAAGTGAAATATAGCATTTAGGTTGTTATATTATTTTGATTGTTGTACAAAGAATTTTGCCCAATTTCTAATCTTTACATTAGGGTTTGGGGTTTCTAAGGTAGTGACGTATGCCCTCCGCTACCACCAAGGTTTCAGATCCAAATGCAAGGCATCATCACTATGTATAGAATTAGCATTCTCGATTCAACAACGTGCTTTTCAATGAAATATTTAACGTTTGAGCAAACAATCTTCCACATATTGAAATACAAGTTTGCTACATTAAATGTGCTTTATGTTGAGTATTTACACAAAGGAAAAAAATGAGTACAAGATTTTAATAAACTAATATTTTCTTTATTATGACCTTGGTTAACAGAGGTGACACCTGTGGGTTTGAAAATTGGCTTAATGTATTTCATTTTTCAACCAAATACATATAATTAGGCCAATAGGCTTTTCTTTTGAATCAATTCACCTCATAGATTTGCCTTGTATTAAGTCTTTCAGTATGGATTCGTCCATGAAGCAGGTGAAGATATATTGATTCATCTTTAGTGGAATTTATCAATACTTTCTCTCTGTCAACAAGTATTTGGAGTTTGTTTCTAGGTTTTTTAATTAAGGATGTGATTGATTATTTGAAAGAAATATTCAGTGAATGATTTATTATAGGTGTTGCGACATCATTCTGAAGTGAAGGTCATATGTATGATGCTACTATCTACGATTGCGAGTGCATTTGTATAACGGGACTTCGACTTGATATGTCGGGAGACCAGGAAGAATGCGTTTGAACTCCAATTCCATGCACACACACCATTGTTTTCCCATGAATTTCCTTTATTACCTTATGTTTTTAGTTATTTGTGTTACAACAATTATTGGATTCTATGGTTGAAGATGGCATCCATTCTTTTCCCTTCAAACACTTACCACAGGGATATGTAGTCATGTGTCGTTTTGGAGCATGGAAATCAGTGTGTTATGTTATATGGTCAACATAGCGGAAATTGGTAGTTGTAGATATATTATAAGGAAATATCTCAGAACATTCTTGAATAATACTTGAGGATTTTCTCCCTTTTAATTAAATATTATGGAATAGGATATTTTTAGTGTTATAGTTTTGTTTAGCATTAACCCCAACACATTACAAGAGGTGGTTTGAGTGTTGGTGTAGATCGAAAAACATTCAATTATTTAGCTTTTGTGCAAAGAAGATCCCAAATACTGAAATTTCGGTTAGCTTGTTTTCACATCTTATTGCCCCATGAATGTAGAGGTACAGGCGTATCACTCCTCTTATTTAACCATTAGTTAATTAATACATGCTCATTGAATTTTTTAGTGGATTAAACTTCCTATATTTTGAAAGAGAACGATGATGATCGAAAGAAACAAGGTTGTCTCGTCATCTAGATATTGTAGCAGCACATCAAATTTCTTATAACAGAACAACAAATTTGTCATGTACTTTCATACTCTGGAACCCAAGCCATTTCGGAACTAATGTGCGTTCCAACAATTCTGAAGATGGATTGTACCCTAGGCTAGATTAAAAAAAATTGTAAAAACACATTTATAGAAGAAATGCATTATAAAATTTAATACATAACAGACACTTGTTATATCTGCCTCCTATCTATAAAGAGTTCAACATGTTGTTAGATTACCATGTTAAACCTTCCAAATTACTCTCGATAATTCTAGGGTATCAATGTATTTTTGATGAGCAGTTATTGCTACAGAAATTAGTGGCTTTATCTAATGAAGTTTATTTCGGCCTTGTTCAAAACAAGAAAGTAGCAAATATTTTTGTTATCATCAATTTCCTTTTATAGCTGACCTATCTTAAAGAAACCTTTCTTACTATATAACGTATTAATTAAAACTCACTTCTACCACTACTACTACTACTACTACTACTACTAATAATAATAATAATAATAATAATAATAATAATAATAATAATTATTATTATTATTATTATTATCATCATCATCATCATCATCATCGTTGAGTGCTAAATGGCTTCCACAATCTTAAACTTATTTTAATGTTAAAATTATTCTATTAAAAATAACTATGTTATTATTCTTTGTCTTTTTTATAAAATTAAACCAAAGTTCATCGTTGCTTCTATCTGTTAACTCTGCTTTTAATGTTAAAAATTATCTTTATTAAAAATAAAAATGGCACTATTATTCATTACATTTGAATGAATTAAATTAATTTAAAGTTTGTCTTGGTTTCTGTTTGTGGATCCAGATCCTCACTTCTAGAATGATAGTTTTTGTTCAGTTTTTCTTTCCTGTCATGGGATTTTCCTGAGATCCTAATGTGGTGCATAGCTTCCATCAGACAAACAAATCAACCCATTGATGGATGGGAAGAGCAAAGAGGACAAATTTTATGGGGATAAATTGTCTTGCAAGATTTAGTCACTCGACTCTCTATATATCCAATAGGTTTTATTTTTATTGAGAATGCATGCCCAAGTATTTATAACAGTGTCATTGTTCTCGAGATGGAAACTATATTGTTCTTGATATGTATTGGAGTTAGATAAGGACTTATGTTCTAGCCCATAATTTGGTTGTTGAATTTATTAACCAAATCATGTCAAGCACATAAGAAACCATCCAGAACCGATTTGACTCTAGAAATAATAACCAAGGCACCTCCTATTAGAATTGTAGCATTAGTACATTGAGCATGGTTAATTCTTTCTTACCCCTGACTAATTTGATACTCAACAGATTGTCATTGAGTCTTTCATGTTCTAATTTTCTATTCGAATTTTCGTATAGACAGAAGGGAGGAGGATTTATCTTTTCCTAACCCTGACAAATTTGAAATAGGTAGGTTTACCATTTATAATTGGTGCACGTTATGGAGTACAAACTCATGCTTCCACCCATTTGTATTTTATTTTATATTCTAGCTATCAAAATGATAATAAAACTCTAAATAACCACCATGACTACACTATAAATTCAAATTTGAAAAATATAAATAATCTTTTTCTTTTAATATTTTCAATCTGTCAAGATCCTCAACATCTTTTTTAGACTTGGTCAAGGGCTACAAGACACATGAATAAGTATCACATTTAGAAAGTTCAATGGTTTTTGTTGTATGTACCAACAACATAGCAAGCTCACACGTTGGAATTATTGATAAAATCAATCATTTAATTAAATTTTGATAAAACAACATTGTTATAACATTGGCCAATGAAATTTATAATATTTAACATTGAAAAAATAAATATTTCAATATGGATAACTCCCTCATGTATTTTATGTCATTATTTCTAGACATTGTTTATATATTTGTGCATGCTTTTGAAACAAGTGTAGTGATTTTTTATTCTTAAACTTTGCAAAACAATCATTCAAAATTAAAATATTTAAAAATATTTGATACTTAGGTAAATAATATATTTTCCATTAGTGACTTCCCATCATAATTTAAGTCTTTATATACGGAAAAAACAAGAATAAGGGGTAAATAAAAATATGTTGTCAATGTCTTCATCCTCGGACCTATGGAGAAAACATGAGTAATGAGCACAAACATCATCATCATAAAGGGGAAAAAACAGAAGCTCTGTGTCCATGGATAATCATCGCAGTACTGGACCCGCAAGATCTATAGAGGGATGTTAGAGTGGGGAAGCGAATGTGAAGGACAAGCCACAAGAGGACCAAGTCAGTCATGGATTACGATATTAGAGTGGGGAAGCTAAGGTGAAGGACAAGCCATCATGGTACTTGTGTTGTTCGTTTAATGAGGAGGACACTAACATTGGTGAAACCTTGTGATTCAGATAGTACAACATGGGTTTACTCACATGTTTTTATGGTAGAATATTTTTGTTTTATTGCTTAATATTTTATTGTATTGCGTAAAAATTGGAAGGAGAAATGTTTGTAATGAGATACTCTGTTTTTACATTTGATTTTAATTAATTTGTAAAAATTATTATTATAATATTAATTATATTTCTAATCAATTAATTTTTTTCCAAATCCCAGTTCAATAAAAAAAACTCTTTGGTTTGTGGTAAGGCTCTTTCAAAAGTATTTAATTTGGATTAAAAAAATGGCTTATGGGCTACAATTTTTTTTTGTTTAATACTAAAAATATTTAATTTATTTATGTTTTTGTTCTTGGGTTACGGGCTATGTTTTTTGTTTACTATTAAATAATGATGAAAAGATAAAACCTAGGTAAATGATTTTCAAATGATGACCATGAGTGTTGCCTATGCATAATTGTAAACAATAAGGGTGTCTTTTCGTATGACTGAAAATATGTTCCACTTACCTTTGAAGTGGAAAATTATTTTGTTGCTAGTATAAAACATTAGGTGAATACTATACTAGAGAGTTCATGCAAATCTCCATGTATTGTGGGTCCATTAGATGATAAATAATTATAAAAGTTTCCATTATTGGCAATATAGGAACCATCCTTTGAATAATTGCCACATCTTATATTATAGGTGACAAGAAGGTCTCATTTCTCATTACTAAAAAAAGTGTGCATATGGCACCAAGCCTGTTTGATATGTATAGACAAACTATGGGACTCCATGGAGATGGGGAAATGTATTGTTTTTGAATTACTCCACAAATGCATATGTAGAATGTTATGCACTATGAAAGAACCTATGACAAATGGTTGTGGTCCATTAAGCAAAGATCTCTTTCAACAAACAATATCATCCAAAACCTATTATTGAAGCAACTAATATACATGAATAGAAGGATTCTTCTAATTTGTCATCCTTTG
The DNA here is from genome assembly GCA_031772625.1 of Pinus tabuliformis. Taxonomy (NCBI): domain Eukaryota; kingdom Viridiplantae; phylum Streptophyta; class Pinopsida; order Pinales; family Pinaceae; genus Pinus; species Pinus tabuliformis. Next base: position 833,561,106 of record CM062818.1, read on the forward strand.
GGTCCAGTTCAACTTGATGCAGAGTAATAATACATTGTATTGATTTACCACAATTATAGATAATTTCCTAAATGAGATAATCATCAATAATAGGGCATACAAATAAGAATAATAATACACCATACATTTTGAATGCCATTATATCAGGCATAGGCAATTCTTTTTATTAAAGGCCCTTCATAAAATAACATAGAACGCATGTACCTATTGTTTCCTCTTAGTAGAAATTTCCCATTCTAGAAAATAAATATTTCTTCACAATGGTTTTAAATATTTCATTGGTAAAATAAGTGGTAAATTATATATTAGTCAACTTTCATCATCTCAATATTTCAATTATTATTTTAATTGTGTATTACCAACTTAACACACATGCTAAACAACCTAAATCTAATACAAAATCATTATTTCAAATCAAAGTACAACTTTTCCAATTTAACAATCCTATCAACCTCTCTTTGTACCTTTTGGGACAATTTCTAGTTTATTTAGTGGATTTCTCGTTGCGGCCACATTGCCCAAAGTAGTTCGGGTGCCATTCTTTATCAATAAATTAGTTGTTAGTTGTCAAAGTGTGTTTGTAACACCCTCCTCCCACATCTACCCAAGCAACCGACCAACCAGGGTAAACATGTGACAAGAGGCCACTATGATATGATTAAACCTCCTAAGTCACGTTAAGGAAGTGGAACCGATGGAAACATGCCATACAGAACTTCACTAACAGCATTAGGACCCTAAGGAATCATTCCAAACATTTTTTCAACCAGCCCCTAGGTCCCACTGATATTTTGAACCACTTGATCTTTGGACACTCTCATGCTACAGGAATAACAGCGTCCAGAGACCTTTGGACACTCTCATAGGCTTGCAAGCTAGTGTCCAAGGAATTTTTTGCACAGTGTTGTGCTAGCATCCTTGAGATTTTAGCCACTTTTTCAAGCCCAGATCACTACCGAGAATAGAATGACATCTTCAAAACAGTAAGATAACAAGGAAATGATGTTACTAATTCAATTAATTTAATAAGACCTTTAATTAACCCCTACTATCCATGACAAGCATTTCATTAATCATGTCACAAATATGTAATATACAAGTGTAAATGACAAATCTGAGCATAGGGGTCTCATACTTATCTGAGATTCGCTATGAGGCATTGTTTCCTTGTCACTTTAGTTGCAGTTTCATCCATGAGGCCGTAGATATATTGTTCATTCATATACAAGTAAAAACATTATGCAAGCCATACATAGCCACTGTCAGAATACATATTCATAACCAGCATAATAACAACAGAAATACCTGGGATACAACAACCATACAACACACATATAAACTAGTATAATACTCATGAGATAACAAGGAGAAATAACCTCATATTAATGATGGAAAATCAAACCAAGTATGGGATTACCACGTTCCACCTGACCGTAGAATGGTTGAGCCAAATCTCTCTTCAGCCATTAACCCTAGTGCCATGTTCCAAGCATGAATGTGGGATCTCATAGAACACATCAATCCAAAACCATCCAGGGTTTCCAACGGTCATCCACCTCAACCCATAAAACAATGATTCCACCTCATGGTCGGACATCATAAAAGAATCATCAGATTGGTCTCTATCCAAGCCTTCCAAGGTGTCTAGAGTGTTTGTTCCAACCAAGGCTTCCAGAACTAGTAACTCAACCCACAACTATCGTTGGGCTTCTAGAGCGTTTGTCCAACCAGGGCTTCTAGGACTAGTAATTCAACCCACCAAGGGCTTCTAGAGTGTTTGTCCAACCAAGGCTTACAGGACCAGTAACTCAATCCAAGTTGTTACAGGGCTTCCAGAACGTTTTTAACCAGGGCTTCCAAGAACTAATAACTAGACCCAAGCTAAGGAAACATGAGAACCAACCAAAAAAAACAAGGAAATAAACCCACAATCTCCATGGCTATCTAGGAAATGGAAAGGCTAGGAAATCCCCTGTCAATCCAAGAAATACTCCATACTAATGACAGATCATGACCAATAATCCATATGCATATGCCATGCATGCCAAAACTAGTGAGGAAAACATACATGCAACTCGGTACCTGCAAGAAAATCCCATTGTAGTTGCTAATCCTGATGTCCTCTTATGCTTTCCTACTCTACCTTTGCCTCCTTGCTACAAAATCCAAGTATGCCACACCCTCCAAGAGTGCTCCAAGAAAAAATCTAAGTTTCCAAGAGTATGAGAGAAAGAGAGAATAATGAGAGAGCTCCAACACTGAACTGACAAAAGGTTTACTAACTAAGCCTGCCCACTGATCCTCATCAACCTTGTTATCAATGAGGCCTCTATTTTCTTCATTTTCAATTATTTTCCTCCATTTTCCTCCTCACATGCACTCTGTGACCTTTCACCTTCCTTTTCTCCTAATTTCCATTATTTTCACAAATAAAATGCCAATAATTGCCTCATGCCTTTCCAAATCCTTTGTCATTGCCTTTGTCAATTTCCTTTAACCATAATAACCCCAATGAACACCCACTAGGATGTTTTTCCCAACATTCAACTTGGCATAAGTGTCTCATCAACCGTGGTTATTATTTTTCCTTTTTTAGCTTTTATTGCATGGAATTTTCACTATGGTTGTTACAGTGTTCTCATTGAGATCACTATTTCTATTTTCCACGATAAATATTAATTAAAGACAATAATATTTTTATGTATATTAAATAATAAGTATCTCAATTCTCCCCAAGACAGGAAAATCCGGTGATGCCTTCCTAGTAGTAACTGGGTTGGTGTTATGGCTGAGTTGTCCTTGGGAGAAAGAAGGCGTCGAGGGAGTAGAGCAAGGTGGGGAAGCTTTGAAAAACCACTAGTTAGCAGGTGTGTGAATGAATTAATCCATGAAACCCACCGCTTAAATCCTTTTCCCATAGGTGGCTATCTGAAAACTACTTCAAAAGCATCTTCCCTATTCTCTATCTACACTTCTCATGCCTTCTTGTTTTCCATTGGTGAGTGAGAAATGATGCACAGAGGAATACAATGTTTGTTGGACGATTTGAAAACTCAATCAATCAATTTAACCAAGTTCTTAACAAGTGGTGAAATAAATGGTTTTTAAATTAAATATATTATTATATGATTTAAAATTGAAAACTTGTTTAAATAATTTTCATATCACCAATGAAATACATGATTTTAACATTAAATATATTAGTATTTGATTTAAAATTCAAAACATGTTTAAATAATTTTCTTATCATCAATTAGATGATGTAGTAGACTAAAAATATTTTCTTGAAATCAAATCTTATCCACTCATTTATTTAAAATGACAATTCTTTAAACCCAATTCCAATATAAACAACACTTACAATATAATTAATTTTTTATTTACCCCGGATGCGGGTGGTAGATAGGCATTTATGGCACACAAGCAGATGGGCAAACAGGTAACCCATCCGTATAGCCATCTGTGCCGCCGCTTGTGTGATTACAACACAGATATTGGCTCTCAGGCTGGCAGCATTAACCACCTGGGATTTTCAAGACATTCCGGGCAACTCCCAAAATATGGATCAGGAGACTCCACCCAGCTCCATTCAACCCCTCAATTGTTCCCATCCTCCCTCTGTCTCTGAACCAAGCCTCCGCACGACTACTGGAAGGAGATGCAGATTATTGTGTTGTGTAGACCTGGGTAATGGTATTCACCATTCCCAATCCCCTCTCTACCATCAGCAGTCTGATTTCTCATCTCCTTCTTCTGCTACACCTGTGAATTCAGAGGAACCCCGTCTTCTTCCTCCCGCGGAGCTTCTCTCCATCAGCCCCATGAGATATCGGCACAGATTGAGCAGCAGGCGTGGAGGCAATCGCGGTGGTGCTCCGTGAGCCGACCATCGTCCCCCCTCCACCTCTTCTTCCCCTTCAACTTCCCTGTCCCCTACCCTCTCCAATCCCAACCCCCATGGCAGATATCCAAACACGAGAAGCGGGCGAGGAAGAACTTGCTTCAGTGCGACACATCTCTCTGGAAGCATTCCCTTGCATGCAACGACCAATGGCTCCTCCCAACAAGCTCACTTCCAATTCCAAAGCACCCTAAACAAGCCGAGAATTATGGTCACCATCACCGTGGGCTTCAAGGAATTCTTTGAGTCCAATTCAGAACCTTCATCCAGCAGGGATTTCAACCAAGTTCCTACTTTTAATTTCGAACCAGGGGAGCCAAGCTCCAAACTTCTGACAATAGATAAGGACCTCCCCTCAAGCAGAAATCCGCGAACTATGGAAAACAAAACCAACTGAAAGGATAATGGCATTCAACTTGAAGACAGCACAGGTGGCGGACACGTAGAATACACAGGCTCTAAAGTCTACGGGTGCTGTCCGATTATGGAGGAGGAACCTACTGAGGAAACCAAGCAGCTGGCTGACAGATTACGTGGCGAGCAGTAACTGGGTTCTGTTCAGCTTTATCATCTGTCTTTTGTTGTTTTGCATCATGTCTAGTCTTTTTACAGTCTTTTTCCTTCTTGGTTGTAATAGCTTGGAATTTTGTCCCCACTGGTCAACTAAACATGGTCAAGTCTGAATCCAGTTTTGATTTACTCAGTCTTAACTCCAATTTTTTGTATATGAGAACTTTAGCCCCTGCGTGGGCAGCTGAAACTTTTCAATTTTGGGCCGGGACTAGTTTCCCCTTCTGGGGCAGTCTCACTTTCAAGTTTGGAAGAAAAGAATGGTCATCCCATTGACCCAACACCGCTGAGGCCGGAGCCTCCTTGTACATTTTGCATATATCAATAGATTAATTTTACTTAGAAAAAAAGTAATAATTTTTTATTTAGTATTTATCTTAATTAATTATTTTAAATGTATTAGAGTTAGCTTAAACCTATTTCTCAACCTTATTTTCCAATAATTCATACCATATTAATTTCTATATTTGTGAAGCATCATAACATATATATATATATATATATATATAAACTTAGGTAGGTTATATACTTTGGATGCTTATTTTATACCTATTATAAAATGTATAATATTTATTAGTTAATTTAAACTTGAATTCTTAAAAATAAATTATATGGGTACCTTTTATAATGTATAAAATTTTATTAAACTCATACATTTGATTTAAATTTTATATATTTTATTGTTTTAAATTTAATAAATTTTATTAAGTCTACGTAATATAATATTTACAATAAAATTTTAATATTAATCATGTTTTTATAATTTATTTATGTTATTTTGTGTTTAAATTTTATTTGACTTTGATGATAATACCATAGCATTTACTACAGTTTATATGGTTTACAGAACTTTAAAATGGTAAGAGATTAATAAAAAAAAATTGACATTTTAATTCTATACCTAAATAGAAGTGAGAGAAGTTTTCCCATATCACCATATTTTTGCTCAGTTAAAAGGTCAAGAAGGTTAGTGGTGTGACAAAGATTTTGAAAATTAGATTGGATGTGTGTATAAGATGGATAATCTAAGAAAAAGTTATTTTCATCTTCAACCCTTTTAGGAGTGCATAGGTGACGAACTCTTTCATCTCATGGCATTGTGGGCATTTACCAATGCCCAATTTCACTATAAAGCTCATAAGAATGAGTTCTTATCTCAATAATGTGCTTTTTCTTCTTAACACTAGTCAAAATAAAAAATATATTTTTGGTTTTCAAGATTGGGGTTGATCATTTCTTTATAATATTGTAGTTTCTTTTATCCCTCTATCTCCATAATTTCTCCTTAAATTTGAATGTAATCATATTTTTAATATTATGTGGATTCTACAAGATGATATGTTCCTTTATTCCCCAATGGTCTAGCCAAGACTAGTCATCCTTATGTCAAACTCTCTTGAGCCACAAGAAGGGATTTTGGCTAGAGTTAGAGGTAATTTTAGGAAATATTTTCTTGTCCATGTTGTATAAATTATACTTACACATAAGATATATAGTCGTAGAAATGATTTCATGGGAGGAAGGCTTGCTTCAATAAGGAAGATAGGGTAGGGAGTATTACTTTTAATCTTGATGTTGTAGTTTATAAATTGCTTTTGGATCCATTCAATCTTCCTTCATTAATTTTTGGATATACTACAACACCATACCCCACATCCATATTAAATAATATGAGCGACGAGAGCCTATGCATAATTGTAAACAATAAGGGTGTCTTTCCGTATGACTAAAAATATGTTCCACTTACCTTTGAAGTGGCAAATTATTTTGTTGCTAGTGTAAAACATTAGGTGAATACTATACTAGAGAGTTCATGAAAATCTCCATGTATTGTGGGTCCAGTAGATGATAAATAGTTATAAAAGTTCCATTATTGGCAATATAGGAACCATCCTTTGAATAATTGCCACATCTTATATTGTAGGTGACAAGAAAGTCTCATTTCTCATTACTAAGAAAAGTGTGCATATGGCACCAAGCCTGTTTGATATGTATAGACAAACTATGGGACTCCATGGAGATGGGGCAATGTATTGTTTATGAATTACTCCACAAATGCATATGTAGAATGTTATGCACTATGAAAAAACCTATGACAAATGGTTGTGGTCCATTAAGAAAAGATCTCTTTCAACAAACAATATCATCCAAAACCTACTATTGAAGCAACTAATATACAAGAATAGAAGGATTCTTCTAATTTGTCATCCTTTGGGTCCAGTTCAACTTGATGCAGAGTAATAATACATTGTATTGATTTACCACAATTATAGATAATTTCCTAAATGAGATAATCATCAATAATAGGGCATACAAATAAGAATAATAATACACCATACATTTTGAATGCCATTATATCAGGCATAGGGAATTCTTTTTATTAAAGGCCCTTCATAAAATAACATAGAACGCATGTACCTATTGCTTCCTCTTAGTAGAAATTTCCCATTCTAGAAAATCAATATTTCTTCACAATGGTTTTAAATCTTTCATTGGTAAAATAAGCGGTAAATTATATATTAGTCAACTTATCTCAATATTTCAATTATTATTTTAATTGTGTATTACCAACTTAACACACACGCTAAACAACCTAAATCTAATACAAAAATTATTATTTCAAATCAAAGTACAACTTTTCCAATTCAACAATTCCAATTTAACAATCCTATCAACCTCACTTTGTACCTTTTGGGACAATTTCTAGTTTATTTAGTGGATTTCTCATTGCGGCCACATTGCCCAAAGTAGTTCAAGTGCCATTCTTTATCAATAAATTAGTTGTTAGTTGTGAGAGTGTGTTTGTAACACCCTCCTCCCACATCTACCTAAGCAACCGACCAACCGGGGTAAACCTGTGACGAGAGGCCACTATGATATGATTAAACCTCCTAAGTCACATTAAGGAAGTGGAACCGATGGAAACACGCCATACAAAACTTCAATAACAGCATTAGGACCCTATGGAACCAATCCAAACTTCTTTCCAACCAGCCCCTAGGTCCCACTGATATTTTGAACCACTTGATCTTTGGATGCTCTCATGCTACAGGAATGCCAACGTCCAGGGACCTTTGGACACTCTCATAAGCTTGCAAGCTAGTGTCCAAGGACTTTTTTGCACAGTGTTGTGCTAGAATCCCCGAGATTTTAGCCACTTTTTCAAGTCCAGATCACTGCCCAGAATAGAATGACATCTTCAAAACAGTAAGATAACAAGGAAATGACATTACTAATGCAATTACTTTATTAAGACCTTTAATTAACCCCTACTATCCATGACAAGCATTTCATCAATCATGTCATGAATATGTAATATGCAAGTGTAAATAACAGATCTGAGCATAGGGGTCTCATACTTATTTGAGATTCTCTATGAGGCATTATTTCCTTGTCAATTTAGTTGCAGTTTCATCCATGAGGCCGTAGATACATTGTTCATTCATATACAAGTAAAAACATTATGCGAGCCATACATAGCCACTGTCATAATACATATTCATAACTAGCATAATAACAACAGAAATACCTAGGATACAACAACCATACAACACACATATAAACCAGTCTAATACTCATGAGATAACAAGGAGAAATAACCTCATATTAATGATGCAAAATCCAACTAGGTATGGGACTACCACATTCCACTCGACCGTAGAATGGTTGAGCCAAATCTCTCTTCAGCCATTCACCCTGGTGCCATATTCCAAGCATGAATGTGGGATCTCATAGAACACATCAATCCAAAACCATCCAGGGTTTCCAACGGTCATCCACCTCAACCCATCAAACAATGATTCCACCTCATGGTCGGACATCACAAAAGAATCATTAGATTGATCTCTATCCGAGCCTTCCCAAGCATCTAGAGCATTTGTTCCAACCAAGGCTTCCAGAACTAGTAACTCAACCCACAACTGTCATCAGGTGTCTAGAGCGTTTGTCCAACCAGGGCTTCTAGGACTAGTAATTCAACCCACCAAGGGCTTCCAGAGTGTTTTCCCAACCAAGGCTTATAGGACCAGTAACTCAATCCAAGTTGTTACAGGGCTTCCAGAATGTTTTTAACCAAGGCTTCCAGGAACTAATAACTAGACCTAAGCTAAGGAAACATGAGAACCAACCAAAACAAACAAGGAAATAAACCCACAATCTCCATGGCTATCTAGGAAATGGAAAGGCTAGGAAATCCCCTGTCAATCCAGGAAATCCTCCATACCAATGACAGATCATGACCAATAATCCATATGCATATGCCATGCATGCCAAAACTAGTGAGGAAAACATACATGCAACTCAGTACCTGCAAGAAATCCCATTGTAGTTGCTGATCTTGATGTCCTCTTATGCTTTCCTACTCTTCCTTTGCCTTCTTGCTACAAAATCCAAGTATGCCACACCCTCCAAGAGTGCTCCAAGAAAAAATCTAAGTATCCAAGGGTATGAGAGAAAGAGAGAATAATGAGAGAGCTCCAACACTGAACTGACAAAAGGTTCACTGACCAAGCCTACCCACTGATCCTCATAAGCCTTTTTATTAATGAGGCCTCTATTTTCTTCATTTTCAATTATTTTCCTTCATTTTCCTCCTCACATGCACCCTGTGACCTTTCACCTTCCTTTTCTCCTAATTTCCATTATTTTCACAAATAAAATGCCAATAAATGCCTCATGCCTTTCCAAATCCTTTGTCATTGCATTTGTCAATTTCCTTTAACCATAATAAACGCAATGAACACCCACTAGGATGTTTTTCCCAACATTCAACTTGGCATAAGTGTCTCATCAACTGTGGTCATTATTTTTCCTTTTTTAACTTTTATTGCATGGAATTTTCACTAGGGTTGTCACAGTGTTCTCGTCGAGATCACTATTTATATTTGCCATGATAAATATTAATTAAAAACAATAATATTTTTATGTATATTAAATAATAAGTATATCAATTCTCCCCAAGACAGGAAAATCTAGTGATGCCTTCCTAGTAGTGACTAGGTTGGTGCTATGGCTGAGTTGTCCTCGGGAGAAAGAAGGCGTCGAGGGAGCAGAGCAAGGTGGGGAAGCTTTGAAAAAACACTAGTTAGCAGGTGTGTGAATGACTTAAGCCATGAAACCCATCGCTTACATCCTTTTCCCATAGGTGGCTATCTGAAAACTACTTCAAAAGAATCTTCCCTATTATCTGTCTACACTTCTCATGCCTTCTTATTCTCCATTGGTGAGTGAGAAATGATGCGCAGAGGAGTACAATGTTTGTTGGACGATTTGAAAACTCAATCAATCAATTTAACCAAGTTCTTAACAAGTGGTGAAAGAAATGGTTTTTAAATTAAATATATTATTATTTGATTTAAAATTGAAAACTTGTTTAAGTAATTTTCATATCATCAATGAAATACATGATTTTAAAATTAAATATATTATTATTTCATTTAAAATTCAAAACATGTTTAAATAATTTTCTTATCATCAATTAGATGATGTAGTAGACTAAAAATATTTTCTTGAAATCAAATCTTATCCACTCATTTATTTAAAATGAAAATTCTTTAAACGCAATTCCAATATAAACAACACTTACAATATAATTAATTTTTTATTTACCACGGATGCGGGTGGTAGATAGGCATTTATGGTGCACAAGCAGATGGGCAAACAGGCAGCCCATCCGTATAGCCATCTTTGCTGCCGCTTGTGTGATTACAACGAAAATATTGGCTCTCAGGCTGGCAGCATTAACCACATGGGATTTTCAAGACATTCCCCGCAACTCCCAAAATATGGATTAGGAGACTCCACCCAGCTCCATTCAACCCCTCAACTGTTCTTGTCCTCCCTCCGTCTCTGAACCGAGCCTTCGTACTACTACTGGAAGGAGATGCATATTATTGTGTTGTGTAGACCTGGGTAATGGTATTCACCACTCCCAATCCCCTCTCTGCCATTAGCGGTCTGAGTTCCTATCTTCTTCCTCTACTACACCTGTGAATTCAGTGGATCCCCGTCTTCTTCCTGCCGTGAAACTTCTCTCCATCAACCCCATTAGATATCAACACAGATTGAGCAGCAGGCGCAGAGGCAATCACAGTGGTACTCCGTGAGCCAGCCATCGTCCCCCCTCTACCTCTTCTTCTCCTTCAACTTCCCTATCCCCTACCCTCTCCAATCCCAGCCCCCATGGCAGATATCCAAACACGAGAAGCGGGCAAGGAAGAACTAGCTTCAGTGGGGCACATCTCTCTGGAAGCATTCCCCTGCACGCAGCGACCAACGCCTCCTCCCAGCAAGCTCACTTCCAATTCCAAAGCACCCTGAACAAGCCGAGAATTATGGTCACCATCACCGTGGGCTTCAAGGAATTCTCTGAGTCCAATTCAGAACCTTCGTCCAGCAGGGATTTCAGCCAAGTTCCTACTTTTAATTTTGAACCAGGGGAGCCAAGCTCCAAACTTCCGACAACAGATAAGGACCTCCCCTCAAGCAGCAATCTGTAAACTATGGAAAAGGAAACCCACCGAAAGGATAAGGGCCTTCAACTTGAGGACAACGCAGGTGGCAGACATGTAGAATACACAGGCTTTGAAGTCTATGGGTGCTGTCCGATTGTGGAGGAGGAACCTAACGAGGAAACCAAGCAGCTGGCCAACAGATTACATGGCGAGCAGTAACTGGGTTCTGTTCAGTTTTATCATCTGTCTTTGGTTGTTTTTCATCATGTCTAGTCCTTTTACAGTCTTTTTCCTTCTTGGTTGTAATAGCTTGGAATTTTGTCCCCACTGGTCGACTAAACATGGTCAAGTCTAAATATAGTTTTGATTTACTCAGTCTTAACTCCAATTTTTTGTATATGAGAACTTTAGCCCCTGTGTGGGTAGCTGAAACTTTTCAATTTTGGGCCGGGACTGGTTTCCCCTTCTAGGGCAGTGTCATTTTCAAGTTTGGAAGAAAAGAATGGTCATCCCATTGACCCAACACCGCTTAGACCGGAGCCTCCTTGTACATTTTGCATATATCAATAGATTAATTTTACTTAGAAAAAGAAATAAAATTATTTAGTATTTATCTTAATTAATTATTTTAAATGTATTATAGTTATCTTAAACCTATTTCTCAACCTTATTTCCCAATAATTCATACTATATTAATTTCTATATCTGTGAAGCATCATAACATATATATATATATATATATTAACTTAGGTAGGTTATATACTTTGGATGCTTATCGTATACACATTATAAAATGTATAATATTTATTACTTAACTTAAATTTGAATTCTTAAAAATAAATTATATGGGTACATTTTATAATGTATAAAATTTTATTAAATTCAAACATTTGATTTAAATTTTATATGTTTTATTATTTTAAATTTAATAAATTTTATTAAGTCTATGTAATATAATATTTACAATAAAATTTTAATATTAATAATGTTTTTATAATTTATCTATGTTATTTTGTGTTTAATTTTTATTTGACTTTGATGATAATACCATAACATTTACTACAGTTTATATGGTTTACAGAACTTTAAAATGGTAAGAGATTAATAAAAAAAAAATTGACATTTTATTTCTAAACCTAAATAGAAGTGAGAGAAGTGTTCCCATATCACCATATTTTTGCTCAATTAAAAGGTCAAGAAGGTTAGTGGTGTGACAAAGATTTTGAAAATTAGATTGGATGTGTGTATAAGATGGACAATCTAAGAAAAAGTTATTTTCATCTTCAACCCTCTTAGGAGTGCATAGGTGATGAACTCTTTCATCTCATGGCATTGTGGGGAATGCCCAATTTCACTATGAAGCTCATGAGAATTAGTTCTTATCTCAATAATGTGCTTTTTCTTCTTAACACTAGTCAAGATAAAAAATATATTTTTGGTTTTCAAGATTGGGGTTGATCATTTCTTTATAATATTGTAGTTTCTTTTATCCCTCTATCTCTTTATTTCCCCATAATTTCTCCTTAATTTTGAATGTAATCATATTTTTAATATTATGTGGATTCTACAAGATGATATGTTCCTTTATTCCCCAATGGTCTTGCCAAGACTAGTCATCCTTATGTCAAACTCTCTTGAGCCACAAGAAGGGATTTTGGCTAGAGTTAGAGGTAATTTTAGGAAATATTTTCCTGTCCATGTTGTATAAATTATACTTACACATAAGATATGTAGTCGTAGAAATGATTTCATGGGAGGAAGGCTTGCTTCAATAAGGAAGATAGGGTAGGGAGTATTACTTTTAATCTTGATGTTGTAGTTTATAAATTGCTTTTGGATCCATTCAATCTTCCTTCATTAATTTTTGGATATACTACAACACCATACCCCACATCCATATTAAATAATATGAGCGACGAGAGCCTCAAGAAGGAATTTTATTTTTGTCCCAAATCCAAAGACCTACTAACTTACAATTGTTTTCAAGCCCATAATAAGCTTTCCAACCACCATTTTTTTTTTTTCAATATTATAATTCCAATTGAATTTATGAGGGAAGGTGATTCCCTCATATTCGTATGAAGAAACTTCCTCCAATGAGGTATTATCATAAATGAAAGTATTGTAGGTGATACTTTTGGATTTCATTACCATGATTATGGTTTTATTAGTATTAATAGTCATATCCATCTTGGAGTGGAACTATTGGAGGATTATAAGTTGTTTTCCAAGATCATAATGGATCCTTGTCAAAAGAATACTATCATCAACATAAAGAAGAAGAGTTATGACCATAGAAATGAGCGTGATGTCAACAGAACATGTATCTTCCAAACACTCTTCTAGCTTATCAATGTATATGCCAAAAAGGGAAGGGCATAAGGGACACCCTTGTTTGATTCCAATACTGCATTTAATTTTTTCCAACCAATCCTGGTACTGATCCTGAGGATAACATTCTCATATAGTCTTTTCATAGCAACCATTAACTCGAGAGGAACCATTATCTCTTCTAGCCTCTTCTATATCTTTGTTCTAGGAATAGTGTCAAAAGCATTTCTAAAGTCAACAAAATAATAGAAGAAATGGGTTTATTATTGTGAAATTCCCTACAATTATCCTAAGAGTAACAAGATGGTCGAAATGCTGCAAAAATGTCTTCAGCAGGGAATGTTGGTTGGGGTGGTTCACGCTCTGGGAGCTCGGGTTCAGGCAATGGCACTGGGAACGTTGGTATGGAGAGTATAGTGGAGGGCTACTGCAAACAAATGATAAGGGAATTCGTCAAAGAAATAAATGAGAACACAACGACAATGTACGCACAGTTTTCTAGACTGGGTAAACACTAGGAGCTCGTGCAGAAAACTCTGGAAGGTTTGTGTATGGTGTTCTGGTCATTCAGCAAAAGGTCGATAATATAGAGATCAAGGTGGAGATGACTACGGTGGGAGTCGTAAAGGAGGTGTTCGGGGTTGGAAATCTCTCGGCCTCTTGTGCAAAATGTGATGAGGATGTTGCTCTGAAGAATTCAGTTGGTGATGGTGATAAAGTTGGTGTTGATGCTGTGAAGATCCAAGGAGAAGAAGAGAATGAACCGAAGATCCTGAACATGTCTGCGAGTGAGCCTGCGGGTGCGGGTGTTGACGCCGAGACAGAAAGCAGTTGATTGCACTCTCTTTTTATATATATATGCATTATCGTTGTATAGTCTATAATGGCGCTTTTTGGAAAATCTATAGTTATAGCTCCTTCTATAGAACATATGTAAATAATCATGGTAGCAAGATGGTTCATACTCTGTGTAACGAAAGGAAAGATACACACAGTTCATATCTGAGTTTTGTAACGGACATAGCCTGTTCCAAGAAATCTTAATGAAAATGCTACCCATTTCTAAAAAAAACTATTAGATGAAATGGCTTTTTGGCTTTGAGTAAGATTGTAATTTTTTATTGTTTAAAATGCACTCTCAAATGCATAAATGGATTCAACACCTTAAATAAACCCAAAAGTGTTTAATATTTACATTTTAAACAACTTAAACTTATGATTTTTAAAATCTCTATTAGATTTTGAACAAAATTAGCCAAAAAAATATTTAGATAAAAATCATTTCATTATTTCATATATTAATTAAGTAGTATATTAATTAAATTATATTATTTTAATATAGTTTTTTTTATAATATTACAATTATTACTCTAATAAATAAATAAATAAATATTAAAAATATATGATATTATCCATTAAATCTAATCAATATTTTTTTAAGTGGTAAAAGGTGTGGCCTTTATATTGGCATACCAAATCATAAAAATACACTTCTATTTAAAAAAAATAAAAATAAATAAATAACAATTCCTTATTATATTTCTAGTTAAAAGTTTGGAATAATGGATGTTGCTCCACTTTACATGGAAATATACAGTCATGGTCACATTGACCGTATTTACTGGTCATATCATCAAAGTTAGGGGGCATATCCTGAATTTTGACAACTGCTTCCACCGGTTAATACAAAGTCAAACAAACACAACCGGGCATTCCCAATTGCAATCATCTCAATCCTATCAGAATTCTTACTGGATTCGTACGTTAAAGGACAAAATCAACTAACACTAAATTCTCTGCCAACAACGCTGGGAGTTGAGAAGTCAGCAATATTTTTTTTTGATAACATGGATAAAATCATACACGTGGATGAATGCCACGTCACAGAATACGCATACACGTTAGATTCTAATATAATTACATCTGTTGCTGACCTTCACAGGATTCCTGCCTGCCACAACCAAAGGGCATACACGCTAGATTCTAATATAATTACATCTGTTGCTGACCTTCACAGGATTCCTGCCTGCCACAACCAAAGGATAGCACGTTCGTTTACTTCATTGCATCATATCCTGCATACACCAACCCAGGTTGACTTGATTTTTGTCATGCCAGGTTGATCCAAATATTTTTGTTTTTTAAATTATGGTGAATTTGTAATTGGTTGAAGTAATTTCGGTAAGTTTAAGATCAAATTTAATAGTTATCATTCATTTTGAAAATGAGATTTTATAATTTTTCAATTTTAATATTTTAAATAAATTTGTAAATTTTATTTTCATTAATAATTATATATTTTAAAATTCTAAATTCTAAATATATTTTTAAATTTCATTTTCATTACAAACTTCTAATAATTTTTTTTAAATATTTATAAAAATAGATAATAAAAAAATACAATATCTTTATTAAATATTTATTTAATCTAATTCTAATAGAAAACCCTTTTTGGCATATATAAAATCTTATAATAGTTTTAAAATGAATTAAAATTTCAAAATATTTAGCTTTTTTTTAATTTGTCTGTCTCTTTATACTTGTTCCTGCATACACCAACCCACCAACCCAGGTTGACTTGATTTTTGTCATGCCAGGTTGACCCACATTTTTTTGTTTTTTAAATCATGGTGAATCTGTAATTGGTTAAAGTAATTTCGGCAAGTTTAAGATCAAATCTGATAGCTACCAGTCATTTTGAAAATGAGATTTTATAATTTTTCAATTTTAATATTTTAAATAAATTTATAAATTTCATTTTCATTAATAATTATATATTTTAAAATTCTAAATTCTAAATACATTTTTAAATTTCATTTTCATTACAAACTTCTAATAAGTTTTTTTAAATATTTATAAAAATAGATAATAAAAAAATACAATATCTTTATTAAATATTTATTTAATCTAATTCTAATAGAAAACCCTTTTTGGCATATATAAAATCTTATAATAGTTTTAACATGAATTAAAATTTCAAAATATTTAGCTTTTTTTTTAATTTGTCTGTCTCTTTATGCTTGTTCCTGCATACACCAACCCACCAACCCAGGTTGACTTGATTTTTGTCATGCCAGGTTGACCCAATTTTTTTTGTTTTTTAAATCATGGTGAATCTGTAATTGGTTGAAGTAATTTCGGCAAGTTTAAGATCAAATCTGATAGTTATCACTCATTTTGAAAATGAGATTTTATAATTTTTCAATTTTAAATAAATTTATAAATTTCATTTTCATTAATAATTATATATTTTAAAATTCTAAATTCTAAATACATTTTTAAATTTCATTTTCATTACAAACTTCTAATAATTTTTTAAATATTTATAAAAATAGATAATAAAAAAATATAATATCTTTACTAAATATTTATTTAATCTAATTCTAATAGAAAACCCTTTTTGGCATATATAAAATCTTATAATAGTTTTAAAATGAATTAAAATTTCAAAATATTTAGGTTTTTTTTTAATTTGTCTGTCTCTTTATACTTGTTCAATTATTTATTATTTTTAATTGTGTTTTTCACTTACTAACTTTTTGGAAGGAAACTTAATATAAAGCAGGTTGAAGTGTATTGAAAAAGCTACCACTAATAATTCAATGTTTTAGGATATGGAATTCAAATTAATATGGTGTATTATTATTGTGATGGATATGGAATTTAAGTTAATTTGATATATTATTAGTGTGGTGAGATAAATTAATTTCAAAAAATTTAATTTAGTAATTAGAAATTCATGTTAATTTTTGAAAAAGATATTAAATAGTTTTTTATTTATTCAATATTATTTTTTAAACTTATATAAATTAGAAATTTTATAAAAAAATACCATTACTAAAATATTTATAATTTTATAAACACCAAAATTTAAAAAAAAATTAAAGAATATTGAAAAAAATAAAATAAAAAATAAAATGAAATACTATATACACACAACTCAATTTATCTAGAAAAGAAACTACAACTAAACTACAAAACTTAACCAAACTAGAATAAGATGAACCAATTCAAACTTTTAATAATTTATAAAATACAAGGAAAATGAAATTTCAAACTTCTCAACGTAAAACCATCTTCTTAGAATTGATAACTAATCTTATACGACTCTTAAAAGAGTGAGCAATAAACGCAAGATGTTAAAATTAAAGCTTAACTCAGCTGCTCATCGATTTAAGATTCTCGCACCACCTTTTCATAAACTACTATAGAATACAACTTGAATGGTTTAATCTTCTTAATTTCATAGGAAGTATGTGATGATAGAGTCAAAATCTAATAACTCTACTTATTATTAAATATATAACATAATAGCCCAAATCGCAATATGATTTAGATTAAAAAATGTTGATACTTTTAAACAAAACATATACTAATAATATGAAAATATTATTTTATGTATTATATGTAACCGCTCTATGATGGTTTAATATGAGAGTAGAGGTTATAATTTATCTTAATATCTTCATCTTTATAAATGGTGTCTATGAAAATTTTATGTATTATATGTAAGCGGTCCATGATGGTTTAATATGAGAGGAAAGGTTATAATTTATTTTAATATCTTCATTTTTATAAATGATGTGTAAAGAGAGTTATTTTTTAAAATTGATTTTTAAATTAATCAATATTTCTTTTCATTCTTATTTTCACAAACAATTAATAAGTTCTAAGTTTCTACGTGTAAATAATTTTTTTAGGGAAAAAAAGAAATTTATTTTTTTAAATTGTATTATTGAATTTTGCTTTTATAGGTTTATTCAAATGTCAATTATATTCACCTGTTAGATGTAAAATTAAATTTGGCATTGAATGAGTACCTACTTTGCATATGTTTAAGTAGACCCAAACTAAAAAAATTGATAATACATGAAAAAGGCTTATCTATTTTATTTATTTTTTCTTTATATTTAAACGAGTTGTCTTTAGTGAGACGTTTTGGGAGCTTTTCCGGTCTAAATTCTCTAAAATCAGAGAGGAATTTATTGAAATCACAAGCTTGATGGGTAACCCCTGCACAATCAAAGTGGCCTGGGTTTTTCATGGTGTTGAATCCATATATACAGTTAAAAAACTAGTTTAAATAACACAAATCAAGATTTCACCTCAATTTTTTCCGTCAGATTCTAGTACCGAAAAGTCTAAAAAGTCGCACTAAAGACAACTCCATATTTAAATGCATCAACCATATGATTATCCTTGTAATTTTAAATAAAGTAAGCATGTTAATGAAACCATCTTTTATATGCTTTAATCAATCATCTTTCAAAGTACACTTGAGAATCTATAATTGATACCAAGTGTGCCACACATCTCCATGCCCTTCCAGAGTTGCCTTTCCTTATGTACTAAATGTGTCATGTCTATACATGTCCTCCAAACATCCAATCTTTGTTTCTCTTGTTAGGAAACTAATTGATACATGAATTTTTGTGGATATTCCATTAGAAAATTTGTAACAGTTGATCTACTAAATATATTAGAAAATATGAAAATTTACTCTATAAGGGTTTATTTTTCCTTAGATTTATGGATCTATTGATTATTATTTATTGCATATGCATGCAAATTATAACTATGCAGAAAATACAAAATAATGAAATAAATCTCACATAAAAAAATTCACACGAGATATAACATATGAATCCCTTTTGGAAGAAAACTCGACTGCTATGTTTTCTTTGGCCAAATGAGAAATGGATGCAAGTACAGAGAAGTGAGCCTTATGGCCCATAGGTGCGTAAATCCTCCATGTTTGCTCTCTCCCTATCGACTCTTCAATATTATACTCATCTATGGGACAAAATGCACTCAAATAGAATGGAGCCCCTTTTCCTCCTAGTGGCCTAATACATAACTGATAGCCTACTAGTATTTAAGTTTGACTCCTTCAACTCTTAATTAAAGTGACAATATCAACTCTTCTAGACTCTTGTTCATCATGGTCATGTGGCTAGACCGTTTTCCATGAATAGTGGGGGTTGACATGGGATCCTCTCGAATCATGGTGGTCAAAACATGAAGGTGAAATTTTGAGCGGAATAATGATCCATAAACCGTCGTGGACCTTCCACTTGATAGTCCGTCACAACAAATCTAGTAATATTATATTAAAAATCTGAGATTCTACACTATTACAATTTCATTTAATTTCTAGATCAGCAAAATTAGTTGTAATTAGTGCATGAACGTAAAAGTAAATCAAGAAGAAAAGTAGAGAATGGAAAAATAAGCCCACACACACATAATACACAAGATATGCTCTCTGCGAAATGCTTGCGAGAGAAAACCCAATTGGAAGGTGAGGCTTCTCGCTCTCTCTCTAGAAATATGGTTGCAAGTACAAAGAAGTAATGTTTGTGGCCCGTGGCCTGCATGGAAAGTTTTAAGGGCGAATTTTCGCCCTTGGGCTAAATTAAGGGGTTTTATATTTTTATTGGGTGAATATTTTGTATCATAGTACATTGTTACAAATTGCCTCAAATTTATTTTATAAAAAAATTAGGTATGGAGGTTAGCCCACCTTATTTTAAGGGAGAGGGTAAAAAAAGTAAATTTATCCCTTGAAATTAGGAGTTATCTTCCATTCACCCTCATTTTCAAGAAAATGTATTTATGATAGTTATAAATATAAATATAAATACAATGGAGGTATGGTAAATAAATAAAAGCTTTTTTTATACTTACTCTAAAGGTATGGTAAATAAAGAAAAATACAAATAAACTAGAGGTATGGTAAATAAATAAAACCCCTTTTTATATTTAGTCCATAACTCTCTTTCTATTTAAGAAGGCTCAAAAACGAGGTTTCATTTAAGTGAATCCTATTGGCCAAATACCATATTTATAAAAGACGTATGGTAAATTAATAAAAATATAAATAAATGAGAGGTATGGTAAATAAATAAAACATTTTTTTATATTTACTCCATATGTCACCTTATATTTATGAACACACAAGCGTGTAAATAAATAAAAATATAAATAAAGTGGAGGTATGGTAAATAAATAAAACCTATTTTTATACTTCAAAGGTATGGTAACTAAATAAAAATATAAATAAACTATAGGTATGGTAAATAAATAAGACCTCTTTCTATATTTAGTGCATAACCCTCTTTCTATTTAAGAAGGCTCAAAAAAGAGGTTTTATTTAATTGAATCCTATGGGCCAAATACCATATTTATAAAAAGGGTATGGTAAATTAATAAAAAGATAAATAAACAAGAGGTATGGTAAATAAATAAAACATTTTTTATATTTACTCCATAAGCCACCTTATATTTACGAACGCTAAAAAAATGTGGTATATTTAGGTGAAGCATATGGGCCAAATACCATGGGCCAAATTATTATTAATACCATGCAAAAAAACATTATTAACCCTAATATTAGTATTAATAAAAATAACGATGGCACATGGTATTGACCCATGGTATTCACATGGAATGCAGCCTATTTAAAGGGTGGAATTAAACTAGCATAGATCCGTCTTTACTCTGGATCAAATATCATGATATGCAAACTACAAAGAGTGAAAAAATATTTGATCCCTCTCGGGGCTTGGTAGATCAAGAGTAAAAATGGATCTTGTAATTTAATGTCACTTAAACATTTTAACTTGGTTAAAATAAAAATCAATTATTAATTTTATTAATTTTTATAAATTACGAATAGTAGTTTTTAAGCTCCAGGTTTATGATAACCCATGGACCGTGGTATTCATGTGAGCATAGACTATTTAAAGGGGAAATTCTATAAGCTTAGATCCATCTTAATTTCGGGTCTACCAAGTGCTGGGAGGGATAAATAAATTTCATCCCTCTAAGAGTGGTAGATGTGGAGTTAAGATGGATATAGATTGGTTTTTATGATAATGAAGATATTAAATTGACTTAGGAAATTATATTGTAAAAAAATTCTTAAGGTGAATGGTTAAAGCTACATTTAGTCACTTCACAAAATTTAGTAAAAAATAGTGATATCTCCATTAATATTGGTTTTTCTGATTTAGCAAAAAAAAAATTCAAAACAATGAAACCTTAACTCTTTCCGCATCACCCTCGCAGAAGAGAGATAGTCGCTGCCAAAATTTCCCACCATTTTTCAAACATTCTCAATATGATATCTTCATGAAAAAGTTAATGTACTGATCTTGGATTAGTTGTTTGAAAAATATGCTGGTTTGTACAACTTTTCATCTTCTCTACTATTCTTAGTTTGTCATAAGGGTTGGGTCACTGCACCATATTGTCCTAAAAGGCGGAGATTGTGCACCAAAAAGGAAATTAATCCACATGTTACAATGCTGTTGAAAATGATATGAAGGTAGTGAATTATGCTAATAAGAAATTTAGATTGGGAGAGACATAATTAAATTTTATTATTTAATTGAAGATTTCCAATTAAAATAATAATAAATCTATATTTATATATTGATTGGAAGGCTTCTGACAACGATCACTTCTTTCCATTAGATCCCCTTCAGCCCTTTGGGATACCTACTACTTCATTATATTATATAGTTGGGGCTTGCTACTTGTTGGCCTGTTGGGGTAAACAAACTTGATGTGTTTTTTTTTTATCTAGTAGTTGGAGTCTATGGAATAAGAAAGAAATTTGATAGCTTGGCAAAAGTGGTAGAGAAAACATTAATCTCTCCTACCATGACAGACATGGCCACTAAAACTTGCAACATTGTTCGTAGGAAGTGAAAATTATGTTTCTTTTTTCCAAACATGTATGTTAGCATATTACAGTTTAATGAATATGTTTTATTATTATCATATATGGTTTCATACTTTAACAAAACATTCACCAAGGGTTCACAATGTTTTATTATTCAATGAAAGGTTTTCCAGGATCTTACATGATTTTATAATTCAGTGAAAGATTCGCTATATATATATATATATATATATATATATATTAGTGATAAAATCGCCTCCCATTTTTCCTATGTATCATGGGGATTCGCCCATTTATTATACATATAAATTTAGGGTGGTTCTTAAAATTTTCCCTGGTCGGCTGCTACAATGCACAGATCCTATTTGTGAGATCTACCTCCTATCTCTCATGGCTATCTTTGCTCAATTATGGAACAAAATGCTCTCAAAATAATGGAATGTCTCTTCCTCCTAGTGGCCCGGTTATAACACAACTCGATAACCTACTTGTGGTTAATTTTGACTACATCAACTCTTAACTAGAGTTACAAAATAGACTCTTCTAGAGTCTTTTACATCACAAACATGTGGCTAGCCACCTTTCCATGAATAATGGGGGCTAACATGGCATCCTCCCGAACTATAGGTGTGAAAACAGGAAGGTCAACTTCTGAGTGGCATATCTTTTTCATACATACTCCAATTAACGTGATTCTTGCACCGTTGGAAAGCTTTATGTGTGTATAATAACATGAAATAGTGCTACTCTTATGAGACATTTTTTTACGCCCAAAAAATGTCGTTTGATGCCTCAAAACACTCCCAGAAGGTTTCAGACCTCGTTTCACCAAACTAGGCCCTACCAGTAAAAACAATCACGTGAGCTAATTCCTCCACTTTTTCCACTCCAAATGCATTGAGATAGATTAAAAACAATATGATGATCCAATTCAGATCACACCTCCCCATTTTGGGAAGATTTTTGTCCCCAAAATATTTTACTGAATGAAGTGAGGAAATGTTTGCTCCACCTTATCTCTAGTGTACCATTTAGATTTTCCTGGAAGTTATCCCTTCAACCCAATCTTCCAAAGGTCTTGTTGCCCTTGTATTGTAGTTATAGACCTCTTCTGCAAAACTGTATCTTTTGTCAACTCTGCCTGAACAGGTGGTGCCAAATCCTCCAAAGAAGGTAGGACTTGTTCCTCTTCCTAATCTAGCATGGAAGGCTCATATAGTTTCAAATTCTCCACATTTACAACTGAGTACATGTGCATACATGGTGGTAAACTGAGTCGATAGGCATTATCACCCACCTTTTCCAATATCTCAAAGGGGCCAGACCTTATAGCCTTGATTTTCTTACCAGGCCCCTGCAGCCTCTCCTTGTTCAACTGTAGTCATACTTTGTCACCCACCTTGAATGATTTCTTTGTTCTATGTTGATCATTCCTGGCCTTACACTTCACCTGCAAATTCTATACTATTTCCTATACTTGTAGATGGATCTGCCTGATCTTCTCTATAAAAATTTTAGCCCTCAAAGCATCTCCTGTAAAGTCTTTCTTCACTCCTCCTTGCTGCCCATATCTAATATCCAAAGGTGAAGGTGGAAAATATCCAAAACAAGTTTCAATTGGGGAATTTCCTATAGAAGTGTACGTTGCTCGGTTATAAGAATTTTGTATATATACCATATTTTCATCCCAGGTCTTCAGCTGCTTCTGATTGTAACCCCTCAGAAGCTGCACCAAAGTCCTGTTGACTACTTCTGTCTGCCCTTTTATCCGCGGATGAAATGTTGCATATCTCTTCAACTTCGTGTCCATCTTCTCCCACGATGTAGTCCATAATGCACTGAGAAATATTGTATCCATGTATGAAATGATACTCCTTAGTATCCCAAAGTGTACCCAGACCTGTCCAAAGAACATGTTTGTTGCTTCTTGTCTGCTAATGGTCTTTTTACAGGGCATCAAAACACACATCTTGTTGAACATGCCAACTACCATGAACATGTAGTCATGTCCCTTCCTAGTTGTAAGTAAACCTCCCACAAAGTCCATGGAAACGCTTTCCCAAGGACGAGTAGGTGTAGGTAAGGGATGATAGAGACCCTGTTTCTTGTTGCTAGGCTTGCTGGTACAACAAAGCATGTGTCCTCTTATGAACCTAGCTACTTGTTCTTGAATCTTGGGCCAATACACATACCTCTGCAAGTTAGCCATGGTCTTCCCTACACTAAAGTGCCCTGCAACCTTGGAGGTGTGAACCTCTCTAATCAGCTACAATTGCTCACCTTTAGGAACACATAACTTATCCAGCCTATAGAGCAAGCCATCCTAGAGATGGTATTCAATGGTGTTGTTGCCATCGTGCACATGACCATAAATTTGCAACTGTTGATACACCTCCTTGAAATCATCATCTTCTAAATATGCCCCTCTGTATGCATCATGGGTGAATGGCTCCATATGCATAAGAGTCCCTAAAGTTGTAATCTTTGATGTGGGTGGCCTTGAAATTATATCAACCAACTTGTTTGTGCTTCCCTTCTTATACTTGATCACCAAATGAAACTATTCTAAAAACCCCATCCACTTGTAATGCTTGGTCTGTTGTAGCTTATTATGGGCCTACAGGTATTGTAACGACTGGTGATCCGTGTGGATTATTGTCTCCTTTCCCATTAGATAGTGCTTCCACTTCTTCACATATTGCACCATGGCATAGAGCTCCTTATTGTAGGTAGGGTATTTAAGAACTACCCCATGAAATACTTCAAAATGGTAGCAAACAGGCCTTCCTACTTGCATCAAGACAACTCACATAGCATACCCACTCGCATCTGTCTCCACTTCAAAGGGTCATTGCAAGTTTGGTAATGCTAGAACTGGTGCTTCATTGATCTTCTTCTTTAACTCATCAAAAGCCTTCTGATGCCCTTTTCCCCACTGGAAACTCTTGCCACTTACTGTTATGGCATGGAGCGGTGTTTCTATTGCTGAAAATGAGGCTATGAATTTCTTCAAGTACTTTGCTCCAATGAAACTCCTAACCTCAGTAACATTAGTAGGCACTGACAATTTCATGATGGACTCCATCTTGGAAGGATCTATCTTCAATTCTCCTCTACCAATCACATATCCCAAGTACACCAAGGACTGCTACGCAAACTTGCACTTCTTGAGATTTGTTAGCAGTTGGTGCCTCTTCAATGTTTCTAGCACCTGCATCAAATGTGAAATATGTTCCTCCCGGGTATCACTATATACTAGTATATCATCCAAATAGACAATAACAAATGAATCTATAAAAGGGCTAAGTACATCATTCATTAATCTCAAAAATGTAGTTGGTGCATTACATAGGCCAAATGGAATAACTAACCACTCATATAAACCTTGCCTGGTTTTGAAGGCGATCTTCCATGTATCTTCTTCTTTGACTCGGACCTGGTGATATCCAGACTTCAAGTCAAGCTCGGTGAAATACTTTTCTTGCTGCAACTAATCTAGAAGATTGTCTATCCTAGGCGGGGGTATTTTTTCTTGAGTGTGATTTTATTCAACGCCCTGTAATCTATACACATCTGCTAATTCCCATCCTTCTTTGGCACAATGATGATGGGTGACCCACATGGTGATGTATTTGATCGAATGAAACCTTGTTCTAGTAGCTTCTTCAACTATTTCTTCACCTCACTTGCTTCTATAACAGACTTACTGTACAACCCAATATCTGGCAATGGGGACTCTAGCAATAGTTGGATCTCGTGCTCCACTTCTCTCTTAGGGGGTAGTTGTTTAGGCTCTCAGAACACGTCCTTGTATGCTTGTAACAACTCCTCCAAACACCCCTCTAGGGATGCTTTGCCTCTTATTGACTCCTCTACAGTCTAACCTTCTCTTAAAAACAATAAAACATACTTCTTACTCGAACTGATCAATTTCTTGGCCTGGTTGGCACTTACTAGTGAAATTTTCGACATGCCTTTGTGCGCGTTAATGATGAACCATTTTCCCTCCTTAATGAGATGGTACTGGTTAGCTGTCCTCATGATTATTGCATCATGAATGTACATGTATGGACTCCCAAGCATGACTCCACATACATCAAGGGGAACCACATCCAAATCTACTTCATCAATAAAATAAAAACTGATAGCAAATCTAATTTTTCACTATTTTGTTACCTTCAGCCTTGCATCCTCATGTACCCATCCTAGTGGATATGGGTTTGGATGATCACGAACTTCCAGCCCCAACTTCTTGACCATATCTCCTGCATTGAGATTTTCCAGTGATCCTGAGTCAAATAGAGCATCAATCTTCATCTTCTTGACATGTATCTTTACATGGAAGAGTTTGGTCATTTCTTTCTCTTCCTGTTGTTGAAGGCTACTCAGATTCACCTCCTTCTGCACTAATGTACAGATGATCTTCTCATCCACGTCTGAGCTACTTTCAAATTGGTTGCTCGAATCAGTGGCCATGAGATTCTTCTTCTTATTATCTTTCTTCTTGTTCTTTGGGTTTAGCTATGGATGCAACTTCCAAAACTTCTCCTCTGTATGGCCATTAATGTTGCAGTGGTTGTAATGGTTGCTAGGATATTTTCACTAGTGTGTTGTGGCTTCCGTCTTTTTATGTTTTCCCCCTTTTTTTCTTTGTATTCCCCTCCTTAGAAAAATATTGTTGCTCCTTTTGCTTCGATCCACTTGATGCGCTCTTTTCAAGCCTATGTTCTCTAGGTATTGTGCTTGTACACAAGCCTCGTCCACCATTTTGGGCTTGAACAACATCACTTTCTCACGCAAATGGCGGTGCAGATACCCCAAATACTTGAGGAGTACATCTGGGTTGTTTGGAGAGATACCCAACATTATATCCATCTTTCTGAATTCTGTGGTGTACTCCTACATACTTTGGCCTGGATTTTGCCTAAAGTAATGCCACTGGATCCATTAGTCTTCCACGTACCCAATGAGATAAAAATGTGACTTAATGAGGGTTTTCAAATCCTCCCACTTGGTCACTAGAGGTTCTCCCTCCAACCTTAGGGTTTTCGTGTGGCTCTCCCACCAAGTCAGTGCATGGCCCTCCAATTTTATCTGTGTGAATGAGATCTTCTGCCCTTCATTGATCTAATGGACATTGAAATAAACTTCCAGTTCTTGCAACCAGTGGTTCAGCTTCAGAGCATCGATCTCACCGTGGTATGGCTTGATATCGACTTTTGCTTCCACTTTAAATAAGGAGTGGTTCACTACACTCGAATTGGGTTGATCTTTTCCAGGTTCTTTCTTCGGCTGCTTATTTGCATGTTCCCGATCTCTCGATCCCCCTTCTGATTTGTCCTCTACATTCGATCCCCCTTCTTCTCCAAATATCCCTAGCTTATTGCTTAGCGCCACCATGAGGAGGTTGACATTTTGGTTTATATCCACGACTTGTTCTTCGAGCCATGAAAACCTGTCCTCTACAGGATCACAAGGTTCGTTTATAGATTCATCGCCCATGATTAGGATTTTACGATTTTCAGTCTCACCGATCTAGATCCCTGCAATCCCCACAAAATGCCCAAATAAACCCGTTGTGATACCAAATAATCCGTAAATCATTATGTATATTCCACTGGATAGTTTGTCACAAAAAAATTGATAATATTATATTAAAAATATGAGATTCTACACTATTATGATTTTATTTAATTTCTAGATCTGTAAAATTAGTTGTAATTAGTGCATGCATTTAAAATTAAATCAAGAAAAAAAGTAGAGAGAGAAAAAATAATCTCACACACACATAATACACAAGATATGCTCTCTGCAAAACCCTTTTGGGAGAAAACCGAGCTGGAAGGTGAGGTTGCTTCGCTCTCTTTCTCTGTGTGGAAATATGGCTCTAGATACAAAGAAGTAATGTGTGTGGCTTGTGCGATGCTACAATGCATATATCCTCTTTGTATGCTATACCTCCTATCTCTCCTAGCTATCTTTTCTCAATTATGGAACAAAATTCTCTTGAAAGTATGGAATGCCTCTTCCTCCTAGTGGCCCAGTTATAACACAACTCAATAGCCTACTAGTGGTTAATTCTGTCTACATCAACTCTTAAATAGAGTTACAAACTAGACTCTTATAGAGTATTTTACATCACAAACATGTGGCTAGCCCCTTTTCCATGAATAATGGGAGCTGACGTGGCATCCTCCGGAACTCTAGATGTGAAAACAAGAAGGTCAACTTCTAAGTGGCATAACGTTTTCATACAGACTCCGATTAACGCGATTCTTGTGATGTTGGAAATCTTTCTATGTGTAGAATAGCATGAAATTGTGATTCTTATAAGTGACAAAGTTTTACCCCCGAAAATCATTGTTTGATGCCTCAAAACACTCCCATAAAGTTTTAGACCCCGTTTCGCTAAACTGGGTCCCGCCGGTAAAAATGGTCCCGTGATTTGATTCCTCCACCTTTTCCACTCCAAAAGCATCGATATTGATGACAAACAATATAATGATCCAATTCAGATCACATAATTTTTCATACACACTCTTATTGAGGCAACTATTAAGTTGTTAGAAGGTATTTCTGTGTAGAATAGTGCTAGGCAGCATGGGGCATAAGAGGAAAAGTTTTAACCACCCATAAAAGTCAATTTTATGCCTCAAATTGTTCTCAAAAGGTTTCAAACCCCTTTTGCTCAAAACTTGACTCACTCATAAAACTAGACTTGTGAGTTGATTCCTTGGCCTTGTCCACTCTAAAAGCATTAATATGTATTAAAAATAATGTAATGATTCAACTTAGATCACACCTCCCCATTTTTTGAGGATTTGGTCCGCAAAAGATTCTATTGAATGAGGTGAGGAATTTTTTCCTCCACCTTCTCTTGGGTGTACCTTTTATATTTTCATGCAAGTTTTCCTTTTGACCCAATCTACCAAATGTCATGCTATCCCTATCTTGTAAGTCTATACCTCATCCAAAAAGTTATATCCTATGCCAACTCTTCCTGAGCATCTCGTGTTGAATCCTTTACAAAAGGTAGGACCCATTCTTGATCTAGCATGGAATTCTCATAGAGTTCTAGATTCTCTACATTCAACACTAAGAAAATGCACATGTATGAGGCTAGACAGAATCTATCAGAATTGTCTCCCACCTTTTCTATTATCTCAGAGGGACCATATAGTAGAGATTTTATTTTCTTACCAAGACCCTGTAGCCTCTCCTTGTTCAGCTATAACCACCCTCCTCCCATATTTACCTAATATAACCGGTCCACCGGGGTAAACATGTGACAAAGAGTTACTATGATATGATTTAACTCTCCTAGTACAGTTAAGGAAGTGGAATCAGCCAAACAAAACCAAATTTACCTTCCTTGGGAGCTACAAGAACCCCAAAGGCTAACCAACCACTCTAAGTGCCCAAACCCTAAGTTAGCTTATCATTTGACTTAATTAGATCCCAATTCTCTCTTTTGAAAAGCCCTCCATGTGACTAAAACCATCCATTCGCTCCCACTACAACGCCTCCATGCAACTATACTCTTTTTCAGGAATTTATGTGCCAGTGACCCCAAATTATGAGCCACTTTTTCAAGGATAGGACTTACACCTCTTCCCAGAACTTGATGAAATTCTAAAAAATGATAAATAAAAGAAGACAGTGCCTCTAACGCAAAACGTGAATAAGGATTGGACCTTACTCACCCTAACCATGATAGGCATTTTTTCAAACACATCATAAACATGTAATGTGTAGGTCATAAAAACATATTTGAACATAGGGACCTCATATTTATCTGAGAATCGTCAAGAATATCTGATGCCCTCTTACATTAGCTGCATTATTATCTATTAGTTCATTCATTCATTGACATTTCATCTACTAACCAAAACATGATGAGAGTCGTAACTCAAGACTGTCATAAAAGCATACTTATAACTAGCATATAACCTGATAAATAACAACAATAGAACAACCATCAAAGCCATATAATAAAAAGTACATTTACATAAAGAACATGAGAGGAAAGGAGCTCTTATTAACATATTCAAATTAAAAAAAGTTAGGGATGTCCAAGTACCACTCGACCATAGATTGGGTTAAACTAAATCTCTCTTTCAGCCAATGAAACTCGCGCCATATTCCAAGCATGAATGTGGGATATCATGGAATAACCAATCAAAACCAAACCCAGGGCTTCCAAAGGCAAAACCACCTCAACCCTCAACCAGTGATTCCACCTCACGGTCAAACATCACTAGATCGGTCTCTATCCAAGTTTTTTAGGGCTCTAGAGAATTTGCTCCAACCCGGCTTCCAGGACTAGTATCTCAACCCACATTTTCTGCTAGGCTATAGAGAATTTTTCCAACCAAGTATTCCAAGACTAGTAACTCAACCCACCAAGGCATCTAGAGCATTTTTCCAACCAAGGCTTCTAGGACTAGTAACTCAACCCAAGTTGTTATAGGGCTTTCAGAGAGTTTTTCCAACGAAGGCTCCAAGAACTGTTGAAGGCTTGAAATTCCTACGTCAACATTGGGGGAAAACAAACTAGTTGGGACCTTAGAGCATATCCTTTTCCATTTGGAATGGTGACTCTGACTGGAGATTATGGGATGAGTTTCCCTTAAAATAAATTATTAGAAAGAGTATAATTATTATTCTTTGATATGATTAAAACTGAAAATAACTATTATTTAGACTTAATATCTATCGCATGAAAGCTATCTATATATGTGATTTAAAAAACATTTCATAAGCAACCTGACAATATAGATTATCATGTGATTATGAGATTAAAACAGAAAATTATAGCTAATTTAATTAAATTATCTGATAAATTCATCACAGATATGATATTTCATTGTTTATGCATATAATATATAATTCCAATAATGCAAACAAAAGCCTTCTTTCTAAAATTCAGAACCTTTTCTCATTTCAAATAGAGGGGCTTTATAGTTTCAAAATAAAATACAGATATAGAAAATAAAGCAACAACTTGAAGTGGTTTTTACAAACAATGCTAAAATCAACCAAAGGAGACATATTTAGAATTTGTTATGACAAATCTTCTAGTCCTCTGAAGAGGACTATTCTCCCATTTGTTGTTGAAGTTCGTAGATATTTTTCATATTCTTCAATTTGGGTGAAGTCTTCGGTTGAATCTGCATCTGGCTGATAAATATGGTGTGCCTTAATGTTGGCAACATGTGAGTGGTGGTATTGGATAGACACTTGAGCATCAACCACTAGCTGTGTAGTTTGTCTAAAAACTACCAATGGATTTCCAAATCAATTTTAGATAAATGATCAATTATTTCAGCCTTCTTTTTGGATGATTCCTGCCACATTTTGTTGAGCAGTTTGATATCTGGAAGTGGTCCCTCAGGGCAGTTTGATATGAGATTCACTTGGAATAAGTTATCACTAATTGTCTCAATGAGATTATTAGAGATATCTCTTGCATTGAACATTGTTGCTTCTACATGTTTAAGATGAATATCCCATTCTCTAAAGACTATTTCCTTGTGTGACTCTTCAATTTTAGGAATATTAGCTAATCTCCCATTAGCGTTGTCCTATCACATAAGGAAACCTACAATTTTTTCTTCAATATCATCAAAATAAGTTCTAAGGTCTGATACTTTATCAACCAAGGAACTAATTGTATGACACAAATCATGAATAATGGCTAACTTTTGACAAACACAATTTTCTATTGAGCAAGGAGAGTATTTAACTCTACTACCTCCTTCTTGAATTTTTTCAATTCAAGATTAACCTTTAGTTGTTCTATCATTTTCTGTAATTATTATATCTGGGTGTCTCGGGCCTACTAATCAGTTTCACATTGAACTTTAAGGGAATTAAAATTTTTGTGGAGTTCAATAAGTTAACCTTGCCATTGATCGTAAATATTTTTTTTCTCAATCTCAAAACTCTGTTCCAACTACACATTCATGTATTTCTTTTCTTTCAACAACTATTGTACCTCAGTGGCTTTGTCCATGGTTGCATAAGCATAGGCTCCCGTGAACTGAGTGAGTCTTCCTAGTTCCTCTGAAGGGGTGGACAAAGAGCCTTTCCATACTACTTCGAAAGAAGAATTTCCTAGAACTAAAGTCTGAGATTGCTCGATTTTTCATTTCTTTCTTTGTATTTTAACAACAACCTTATGCTCAGGACTATAAAATACATCAAGTGGAGGAATTTCTTCAACCCTTAATACAACCTCGGAGGTTGGGAAGGTCGGTATAACTTCAATGTCTTTAGTTTCTAAAGGATTTTCAGAGGCCTTT
Organism: Pinus tabuliformis; assembly: GCA_031772625.1. NCBI lineage: Eukaryota > Viridiplantae > Streptophyta > Pinopsida > Pinales > Pinaceae > Pinus > Pinus tabuliformis. Next base: position 833,593,353 of record CM062818.1, read on the forward strand.
ACTATGATCAAAGTTTGTTCCAAACTTTTAGAAGTATCTGGGACCTTCTCTTGTAAGGGAGTCTTCAAAACTTGTGGTTCGTTGTCCTTCAAAACCTAGCTATATTGTTCCCATATTTTCTCAAGCTTGGAACTAGGAAAAATACCTTCAACCTGAGAAGAGGAGGAAGAACATGTTTCTTTTATTTGAGGTAAATCAGTAATTGGCGTGGAACCAACAACTATAACATCATCCTGAATTTTTCTTCTTGAGGAATCTTTAATGAATTCATAGGAAAATAAGTTAGCCTTGCAGCTCTGTATTGGGTGAATTGAATTGTCTCCTCTAGAGTCAACTTTTCTGTTTCTTGTCTTGTAACCATTGAATAGGTAGAAGCTTTTTCAAATAGTTCATCGAACTTGTCTAGTTCATGAGAAAACTACCCAATGCTTGATTGTGAAAAACCTTTTTGAAATTTTGATTGGGGTCATTTTGTATGTCAGGGATAGTAGGGAAATTGAATTCTAAGATAGAATTAATTTCAGTGGTTGCATGCCTGAAATTCTGTAAAGTATATATACCACATTGAAGAGGAAAAATGAGCCACGTCATCTTATTGGACTCCTTTTAGACTTTTGAAATACCATTTCCAACTGTCTGGTGTGCAATTTCTCAGGCCAGAAGCTTGTCAAGGACATAAAGAGGCAAGACATGGGGGTTAGAAAGACTACCAAAGACTCAAACATAGGAAAATAACTCCTCACCAAACTAGTTTCCAAATCGGAGCAAGTCGACTTCGACTTCTAGGGAAATCCTAGGAGTTGACTTATCAAAAATGATTTGGTAAATAGGAAACATTACTCCATGGAAGATTTTATAAAAATGAGGTTGATACTTTGAGTCCCAAAGAATATCGTGATATATGTGGATAGGGGTCGGGTATTGTAAGGTCCACTTCCAACCCATAGAGATGAAATCCATAGTAAAACACAAGGCATCCATTACATAGGCACTCATGTAAAAGGGAGGAATTATATTTTCTAAAACCTTACGCTTACTTCTAAAATTTAAGATATGAGTAGCTAGGTTATCAGATAGTATATTTCCCCAATCTAAGATATAACCTTCTAAGGCAACATCAATCAGTGGTGTCCATTGATCGAAAAATTTCTGTGTATTAGAATAAGCAAAGAGTCTACATATCATAGCAGTTATTTGGCAATAGGGACCAACGAGAGAGTCAACTGCATACATACCCTTTTCCTCTCACTTATGCTTGTTCGGATCTCTTCTCCATTCCCTAATAGGCTCTAACGCATGATCATTTTCGCTCATGAATTTCTCCACAAACTGTTTGTTATATTTTCACCAAGGCCATGGAAAATGGAACATTGCACTAAAATTGTTGTAGGTGAATGACCCAGTGGCTGTATGCTTCTGTGTCATAAACTTCCTTTTTGCAATGCTTAAATCGTTGATGACCCATTGAATCATATCTTTATAAGGAAGGATTTTGGGTTGGTCTACAATCCTATGCAAGAATGAATTGGCCACATCACTGTAAGTTGTATTGGACATTGATGTAGAATCCTTAGCTGTAATTTTTCTTTGTGTGACCCTTGGCCCTTCATCCTCAAATAGTTTATAGATAGATTCCCATGAGGTACTTCCAACATCTAAATAATAGACTATGTCGGAAAATACTCCTGACGCATCGACATTTTTAGTTGGAGAGGTGGTCGATTACTACTGAGCAGCAATTTTCTTCTTTGCTTCGGCTTCTTTAGACATTTCTTCAGAATTATGCTTATCAGGACTAGCCAGTAATGAAAAACACAACTTTGAGCGATAAATTCTTCAACTAAAATACTTAGTGCAAATAACGAATTTCACACAAAAATCTTTGTCTTTAATGGTGAATTATGATAGAATCGCACTGCAATGAATGAGGATGATTATAATCTCAAAAACCATAAATTCACCACTTTCAAATATTAAATGCCAGAACATGAATTCATGTGGGTTTGCACACATCAACATATCGGAAGAAAAATATCGGAGAAATCAATTGGAGATGCATTAGAAAGTTACCATATTAGTAACTTCCCATAAATCATATTTGAAGAAGTAATGATTATAAGCCATTATGGGAATTTTGAGGTCTAAAATGGGCCTCCTAAGAAAAATGAACAACCAAGATAAACTTTATAAGAACTAATACGATTCAAGATGATGATGTCAACCATGGGGGATGATTCACCTTTTTTGGAGTAAAAAAGTAAAAATATTAAAAAATAATAAAATAATAAAACTACTTTTCAACTCGTATTTTAAACTTATCTCCCTAAGGTTTTACTCAAATTTCGAGTGGGAGTACTCGTTGGATGCAAAATTTAATTCTTCATCCAAGGAGTACCCATGTTGCATACTTTCGATGGACCCTACTACATGAAAAATGAGAAATACATGAAAAAACGTGATTGCAATCATGTTTTTCATATATTTCTCATTTTTCATGTAGCAGGGTACATCGAAAGTATGAAATATGGGTAAATCCTTGGATGAGGAATCAAATTCTGCATCCAATAAGTGTTGTTGCTCGAAATTTGAGTAAACCCATAAGGAGATAAGTTGAAAATACGAGTTGAAAAATAGTTTTTTCCCCTCTAAAATTTGATGATGTGATCTAATCTTATTTTCTTATTTCCACTATTATTCTATAATTTCCTTAGGAGGCCCATTTTGGACCTCAAAAATCCCCTAATGAAGTGATATCGGGGTTTTTATATCGGTGAAGGCATATCGGAAGTTTAAAGTGAAATCTCTTGATATGAAAGTCACGATATAGCTGTAGTGTTACACAAAAATATCGTCACCATGATTATTTGCAGTCAGTATGGGTCTATCATCACTTGTACTATCCTCCTAAGCAAGTCTTAGACCTCAACTCTTCAAATCAAGCTTTGGAAATGGGAGAAAGACATTAAAAATCAATGTAACTCTGGTTCAGCACTTTCTCTCACTGTCACCTGCGGTCCCACACCTTCTGTGTACAAAAACTGCGGACCTACCCGCTCTGTCCCTAACGGTGTAGGTGTGGACCCCTATGAAAGTCAAAAGGCGCAAGTTTTATCTTAAAAAACTCACTTTGGGTTAATTCTAGAGGTTTCTAGAAGGAATTTTGACGTGGATTGTTCGCTTTGAGGTGGTTCATGCATCCCAAAAGAGAAGGAGCTAATCCCTTGATGAGAGGAGCTATCCCTTTGAAAGAGGGCTTTATCCCTTTGAAGGATGACCTAGTAACGTCCCTCCATTTCACTATAAATACGGGCATTGGGCTGGTTGCTGGAGAGGTTAGAAGCTGAACATTTTTTAGGGTAAATGCTGGTGAAATCAAGACTTCCTAGTTGAGCTTAAGAGGAGAGATCACATACCTTTTTGGCTTCATTGGGGAGTGAGTGAAACTTGTCAAAGTAGAGGAAACTTCTTGCTGGACCCTGGGAGGAGCTTGTACAGCATCAAGGCAAAGGTTGTAAAGTTCTTCTTCTTTTGAATTAATACAATCAAACTCATTTTTCTCAACAAGTATCTTATGTTATTTGTTTCATGGACTCCTTGACTTTCATGTTAAATATGTTTTATGCAATTGGCTTTTCAGGTGCTATTTAATTTGTTTGCCTTGTTTGTGTTTGCAAATTCGCGACAAAGGAGCTCATTTGGATCGAAGGAGCGAGGGCATCCACAAGCTTGCGTTGGACCTAAGGCAGGCCCTAAAAACACTTGTTTGCTATTGTTTATTAAAGCATATTTAGAGAAAGATAGTGTCTGGTTGGTTTGCTTGTCATTAGGTATTCTTTAGATTCTAGGAAGGTCTATCTTGTCCGCAAGATCGACTTATTCTATGTGACAAAATGGCGACTCCGCTGGGGACTTGATTGTTTTCCTTGTTTTTACTTTGACCTGAGAAACTGTGTTTTTGTTTCTGTTTTGGCTTGTTGTGTGTAAAATTGGGTAGAGTTGGTAGATCCAGATTTATTTTTTGTTTTTCATAGCTTTGGGAGAGTACCGCACCCTAGCCGTTTGACACAGTGCGTACCTACCCGCAGCTTGGCTTTTAGCACAGAGCGAGACCGCACCTGTGTCAACTGTGGGCCTACGGACCCTGTCAAAATTTTGAAAAACCCTAAGATTTCCTCTGTTAGTCAGCTTAGTGTTTGTTTAGAAATTTTTATCCACTGCCCAGACCTGCATATAACTTGTCAGAAGCTTTCCTTAGATTGATTTCGTTAGTGTTAGGGTTTTAAGTGAAATTCCTAGGAGTTTTTCTTGTGGGGTTTGTTTTTCATTTTGGTTGTGTAGTGGCTCTGAGCTTAGAAGTTGTAGAGACTTCAGATCACCTTAGTGTCTACCAGCCTTCTTATGAGTCTGACCATTTATGAAATCTCCCCTTGTTTGAGGAATCTGCTTTGAGTTTTCTCTTTACAAAACTTTGAAAAGCTTGTGTTTGAGAGTTTGGATTTTCATTTTCAATAAGAAAACAAAATTGGTTGTTCTTGACTTATTTGTGATTCTACATAAATTGGTCCTTAGCTTACATCTAGCTAAGTAAAACATCCTTAAAAAAGACTTTTAGTAGGCTTTGAATTCAAATAGGTTTTTATAATTTGTAGATCTCAAAGTTACTCATTTTCATAGTTTTGAGTGTTTTATTTAAAAAATATAAAAATCTCTTTTGAAAAAAGTTTGTTTTGTAGTGTTTGAGTGCTTTGAAACAACAAAGGAAATTTTTTTGAAATAACTAGTTGTCTCGTTTTGAGTGGATTGGAAAAGGACAAAAACTCTTCTTTTAATTTGTTGAATTGAGAAAGATTTGTGTTTACAAAGTATTTGCATTCTCAAACTCTTTTTTAGTTTAGAAGTTCATCGAAGAGAAAAATATTGTTTAAATCATCTTAGGTGCATTTTTAGTGATTTTGAGTCGAGTCTTCATACCACGAGTTTCATCTCCGCACCTTTTGACTTAAACAAAAACCACTAAAATTAACGCTTAAAGTAAAATTCACCTAGTAACATTTTTATTTCTAGGGCTCTGATACACCAACTTAGCTTAGGCTAGTGTCTTGGAGTAGGAGAATAATTAACTCTCCAAGACAGTAAAAACAAACAAGTAGCTGTATCTTGTGGTAGGGAAGAAATCCAATTGTTGCATTTATGCTCTGGGAAAGCTCCTCTTAAAGGAGAAGCACGAGATCGTGTCCGAACCAGTGTGGGAATCAATCCTTCCTCATTGGGAACGACGCCAGATATTCACGTATTAAAAACGGTAAACCTCAGATTAACCATTGTCGAGGAGCCTGAGGTCACTTGTTGGTAAACCTTGGATTATGTCAAGGAGCCTTCAAGGGGATTGAGCTTGCTACTCTGCCCTTGCGTGCGTATCGGATCGTAGACTGTTCCCCCAGGTATATTTGCCTCAGTTGGTAACCTTAGTGGCCATATTCTTTAGGACTCTTCCTGAGGTGACACTGGTGGGAAAATCCCACTGTACCTGGAGTAGACGTCGGCTATACTCACTTGGATTTTATGGGGGGTTCACTTCACTCGAGACGGTTAAGTGGAGGAACTTGTGCCAGTCTATTCATTAAGCAGGTTGACGGGGTAACTGTTCCAACCACCATTTCTGTATTGAACTCTGCAACGTTGGATTTCATCACCAACTAGTGTTTTCAGTCCGGAAAGTTACTGTTTGTGTGTGTTTGATCTCCTAGATTCTTTAGGCGTGTGATTCAAATTTGTTTGGTTCTTTAGAGACTTTAGGTGCTTTTCATTGAGATTTTACTTTGTTTGCATGTGAAGTAGTTAAAAGTTTTCAACTGTGGCTGAATTACTAAGACAGTCCCGTAGACTTCGGGGCTAGTCTCCTGAGTTTGTAAACGTGGCTAAGTTACTGAGGAAGTCCCGTAGACTTCGGGGCCAACCTCCTGAGGAAGTACTGAGTCAGCTTGAAGGCTTGAAAGTCCTCGTAACTCCTAGAGACAGTAGAGTAGGGTCACCTGAGGAAGGAGAATCTTCTTTGATAGTACATCCTGATTTTCAACCGTTAGCAGCAGATTATAATCCACAGTCAGTGTCTGTTTCCGAAATTGCTGGTAGCTTTTCATCTACTAGTGATATAGGTGAGGAACCTGAAATCTCCAAGCCTGAAAGTGAATTTGTTGCTACTCCGACATCGGGGTTTGTTTCTCCAACTTCTAGTGGTCCTGGTTCACCTATGGTAGAAAGAGTAATCACCCAAGATCTTCCTTTTGGACTTATTGCTATTGAATAACTTGCTCCGGAAGAAGAAGTAGGCATCCCTATCCCTGAAAATCAACCTATTATTGAACTAAGGGAGCGTGAATCAATTTTTTACAGTCCACCTAGGAGTAGTTCTTGGTATCTTTCTTTGACTAATTTTCTAGAAAACTCAGGCTTAAGTTTTTCACCACCTCGTGCTCCTTATCACCCAACACCTAGAGGTTTTTATACTCCCGTAAATATGTCAGGATAGTCATCCGTGTTTACTCAATCGCCCGAATCTTTTTTGTACGATGGTCCTTCTGTTCCCTCTGGGTATCAATCACTTTCTAGTACTTTTTTGGGAGCATCTCCTTAACCCATTGAGCAAGGGTTACTAACTGGAAACAATGGTACTAAGCCGTTGAGCGTAGAAGACATTCTCATGATGTCAGGTTCTATTCCCAATCCTCAACCTCAAGGTGGCCAGTTACCGCCTGGGGGCAGCCTCAATTAACGCCTGGGGGGCAACCTCAAGGTACACAGTTTGCATCTGGGGGGCAACCTCAAGGACAGTACATACCTATGGGACAGTACGTTCCTCAAGGTCAACCCCAAACTCAATATGTACCCCAAGGTCAACCCCAGCATCAATTTATACCTCAAGATCAACCTCAGTATCAGTATGCGCCTCAAGGCTATCAACCCCAAGGTCAATACTCGAACCAAGGTTTCCAACCACCGTCCGGTCAAATGTATGTTCAAGGAACGGGAAATGTACCTTTCAATTATCAATCCTACCCTCAATCCGGTTATGGTCCTCAGTATTCTCAACCAGTTATGGGTCAGTACCCCAGAACGAATATAGTGTGGGATCCATCGCAAGCTTAATAGGTATTGCAGCCAAGTGTACAGTTGTCATATCAAACCGGACAACCCTTAGTTTCTGGTTCACCCCAGCAACCAGTTCAGTCTAACATTCAAACTTCTGTACCTTCGGTAGTTTCTCAGCCTGGGCCTAGTACACCTTATACTCCGCCTCAAACGACTGCTACAACTGCCGCAACATCTGTTCAATCTACCCCACCTACTTCTGGAGTATCGACAGCTCCCGTTTCTACTGTTCCTGTATCTACTCCTCAGACATCTTTACCACCGTCTGGATCTATGATTCAAACTTCGGTTCAGATGCTTGTAGGACAACCTGGTTTAAGTACGGTTGTCACAAGTCAACCACAATTCACTTATCAACCGTACCAGGGACAGTACCAATTCAGTCCTGCTGTGCAGCAGCGAGTTTATCAGTATCAACCGTACCCTGGGTACACTTATCAACAACCTCAACAACCCCAGTACGGTCCGGTTAATCCTGTTTTTCCGGGAGGATACAATATCCCGAACGCGATTCCTATCCCTAGTTATCCTGGATATCCTCCTCCTGGGGCTGGTCTCATTACCCAGAGTTTTAGGGATCCTAATCGGCAATTATCGTTTATCGCAACTTTGGACTTACCTGACTTGTCGCGCCTAACGAACGATCCCATTAATTACCTTCCGTTTTGGCCGCCAATGCCGAATAAGTTGCCCAGTGACATTCCCAAGTTCGAAGGTAAATCAGGAGAGGACCCGTCGAACCATGTGATGACTTACCACCTCTGGTGTGCGTCTAACTCCATTACAAATGATTCAATCCGTCTTAGACTTTTCCAGCGCACTCTAATTGGTCTCGCGGCCAAGTGGTACATTGAGTTACTGCGAGGCACTTTTTATAATTTTAGTCAGTTAGCTACCCCGTTTTTAACTCATTTTCAGTTGCCAGTCCGATATGACGATGGCACGGAATTGTTAACTTCGCTAAAACAATCGACATCCACTTACATTTCAGATCATATTCATGAGTGGAGACGTCGACGGCGTTTAGTGAAGGTATTTATTCTGGATCAAATCTTGGCCGAGTGGTTTGTAAAATCTTTGTTGCCAAAGATCACTGAAGATGTTGCTAAAGCCGGAGTTGTTACTGAGGAGCAAGTAATTGCTCAAGCACAGTACCTTGACTTGGTCTATACTCAGTCGGGTACATTACATGAAAAAATCCCCGATCTTCCCAAGCAAAATCAAATCACTGCAGCTCCTTCGGGATCTCATGCCGCCGATGGTATGATTGGCACGATTAACACTAAAAGTAAGAAGAAGTCTTCCAAGAATTCTTCACCTATCATAACTTTTCCTGATTCCCCAACAGGAGATTCTTCTGCAGAGATCTCCGTCGATATTCACGTTGTAGAGTCATCTACAGCCAAATCAAAATCTGGTGGGAAGAAGAAAGGAAAGAAGAAGAATAAAACAGACAAAAGTTCAAAGGAGAAACCTGAAAAGGCGGAATCCGATGATGAAAATCACAAACCTCGTTATCCTTTTCTCATTTGTGACGATGAAAATTTTACAAGAGACTACCCTCATTGTGTCGAGGTTGCGAAGATTGTCAAGGATTCCCAAACTCCTGCTATTTTGAAGGTTCCTTTTCTGGCTCAAGACAGTAAGATGATAGGTTCATCCTCGAATGCCAATGAAGAACCCATACTGATGATGTCCCATGTTAGGATTGCGACTTGATCACAAGATTATGGTAGTAAAAGTCTTGTTGATGGTAAAGAAGCAGAATCTTCTCATTCTAATCCATCAACCTTAGCTCCCGGTTCTGATCCACTACAGATCGAGAAACCTAATCTAGACTTGGTAATCAAACCACCCGCCAATGGTATACTTCGAAAGTCAGCTTTCAATCCACATGCGAGAGCGGCTCAAAATTATAACATTGTTGAGGATTTAGCTGTTTCACCCTCAGCAATGTCGGCTTTGGAAGTGCTGCAATCATGTCCAGCACAACGTAAATTACTTTTGTCGGCTACAGGAGCTGTTGACGTTCAGGACCCGAACCTAATAATTTTCGATCTAGAAAATAGTACACTGCGTTTGCCTCATCAAATGGCTTTCCAGATACCAGTGATAGTAAAAAACAGGCCTATTCATCGGACTGTAATTGATGAGGGAGCCTCAACATGTATTATGTCGATATAATGTTGGAGATTGCTTGGTTCTTCTTCGCTAAATCAATCCCCGACGATTCTAAAGGCCTTTGATGGACATGGGTTTCATCCTTTTAGCATTCTACAGGATTTACCTATAGGGGTTGAAGGAAAAACCGTTACTCTAGATGTGGAGGTGGTTGATGCCCCTCTAGATTACAACCTTCTCTTGGGTCGAAGTTGGTCTTACGCTATGACAGTAGTCGTTTCATCGGTCTTTCGAGTAATAAAGTTTCCACATAATGGAAAGATCGTAACAATAGACCAGCTGGCTTACTTTTCATCAGACCCAGCCTCTTCGGAGAGTATTCAGCATGTTGGTAAAACAACTATCCCATATAAGGATGTTGGAGTAGCACTAGTTAAATATGCTGGTTTACTGGGAACTTTTCATTTTCCTCCAATCAACGCATCATCTTCATTTGCAACCATTCATATGATTACATCAGACACCTTTATTTACGATGATCCTTTGATTGTCCCTTCTGAATCTGACATAGACTCATTTGGTAATGCCATGCCTTTGAGTCCATATGAAATTGCCTATGAAGTCGTGCAGTTGTTTGCCGACCCATGTTCAACCAAAAATGACTTAATGAATGTGGTCCGTGAGGAATCACTTTTCACATCAACCTCGGATTTAACTACGTTTTCTGAACTTGTTCACTCTGATGAGAAAATTCGTGAAATCCTATGTGTAGATGATTTACCATGGGAAGATCTTGTTACACTAAAAAATGTCACCATGACTATTTGCAGTTAGTATGGCTCCATCAACTGTCATACTATCCTCCTTGGCAAGTCTCATGCCTCTGCTTTCCATGTAAAACTCCAAGAAAGAGAGAAGAGTCATTTAAAGTCAATTATCTCTTGTACGCAGTTTCTCTCAGCCTTACCTGCGTGTACGCAACCCAAGTTCACAATACCTGCGTACTTGTACACTCTGTCTGTAAAGCAATGGGTGCGTACTCCTGTAAAGGTCAAAAGGCGCAAGTTTCACTCCAAAAAAGTTACTTGTGGTTATTTCTAGAGCATTCTAGAAGCTTGTTTGACATGTATGGAGCGCCTCCAGATGGTTCATGTATCCCTATGGAAGAGGAACTTATCCCATCAAGAGGGGAGCTAACCCACCCAAAGAGGGGGCTTATCCCATTGATGGTGGACCTGATTAACTTTCTCTACAGCACTATAAATACATGTATTGGGCCAGAGGGAGGAAAGGTTGAAAGCTGAACATTCCTAAGGGTAGATGCTGCTGAGATTAGGACTTCCTTGTAGAAGCTTGTGAGGAGAGATTGTCATCCTTTCTTGTTTCATTTGGAAGTGGGTGAGCTGGTCAAAGTAAAGGAAAACTCTTGCTGGACCCTGGGAGGAACTTGCACAACACCAAGGCTCAGGTTGTAATGGTTTCTTTTGTTTCCTATTAATACAAATAAGTCCATTCTTCTCAACAATTTGTTATTTATGAGTTGTTTCATATACTCCTTGGTCTGTATGTTAAATATGTTTTATTTTATGAGATATTCAGGTGCTATTTAATCGTTTGATTGTTAGTGAATGCAGGTTTCGAAGAGAAGGAGGAGCTCATCCGGATCGACGAGGCTGGACTACTACAACAGCGTTGGACTACAGGTAGGATCTAAACACTTGATTTCTTATATGGTAAATGCATATTTAGAGAAGGATTGTTCTTAATTGTCTTGTTTGTCACTAGAAAGCCTTAAGCTTCTAGGGAGGTTGGTTTTGTCCGCAAAATTGACTCTTTCCGCATGACAAAATGGCGACTCTGCTGGGGAACTCCATTGATGTGAATGATTTTTCCTTTGTGTGAAACTTTGATTTGAGAAGAGTCGTTTTCTTTCTGGTTTTTGGCTGTTTGACTGTGCATTTGGGTGGAATAGCTTAGGGTTAAGTTAGTTTTTATTTTTCTTGGTTTTTCTAGTAGTACGCACCCTCTGCGTTAAGCACAGTGCGTACCTGTACGCACTTTTGCTGTGTACACAGAGCGTGGCCGCACCTGTGCAAACAGGCTGCCTGCGTACCCCTGTCAAAAGCCTAGAAAATTTCAAATTCTTCTTTTTTATCTTTTAGATTTTGTTTATAGCTTGTTTTTGCTGCCTAGATCCACTGTTCACCTGTCAGAAGCTTTCATCTTGGCTAATTTCATTGGCATTCCTGCTCTAAGCTTTTATCAATAGGGTGTTTTGAGTCTCTTTTTGAGAAATTCTTGATTTGTTTTCCTTTGGTCATTACTTGGAGGTTTCTCTCAGTCCTTTCACAATTTTGCATCTTTTTGCTTTTGTTTTTGCAAAAAAAATTCCCCCTCATTCGCCGGGGGGGGGGGGGCTAAATTGTGTATGAGTGTTAATCGCCTTTGAGTGTTTTTATTGATCTTTGGAACTCTCACCCAATTTTCTCGACTTGCACTTGATTGGTTCTTAGATTACATTAGAATCATCTTGTGTTTGAGAATTCTCTTGCATAGATCACATTTGCATAATTAGAATTCTCATTTTCAGAATATTAATGAAAAAAGTGCATAGATTACATTTGCACACTTTTCAAGTGAATTGTGCATAGATTACAATTGCATAGTTTACATTCTGAAAAATCAATTGTAGGTTTAGATCAGTTTTCTTTGATTTGAATTTACACAAAAATAAAAATAAAAAAACTATTTTGGAATTGATTTGCATTAGTTTTTCTTGATGAAATTAGTGCATTAGAGAATTTGTTATATTTTCTCTTAGTGATCAATTTTTTGCATTGCTGGAAGTGAATGGAAACTCTCTCCTTACTTTAGTTAGGATTCATCGAATTGAAAGGATTACATTATCATATTCGATTGCATTCAGCTGAGTCGGGTCATAGCACCATTGGTTTCATATCCATTTACCCATTTGAGTAATAACAGCCTTAATAACACATCGCTTAATTAAAATTCATCTAGTAATTTTTACATTTCTAGGGCTCTGAAATACCAATATAGATCAGGCTAGTGTCTTGGAGTAGGAGAGTAATTAACTCTCCAAGACAGTAAAACCAAACAAGTAGCTTATCTTGTGGTAGGATAAATCCAACTGTTTCATTTGTACTCTGGGAAAGCTCCTCTTAAAGGAGAAGCACGAGACCGTGTCCGAACCAGTGAGGGGATCAATCCTCCTTCATTGAGAAAGACGCCAGATACGCACGTACTACAAACGGTAAACCTCGGATTATTGTCGAGGAGCCTGGGGTCACTTGACGGTAAACCTTGGATTATTGTCAAGGAGCCGGCAAGGGGATTGAGCTTGTTACTCTGCCCTTGCGTGCTATCGGGTCGTAGACTGTTCCCCCAGGTACATTTGTTGCTGTTGGTAACCTTAGTGACTATTGTCTTTAGGATTCTACCCAAGGTGACGGTGGAGGGAAGATCCCATTGTACCTGGAGCAGACGTCGGCTAGACTCACTTGGATTTTCTGGGGGGTTCACTTCACTTGAGACGGTTAAAGTGGAGGAACTTGGTCCAGTCTATTCATTAAGCAGGTTGCCGGGGTAACTGTTCCACCCACCATTTCTATACTGAATTCTGCGATGTTGGATTTCATCACCAACTAGTGTTTTCGGTCCGGAAAGTTACTGTTTGTGTGTGGTTTGACTCCTAGATTTGATAGCGCATGTTAATTTGTTTGTTTTTACTTTTAGAGACCATAGGTGTGAATTGTGAATTTTAATTGTTAGGTGTGAATTGTTAATTTTTAGTTTTAAAAATTGTTAATAAAATTCACTGAAGTTGAATATAATGGCAAATGTTCCGGAATTTACCACCCTAGGAACCCCTCCTAACGAGAATCCTAGTACTTTTCCTTACTTTGGAAATGTCGGTCCTCCTTATATGGCTACTTTGTCATTACCTGGATTTACAATAGGTTTATCGATATGGTTATTTTCAACTTCGTTGGCCCAAAATACTCCAATTGTTCCATCTCAACCGGATGCTTCACCTCAACAGAGTTCACCATCTCAACATCACCAACCTTCTGTTGACCCTTTACCTTCTTCGCCTAATTTTTCTTCCTCCATTTCTTCCTCTTCGCCTGGTAAAAGCCTTGATGCTAGTAACCAGGAGGCTAAGAAGAAGAAGAAAGGGAAGAAGAAGAAGAAGAAGAAGAAGAAGCAAGATAAGAAAGAAGTCAACCAACCAACCATGACTGTAAGTGTTAGTTGTGTTGAGGAAAACTCCAACATGCATCGTAAACCCAAATACCCTTGCAGGCTTTGTAAGGGTGACCACTTCCTTGTCAATTGTCCTGGTATTCCAAAGGTCTTGGAAGTATGGTCAGAAAAATCTCATCAACTTTCCATTGATCCATCAACCAGTGATAGTCAGGTTCCTAGGAAAAAGGGTAAAGTTAGGTTTCCTTGTAAGTTATGCAAAGGGAGTCATCAAACTCACATTTGCCCTCACATGGATGAAGCCTCAACATTGTTGGAAAACCTTACTATTCCACAGCAAGAATTTCCAACTAGTTACCGTAAACTTTCTCCCAACCGACCGTCAACTGACGGAGTGATTGATCTAATTTCAAGTACAGTCAATCACACTCTTCCATTGGAGAATGAAACTCATGTCACTCAGGTTGATGATCCATTAGTTGATCAAGTGGTCGATTCAATTTCACATTCGATCGATCCCACTTTCCCTTTAGAGAGTGAACTTCATACCGCTCAGGTTCTTCTTGTTACATCAGATTCTTCTATGCCGGGGGCATTTCACCTGTTTCTACAAAACCCCCTCCAAGTACTAAGGTCTTTTCCTTTGATTGGAATAGACTGACAAAACCTCGTCTTCCTTCCTCCATCCCTTTCCAAATCATTGTCAAGGCTGGTGGTAGGGACATACATCGTACTCAGGTAGATGAAGGTGCTTCTGTTAGTATTTTATCCTCAACTGTTTGGAAAGCTTTGGGTTCCCCTTAGCTTGCGCCTATTACGCAGAATCTGAAAGCTTTTAACAGAACCATTAGCGAACCTTTAGGGATCCTTCCTAAGTTTTCTATTACCTTGGAAGGTAAAACTGTCTGTATTGATCTTATGGTAGTTCGAGGTCCCTTGGATTTCAATTTACTCCTTGGGCGAGACTATGTTTATGCAATGAAAGCTGTCGTATCGACACTCTTTCGCGTGATGTCTTTCCCTCACAATGGCGGTATTGTGACTGTAGACCAGCTTTCGTTCCCTAGTCTTGTTTCAACTACCAATAATATGACACCCCTAAATGTTCCTGATTCTAAAGTGGTATCTACCCTGCCACGGGTTAATTATGTGGCAACTGGTCCCATGTTTTCAGTTACCGATGTAAGTGAGCCTCTCACTGTTTGCTCATCTTCCATTGACTTAGATCCGGTAATTGACATGGAAAACTCTATGGGATTACTTGAACACGATGTTCTTATCCCTTTTGAGTCCCTTGACATGTATTCCTTCCAGAGAACTATTCTTCCTTCTGATGAAGACCTCTTGGAAGCCATGATCAAGGTGTGTCCATTGACATGTCTTTCTTCTAGTTGGAAGCCATGATCAGTGAGTGCGAGGATAGTTCTTTTCCTATGTCAACCTCGTTAAAAAATGAATCAGGGGTGAGGATAGTTCTTGTTACTGAGTCAACCTCGTTAAAAAATGAATCAGGTATGAGCATAGTTCCTTGTCTTGTGTCAAGCTCGTTAAAAAATGAATCAAGGTTTTTAGAGTAGAGTTTTTGGTAGGTAGATTGTAGAAAGTAGGGTTTTGAGGATAGTTCCTGTTACTGAGTCAACCTCATTAAAAAATGAATCAGGTATGAGCATAGTTCCCTGTCTTGTGTCAAGCTCGTTAAAAAATGAATCAAGGTTTTTAGAGTAGAGTTTTTGTTAGGTAGATTGTAGAGAGTAGTTATGAGCATAGTTCCTTATCTTGTGTCAAGCTCGTTTAAACAATGAAACAAGGGTTTTGAGGATAGTTCTTTTCCTGTGTCAACCTCACTAAAAAATGAAACAACTCCCACGAGTCTTTCCAAGATCTTGAAAGTAAAGCTTCATTCCATCCACCTCATTGAATGCAATGAAGCTTGGGGGGCATGTACCTCGTTTTGCGTCATTATGCTGGGGGCATGTGAACTTATAACAAGCATAGTTTTTCGTTTCAAGCTTGCGTAAACATGAAACCGAATCCGAGCATAGTTCTTTTCCTGTGTCAAGCTCGTTAAAAAATGAAACAAATCCTCCTCTAATTAAGTCGAGAGTTTGACTAGATCTCATAAATGTTAAGTTGTATATTTAGGTTAGTTATTTCAGTTTTTTGCATAATTTTCTTACAGTTTTAGGTCGAATCTTTCAAATGATCTCGTTCATGAACCTTCATTCCATCCAGCTTGTACTTAGTTGAATGAAATGAAGCTAGGGGGGCATGCGCTCTAACAGTTATGCTTAGGGGGCATCAAGCACAGTTTTCTCTCTGTTTCAAGCTTGTGTAAAAATGAAACAATCAAGCACAGTTTTCTCTCTGTTTCAAGCTTGTGTAAAAATGAAACTACTTTGAAGCATAGTTTTTCTCTGTTTCAAGCTTTTGTAAAAATGAAACCTATCTCGAGTCAATTTCAGTTATTTTCAAGACTCGTTAAACTCATGAAAATCCCGAGATTATTTTGCTATCTTTCATTCTCGTAAAACAAATGAAAATGCCGAGTTCTTTCCGTCTTTTCCTGCTCGTAAATTAAATTGAAAGTCGGCCATATGAGTACATTTTTATCATTTTTTCGAACTCATTAAAACTTACGAAAAAGTGAAACCTTGGAGTTCTCTTTTAAGCCCTTTTCAGACTCCTAAAACATGAAAAGATTGCCGAGCGTTTCTTTTACACTCGTTAAAACGGAATTAAAAGACGGTCCCCTTATAGCCCTTTTCTGACCGTAAAAACAGGAAAAGATTGCCGGATTTTTGTCGTTTCAAATTCGATATTGGAAATAAAACGACGTATCCTTGATCGCTTTTTACTTTTCAGGTCAAAGACACTAACTATGAAAGTACTCCTTGGTCGTAAAAGATCAAGCGGTTCTCTCAAGTATTATTTTATACTTTTTCGGGCTTGAGAGACACAAATTTACGAAAAAGTTCAACCCTGGATTCTTCTTTAGTTTTTTCGGACTCTCTAAAATTGAAAAACGCCGAGTTTCTCCTATACTGGACTCGTTAAAATTTCACAGTAAAAGACCTGTTTGATTACAAACAGGAACGAACCACTCCTTCTTAGGGTTCGAATCTAAACTAAGTTGGACTCATCCGAAGGATGAGCTTATAATCAAGCATATGTTATCCTCCTCAAGATTGTAAAAAATAAAGAGGTACTTGCCAGAAATGGTGGGGGAAAAGAGAGAAGAATGAACCTATTTGTTATCCTTTGTCACAGAAGAACCTTACTACCACTCTTGAACACGACACTTTTCATTCACCTGGGTTGGGAAATCCTTTGTCTTAAAGTTGATTAAACCACTTTGAAAGTCTTCAACCATTTCTGGGAATTAGCTTTGGGTCAATCGTCGCCAAGCCATCTATCGTGTCGTTATGTGTTCAAGAGGTCTCTGCAAATAAACCATTCATATGCAAAATACTTGTCATCCATCTTTGACCATCCCTGAGTCAGTCCTTACAGCAACATTTCTTCAACTTGAACTATGATTTCGTGTTGTGGGCTTGCCTGCAACGGGTCGCTTTCTATCGACATCAGCACATTATCTAGAGAGATGACTTAGAAATCGTCAGTACCTTGAAGTCTGCATGCATCAATGGCAGGTTTCTCGCCTTTGACGACAGTTTACATCATTGACTTTCGATCGAAGGATTCCATGACGTGTTCGACATCAACCCATTCATTCACATCTCATGGATTGTACTGGGTACTTTGAGAACCATTGACATCACTGGTGGTCTCTCTCACACTTGTTAACAGTTTACATCATTGACTGGTAATCAAGTGGTTTCTACCATGTTCGACATCAACTCATTTATTCGCATGGATAGAATCGTACCAATTCGGGAAGTAGAAATCAAGACCCTGGATCTAGTTTCCACCATCCAGGCTGCGAGGAGTTTTGTATTCATTATATAGTAGACTAATCATAAACAGATGGCTGCGTCCATACTGTGTCTACATTTGTCTATGATTATGATGTACTGCAAAATCATTCTTGTATCAGAGCAGTAGTTAGATTGTTAGTTAAAGTTTTTAATCTGAGTATGGGAATGCCTACCTCAACGATGATACCATCTTATATATGTATTTTGTGTTGAATATTTGCAGGTTCAGACCAGGCTGTCCACAAGATAATCCTTGAAATGATAAAGTACTTCACCCTTCCTAGATGATTTGAAACCCTAAATCTACTTCAAAGGGGGCAATCTGTTACACTAAAAAATGTCACCATGACTATTTGCAGTTAGTATGGCTCCATCAACTGTCATACTATCCTCCTTGGCAAGTCTCATGCCTCTGCTTTCCATGTCAAACTCCAAGAAAGAGAGAAGAGTCATTTAAAGTCAATTATCTCTTGTACGCAGTTTCTCTCAGCCTTACCTGCGTGTACGCAACCCAAGTTCACAATACCTGCGTACTTGTACGCTCTATCTGTAAAGCAATGGGTGTGTACTCCTGTAAAGGTCAAAAGGCACAAGTTTCACTCCAAAAAAGTTACTTGTGGTTATTTCTAGAGCATTCTAGAAGCTTGTTTGACGTGTATGGAGCGCCTCCAGATGGTTCATGTATCCCTATGGAAGAGGAACTTATCCCATCAAGAGGGGAGCTAACCCACCCAAAGAGGGGGCTTATCCCATTGATGGTGGACCTGATTAACTTCCTCTACAGCACTATAAATACATGTATTGGGCCAGAGGGAGGAGAGGTTGAAAGCTGAACATTCCTAAGGGTAGATGCTGCTGAGATTAGGACTTCCTTGTAGAAGCTTGTGAGGAGAGATTGTCATCCTTTCTTGTTTCATTTGGAAGTGGGTGAGCTGGTCAAAGTAAAGGAAAACTCTTGCTGGACCCTGGGAGGAACTTGCACAACACCAAGGCTCAGGTTGTAATGGTTTCTTTTGTTTCCTATTAATACAAATAAGTCCATTCTTCTCAACAATTTGTTATTTATGAGTTGTTTCATATACTCCTTGGTCTGTATGTTAAATATGTTTTATTTTATGAGATATTCAGGTGCTATTTAATCGTTTGATTGTTAGTGAATGCAGGTTTCGAAGAGAAGGAGGAGCTCATCCGGATCGACGAGGCTGGACTACTACAACAGCGTTGGACTACAGGTAGGATCTAAACACTTGATTTCTTATATGGTAAATGCATATTTAGAGAAGGATTGTTCTTAATTGTCTTGTTTGTCACTAGAAAGCCTTAAGCTTCTAGGGAGGTTGGTTTTGTCCGCAAAATTGACTCTTTCCGCATGACAGATCTCCATCACAGATCTTCATTTTTACTTGAGGATGATCGTTTTGAAAATGATTTCTCATCAATTTTTACAACTGAATATGTCAAGGAACCTCAGAATCCAATGAAACATCCCGATTCAGAGTTAAATTTGGGAAACATCTCTCGAACTATTCCTATTGACATTTCGATTAAGCCCGGAATTGTTGAGAACATTCATATAGGTGCCTTGTGTACAGATGACGAAATTCAACTATATAAGGCCCTATTTCAAGAATTTTGCGACGTGTTTGCCTGATCCTATGAGGAAATGCCAGGAATTGATCCCGCGATTGTTGTTCATGAGATCAAGACTTACCCGGACGCTAAACCCATCCGGCAACATTTGCGTCAGATTCACCCACGAAAAGCTGCTGCAATTAAAGCAGAAGTTGAAAAATTAATGAAAGCAGGTTTCATTTATCCGATCCTGTTAACGGATTGGGTAGTGAATATTGTTCCGGTTAACAAAAAGTAGGGAACAATAAGAATATGCATTGACTATAGGGATATTAATCGAGCCTGTCCAAAGGACAATTACCCAACTCCCTATATCGATCAAATCATTGATGATTGTGCCGGCAGTGAAATATTCTCCTTCATGGACGGTTTTTCCGGATACAATCAAATCAATATTCTACCTACCGATCAACCAAAAACGGCTTTCATTTGTCCATGGGGGACATTTTCTTATTGCAAGTTACCTTTTGGGCTTAAGAATGCCGGAGCAACTTTTCAAAGGGCGGTGTCTTATGCGTTTCATGACATCAAGCACATTGTGCAACCCTATCTCGATGACTTGCCTGCTCATTCATTACATTGAGCTGATCACCTCGTCCATTTACGAGCGATCTTTATGAGGTGTAGGCATTATCGTATTCGGTTGAACCCACACAAATGTGTCTTCTGTCTATAAACGGGTCGATTGCTGGGGTTTGTAGTTTCAAAAGCCGGCATTCGCATTGATCCCTCGAAGGTCGAAGCTATCATCAAATTGCCTCCTCCTTCGAGTCTTTGCCAACTCCAAAGTTTGCAAGGGAAAGCAAACTTTTTACGACGATTCATTCCTAACTAATCTTTTGATGCACTTAAGCACGTGTTGACCCATGCACCATTATTGCGTCCTCCCAACTACAACCAGGATTACTTCTTGTATCTCGCCGCCTCTCATTCCACCATTGGAATGGTTTTAGTTCAGGAAGATGAATTCGGAACTGAACATGTGATATATTACCTTAGTCGAACTTTAAATCCAACTAAGCTAAAATACTCACATGTGGAGAAATTGGCATTGGCAGCTGTTCAAGCTATCCAACGTTTTCGTCACTACATTCTACTATGTAAAACTACGGTAATTTCAGATTGCAACCCTATGATCTACATTTTGACCAAGCAATTGCTAGGGGGAAAGTACTCTAAATGGATCGTTATCCTGCAGGAGTTCGACTTGGAATTTGAGAAATCTAAGTCTAAGAAATCTTTAGTTTTTACAGAGTTAATGTGTGACTTCCCACGTGCTGACACGGAAACTGTGGTGGAGGAGCCCATTGCGGATGAATCCTTGTTTCTAATCAGCACTTTAGATCCGTGGTATGGGGATATCATCGTTTATCGTCAGACCCAATCCTTTCGGCCAGAAATTTCAAGGTCAGAACGTCGAAAGATTCGTTTCCAGTCCCAACAATTCAGGATTATTGGAGATACTCTCTATCGCCGTGGGGTGGATTCTGTTTTTCGACGTTGCTTAACTCACGAGGAAGATGAAAGGGTTCTAAATGACTGTCACTCTGGAGCGTATGGCGGTCATATGTCTGGGTTTGCCACAGCCCAAAAGATATTGCGCGCTGGCTACTTCTGGCTGTCTTTATTGAAAGATTGTATTACGGCGGTCCGAAAATGCCACAACTGCCAAATTTTTTATCGTAAGATGCGCGCTCCACCTGCTCCTCTCCACCCTATAATTTCCGTTGGTCCTTTTTCCAAATGGGGTATCGATTTTATTACATGTAACCCTCACTCGGCCGGGGGGCATGCGTATATCATCCTTGCAGTAGATTATTTTACTAAGTGGGCCGAGGCGATGCCTACATTTGAGGCAGACGGCAAGACAGCTGCAATTTTCATGTTCAATCATATAATTGCTAGGTTTGGTGTCCCACAAGCAATAATCACTGATCATTGGCGTCATTTTTGAAACGTTATGATGACCGAACTTACAGGCCACCTTGGTTTACGTCACGATAGTTCAACCCCTTATTATCCACAAGCGAATGGTCTTGTTGAATCCATCAACAAATTTTTAGTCATCATGATTCGACGAATCATTGGGATTCATCGGTCGAATTGGCACAACATGTTATTTTCAGCGCTTTGGGCGTACTGAACTTCAGTAAAAACATCAACAGGGTTCACTCCTTTCCAACTAGTCTATGGTTTGGAAGTTGTGTTACCCATTGAATGCGAAATCCCGTCATGCAAATGGCCATCGAGTTACTTCTAGCCACTTTCGAAGAGGAAAAGCGTTTGTTATACTTGGCTCAATTAGATGAGAATCGACGTGATGCTGCATTGGCGATCGAGACTCACGCAAAATGAATGAAAGCTCAGTATGATCGAAATGTGACCCCTCGAAATTTTTCGGAAGGAGATCTAGTCTTAGTTTATGATCAAGCTAATGATAAATTAGGCGCTGGAAAATTCGTTCCTATGTGGCATGGTCCCTATGTTGTCAAGCGAAAGCTAGCTAAAGGGGCCTATGAATTGGTAGACTTTGATGGGGACTCTTTGGGTAAACCTAGAAATGGCCTTTACTTGAAGAGGTATTATGCTTAAAAGAATGGGTATGGAGATTTTTAGTTAGGATAGTTTTTTCTTTCTAGCTGGTGTGTTTTAGTTTAAACAGTGTGCTTAGCTTAGAGAGTGTTTTTCGTCATTATTCCTACTTATCTTGGTTTTACTCTTGATATTGCAGATGTCGATGCCTCTCCAAACATACATTGGTTTCACTGATGGTGCTTGTCGTAATACATGGAACATCTCTTCCGCAGCTTGGGTTATCTATTCGCCCTCTGACGAGTTAGTATCTATGCATGTGGTAAGCCTCGGTCAAACAATGAACAGCATTGCCGAATATAGTGCAGTGATTGAGTTATTATCTGAATCTATTTCATTTGGGATTCGGAGTTTGATAGTGAGGTTAGATTCTGAACTCGTTGTATTACAGCTTAATAGAGTGTATGCCATTAGAAATCCAGTGTTATTGAGATTATTTTTGAGAGTGCGTCTCTTGGAACGTGAATTTGATTATATTGAATATCAGCATATTCCAAGATCTTTAAATACATTAGCAGATGCAATTGCTTCTCGAATGTTAAATAGACATTTGCAATAATCGTACATGTAAATTTAAAACCATTCCATAATATGATTTACAAGATAAGCCGGTAATAGTGATATATATATATATATATATATATATATATATATATATATAGGAGTGTGTCAAAAAATACATCATGCTCGATTATAGGTTGAAAAAAACCTTATGATCGGCAAAAATGATAAGTACAAAAAACAAAAATGTCACATGTTCCCACAATAGGCGATCATCCTATCACTCGTGATGATCTCTATAAGAAACCACTGCACGGGCCACCTTGCAAAGGAACCTCCTAAAAGGTCTCGGGACCCCAATCACATAACGCTGAAGTCAACGAGGAATGTCGTCTATAGTGGTCTCAGGAATATCTCCTGTCAAGCGCTCGAGATGACCCTCCAACTCGGCCAAAACCTCTGCTGATTCGTCCTATGGGGCTGACGCGGGTGCAGCTGGTTGCTTCCTCTCGTAAGGCCGGAGAGCGACTGGTTGCTGTGGACCCACATCTACATTTGAAATTTTTACTATCAGTTTTGACACGATGAAAAAATAACAAAAGAAATTAAAATAGAAAAAATGTTGAAAAGGATTTTACCTGACTCATCCCACTGCTCTCCTGGTGGAAGAACCATGTCTGGATCACCATGAAAATCTATCCCAGCGTAAGGGAAGTCCTAAATAGAAAAGACCTAGTTTTCCAGCCATTGGAAATACTCAGGTTTGAATCGAGCAACCTCTGTCCTCTCGTCCGGGTGACGGGCCATAACTGCGACCCATCGCATTAGTTTGGGCTCTCGAGGAAGCTTAGCTCCAACAGTAAGGTGCTGTGGGATCAACATAGGAACCCTCTCCAGGCCAAAACTCAAAACCAAAGCCCCATAACCAAAGGTCTTTAGCTGTCCGTTTTTGGCCCTGGTCAGTTGGCCTTTCAGATTGGCCAACACGGCATCGCACCAGTTGAAGATGGTGCCTCGAAAGCAATCAACTGCCATACGCATCTGGGATCCGGTGGCAATATGTAATGCGGCAGCTCCACAAAGTCTGGTGACAGTGAACGCAATCACCATGAGCTCAGGACGGGATATGGTCTTTATGTCTATCCCTTTGTCTCTAGCCTGGCTGTTGCAATACTCTAGCCTGAGGCTATCAACAGACTGGCCACATGGCCTAGCCCCAAACAGAGTCAAGTCTTCACCTCTCTTAGGAAAACCAGTCAAGAAATATATGTCCGCCGGCTCGATTTCGAGCTGGTGGCCACCAATGAAGAAGCACTGGTCCTGTATGCTCCATCTGTCAACCAACCACTGTAAGAAATCCACCTGAGCCCTCATGCCAGGAATGGCCCAGAATTTGTACAAACCACACGCCCTCAAAGCATCAAGTAAAGGCTGATGATTCCATGTGGCAGCATCCACGTCCTCATGCTCTCGTTCACGCTAATCTAGCATGATGTACTCTCTGCATCAAGTATGAAGACAAATTAAATTGCTAGAAATTATTTTGTGTGGTACATTTTTGAGAATTTTTGGGTTAAAAACCCTTGCGACGGGGACCGCACCCTCCGGGTTAGACACAGTGCGTGGGAATGCACTTTGTCTACATGGAAGGTGTGGACCCCGGGATTTTTCCCAATGGAGAAAAAGTCGGGGTCCGCAAGCCCGCAATGGTAAACCTGTGGGCCCCCGCGCGCAGGTTTTGTGCCTAAAAACCCTCCCAAAGGACTCGTTAAAATTGCACAGTAAAGGACCTGTTCAATTACAAACAGGAACA
The DNA here is from genome assembly GCA_031772625.1 of Pinus tabuliformis. Lineage (NCBI taxonomy): Eukaryota > Viridiplantae > Streptophyta > Pinopsida > Pinales > Pinaceae > Pinus > Pinus tabuliformis. The sequence goes on from CM062818.1 coordinate 833,617,323, forward strand.
AACCACTCCTTCTTAGGGTCCGAATTTAAACTAAGTTGGACTAATCCGAAGGATGAGCTTATAATCAAGCAAATGTTATCATCCTCAAGCTTGTCAAAAATAAAGAGGTACTTGCCAGAAATGGTGGGGGAAAAGAGAGAAAAATGAGCTTGTTTGTCATACTTTGTAACCACTCTTGAACACGACACTTTTATTCACCTGGGTTGGGAAATCCTTTGCCTAACAGTTGATCAAACCACATTGAAAGTCTTCAGCCAGTTTCTGGGTATTAACTTTGGGTCAATTGTCACCAAGCCATCTGTCGTGTCGTTATGTGTTCAAGAGGTCACTGCCAATAAGCCATTCATCTGCAAAATATCTGTCATCCATCTTGACCATCCCTGAGTCAGTCCTTGCAACTAAATTTCTTCAACTTGATCTATGATTTCGTGTTGTGGGCTTGCCTACGACGGATCACTTTCTATCGACATCAGCGCATTATCTAGAAAGATGATCTAGGAATCGTCAGTACCTTGAGATCTGCATGCCTCAATGGCAGGTTTCTCACCTTTGACGACAGTTTACATCATTGACTTTCGATCAAAGGATTCCGTGACATGTTCGACATCAACACATTTATTCGCATCTCATGGATTGTACTGGGTACTTTGAGAGCCATTGACATCACTGGTGGTTTCTCTCACACTTGTTAACAGTTTACATCATTGACTGGTAATTAAGTGGTTTCTACCATGTTCGACATCAACACATTCATTTGCATGGATAGAATCGTACTGTTTCGGGAAGTAGAAATGAAGACCCTGGATCTAGTTTCCACAATCCAAGCTGCGAGGAATTTTGTATTCATTATATAATGGGCTATTCATAAATAGATGGCTGCGTCCATACTGTGTCCACATGAGTCTTGTGATGTTTTACAAGATCATTCATATATCAGAGCAGTAGTTAGTTTTCTAGTCAGTTTTGATCTGAGTATGGGAATGCCTACCTCAGCGATGATATGATCTCATATATATATCTTGCATTGAATGTTTTTACAGGTTCCAACCAGGCTCTCCACAAGATGATCCTCGAAATGATAAAGTAATTCACTCTTCCTAAATGATAGGAAATCCTCATCTACTACAGACTTCGCACTTTAGGGTGCAATCTGTTACACAAAAATATCACCATGATTATTTGCAGTCAGTATGGGTCTATCATCACTTGTACTGTCCTCCTAAGCAAGTCTCAGACCTCAACTCTTCAAATCAAGCTTTGGAAATGGGAGAAAGACATTAAAAATCAATATAACTCTGGTTCCGCACTTTCTCTCACTGTCACCTGCGGTCCCGCACCTTCTGTGTACAAAAACTGCGTACCTGCCCGCTCTGTCCCTAACGGTGTAGGTGCGGACCCCTGTGAAAGTCAAAAGGCGCAAGTTTTATCTTAAAAAACTCACTTTGGGTTAATTCTAGCGATTTCTAGAAGGAATTTTGACGTGGATTGTTTGCTCTAAGGTGGTTCATGCATCCCAAAAGAGAAGCAGCTAATCTCTTGATGAGAGGAGCTATCCCTTTGAAAGAGGGCTTTATCCCTTTGAAGGAGGACCTAGTAACCTCCCTCCATTGCACTATAAATATAGGCATTGGGCTGGTTGCTGGATAGGTTAGAAGCTGAACATTTTTTAGGGTAAATGCTGGTGAAATCAAGACTTCCTAGTTGAGCTTAAGAGGAGAGATCACATACCTTTTTGGCTTCATTGGGGAGTGAGTGAAACTTGTCAAAGTAGAGGAGACTTCTTGTTGGACCCTGGGAGGAGCTTGTACAGCGTCAAGGCAAAGGTTGTAAAGTTCTTCTTCTTTTGAATTAATACAATCAAACTCATTTTTCTCAACAAGTATCTTATGTTATTTGTTTCATGGACTCCTTGAATTTCATGTTAAATATGTTTTATGCAATTGGCTTTTCAGCTGCTATTTAATTTGTTTGCCTTGTTTGTGTTTGCAGATTCGCGACAAAGGAGCTCATTTGGATCAAAGGAGTGAGGGCATCCACAAGCTTGCATTGGACCTAAGGTAGGCCCTAAAAACACTTGTTTGCTATTGTTTATTAAAGCATATTTAGAGAAATATAGTGTCTGGTTGGTTTGCTTGTCATTAGGTCTTCTCTAGATTCTAGGAAGGTCTATCTTGTCCGCAAGATCGACTTATTCCGTGTGACATGTAGACAGGAATATCAAAGGTTACATGATATCGGAGGAGAATGATATCAAAGAAGGCATGTTTCAACGCTAGGAGATATCGAAGATAGTAGATATCAGAGGTTTCGTAAGTGGCACACATAGAAAGTTACGATATTGTGAAGGTCCAATATGCCAAGTGGCAGTTGTGGGGCGACGAATCTTATAATATTCGTTTAAAAAGTGGTGCATGACTTGTATTAACCTTTTAGAAAAACATTTTTAATGAATAAAGTAATGGTCGGGGAAGCTTTCTCGAGGAATGGATTTATCGTAACTTTCTCAAAAGGAAAGTTATGATATTATATGAGTCTGATAAAGATCTTCTGATAACGCATCAATTTTGTAATAAGAGGGCCTATGGATATTTTGATTTATCGTAATATTATAAGGGTTGGGCCTCCGATACTTGATTTCGGATGAGGGAAACTTTCAAACCTAAGATTTTAAAACAATCTTTTAAAAAATATCCTATCTTTATTGAAAACTAAAGATTTTTATTAACATGAAAGAAGGGTTTCCATTATTTATTATATAATTAAAATAAAAATAAATGGGTGGTTGTTGAATACTACAAAAATTGGCAACATACTGGGTGAAACAATTATCTCTGTGAAAGTAAATGAAATTTTAACAACTAAGGAAAAATACTTAGAAAGATGTAAATATTTTAAATTTAGATTGATGAATATTACTCTCAATAAAAAAAAAATCATTATTTTGTAAATTTTCAAAACTTATGATTGATGAAAATATTTATTATCTTTGTTAGTCATTTAATCAGTTGTAAATATAAAATAGAGAACTATAGAATCTAAATGTTAAGATAGACTTATTTGTCACTGGTAGAGCCAATGCTGCCAGCAGGTGTCCATAGCCTTGACAACGTTACCATTTAACCAAATTATACTAGTATCCCATCCACTTATAGTAATTTTTAGATGTATTTTTTTTCCATAACTTTTTCTTTTAGCTGCTTGAAAGCCATTGTCCTACTTCTATGGTCAGATAACGACAATGTCATTCATAGGTTATAATGACATTGAACAAGTCGACTTGTGATGAGACCTCTTGTTTTAAAGTTATGCAACCATAAGTTATTATCCTAGTTTGGTGGCCAGTCATGATAGTTTCAACATCATTAGTTTCCCGTGATTATGGTAATTCGGCTCATGATGAAGCTTCTTATCTTTCAAGTTTTTTAAGTATTTTTGAATTACACTCTAAAAATGTAAAATTAGTGGATCAGGAGGTAAAATTACTCCTTAAGAGTTGTGGATGACAATTACAATCAAAAGATGCTAAAACTTCAAAATAGTCTTTATTTTTTTAAAGAAAATTGTCCATGAATAATAAAAGGACAACAAGATCTTTTAAAGTTTCAAGTCATGAAATATTTACAAATTAATGGATATAAAAATTTCAAAGATTGTAATAGATGCAATACTAAACTTCAATTTCACAATTTCTTTATAATAAATTCTTCTTTAATTAATAAAACTTCATGTTAATGATGAGAGACCCTAATATGAAGTCAAAAGAGTATTACCCAATACCACTAAGGTAAAGAAACTAATATGTACATATGATTATTTACATATTTACAGCAGGATAAGTATTTTCAAGAAAAAAAAATTCAAAACTAACCCATTAACGGGAAGAACATCCCTCTTTCTCTGTAAATCTTGAAGGATAAAGGTTTATGGGCCTATTTTCTCAATGATATTAAATGGGCCGAGCCACAACTTTTGAAATTTTGTATGTTTTCCTTTTCCTTCATGGGTCCGTTGTAGCACCTACAACACCCTCCAAAATTTTGGCCTGTACTCAAATTTCGATGCCTAATATGGAACCTGTTATCAATCGTTTCTTAGTCACTTATTGGTAAGTGATCATCTCAAGCTCCCCTTTTTATCTTAAGGGGCGTTCACACTTTTATCTTTCTACAGTATGTGTCATCTTTGGGGATGGGGATTATCACTTGTTATGCAAAGGGAAGTTTTTTTTTGCTTCAAGTGGAAATCTTCCCATCTTCCCTTAGCATTCAAAACTACGCAATGGTTTCCTCTAGTGTCCTTCCCTCCGCCAAAATCCACTGTCTCCAGAAACTATGTAGTTTTGTCCCTCAGTTGCCTAGTTTGTCTTGCATCCTGAAACTGTGCAGATGTGTGCTTCAGTTGCTCTATCTGCCTTGCATCCTGAAACTGTGCAGATGTGTCTTCCCAGGGCCTCATCCCACAACAGTGTCTTCCATCCTAAACTTCGCAATTTTGTCCTTCAACTCCTCAGTATTCTTTGCATCCTGAAACTGCAAAGATGTGTCCTCCCAAGGCCTCATCCTAACCATCATTTCCCATTGAAATTGCACAAATGTGTCTCTCAATGATCATAAGAAGGATGACATGCTAGAGGACTCTCAAGGAACTGAGGAAGAAGCTCAAAAGACCAAGGAACCCAAGGTATGATAGAAGATCGGTACCACATGAAGACTCCATCTGATGCACAACCCTTGGAGGGTAGGTATGAAAAAAAAGGACATCTTTTGAAATACACCTCTTAGTGTAGCTTGAAGGATTGCTTATCATTGTCATATAATTCTTTCTTCAAAGACGTGCATAGTTGCAAGCACAAAAAGTCATTCCATGTATTTCCTCTACGTGTCTTACTCCCTTTCGCTTGCTCAACCAACTGTCATCTTTTGGCATGTTGATTTCTTTTTCATTCTTGTGATCTTATTCTGGTGATTTTAAAGGTTTGTCTTTGTGTGTTTGGGTTGTCCTAGCTATGTGAACATCTGTCGCACTCACACATAAAGTTGTAAGCATTTTCGCACAAGTGTCATCGCGGTCGTCCAAAGGTCTATCCTAAATGTCGCGTTTGTCACTCTCAACTCTAGACAGTCCCATAGAGGGTCATGATATGCTATGTTGTCTCGGTGGTCAGTGTTGCCAAATTATCGAAGTATGTTAATTGTGTGATCACAATATCGAGTCCTCACAAGTTCACTTGTGTCTCACATTTAACCATTTTCCTGAAACTCTCTCCGACTTAACAACTTCACTTCACCGGACCCTGACTAAGTTCACTGAGTAGTCACAGTCCTAAGTGGTGCTACTCTACTGCCTGGAACTGCACAATTCTTTAGGATGACCCCGAGCCAGTTGCACTGCACAATCCCAGAAGTGAGAAAAATGTCTTCCTTCCCATAACTACGCGAAAACTACCACGTTACCTATCTGAACTACACATTTTGCAAGATCAATCATTAAGCCTTCTTCCTATTTTCTAGAACCCCACATTTCATAGAGACCTGAGCCTTCACTTCTCTCAGAAACTGCGCAGAGTTTCCTCCTAGTGACCTCGCTTAGCCGGGACTCACTGCTCTAAAAAACTGTGCAAAATTGTCCTTTGGTCTCTCTGTTGTCCTGCATTGTCTTCCCTCTAGAAACTGCATAGAGGTGTCCCTCAGGTTCCCACCTTGCATTTGTCACTGGTTACCTCAGCAGCGCAATCCTGCCTCCCAGTGACCACTATGCAATTTTTCTCGACAGTGTAGACTGTGCCCTAGAGTTCCTTAGCCAAGCCTAAACTGCACTCTACGCAATCTCAATGGCTAGTCCACCTCCATATCACATAGAACTACGCATTGCGCAATTGTTGGGCCCTCTTCCCAGCCTGTCATCTGTCTCGTGCCTAGAACACAGGAGAAAATGCATGCATCTTAGACTAGGAGATTTTGGATTTGATGTCATCCCGTCATGAGTGAATTGTAGGAACGGGTACACCGATAGATCATGGTGAGATGAAGAAAGAGGTGAAGAGGTAGCACACATGCTAGAAGACTTATTTGCAGCTGGATGGATGAGAGAAGAACGTCCAAGAGAAGGCGAAAGGAACACATGCACACAACCATCTTGCAAGACCAAGACCATTGAGGACCCCACAACATCAAGCCATGTGGAGGAGAAGAAAAAGCTCACCTGAGAGTACATCCATCACTTATTAGCGCATCAGCTTGACATGGACACCACAACCATCTAGTACATGTCAGTAATGTCATGTCAAGTTGTGTCATGAGTTGTCGAGGCCACATCACTACTATGGGCCATATTTGTTGTAACCGAATGTAATGTAAAGTGGACATCCAATGGACACAAACATGAAGATGAAGAGTCATGTCAGTTAAAAAGTCATAGGAAGTTGAAAAATCATGAGGGTAGTCCAACGGTCACAAGGATCAAGCATCATCCTTGGCTATGTATACCCCTCCCATTGTATGAGCAAGGAATTTTCACCTTGACTCCTCCCACATAGCCTTGAGAGTAGACAATCAGTTCTTTGAGGAGCGAGTAGTGGCTCCAACGTCCCACTATTGGGACTAGTGATGTACAGTGTACATATGTGTCTTGGGAATTTTTCTTAATACAGAAGCTCGTTAAGACCAACACGTTTTCATTCATGTTTTGTAGATGTTTGTAAGGCTATTCTTTTGGTATTTTTAATGCATGTTTGTTTCACCTGTACTAATATAGTTGAACTACCTTAGTTGTTTTAGTACTTACATTGTTGGGAATGTGTTGTACTAGTTATCATCATTGTCGCATCCTTGTGAACTACTTTGCGGGATAGTAGACAGTTAATCCGGGTGTATTGGTTATCACTGTTGTCACATCCTTATGGACTAGTCTGCGGGATACTCAACATACCATTTTTTTTCCGGTTATAATGACTGTCACATCCATGTGGACTACTCCACTGAGTGGTGTGCATGTTGTCCCCTTCACTTTGGTTTTAACGATCTTTCCATCCATGTGGGCTACTCCATTGGGTAGTGTACGTGTTGTCCCCCGCACTTCGATTTTAACGACTACTGCATCCATTGTGGACTATTCCGCTGGATGTCAGACAGACCTTTCTAGTTCGCGTGTGTCCTTCCTGGGTGGTACTATTATCTCTCACTTAGAGGCTCACTTTACTCTCCCCTTTTCAGTAAGATAACTAAGACACAAGTTACATTATGCACTCACCAGGCACACTTACCTAGTTTTTTGAAGATAGCAGTGCAATTCTCTCATGTGCTAACAGCTAGAGCCAAAGCATATATCTAAGTATACGGCAACCGAGCCTTTATACCAGATGGGATTCCTACACCAAACGATCTGAGTTCTAGTTGGGACTTCATGCCGAGGAGATCCCCTGAATGTTGGTGAGTCCAACACCTTCAACAATTTTGGCACTAAAATGAGGCCATACGACGGACTACACCCATTGAGTCTGGTTTGAATCTCTAATTTTAAAATGGCTCTTCCCTAAATCATAATCTTGGGATGTTTTTCCGAAGAGCTTAATTGTACCATCCCTACAAAACTCATTCATGACCTATCCAAACTTAAGTTCAATGGTGAGGGTGATTCAACTTTCCTTGAATATCTCTTTCAATTTGTTCATTATTGTTTTTGTATCAAATTAGGTTCTGAAGATGTCATCTCTAGATTACTCACCCTCACATTCGAAGGTCGTGTTAAGAAATGGTGTCATACATGTTGAAAATAGCAACAAGAAATGCTAAAAGGAGAATTGCTAAAAATAGCAATGCTATAAATAGCAGTTCAGCCAGCGTTGATCTTAGCAACAGTGGATGGAAAAATGGAAGTGCTAAAAATAGCAATTCGGGATACCTTCCTATTTTAGTCAGTCCCTAAACTAAAATAGTGAAGTAAAATTCGAATTTGATCTTAGCAGTTGTTTGTAAAATAATTAATTAATTCATTTTGAGTTAATTAGTTAAGGAAAATCAAACATGAAGTCTATGTGGGGACATGAAAAAATTTCTCCATTAATGGAGGATTTTATCCATCAGTTAAAGAGATAAGGATGAGTTCTAATATTGAGTTGTATTAAGTTGGCTCAATTAACTGAGACAAGTCCAGTTAGATTAATTCAAACAATTTGCTAAACTAATTTCTAGCTCAGTTAGTTAATGCTTGCATGCATGTAACTACTGCACTTCAGATAACTGAGTATTCTTTCATAAATAACTCATGCATGTCAGTTCAGACAGAGACCCAATTGAGATTAGATGGAGGGGTAGTGTACTATCAGTTGCTAGAATATTCCATTATGAATATTCCTTGCATGCAGAAGTAATTATTTCCTTGAGGATTGCGCAGTTACTTCTTCAAGTTTAGTGAGTGTGATGAGGCCAATTCTCACATGTGACATCATTGGATGCCAAGAAAAACTACACAAGGAAATAGGAGGCTTGCAGGGCTTGAGGAGGATATATTATGTCTATTCAGTCTGTGAACTATATTGTTTGATTGCAAAGAGAGCAGGCTAGCTTGAGAGCTAATTCTTTTTGTAACTTGAACAAGATTTCCACTTGTATGATAATACAGAGCTTGGGGTTTTAGGCTTAAGCTTTCCCCGAGTTATTTCTTCTGTGTTATGTGTGATTGATTTCTTATTCTCAGTTATATGTGTTCTCTTGATCTTGCTCAATTTGATTAAGCTTCCGCAAAGTGTTGTAGAGGTAGATCTTGTATTGTGTTTTAGTATATTTCATAATTTGTTGATTTACAGTGGGAATTTCTACATGGTATCAAAGAAAAGGTGATCAAGGCAAAGAACAGTATACAACAGGGAGAAGTTCAAAGTTTGTGGTTCCTAAATATAGAAATCAAGTTCTTATCACATCTCAATTTCACCTATGGTGTTCAGTGGTTTAAGACTCGAGTATGCCCTTGATGGCAGCTCGAATCATATAGCCTGGAAGGATCACATGGAGGTAGTATTAGAGGATAACGGTCTAAAGGACTTCATTAATCAAGAATTCCCCAAGCCAACTGATGCTACTCAACTGGTGGAATGGAAGAAATGTGTGGCTAGAGCAAGGAGAATCCTCCCAGAGGGAGTTTGAGATCACATTGTTTCGCGCCTCCATGGGAAGGAGACATCATTTTCGATGTGGAAAATATTGAAAGATTTATATCATAACAACAGCAATTAGAGTAAGTTCGCGCTGAAAGACAAGCTTTGTAAGATCAAGTGTGAAAAGGGCGACATGATCTCTACATATCTGAACAAGCTCACCACCTGCAAGGATGAGCTTGGAAGTGCAGGGACCACTACCACTGATGATGACATGGTGAGTCTTGCACCCCTCGATCTTCCTAAGAGTTGGCATAGCTACCAAGACTCAGTTAATGGAAGATAAAAACTACCAGATTGGGAATGACTTTGGTCTAATCAAGTGTAGGAGGAAATAAGAAGCAGCACCAGAGATGGATCCTCATCGAAGCAAGATGATAAGGAAAATCTAGCTTTAGCGAGTAAGGCGAGGAAAGGGAAAGGGAAGGCATCCCATTCCAAATCCGGTTCTTCCCATGGTGGGAAGAAGATTGACAAATCGAAAGTGCGATGCTTTCATTTTCATGAAGTGCGCCATTATGCTACGAATTGTCCACAAAAGAAATCCAAGAAGGGTTCCTCAAAGGGATTTGATGGTGAGGCACTGGCCTCATAGTTTGAGCTATATTTCTTGCTTATCGCATGCATGGTTTCATCCATGGTGGGATGTGTGTGGTACCTATATAGTGGAGCTTCATTCCACATGTCAGGTGACAAGAATATTTTCAGTACCTTGGAGGAGAAGGATCTCCAGATGCTGATCGAGATGGGCGATGATGGAAAGTACCGTGTTTCAAGTGAAGGTATGGTTGTGTTTCAGAGGGAGCATGGAGCTCTCCTCACCCTGGCTGATGTAAAGTATGTACCAGGTCTAAAGAAGAATCTTGTGTCTGTCACTATGCTAGAAGATAAAGGCTATGATGTAGTCTTTAGTCAAGAAAAGGTATTCCTGAGGCATATCGGTATTGTACAGACAAAGCAAATAGGGATTCGAGTCAAGAATCTCTACAAGCTGGAGGTAGATGATTATGCTGCTTTGAGTTCCAAAGCTGAGATGGTGCAGAGCCAAGATGTTGGCGAGCTATGGCATAGAAGACTGGGCCACTTGCACCATGGAGCCCTGAAGATCATGCAACAGATTTCTACCGGATTACCCAACGGAAAAATTGAGCAGACGACTACATGCAAAGGTTGTACCTTGGGTAATTATGTGAAATCTTCCTTTCCAGATCGAGACAGTAGAGTGGGAGCAATCCTGGAGCTAGTTCACTTAGATGTTTCTGAACCATTCTCTACAGCCTCCACTGCTAAACAAAGGTACTATGTTATTTTTATTGATGATCTTTCTTGTAGATGTTGGATCTACTATATGCAAAAGAAGGATCAGAACTTCTTGAGGTTTTGTGAGTTTAAATCCTTGGTAGAGAAAGAATCTGGAAAGAAAATAAAATCCTTGCACAGCGAAAATGGTGGAGAGTATGTCTCCCAAAATTTTAAAGACTTTTGCACTGCAAAAGGAATTAAATGGGAATTGACGGCACCCCATAACCCACAGCAGAATGGGGTGGCCGAAAGGAAGAACAGATCGATTGTGGGAGCAGCTCAAGCGATGTTGCATGACCAAAGCCTACCACTACATTTGTGGGCTAAGGCATGCAATATAGTAGTATACTTGCATAACAGAAGGCTGCACCATATACTGGGAATGAAGACACCTATGGAGGCCTATTCCGGGAAGCGACCTGATGTAAGTCACTTCTGAATCTTTGGATCATCAGTTTACTATCATGTGACCAAAGATGCCAGGAAGAAGCTAGACCCAACAACTAAGTTGGGAATACTTGTGGGGTACACGGATACACCCCACAACTATCGAGTGTACCTGCCTTCCACTCAGAGGATAGTGGTACGCAGGGATCTGAAGTTCGACGAGCAGAAATTCATGCGCTTATCACTTGAGATGGAGCTCGAGTTGCATGTAAATGAGGAACCTTCAGTTCCTAAGGAGGAGGAGCCTCAGATTGATGCGAAGCAGCTACATGCAGAGGATCTAGGAGTGGACACATCCACTCAAGTTGAGACTTCCAGAGATGGCGGAAATTCTCAAGGGAAGCTAACAGGTTGATGCCAGATGCGTGGGAGAATGTGGGACATCCATCTTCTCAGCGTAGAGAGAGGAGGTCACTCGAGCGGTACACTGGGTACATGGCCTTGGTTGGGGAGTGTGTAGATACTGAACCTTCTTCATTCGAGGAGGCAGTGCAACAACCAGTCTGGGTTGATGCAATGGTAGAGGAGTACGACTCTATCATTTGAAATAGTGTGTGGGATGTTGTCCCAAGGCCTCAGGGCAAGTCAGTGGTGAGTTCTAGATGGCTTTACAAGGTAAAGCAGGCAGCTGATGGCAATGTTGAGAAACATAAGGCAAGGTTTGTTGCCCGGGGTTTCTCATAGGTCGAGGGGATCGACTACGATGAGACTTTTGCTCCCGTAGCAAGGTACTCATCGATTAGATCGATATTGGCACTATCAGCTCAGATGGGGTGGAAGATCCACCAGATGGATGTGAAGACAACATTCCTCAATGGGAAGATTGAGGAGGAGGTGTACATTGAGCAGCTAGAACGTTTCGAAACCTTCGATCATGAGTCGCATGTGTGTAGACCCAAGAGGGCTCTATATGGGCTAAAGCAAGAAACCCGTGCTTGGTACACCAGGATCGACAACTATTTCACCGATTTGGGCTTCACTGAACCTTTACCACATCATGGTAGAAGGTAAACCATTAATCATTATTCTTTATGTCGATGATCTGATTTTGACATGTGATGATTAGCTAATACAGTCTTTGCAAGGAGGACCTTGCAAGAGAGTTCGAGATAAAGGACATGGGCCTTATGCACTACTTTCTAGGCATGGGGGTATGGAAGAAAAATGGGGAAGTATTTGTGTCTCAAGGTAAGTATGCCAACGAGATACTTAGGTGCTTTCACATGGAGAAGTGCAAGCCCATGCAGACTCCTCTAGCTGGAAACTGGAGGAAGGAGGATGCTACTTCAGGTGAGGTAGTAGCTGCTACTGTTTATCAGCAGTTGGTGGGTTCACTTATGTATTTGGTGAACACGCGACCCGACTTATGCTTTGCGGTGAACCAGCTAAGTTAAGCTATGGTTTAGCCTACCAAGCTATTTTGGAAGGCAATGAAGCATGTGCTGAGATACCTCAGAGGCACATCTCAGTTTGGATTGTGGTACAGACATATAGAGGGAGTGAAGCTTCAAGGCTTCACAGATGTAGATTGGGCAGGGAGTCCATTAGACCGGAAAAGCACTTCTGGAGGAATCTTCAACCTTGGTTCAGCTGCAGTTTCCTGTTACAGCAGGAAACAGAGATCAGTTGCACTTAGCTCAGCAGAGGCTGAATACATGGCTGCTAGTCAGGCTGCATGTGAGGCCATTCTGATGCGGAAGATTATAGTGGGATTGTTTGGTCAGATGATGGATCCTATAGTGATCTACTGCGATAACCAGAGTTGTATCAAACTCTCTGAGAATCCAGTTTTTCATGACAGGTCCAAGCACATTGATATCTGGTATCACCATCTTCGAGACTGTGTGGTTAAGAGGATCATGTTGTTGCTATATGTTTCGAGCGAGGAACAGGATGTAGATATTTTGACTAAGGCATTGTCAAAATGCAAGTTCGATTTCCACAGAGACAGGATTGGGGTTACGGATAATCCCTTTCTTGTTGAGAGGGAGTGTTGAAAATAGCAACAAGAAATGCTAAAAATAGAATTACTAAAAATATCACTGCTATAAATAATAGTTCAGCCAGTGTTGATCTTAGCAACAATGGATGGAAAAATGAAAGTGCCAAAAATAGAATTCTATAAATAGCATTTCGGGATACCTTCCTATTTTAGTCAGTCCCTAAACTAAAATAGTGAAGTAAAATTCGAATTTGATCTCAGCAGCTGTTTGTAAAATAATTAATTAATTCATCTTGAGTTAATTAGTTAAGGAAAATCAAACATGAAGTCTATGTGGGGACATGCAATAGTTTCTCCATTAATTGAGGATTTTATCCATTAGTTAAAGAGATAAGGATGAGTTGTAATATTGAGTTGTATTTAGTTGGCTTAGTTAACCGAGTCAAGTCCAGTTAGATTAATTGAAACAATTTGTTGAATTAATGTAAGTTCAGTTAGTTAAATGCTTGCATGCATGTAACTACTGCACTTTAGATAACTGAGTATTCTCTCATAAATAACTCATGCATGTCAGTTCAAACAGAGACCCGGTTGAGATTAGATGGAGGGGAAGTGTACTATCAGTTGCTAGAATATTCCATTGTGAATATTCCTTGCATGCAGAAGGAATTATTTCCTTGAGAATTCCGCAGTTACTTCTTCAGGTTTAGTGAGTGTGACGAGGCCAATTCACACATGTGACATCATTGTACCCCAAGAAAATCTATGCAAGGAAATAGGAGGCTTGGAGGGCTTGAGGAGGATATACTATGTCTATTCAGTCTGTGAGCTGTACTGTTTGATTGCATAGAGAGAAGGATAGCTTGAGAGATGATTCTTTTTGTAACTTGAACAAGATTTCCACTTGTATGATAATACAGAGATTGGGGTTTTATGCTGAGGCTTTCCCCAGGTTATTTCCTCTGTGTTATGTGTGATTGATTTCTCATTCTTAGTTATATGTGTTCTCTTGATCTTGCTCAATTCGATTAAGCTTCCACAAAGTGTTGTAGAAGTATATATTGTATTGTGTTTTAGTATATTGCATAATCTGTTGATCTACAGTGGGAATTTATACAATACATTACCCATTGCTTCTATCCATTTTCTCACTTAGCTTGCAAAGAAGTTGTGTAAAGCTTTAGATAAGTACAATCACCAAGATGTCTGTAAAAGAATCTGTTGTTTAAGAATGGAGCTTGATGAATCAGTTGAGGACTTTGCTAAGCGGGTCCTTCACCTCTGTTGCGAAATTCATTACCAATTTTTGAACTTAAATTTTTGAGACAAGAGTTCAAACACTTGGTTCATGTTTCCCAATACAGTGAACCTCCTAATTTCCCTTCTTCCCTAACTCTTGCAGATCATGAGGCACCTCATACTATAGAGGAGGATCCCACTACCCCATTTGTTCCTTATCCTCATCCTTTTTTGGTCTTGATGTGGGTGCCCCCTTGCGGTGATCATGAAGCTGAGAAATCCATGTAGCATGTCCCAAACCCATCTTCTCCTATGTCTCCCACTTCAATGGATGGAATTCCAGAATGGCTCACGAAGCATACAATGAAGACTTAATCCTCCATTCCATAAGAGGATGTCACCATTCATAACTAAAGCCTTGAATCTTGTCCACATCTCTGCCATCCTCTATCATCTACAAGGCATGACTCCTTGTACCATGAATCACTTGATTAATATTCTTCACCATCTAGTTGTCCGCATTCTCTTGATTCTCAAGCTACTAGCTCAAATTGCGATCAAGCACAAGGCAGCCACATTACACAGGCAGAGGAGAAGAAAGGTGATGACACTGTTGTCACTCACTACATTGTGGGTTTCAATATGACTTCATTGTTCAAGGATAAGTGGAATTTTGAACCCCTGACCCAAGCCACAGAAGATCCCAGAGATGTATCAGCCCCACTCCAAGGCCCCATGCTCGGGAAGAGATTTCCAACGGTATATAGAAGTCTAAAAGCAAAATTCTAGATCTAAAGTTAAATCCCATGGAAGGACCCCTATGAAGGGCCCAACAAATGAAAAATTGGCTAAGTTTTGGGAAATAATCGCAATCGGGACAGAAGGAGCCCATCACATATTAGCCATCGGCGAAGGCAAAGGGCCAAAGGCTGAAGACTTATCGACAGTTCGGGGGGACTGATTGTGATTTGTGATATCACATCTCGCGCATTGGCCATCGGTGAGTTACAAAGGACAAGGACCATGGTGAGGAGCCGATTTGCAATATAAACCAAAATCGCCGAGAGGGACGATTCTCAAAAATCAAGAGAAAGTATAAAAAAACAAGGCCCTGACCGGCTTTTTTTCTCTCTCCTCCAGGGTGCCACAGAGCAGACTCTGATTGGCTCGTTGAGCTAACATGCCAATTGATGTCAGCAATGATGTGGAAGATATGGAAGATGACATGGAAGGCGGACATGTGTCATTCTTTTTTGGCACTTTTAGGGGTCCTATGAGGCTGTTTCCAGGGGCCACGTGGCATCACTCATTCAACGACATTTGGCAGTGATAACATCAACAGTAACATCACCAAGATATCGACGATCATAGGAACAAATGGGGGAAATATTCAAAGGCTACGGCATGAGGCCGATTGCGATATGCAATATTTTCCTTCAGACATGATAAAATATTAAAATCAGGTTTATAAAGACCTCACACTTAGATTAGAGGCCCACTCCACTAGTTAAGGGGAAAATTGAAAAGGCTCATTTCGTCCATTATAGAGGAAAAGGGCCGCAACTATGTAATTGCATTGATAAACAAAGAAGGTTTCTCAACCACCATGCCAGGGCATTGAATACACAATACAAAGTTTTAAAGGTGAGGTGGGTCAGCAACTAGTGGATCACTACGAGCAAGTGGACATTCAAGATGAAGAATGGGTTGATTCAAAGGAAGGATGCTGACACACGGGTCTAAGAATCAACGACGAAGGAAGTAGTGGAAGAAAAGATAGAGGGATGTAAGACAATGTTGGGGGGGGGGGGCATACTCTATGCCATGACAACACCAACATACTGATATGATCACGGGTTGTGCTGGAAAATACTTGGTTCTTTTTCCTTAGGTCCATATATTTTGTTGTACTGCAACATGCCGCCCATCTTAAAGCATTCAACTCTGTAATATTTTTGGGCCATAAAGCCATTTTAGGATGATACAGCTAGTCTATTAGACTGAGGAATAGGGACATTAGATATTTAATGTAATTAATGCACTTTCCCCTCTTCCTAGATAAATAGAGGAATGCAATACTTAGATGGGGTTCAAAAATTCTAGGAAAAACATTGCATGTATAATTTCAGATTGTATTTCCTTTGTAATACAGATCTTTCATAATATCAATATAACTATGGTGATTCCATCTTCAAAGTATTACAATATGTGTTCCCCTCTATTTTACTCATTAAAATGTTCATGCTTCTTTAGCTGATTTATGTAGTTATTGTTCCTAGATATGTTTCAATCTCTCTTATAGATTCATTGGTAAGCTATATGTTAATGCAAATGCCTGTTACCATGCCACAAATTCATTTTTCTTGACATTGTTTATGTATATGCCTGTGAGGATCATTGCGATTATATCTTTAAATGTGCAACATATGAATCATAGCCTTCAGTCCTTCCTTTAGACCTCATTTCCACTTGTAACCCAAATAACATAGAAATCCTTACGACCTCGAGCTCTTTGTGTTCAACATTGAATTCTTGAGGTCTTAAGCTTTATGTGATGAGTTTCTCTCCTCTAGTATCCTCTTTCGCCCACTCTGTAAAATATTATTAAGCTGTAAGACCTTGAAGCTCTCAACCTCCACTCTTTTGATGATTATTTCCGAGATCTGAATTTGT
Organism: Pinus tabuliformis; assembly: GCA_031772625.1. Classification (NCBI taxonomy): domain Eukaryota; kingdom Viridiplantae; phylum Streptophyta; class Pinopsida; order Pinales; family Pinaceae; genus Pinus; species Pinus tabuliformis. The sequence goes on from CM062818.1 coordinate 833,634,077, forward strand.
GAAGAAGTATTTGAAATCCATGTTTCATTCCTTTGGATTAATGAACCAACCTATTTCATATATACATATGAACCTATAGAACCATAAGTGTTGTCTCCAGCATATTCAATTCTTTTGAGATACACCATTTTATATGTGCCCAGGCACTGGTCTTGAAGCAATACAAAGCTATCTCAGGGAGATACAACATATTTTGGCGTCGTTGTCGGGGAGTTATTGAAGGATTTTTCCCCCTGGGATACGACTAACTGAAGTACTTTTTGAATAGGTGATCAAATCTTGTTTTGATTGTGCCCAAATCACCTTGGCGACTCCACACCCTATACTCTTTATCATTCATTTCCTTGGCTTCTAAAAGGCCACATACTTGCTCAGATACATCCGAACAGAAAGCTCCATTCATATCTGACCCCGAAAAATTAATCTCCAAGAAAGTCTGGAAAGAAAAAACTCCCCCAGACTGTACTACTACCTCTCCAGCCTTTGCAATTTCTCTTCTAGTTCCCGATCGGCTACTACTTAGCTTTGAGGGTTCACTCCTCAGGCCCTCACATAGCCTCCTTCTCTTACGACCCCTGTGATTTTTCCAAGAACATAAATGTGGAATAGTTGGATGTGGTTATGATACTATTTGTATAATCCCTCGATGGAGAGGCTAGAAAATGGTTCAAATCCCTGCCTAATGCCTCCATCACTACATGGGAGCAACTTGAAAACTCTTTCACCCAGAAATGGGGAGAAAATAGGAACCATGAGTACCTCCTTACTAAGTTCAATGCAATAAGGAAAAATCCGAAGGAGGATACTATAGAATTTATCAAAAGATTCAATAAGCAGTTCAATAACCTACCAGCTAACATAAAGCCTCCCCCAACTGTAGCTCAAGTGGTTTTCTTGGGAGCCTTCGACTCTGATGTTGGTTTTACCCTGAGAGAAAGGAAATCTACCACTCTGGACCAACTTCAGATTGATGCTCTCGAAGTAGAAGCAAATCTGGCCTCGGCAGGAAAGACGAGGGTAAAGCAAGAGCCCATGGAACCCCAGAGAGGGAAAGAGGAGACATCCTCCTCTGGTCTGAACAGAGAATCATCAGACCTGAAGATAGATGATTTGGATAAACTCATCAAAATTTTATCATAGAAGGTTGGGAAGCTCGAAATCAAGAACAAGAACCTCTCCAAGCAAAATGCTCAAATCAATAATCAGGGCTATAACCAACAATATAGAAGGCCTCCACTACAACTACTTATGAGGGAAAGAAAGGAGCAACTTGATCAAATTCCGCATCCGTTATACTTGGAACATAGTCCTGATGAATAATCATTGGATACTCAAGATATGCAGGGCAATATATATGCTGGTTTTGCTGAAGAGGAACATGATATTATGGCTCATCAGCAGGCCGCTCATTATAGAGAAGAAAGTGCAGAGAACAAAGATCCAGATTATTATTGCAAACAGTTTGTAGAGTTCATGCAGACTCATCCACAACATAAGTATAATCTAAGATCTTCCAATAAGAGAACGAGGGAGTCATAATAGCAAGGGGAAGCTGCTCCCCAAGTGCTTGCTCTAGCACTAGACAAAGGGAAGGGTAAGCTACATCCTGACCCACCCAAGGCAGGAGTCTCTGCAAACAAAGAGAGAAATGATCCTAAGGGACACACAGGAAAAGAAGCACTTGTGCAGCTGATAGCTGGCAGTGGGAAGGGAGAAAAAACAGAACCAAGAGATGCAGAAAAGGCTCAACATGTATTCAATCTCCAAAAGGAGCTAGAAAAGGTAAAAAATCATGTTCCCCTTACTGAGCTCCTAAATAAACCTCATTACCAAGCTCAACTCTCCCACTTTATGCATCCATTTGACTCTCCACCACCCCATGACAGTTTGAACCTACAAGAGGAGAGGCCCATGGTTGTTTTGGGGCCACATGTGGAAGAATCAGATCCCTCTACTGCACCTTTTTATGTGACATTGTTGGTCCATGACCTTTTGCTTCATAATTACATGCTAGATTCGGGAGCTTCACACAACCTCATGCCACTATCTGTAATGGAACAACTGGGCTTAGAGATCACTAGGCCATACAAAGACTTGTACTCCTTTGACTCAAAGAGAGTCAAGTGCTTGGGCATGATAAAGGATTTGGTGGTAAACTTGGCCTAGATCCCAGTCAAAAGTGTGGTTATAGATATAGTGGTGGCTAACATACCTCCTCGGTTTGGAATGCTCTTATCTAGAGCTTGGGGGTCAAAGGTGGGTGGTTCCATCAAGCTGGATTTGACTTATGCTACCATCCCCACTTTCGGAGGTGAGCAAAGGAGGCTATACAGAGAATCACAATTTGTGAAAACCGTGACCCTAGCTAAAGGCTAAAAAAATTCCCCTATGTATGGGAGAGACAGTGACATTTCCTGCCTATTCTTGGAGGAAGATGAGAACCTCTTAGAACAAGTATCAGGGAACCTCACAAGACAGATGAGATACTAGAATTTAAATGAAAGTGAAGTATGGAAATTGTTCTTCGATGGGGCCAATTCAAAAGAGGAAAATGGCGTTGGAACATTGTTGGTATCTCCAGAAGGCAAGATGATACCCCTCTCATTCAAACTTTAATTTGAGGCGACCAAAAATGTAGCAGAATATGAGGCATTGCTTCTAGGACTACAAACAACAAAAAATATGAACATCGAATGCCTAACAGTCTATGGAGATTCTGAACTAGTCGTGAGGCAAGTCAGAAATCAATGCCAGGCCAAACATCTCAGGCTGAAGACATACCAAAATGAAGTGTGGGACTTAATAGACAATTTCTTCCTAGCCTTTGACATTCAGTGTCTGCCTAGAGAAGAAAACAGAATGGCCAACTCTCTTGTAGTGGCTGCAAGTACTTTCAAGTCCCCCCAGAATCCTCTCCTCAGATACAACATAGAAGTTAGGCACATGCCTTTAATACCTGACAATGTCAAGCACTGGCAGGTGTTTGAATATGATGGGTGGGTAAAAAGGTTCATAGAAGTCGTTGGGGAGTTTGCCCTCTTTACCATCAACCAAGAAGAGGAAGAAGCTGAACAAGGAGCCACCTCGTGGAAAGACACAGTGACTGGGAAAAGAAAATTGCAACTTAGAGGGAGCACCATCCCTCATGGACTTGTTCCACTAGAAAGGATTTTCAATAAATATGACATAGCATCCAAACCATTGGCCCCTAAGAAGGACGAGCAGGTCGAAGACTACAACATCAGGTCCGAGGAGGAGCCTCAAATGATTAGGTTGTCCAGAATAATCCCCCTGCAATACAAACAGAGGTATTTAAATCTATTCAAAACTTACAAAGATGTATTTTCTTGGTCATATGATGATTTGAAATCATTTGATACCAATGTTATTCAACATAAGATCCCTCTGAAGAGTGGGATAAAGCCCTGCAAACAAAAACTCAGACAAATAAACCCACTCTTACTCCCCTCCATTGAAAGGGAGGTAAGAAAGCTGTTGCAGGCCAAGATCATAGTCCCTCTAAGGTATTCTGAGTGGGTGGCTAATTTGGTCCCTGTTCGGAAGAAGAACGGGAAATAAGGTTATGCGTGGACTTCTGAAACCTCAACTGGGCATCCCTAAAAGACAACTACCCGCTGCCCAAGATGGATTGTATACTACAGAAGGTAGTGGGTGCAGCCAGGATGTCAATGATGGATGGATTCTCAGGATATAACCAAGTGGTGGTTCACCCTGAAGATCAGAGAAAGACTGCTTTCACCACCCCGTGGGGGACCTTCATGTACGCTTGCATGCCCTTTGGGTTGATGAATGTAGGAGCCACATTCCAGAGAGAAATGGACATAACCTTCATGGGAGAATAACATAAGTTGGTGGTAGTATATTTGGATGATATCACAGTCTTTTCCAAGATAGATGAAGAACATATCCTCCACCTAAAACTCACCTTCGAGAAGTGTAGGAGGTATGGCCTTTCTCTCAATCCAAAGAAATCTCAGTTCGCCCTGAGCGAAGGAAAGTTGCTTGGACATATAGTAGCGCAGGAAGGGGTGAAGATTGATCCTTAATGAGTCAAAGCCATTGGCCTTACCCCCCTACCAAGAAAAACAAAAAGTCCAAACATTTATGGGGAGGATAAATTTCTTAAGGCAGTTCATACCTAACTATGCTGAGATAGTTAAAGGTATCACTGATATGCTCAGGAAGGAGAACGAAGTTAAGTGGCACACCACCCCCAGTGATTCTTTCACTAGGATCAAAGAAGCTCTGGCTGAGGCCCTAGTGCTAGTCATCCCTGATTATTCAATGCCCTTCTATATATTTTCTTTCACCTCCCCGCATACCATTGCTGCAGTGCTATTACAGAAAAACAAGAAAGGTCTCGAGTAGCCTATTACCTTTTTTAGCCATGTCCTAAGGGATGCTGAGTTGAAGTATGACATATTGGAAAGACAAGTATATGCACTGGTTAAGGTGCTCAAATAATTTTGTATGTATGTACTACAGTCCAAGGTCACAACATTTGTCCTGACGACTACTTTCAAAGACATTCTCATGTAGGGAGACAGTGAAGGGAAGAGGGGCAGATGGATAGCCAAAATACAGGAATATGAGCTAGAAATAAAGCCTACCAAGCTCATCAAAGGTCAAGGGTTAGCTAAGATATTGTATGAACCTAACTGCCAAGCTCTTGGGATAGATTTAGTCATGGAAAATAGCAGAGATGAAGATCACCAAAGTGGCATCAGAGCATCTGAATAGAAAATTTATGCCAAGTATGAGAGGTCTCAGTGGTATAAAAATGTTGTCCATTATCTCCCATTTTTGAGACGCCCATTGGGACTAGATTCCTCTAAATATAGAAGCTTTAGATTAATTGCCCAAAAGTCCGTTATATCAAATGGCTTACTATATTAGAAGGACCCAGTGGATGTATTGTTGTTGTGTTTAGTAGAAATAAAGAACAATAAGGTGATGGAAGAATCTCATGAAGTATCTTGTGGGGGGAATTATAATTGGAAGAAACCGCACACAAAATCCTCAAGGCCAGATTTTACTGGCCTACGTTCTTCAAATATGTTTATAACAAAGTTAGGAGCTGCCAGAATTGCTAGATGTTTGCTGAAAGATGGAAAATCGCTCCTCTCCCTTTAATTCTTATACATGTGGAAGAGCCCTTCAGACAATGGGGCTTGGATTTTATAGGATATATCAACCCACCATCCAGTGACCAACACAGGTGGATATTAATAGCTACTGATTACTTTACCAAGTGGGTTGAGGCTATTCCAACTAGGAATGCTACTGATTCAGTGGTGATAAAGTTTATGGAGGAGAGCATAATGTATCGCTTTGGGTTTCCTTTCAAAATCATCACTGATAATGCACAGGTCTTCAAATCTACCAAGTTCACCAACTTCTACCACAAATTCATCATCATTATTGGGCACTCCACTACATACTTCCCTCAAGGGAACGACTTGGTTGAATCCTCTAATAAGATGGTGATAACAATATTGATGAAAATCATTGCTAAAAACAAAAGGAACTGTGATTCTCAGTTGAAATTTGCTTTATGGGCCAACAGGGTAACACCCAAGAGATCCACTGGGGTATCACCTTTTGAGTTGGTATATGGAAAGGTTGTTGTTTTCCCTATACAATTAGCAATTCCTATGTCAAAGCTATTACAAGAAGCTGAGGAGGAGCCAAGTGCACTAACAAGAAGAATAAATTAGCTGGTGGAACTTCAAGAGAGTAGAAAGTAGGTGGAGACCAGACTATTCGATTATCAGCAAAAGATGAAGTTGTTGTTCGACAAAAAAGCTAAGGACATACCTTTTCAGAAGGGAGATTTAGTTCTCAGGTGGGATGTGAGATGAGAAGACAAAGGAAAACATGGGAAATTTGATTCACTCTGGTTAGGCCCCTTCAATATCACACAAGAAAGGGGAAACAACACCTACATGCTTGAAAACCTGGATGGTGAACTACTGGAACTTCCGGTAAATGGTCAATTCCTAAAATTTTATTTTCAAAATTAGAGATAACTTTCTCTGGCTCATTGTAAATATCCGGTTTGTGTTGTGAAAATTGTTATTTGAATTTTCAGTTTATTGCCAAATAAGTCCCTTTTCACAAAATGATATTTTGTTTAAGAATAACCCCGTGCCCAATGGAAGGAAAGGCTACTGGTCTATAGGTCCTCAGCACCTTACTAACAAGGAACTATCTCCAATTGGAGCCAATTTTGTCACTCACTGCATTGGGGGTTTCAATATGACTTCATTGTTCAAGGATAAGTGGAATTTGGAACCCATGTCTCAAGCCACAAAAGATCCCATAGATGTATCAACCCCACTCCAAGGCTCCATGCTCGGGAAGAGCTTTCCAACGATATATAGAAGTCTAAAAGTGGACTTCCAGAGCTAAAGTTAGAGCCCATGGAAGGACCCCTATGAAGGGCCCAACAAATGAAAAATTGGCTAAGTGTTGGGAAATAATCGCAATCGGGACAGAAGGAGCCCATCGCATATCGGCCATCGACGAAGGAAAAGGGCCAAAGGCTTAAGACTTATCGATGGTTTGGGGAGGCCGATTGCGATTTGCGATATCACATCTCGCACATTGACCATCGATGAGTTACAAAGGACAAGGACCGTGGCGAGGGGCTGATTTGCGATATAAACCAAAATCGCCGAGAGGGCCGATTCTCAAAATTCAAGGGAAAGTATAAAAAAAAAGGCCCCGATCGGCCTTTTTTCTCTCCTCCAGGGGGCCACACAGTAGCCTCTGATTGGCTCGTTGAACTAACATGCCAGTTGATGTAAGCAGTGACGTGGCAGGTATGGAAGATGACATGGTAGGCGGACATATGCCATTCATTTTTGGCACTTTGAGGGGTCTTATGAGGCTGTTTCCAGGGGCCATGTGGCATCACTCATTGGGCAACATTTGGCAGTGATAACATCAACAGTAACATCACCAAGATATCAAAGATCGTAGGAGAATAGGGGGAAAGATTCAAAGGCTATGACACGAGGCTGATTGCGATATGAAATATTTTCCTCCGGACACGATAAAATATTAAAATTGGGTTTATAAAGACCCTGCGCCCGGACTAGAGGCCCGCTCCACTAGTTAAGGGGAAAATTGAAAAGGCTCGTTTCATCCATTGTAGAGGAAAAGGCCCGCAACTATGTAATTTCACTGATAAACAAAGAAGGTTGCTCAACCACCGCATCGGGGCATTGAAGACATAGTACAAAGTTTTAAAGGTGAGGTGGGTCAGCAGCCAATGGATCACTATAAGAAGGTGGACATTCAAGAAGAAGAATGGGCCGATTCAGAGAAAGGATGCTGACACATGGGTCTGAAAATCGAAAGTAGTGGCAGAAAAGACAGAGGGATGTAAGACAATGCAGGGGGGCCATACTCTATGCCATGACAACACCAACATACTGATATGATCACAGGATGGGCTAGAAAATCCCTGGTTCTTTTTCCTTCAGGTCCATTTATTTTTTTGTACTAAAACATGTCACCCATCCTAAAGCATTCAACTCTGTAATATTTTTGGGCCATAGAGCCATTTAAGGTTGATATAGCTAGTCTATCAGACAGAGGAATAGGGACATTAGATATTTCATGTAATTAATGCTCTTGCTCCTCTTCCCAGATAAATAGAAGAATGCTAGACTTAGATGGGGTTCAAAAATTTTAGGAAAAACACTGCATGTATAATTTCAGACTGTATTTCCTTTGTAATATAGGTCTTTCAGAATATCAATGAAACTGTGGTGATTCCATCTTCAAAGGATTACAGTATGTGTTCCCCTCTGTTTTACTCATTAAAATGTTCATGCTTCTTCAGTTGATTTATGTAGTTATTGTTGCTAGATATGTTTCAAGCTCTCTTATAGATTCGTTGGTAAGTTGTATGTTAATGCAAATGCCTGTTACCATCCCACATATTCATTTGTCTTGACATTGTTTATGTATATGCCTATGAGGATCATTGCGATTATATCTTTAAATGTGCAACATATGAATCATAGCCTTCAGTCCTTCCTTTAGACCTCATTTCCGCTTGTAACCCAAATAACATAGAAATCCTTACGGCCTCGAGCTCTTTGTGTTCAACATTGAATTCTTGAGGTCTTAAGCTCTATGTGATGAGTTTCTCTCCTCTAGTATCCTCTTTTGCCAACTCTATTAAATATTATTAAGCTTTAATACCTTGAATCTCTCGGCCTCCACTCTTTTGATGATTATTTCCAAGATCTGAATTTTTGAAGAAGTATTTGAAATCCATGTTTCATTCCTTTGGATTAATGAACCAACCTATTTCCTATATACATATGAACCTATAGAACCATAAGGGTTTTCTCCATCATATTCAAATATTTTGAGACACACCATTTTAGATGTGCCCAGGCACTGGTCTTGAAGCAATCCAACAATGTCTCTGCGAGATACAATAGACATTATCAATCTTCTCTCTCTGTTTAAAAATTTCCCGCATCAAAATAATGGGTTTCCATTTTTGAAGGATTCTCAATCTGTTAATCTCGGTGGAACATCATGTACAATCAATTATTTCGATCAACCCCTAGTTTTGGGCAGTCATGACTCCCATGCTTCCATATGTCGTGACGAATTCCCAAGCACATCATGTGATTTTTTGTTTTCTGATGAAGACTCCAAATCAGATCTAGTATGTGCTCCGATCAAAGAAGCTGTCCATATCGAAACTTCCTTTCCACCTCACTTTCCTTTGTGTCCTACCATTCACAACGCATCTACATGCAGCGAAGATGCTCCATGTTCTCTTGCTTCTTCATCCGACGAGATATCTCCTCGATTGACACAAGACAGTGAGGCTATCCATGATAAAATCGAAAACAATCTAATCGCACAAGAATCCTCCCACCCCTCATGATCTCTTATGTTGCATGAAGACAACTCATCAAACTGACTTGCTCATGCAAGCTCACCAATTCATTTATCTTTTCATGTACCATCATAAGGACCTCCTCAATTGAGAAATTCGATTGTTGTTGAAACCTGTGACAGAGGTAGCTACCATCCGAAAAGTAGTTTTGAAATTAGTAGTAGCAGCCACCCTCAAGCCATGTGTGATCTGGTCCAAGTTTCAAAACGAAATTCTACAATTCTGGAATGTTTCGGGATGTGCTGGGGAGATGAGGAAATTTAACGTTCGGTGATGGTTATGTCAGGACTTCGCAACTATGGTAAGCCCCTCGAACATAGTCAGATCTAGTTTCTCACACACAATTTATCTATCTGCATGGTTGAACTCGATGTGAATTAATGTGTAAAAAATGTTTGGTATTCCAGGTGTGATTTTTCCATTTTAAAAAATTTCACATATCATTGAATTCATGAATCTATTACAACGCATCCATCTTCATGAAAATCTCTCACATCAAACTTGTGTTAGGAATGTTCATCTCTCATAAAGTCATGGAATTGTGAAGTTGATCATCTCAAAGACTATCTTTGCCCACAGTCATACTTATCGAATTTCACTCTTCATGGTAAGCTCCTCGACCTTCTTGCAAATCTTGTACTGCAAATATTTCCTCTCATCACACTAGAAATATCCCTGTGTGATGATGAATGCATGAGCTATGACATGAATCAATTTCCATTGCATTCGCCATGCCTCAATTGGTTCCATGCATTCTCGGTGCTAGCATACTTCTTAGATTCTTGTGATGGCTACGATGCTTACGCAATTGGTCACTAGTTGCAGGTAGGTGGTCTGTCATATCTAGCTCACAACAAACTTGGTTTGATTATTCAGACTGTTCGCAAGATTATTCATATGGATTTTTCTTTGTTCATTAGAAACCGGGAATCCGATGTCTCAATTAGCTCATCTGATCATTGCTCCGTCTTGGGTGACTATCATTCGGCTTATCATTTTCCCATCAACACATCCGATGATAGTGGCTTCATGCTCTCTGTTATTCACTTTTTAACCTCTCTCTCTTTAGACTTATATCAAGCAGGTGAGGCACTTTAGCCTTCGCTAATGGATATGGCAAGTTTGCAATGTCTTAGCATGACCATCAAAAATTATCATATCTATGTTTCTTTACAAGATTCCTACCGTGATCCCGTCTCTCTAATCAAAAATTTATCCTTTCAAAGATCATGAGGCTTTCTAGAAATCCATCATGAATTTTACAATCTAATCGTTGAATGGCTGGAACAATATTACTTGGCAACCTATGTTTCAGACAACAAGTTTCAATCCTTCCTCGTGCTTGCTAAGAAGCTCGGTGCAGACAAGGACGCACCCACAAGAGGCTTCTGAGGTTTTTTGAAAAATGGTATACATCAAATAGGCAAGCATGTGCATTGGGTAAAAGTAGTGGTTATGACACATCTCTCTGCCCACAGGCAAGACCTTCCTTCCCGTGTGTAAGATTTTCAAGTTTCTATATTTTCTGTTGAACATCACTTTTTATCTGTTTTAATCGTTCATATCTTTGTGCATGCAAGTCAGGAACGACTATAATGGCTTCACTGGAAAGCTCATTACACATAACCCCAACCGGCCAACTGTTAGGATAGGAGTAGGATTATTTGTGTCTTAGTTTTCATTTTGTTGCACTCGTCTTGCACTTGTTCCCTATAGTTCCTCCTGGTTGTCTTATTCTCGTTGTACAACATGTTCGCTTTAGTGATTTTTTTGTCTTGTCTTTTGATTTTCGTTTCATGGTTCTGTGTCTAATTTCTTTTTCCTTTTTTTCCTTCCTTGTTCATCTTTCATTTTTTTTCACTACGTGAATAAGTGTTGTGCCTGGACCTGCATCTTGGCTTCTGAATGTGTGTGGTTGAAGTTAAAAGAGTCTTGTGACACTACAACCCTTGGCTAGTCGTGTGTATATCTTCCTTATGTTTGGTTGTAACTTTTGGTCGATGAAGTCTTGACATAAAATGTGATCCATCCGTAAGGAGAGATTTGGTCAAACCATGAACCTATGTCTAGTCTGGGAAACCTCACTCTAGTACTTTGTCTTCTGCTTTGGTGTGTTCAAGATTATCCGACTAGTAGAAACAGAGAAGGGGAAAATCGAAACGAGAAAACCTGAATCAAATGTATTTACATGGTTCTCTAAAGGAACAACCTCGCCTACTCTCAATAAGTCGGTATCCCTCTTCCACCCCAAAAATAAATAAGTTCCTGTGCACAGTTCTCTTTAAAAAATAACAAAGACGAAAGAAGAGAAAGGTTTCTTGCGCAGAGAGGTGAAGAAAGCAACTCCACCAGGGTATTGACTAAGATCGATGGTAGTGGAGAAATTCTTGTGTTCCTGCGTGACTCTGTTGGGGTATTGTACAAGCCTATTGGTAGCAGAGCAACACCAAAGATGAAAAACTTTACTCTAAAAATGTTAAGCTTGACAACCAAACTACCCTTCCCAATTCGAAACATTTTGATCTAGGTGAATCTTATGTTGTGCTCAACTACGTTGGTACAAGGTGAACCATGTCTATCCATGGGGTAAGTGTGGAAGCTGAAGTAATTTGTACGATGAATTATTACTCCCCGAAAGACCAAGGCGCTACACTATAAAATGAACCAAAACAGAGAAGCTGGAATTCAACCAACGTGTGAATAAGTGTTGTAGCGACTACAACACCCTCCAAAATTTTGGCTTGTACTCAAATTTCAGAGCCTACTGTGGATCCTGTGATCAATCGTACCTTAGTCACTTATTGGTAAGCAATGGTCTCAAGCTCCCCTTTTCTATCTTAAGGGTCGTTCACGCTTTTATCTTTCTACAGTATTGTCATGTTTGGGGATGGGGATTATCGATTTTTATGCAAAGAGAATTTTGTTTTTTCTTCAAGGGGAAATCTTCCCAGCCTCCCTTACATTCAAAACTACATAGTGGTTTTCTCCAGTGTCTTTCCCTCAGATGGGACCCACTATCTCTAGAAACTGCGTAGTTTTGTCCCTCAGTTGCCTAGTCTGCCTTGCATCCTGAAATTGCGTAGATGTGTCCTTCAACTACTCAGCCTACCTTGCATCTTAAAACTCCTCATATGTGTCTTCCTAGGGCCTCATCCTGCAGTAGTGTCTTTCATCCTAAAACTATGTAGTTTTAAACCTTAGCTGCTCAGTCTACCTTGCATCCTGAAACTGTGCAGATGTGTCCTCCCAGGGCCTCATCCCACAGTAGTCACTGCCCACTGAAATTGCGCAGATGTGTCTCTCAGTGATCACAAGAAGGATGACATGCTATAGGACTCTTAAGGAGTTGAGGAAGAAGATAAGCAAACAAAGGAACTGAAGGTATGATAGAAGATCGGGATTGCATCAAGACTCCATATGATGCACAATCCTTGTAGGGTAGGTATGAAGAACAAAGTACATCTTTATAAATACACCTCTTAGTGTAGCTTGAAGGACTACTTATCATTGTAATATCATTCTGTCTTCAATGGCATGCATAGTTGCAAGCACAGAAAGTCATTCCATGTGTTTCCTCTATGTGTCTTTCTCCCTTTCGCTTGCTCAACCAATTGCCATCTTTTGGCATGTTGGTTTCTTTTTCATTCTTGCGATCTTGTTTTGGTGATTTCAAAGGTTTGTCTTTATGTGTTTGGGTTGTCCTAGCTATGTGAATATTCGTTGTACTCACACACAAATTTTTAAGAACTGTCACACAAGTGTCGTCATGGTCATCCAAAGGTCTATCCCAACTGTCACGCTTGTCACTTTCGACTCTACACAGTCCCACAGAGGGTCATGCTTTTCTATGTTGTTCCAGTGGTCATTTTTGCCATATTATCGAAGTATGCTAAGTGTGTGATCACAGTGTCGAGTCCTCACAAGTTCACTTGCCTCTCACACTTAGCCATTTTCCTCAAAATCTCTCCGATTTAACAACTTCACTTCACCGGACCCCAACTGAGATGCACTGAACAGTCTTAGTCATTAGTGGTATTTCTATGCTGCTAGGAACTACACAGTTGTTGAGGTTGTCCCTCGGTTCAATTTCACTGCGCAATCCCATAAGTGAGCAACTTGTCTTCCTTCCCGTAACTGTACAGAAACTGCCTCATTTCCTATCTAAACTATACACCTCTCAAGATCAGTCATCAAGGCTTCTTCATATTTTCTAGGACCCCACATTGTGTATAGACTTGAGCCTACACTGCCCTCATAAATTTCACAAAGGTGTCCTCCCAGTGACCTCCCTCAACCAGGACTCACTGCTCTCAAAAACTGCGCAAAATTTTCCTCTGGTATCTCTGCTCTCCTGCATTGTCTTTCCTCTTGAAACTATGTAGAGGTGTCCCTTAGGGTCCCACCTTGCAGCTGTCACTGGTGACCTCAACTGCGCAATCCTACCTCCCAGTGATCACTGCGTATTTTTTCCTGATAGTGCATACTGTGCCACAGATTTCTTCAACCAAGCCTGAACTGTCCCCTATGTAGTCTGAGTGTCTAGTCCACCTCCCTGTCACCTGGAACTATGAATTGTGTAGTTGTTGAGCCCTCTTCGATGCTTGTCATCTGTCCCGGGCTCGGAACACAAAAGACAATGCATGCATCTTAGACTAGGAGGTCTTGGATTTGATGTCGTCCCATAATGAGTGAATTGCAGGAACAAGTACACTGATGGATCATGGAAAGACGATGAAAGGGATGAAGAGGGAGCCAAAATGCTAGAAGACTTACTTGCAGCCAAACGGGGGAGAGAGGAATGTCCAAGAGCAAGTGAAAGGAACACATGCACACAACATTCTTGGTAGACAAAGACCATTTAGGAGCCCACAGCATCAAGCCATATAGAAAAGAAGACAAAGCACACTTGAGAGTACATCCATCACTTAGCAGCACAACAACTTGACATGGACACCACAACCAGCCAGTACATGTCAGCAGTGTCATGTCAATTTGTGTCAAGAGTTTTCAAGGCCACATCACTACTATGGGCCATATCTATTGTAACAAAATGCAATGTAAAGTGGACGTCCAATGGAAACACACATGAAGATGAAGAGTCATGTCAGTTGAAAAGTCATAGGAAGTTTAACATTCATGAGGGAATTCCAAGAGTCACAAGGATCAAGCATCAACCTTGGCTATATATATCCCTCCCATTGTATGAGCAAGGACTTTTCACATTGGCTCCTCCCACATAGCCTTGAGAGTAGACAGTCAGTTCTTTGAGGAGTGAGTAGTGGCTCCAACGTCCCACCACTAGGACTAGTGATGTATGGTGTACAAATGTGTCTTGGGATTTTTTCTTAATACAGAAGCCTATTAAGGCCATCACATTTTCATCCATGTTTTGTAAATGTTTGTAAGACTATTCTTTCGAAATTTGTAATGCATGTTTGTTTCACCTGTACTAAGATAGTCAAACTACTTTAGTTGTTTTAGTACTTACATTGTTGGGAATGTGGTGTACTAGTTATCATCATTGTCTCATCCATGTGAACTACTTCGCGGGATACTAGACAGACCATTCTTGTGTACTGGTTATCATTGTTTTCACATCCTTGTGGACTACTCCATGGGATACTCGACAGACCATCTTTGTTTTATAGTTGTAACGATCTTCACATCCATGTGGACTACTTCATTGGGTGGTGTACGTGTTGTCCCCTTCACGTCAGTTTTAACGACCGTCCCATCCGTGTGGACTACTCCTCTGGGTGGTGTATGTGCTGTCCCCTACACTTCGATTTTAACGACTACTACATCCCATGTGTACTATTCTGCTGGATTCCAGACAAACCTTTCCAATTCGCGTGTGTCTCTTCTTGGGTGGTACTATTACCTCTCATTTAGAGGCTCACTTTACTCTCCCGTTTGGGGTAAGAGAACCGAGACACAAGTTACATTACGCACTCACCGAGCACACTTACCTTATTGTTTGAAGATGCCAGTGCAATTCTCTTATGTGTTGACATCTATAGCCAAGGCATATCTCTAATTATATAGCAACTAGGACTTTATACTGAATGGGACTCCTACACCAAACAGTGTGAGGTCTAGTTGGGACTTCATACTGGGGAGATCCCCTGAATGTTGGTAGGTCCAGCACTGTCAATAGGCCCTTATCCCATTTTTGAACTAAGTCACTGATTTCAAAAAATTTATCACTTACTAAACTTGTATCAATTGAAGATTTTACCAATTTCTGGTGATGAGCATGAGTTTGTTTGGCTTTATCTCTTTCTTCCTCTAACTTTAAAATTTGAGACATTCTTAATTGTAAAGCAGAGCTAGGTTTTTCTTCTATAGATTGCACTAGGGTTAGTGAAGGAAGAGATAGATTAGGAGGTAAAATAGATTCTTTTCTATACACTAAGCGATAGGGAGATTTTCCTAAAGTGATTTTATGAGTAATTTTTGCAGCCCATAGGGAAAAGACTAGATCTTTGTGCCAATTCTTTTGATTTTGGTCAATAGTTCGCTTAATGATCCTTATGAGATTTTTATTGGTAGATTCTTCTAAGACATTTCCCTGAGGATAGTAGTTTGCAGAATATTTGAGTTTAAAACCTCTCTTGAATGAAAATTCAGTAATAGCATTTCCATAAAAATAAGATTCATTTTCAAATACAAGGGCAAAAGGAAGGCCAAACCTAGTGATTATAAATTGATCAACAAAGTTGATTATAGTTTCAAAATTGACCACCTTGAGAGGTATTTCTTCCACCCACTTGGTGAAATAGTCCATAGCAGTCAAAATGTACTTATGTTGTTTAGAAGAGTGAGGAATGATCTCACCTATAATATCCAATCCCCATTGCTCAAAGGGTTGCTCAATGTTAACTGGCTATAAAGGCAAGGTTGGTTTCTTTTCCCTCCCTGAAGCTGTTTGGCAGACTTTACATTTTCTAACATAAGCATGAGCATCTTTGAATAGAGTTGGCCAATAGTAACCAACATGTAATATCTTATGAGCAATAGTGTCCCCGCTATAATGTCCACCAGCTGGTCCATCGTGTAGTTCCTGTAACACTTTTTCTACTTCAGGTTTCTCTAGACATATTAGTAAAAATGAATCATAATTTCTTCTAAACAAGAAATTATTGACAAGTTGATATTGATTAGATTTAATCCTCAAAGCTCTCTTTCTTTTGTAATTGAGTTCTACTAGAACATAATCATTTTTTAAATAAAAATTAAATCAACATACTAAGATTCAATTTCAACAAGGAATACCTATGAAATTTGAACGTTATTACCTGAATCTTCATCAGTTGAAGTGTCAAAAGCTCTAGTTATTGACCTGTAAAAACCTTGACCTCTTACTATTTTAGTTGGATTTATCTCTAGATCATATTCTTGTAGGGCAGTAACCCAATTAGCCCTATTTTGTCCTAATTCCTTTTGGATAATAATTTATCTGATCGTAGGGAAAGGAACAATTACTTTCGTATGTGATTTTAGGAGGAAAGGTCTAAAATGCTTTATTGACATAAAAACTACAAAATCTTGTTTTTCAATTTCTGGATATTTTAGCTCATCTCCTTGTCGATTTGAGCTAAATAACACAATGGGAGCTTCAACTTGTTTTTCATTGGGTTGGGTCAACATTGCTACATAGGATTGTTTAGAAGCAAAAGTGTATATAACAAATTCTTAAAAGAAAACGGGTGTTGATAATCAGGGAGCATCTATGATGGCTTGCTTTATTGAGTTAAAAGTATTTCTTTCAGTTTGTCCCCATTCATAGACTTCTTTGTTTTTTTATCATGGTATGTAAGGAATATATAATTTGTGAAAAATTCGAGACAAATTGTTTGACAAAATTTATCTGTCTAATAAAAGAATGCATGGATGCTTTGTTGTGAGGGAAGTGGATTTCTGATATTGCCTTAATTATTTTAGGATCTATGCAAATTCCTTCCTTGGAAACAATAAAGCCTAGAAGCTTACCTTCACTAACAAAAAAGAATGACTTCCTAGGGTTCAAGGAGATTCCAAATTTTTTGTGCCTTTCAAATATTTGATTTAGGTCATGAAGATGATTACTCCTCTTTTTTTAATAAATTGTAATGTCATCTAAGTACACAACAACTGATTTATTGATCAAACCTTTGAAGGCAATATCCATGGCTCTCTGGAATGTAGCTCTAGCATTAATCAATCCAAAAGGCATCTTTTGATAAGCATATGTTCCCCATTTGGTTCTGAATGTGGTTTTTAGTCTATCTTCAGGATGGACAAGGATTTGATTGTAACCTAAAAAACCATCTAAGAAAGACATCAGTTCAGAACCTGCAACAGACTGCAAAATTTGTTCCATAGGAGGCAAAGGAAAGTTATATTTTCACATGCTTTATTTAAATTCCTAAAATCTATGCAAATTTAAATGTCTCCATTCCTTTTCCTGACTGGCACAAGATTTTAAACCCATTTGGAATGTCTAACCAGGAAAATGATTTTGTCATTGAGTAGCCTATTTAATTCGATCTTGATTTTAGCTTCTAGATTTGGGTGAATCTTCCTAAGTTTTTGTTGAATTGGCTTTACATATGGTAGCATAGGTATGGTGTGTTGAATGATAGATGTGTCATAGGTTTTAATATCATCATAACTCCAAGAAAATACATCCTTGTATCTTTTCAATAGATGTATGAAAGAAGATATTTCATCTGGTGTAAGTCCAAGACCTAAATTGATGTTTTGGGGTTTATGATTCAATCCTAGGTTAACCAATTCAAATCTTCAAGTAGAGCTTTGAAGTTTTCAATTCATCACCTTTTTAAATACATCTTTCAAATCATATGTCTTATAATTTCAGTACGGGCTTAGCCAAATTGTTCTCCTCAGAAGACTTGTTTTTCTTCCTGTCATGCTCATCTTCATCAATGATTTGATTAGAGTAAGACCCTTCAAAAGTTAAAAAGCTTAAGATTTCATTGTCATCATTAAATACACACTAGTTGGTTATGTTATTTGGAATGGAGGGATGAAAAATTAATTCAATTGAAAATCTATCAGGACTAAAATCTTCAGGTGGAATGAGCTTTGAAGCAACATTGGCTAGGAGATCAGCACTATCATTCTATAATCTTGGGATTGGAGCTATATTGAATGCAGTGAAATGGGAAGTTAGATCTTGGATCAAAGATTGATAATGTTTGAGGTGATTAGAAACACAATGGATGTTGTTTCTGACTTTCTTTATGAAAATCTCTAAATCACCAAAAACATTAAGATACTTGACATCAAGACTAATGGCCTTCTGCAAGCCCTATACCAACGCTTCATATTCAGCAATATTGTTGGTGCAAGCGAATTCCAATCTGCAAGAAAGCTTGGTTTTTTCTCCATCAGGGTTTACTAGGATGCAACTAGATCCTACACCATCATTAGATTTTGATCCATCAAAGTAAAGAGTCCAAAACAAATTATCACACTTATTTCCATAATTTTCTACAATATTGATACATCTAGATGAATCTGTTTGAAAAAAATTTCAATTTGAGATGAAATAGAATCAACTAAAAAGGGGGATTTTTGTGCTGGAAATTACCAAATAAAGATTCATGATAATAATTTCCAAGAAAGTTGTTTGTAAATACTACTGGTTCATTTTCCTCATCTAGATCAATCACCGAATACTTCATATGTTTTTCCATATCAACACAAATTTGATTAGGTTTTTCGTTGTAGGGGAGCCAAATATGTGACCAATTAGTTGCAAAATAACCATGTAGTTTCTCATACCAGTCCCTGCTTAAAATAAGACCATAGAATTCAGGGATGTCTACAACCAAGATATCGATTATTTGACAAACTTTCGAATTTGAATATAATCTAATCAAAATAGAATTCATTTCTCCTAAAACTTTGACTTTTGTCTGGTCTAATTGAACAATCTGAACAAAATATTTCTGAGGTGAAATATTTAATTTGAGACAAACTGAATAAGGCATGATATTGGATGATGCACCAGAATCTACTAAATAGTTATGAACATTCTTATTGAAAATTTCAAAAGTCAAGAGAAAAGGAGGAATGTGGGAATTTTATCTATCTCCAATCAAAATAGCATTGGAATAATAAATCTTGTCTGTAGGGACATTTGGAGGTCTTCATTTCCCTTTTGAGGATTTTGTAGTAACAACAGTAAAAGATAATGGAGATGTCAAGACTACATTTAATTCTTTGAGTAAAAAAAATTGTTGTTCTTTTAACTTACTGACCTCATATAAGGAAATGTTGCCTTTGATATTTTTCATGTCCTCCACAATATTATATTCAATTCTATCAGAGATTATCAAAGTATTAGATGATGAGAGAGATTTGGAAGTAGTTAGAGCAGAATCAGAAGATGTAGTAGAAGTCTTTTTAACCGTACCTTTTTCTTTAGTAGAAGGAACAGGGGAATTTTGAGTTTTATTTGATGGAGAAGTATCAATACGTCCCTTACTTCTAGTACTCACTAACAAAGATTCCTCTTCTTCTTTATTTTCTGAAGTGGTCAGAATGAAGTCCCATAAACCATGAGATTCAACTATCTCGTCTTCTTGAGCTTCACCAATAGATAAGGTTGCTTCTTCTTATTCATCATCTTCATTAGATTCTGCATTTGATATATCAGTAGAAGGTTTTGATTGTGATGGCTAATTCCTTTTGAAAGGTTGAAAGGACTTCATTGAAGACTCATCAACCTGTTTCTTCATTTCTATCATCTCATTAGACATTGTCTTCAAAAAAAATTGTAATCCCTCCAAATTGTAAGGATCTTTGGGAGCATTTTTCTTTGGTTCATCCTTAAAAGTCACTTTAGGTTTGCTTTCTTTCTTCAATAGAAAATTTATTGTCAAGGGGAAAAACTCTCTTTTATACATATAGAGCCTCTTTCATGTTATCAAGTTGTAATGTTTTATTAGCTCTATCTATGAACATAGAAATATTTGAAGGACGAGCACTAATGTACCATTTGATTTGCACATTAGTACCAGGTCTGGAAGTGTCTAGGATTTTGTTTAACAATTTGTTAAATCTTGAGTTAAAATCCTTAATTTTTTCATTTAGGTTGGCCCTAAGATTTGAAAAATCATTAATTAAAGTGACAGTTATTCGGTCATCCCCAAATTTTAATAAAAATTGTTCTTCGAACATATCCCAATTTATTATTGATCCAGCAAGAAGAGAGAAATACCAAGACCCTATAGATCCTTATAATGTGTAAGGAAAAAGACAGAAAATACAATCCTCTTCTGAGACCCCATTTAGATTAATCACCAACATGAAATTTTGAAGGTGTTCCTCGGCATTCAGACTATCATTAGGATTAAACTTGGGTAGCCATCTCTATGGATGTTTGGGAAGAGGATGTAATGGTGGAGTCATATAAACTTCCCCTGGGTTGTTCCATGGTCTATTTTCCATTCTGGGAGTACTAGGAACAAAGGAAGTTGCAAATGATGTGGAGGTTGTAGGAGATTGAGCAGTTGAAGAGATTTTTGTTGTAGTGCTGCCAATTACAATAACACCAATTGATTGTGGTTGAGGAATGTGAATGGAAGGAATCAAAGGATGATAAGAGGAAGGTAAAGGGGTAGAGGAAGAAGTGGGATCAACAGAAGGAGTATGAGGTGGAGAGGATGATGTAATCCCACTAGCTGAAGATTGAGTCTCTGGAGTACTTTGAGTGGGTAATGGAAACTCAAAAGGTTTGAATCCAAGTTTCTCACTCTAGGATCTAGTTAACACACTAGAAGACTGTAAGGATGAAGTAACACTTCCTTCCAATAAATCAGATTGAACAAATTTTTCTCCAGAAATGGAAATTCCTTCTAATCTCTCAATCAAAGTCTATACTTCAAGGGGCCATGTAGGTGGTTCTGTAGAAGTTTGGCCAACTAACTTTGGAAGTGTGCTAGGGGATTTAGTGGCTTTTTGAACAACTCCATATCTAGGATTAGGTGATTTGGAATGGGATCTTGAATTTGGTGGTAAATTCGAGGGAGAATGACTCTTAGAATGACCTTTTGATTTAGGATTAGAAATTGTTGCCATTCATAGTCTAATGGTCCTCCTCTTAGCACCAAAAATGTTGAAGGCTCGAAATGTTTGCCTCAACATTGGGGGAAAACCACTCGATCGAGACTTTAGAGCAAAACCTTTTCCATTTCGAATGGTGGCTCTGATTGGATATTATGGGACCAGTTTCCCTTAAAATAAATTATAAGAAATGGATGGAGTATAAGTATAATTCTTTCATATAATTAAAACTGAAAATAACTATTATTTAGACTTATTATCTATCCCAACAAAGCTATTTGTATATGTGATTTAAAAAATATTTCATAAGCAACATGACAATATGGATTATCGTGTGATTATGAGATTAAAACAAAAAATGCTAACTAATTTAATTAAATAACTAATTAAATTAGTTGATAAATTTGTCAAATACATGATATTACATATAATATATAATTCCAATCATACATATCAATAGTGAAAAATGCACGATTGCTATAGCACATATATGATAAAAAAAAAAAATCAGATTTTCATTCAGCTCTTAAACAAAGCAATAATAAATAGATAATAGTACCCAATAATTTGTTACTCTGCTCATGAGAAAATGGTGTTGCTTCAACATTCTATTAAGACTAACTTGAGCTACAATAGTGCAAACAAACGCCTTCTTTCCAAAATTCAAAACCTTTTCTGATTCCAAATGGAGGGGCTTTATAGTTTCAAAATAAAATACAAATATAGAAAATAAAGAAACAACTTGAAGTGGTTTTAACAAACAACGCTAAAATAAACCAAAAGATACATATTTAGAATTTGTTATAACAAATCATCTAGGCCTATGAAGAGGAATGTTCTCCCATTCGTTGTTGAAGCTAATAGATATCTGTCATATTCTTCAATTTGGGTGGAGTCTTCAGTTGAATCTACATATGGTTGATAAATATGGCATCCCTTAATTCTGGAAACATGTGAGTGGTGGTATTGGATAGACATGTGAACATCAACCACTGGTTATGTAGTTTGACTAAAACATACCAATGGCTTTCCAATTCAATTTAGATAGCTAATCAATTATTTCGACTCAATTTTTGGATGATTCCTACCACATTCTAGTGAGCAGCTTGATATCTAGCAGTACTCCCTCGGGTCAGTTTGATATGAGATTCACTTGGAATAAGTTATCACTAATTGTCTCAATGATATTATTAGAGATCTCTTGCATTGAACACTGTTTCTTCTGCATGTTTAAGACAAATCTTGCATTCTCTAAAGACTATTTCCTTGTGTGAATCTTCAATTTTGGGAAGATTAATTATTCTCCGATCAGCATTGTCCTGCCACGTAACAAAACCTTCAATTTTTTCTTCAATATCATCAAAATAACTTGTAAGGTCTGATAATTGATCAATCAGGGAACTAGTTGTATGACACAAATAATGAATAATGGCTAACTTTTGACAAAACACAATTTTTTGTTGAGAAAGGAGAGTATTTAACTCTGTTGCTTCCTTCTTGAATTCTATCAATTCAGGATTAACCTTTAGTTGTTCTATCATTTTTTAAATTCTTGTATCTGAGTTTCTTGGGTCTACAAATTAGTTTCATATTTAACTTTAAGGGCATTAAAAGTGTTCTAGAGTTCAATAAGTTGTCCTTGCCATTAATCAACAATCTTTTGTTTCTCGATCTCAAAACTCAATTCCAACTACAGAATCCTATCTTCCTTTTCCTTCAACAATTGTTGTACTTCAGTGGTTATGTCCATGGTTTCGGAAGCATAGGCTCCCGTGAGCTCAGTGAGTCTTCCTAGTTCCTCTGAAGGGGTGGAAAAAGAGCCTTTCCATACTACTTTGAAAGAAAAATTTCCTAGAACTAAAGCCTGGGACTACTCGATTTTTCTTTTCTTTCTTTGTCTTTTAACAACAACCTTATGCTCAAGAATGTAAAATACGTCAAGTGGAGGAAATCATTCAACCCTTAGTACAACCTCGAAAGTTGGGAAGGCTGGTATAACTTCAATGTCTTCGGTTTCTAAAGGATTGATAGAGGCCTTTACTATGATGAGAGTCTGTTCCAAACTTTTAGAAGTATCTGGGACCTTCTCTTATAAGGGATTCTTCAAAACTTGTGGTTCACTGTCCTTCAAAACCTGGCTATATGGTTCCCAGATTTTCTCAAACTTGGAACTAGGCAAAAGACCTTAAGCTTGAGAAGAGGAGCAAGCACTTGTTTCTTTTGTTTGAGGCATATCTGTAGTTGGTGGGGAACCAACAACTATAACATCATCTTGAACCATCCTTTCTTGAGGAAGCTTTAATGAATTCATAGGAAAATTATCTAGCCTTGCGACTCTGTATTGGATGAATTGAATCAACTCCTCTAGAGTCAACTATTTTGTTGCTTGTCTCATAACCATTGAATAGGTAGAAACTTTTTCAAATAGGTCATCAAAGTTGTCTGGTTCATGAGAAAAATTCATGATGATTGATTGTGCAATAACCTTCTTGACAGATTGATGGGGATCATACTGTCTGTTAGGGATAGTAGGGAAATTGAATTCTAAGATAGAATTAATTTCAATGGATGCATGCCTGAAATTCTCTAAAGTATATATACTACACTAAAGAGGAAAAATGGACCACATCTTCTTATTGCACTGCTTTAGGACTTTTGGAATACCATTTCCAACTGTATGGAATTCTATTTCTCAGGCTAGAAGCTTGTTAGCGATAAAGAGGTAATATATAGGGGTTAGAAAGACTACCAAGGACTCGGACATAGGTAAATAACTCCTCATTGAATTAGTTTCCCACTTGGAGAAAGTCGGCTTTGGCTTCTTGGGAAATCCTAGGTGTTGACTTATCAAAAACGATTTGGTAAATAGGCAGCATTAATCCATGAAATATTTTATAAAAATGAGGCTGATACTTTGAGGCCCAAAGAATATCGTGATAGATATGGATAGAGGTCGAGTCTTGTAAGGTCCAATGCCAACCCATAGAGGTGAAATCCATAGTAAAACACAGGGAATCCATTACATAGGCACTCATGTAAAAGGGAGGAATTATAGTTTATGAATCCTTACGCTTACTTATAAAATTCAAGATATGAGTAGCTAGGTTATCAGATAGTATACTTCTTGAATCTAAGATATAACCTTCTAAGGAAACATCAATCAATGGTGTCCATTGATCAGAAAATTTATGTATATTAGAACAAGAAAAGAGTCTACATATCATAGCAATTATTTGGCAATAGGGACCAGCGAGAGAGTCAACTTCATACATATCTGTTTCCTCTGGCTTATGCTTGTTCGGATCTCTTCTCCATGCCCTAATAGGATCTAACGCTTGATCATTTTCACTCATGAATTTCTCGACAAACTGTTTGTTATATTTTCACTGAGGCTATGGAAAATGGCACATTGCACTCAAATCATTGTCATTGAATGACTCAATGACTATATTCTCATCTGTCATGAACTTCCTTTCTGAAATTCTTAAGTTGTCGACGACCCATCAAATCATATATGTATAAGGAAGTATTTTTGGTCAGGCCACAATCCTATGTAAGAATGAATTGGCCACATCATTGTAAGTTGTATTGGAGACTGATGTAGAATCCTTAGCTGTAATTGTTCTTTGCGTGACCCTCGACCCTTCATCCAGCATCTAAAGAACAAAATGTGTTGGAAATTAATCCAGGCATATCGACGTTTTCAATTGGAGGAGCGGCCAATAGTTGTTGAACAACAAGTTCCTTCTTTGCTTTTGTTTCTTTAGACATTTCTTCATAATTACGCTTGTTGGGACTAGGTTGTAATGAAAAACACAGGTATGAGCGATAACCTCTTCACCTGAAAGATCTAGTGCAAATAAGGAATTTCACATGACAATCTATGTCTTTAAGAAAGAATTATGATATAATCAAACTGCAATGAATGAGGATGATTATAATCTCAAAAACCATAAATTCACCACTTTCAAATATTAAATTCCAGAACGTGAATTCATGTGGGTTTGCACACATCAATGTATCGAAAGAAAAATATCGAAGAAATCAATTGGAGATGCATTAGAAAGTTATGATATTAGTAACTTCCAATAAATCATATTTGAAGAAGTAACGACTATAAGTAGAGGCGAGAATTGATATCAAGGTTTTTATATCAGTGAAGGCATATCGGAAGTTTAAAGTGCAAGCTCCTAATATGAAGGTCCCGATATAGCTGCAAATGGGAATATCATAGGTTTCATGATATCGAAGGAGAAGGATACCAGAGATGTCGGATATTGGAGGAGGTAGGTATTGGAACTGGGAGATATCAGAGATAGTGGATATCAGAGGTTTCGTAAGTGGCACACTTAGAAAGTTACGATATTGTGAAGGTCTGATATGCCAAGCGACAGTTGTGGGGTCAACAGCTCTTATAATACTCATTTAAAAAGGGTGTGTGACTTGTATTATCCTTTTAGAAAAACCTTTTTAATGAATAAAGTAATGGTCGAGGAAGCTTTATCAAAAAATGGCTTTATCATAACTTTCTCAAAAGGAAAGTTATGATATTATAAGAGTCTAATAAATATCTTCCGATAATGCATCAATTTTGTAATAAGAGGGCCTATCAGGATTTTGATTTATCATAATATTATAAGGGTTGGGCCTCCGATACTTGATTTCCGATGAGGGAAACTTTCAAGCCTAAGAGATTTTATAACAAACTTTAAAAAATGTCCTATCTTTATTGAAAACTAAAAAGTTTTATTAACATGAAAGAAGGGTCCCCATTATTTATTATATAATTAAAATTAAAAAATGGGGGGTTGTTGAATACTACAACAGGAACTAATAACTCAACCCATAGCCAAAGGAACATGAGCACCAATCAGAAAACAAGGATAAAACCCACAACACCATGGTTATCTAGGAAATGACAAGGCTAGGAAAAACCACTATTAATCCAGGCAATCCTCCATGCCAATAACAGATCAAAACCAAGAAACCACATGCATGTGCCATGCATGCCAAAACTAGCAAGGAAATCATACATGCAACTCATTACCTACAAGAAAAACCCATTGTAGCTATTGATCCCCATGTCCTCTTGCACTTTTGTACTTTTCCTTTGCCTTATTGCTCCAAAACCCAAGTATGCCACATTCCTGCAAGAGTGCTCCAAGAAAACTCGAAGTGTCCAAGATATGAGAGAGACAATAGAACAAGAGTGTTGAATACTGAACTAACAAAAGCTATCATTGTCAAAAGTTGTGTAGTGATCCTCAAAAGCCCTTTTATTGATGAGGCCTCTATTTTCTTCATCTTCCATTATTTTCCTTCAATTTCATCCTCACATGCAACCTGTTACCTTTCACCTTCCTTTTCTCCTATTTTCCATTATTTTCATAAATAAATTGCCAATAAATGTCTCATGCCTTTCTAAAGCCTTTGCCAATTTCCATAGCCATTAATTAATCATAAATGATTCTCGTCACTATGTTTTTTTCCCAACATTCATCTTGGAATACATGTCCCATGATCTTGTTTATTATTTTTCCTTTATTAACTCTATTACATGTATTTTTAACGTCAGACTGTTACATCAATTGTAAGCATAGTTTGTCTCCCATGTTGAAGGACTTCCTTGTTCTTTGTTTCTCATCCCCTTTAAGATCCTCCCTCACTCCTCCTTTCCATTGGTGAAGGTTACAAATATCTAAAGCAATTTTCAAATGGGGACTTACTCATAGAAGTGTGGACTACTCTATTATAAGAGCATTCAAAATATATGATATTTTTATCTGATTATAGCCCTTCATAAGCTACAACAATATCTCATTGACTACTATCTACCCATTTGTCTATGGATGGAATTCCATAGACCTATTCAAATTCCTATCCATCTTCTTCCACAATGTAGTCCAAAATTCACTAATAAATATTGTTTCCATATCTAAAATGATGCTCCTTGGTATCTCAAAGTGCACCTAGACCTATCCAAACAATATGTTCATTTATTCTTTCCCACTAATGGTATTTTTATATAACATTATAACACACATGTTACTAAACCTATTAACCACCACAAACATGTATTTATGTCTGTTATAGACATATTTGGGCACTGCAAACCCAATCACATATGTCCATAAACCAAGGGCTTATAAACCCCTAAAAGTGTTGTTTCACACCCTAAAGGAACAAGGTCAACTGATTACATCATTTCCTAGAAGTTCTCCCTTAAAAATTGCTCATAACTGGTCAAAACTGGACCATACAGACTGCTCCATGTTGAGGGTGTGATGCATCTCACATGTTACACACGGGGGTTACGATGCATACTGAAAATCCCTTCTGTAGGGTGCGATGAGCAAGAGCAAACAAATGGCAGAAGCAGTTTGCTAGGTGGAAACTCAAAGAATCTTCTAGAAATTGCTCATATGACACTTGCCTCTCTGAATTTTCCCAGGGGTGACTAAGAGATCATGAAATCTCCAAGTGGAACCAAGAACTATCAGTGAAATGACACTAATCAAAATCCCAGAAGCTGACTCACTCTCCTGCAAACATCTATATATGGATCCCTCATCCTAGAGATCCAAAGGATGGAATTTTGTAATTTGTAAGGAAGTGTTGTTGGTTTTATCTTTGAGACATTGTATTGTTGGGTGATCTTGCTTTTTATGAGGTGAAGAGGGCTTTCATGATGGGAGGATGATGCCAGATCAGACAGTTTGGTTGTAATCCTCTCTTCTACTACTTCTATCAATAAAGCTATTTGAGTTTTCCTCCATATACTTGTGTATCTTTGAATCTTGTAGAGATCAGATGTACATTTGTATGGTTAATGTACATCTGATCCTACATTGTTTAAGGCTATAGATCTCTATTCTTTGATGGTATTTTGTTGTTTTGACTCTACAGGTGTTCTTTGAAGCAGGACAAGTGAGAAAGGAGTGGCGAAAGTTATATCAAAGGAGAGAGGAAACAAGCAAGGAGACTAGTGAAAGACTGAGGTTGGTACTCTTTGATTCTCTCTCATCTATCTCTCATAAAGGAAAACACAAGCAACTTTGGTTTGTTTGTTTCTAAGATAGCTACCCATCTTAGTGGGACTAGTAGCTCTGAATGGACACTAGTTTTCCCAATAACAATGTCCCTTCCTAGTTTTTCGTAAACCTCCTACAAAGTCCATTTGAAATTCTTTCCCAAGGACAATTCAATACATGAAAGGGATGATATGGAGCCTATTTCCTATTACTAGGGTTGCTAGTACAAAAAATCATGTATCTTCTTATGAACATATTTACTTGTTCTTTTATCTTGGACCAATACACATACCTCTGTAAGTTGGCCACTATCTTCCCTACAACAAAATTCCCTACAAACTTGGAGATGTGAGGCTCCCTTATTAGTTATAGTCTCTCACCTTTAGTAACACCTAACTTATCCAACCTATAAAGTAACTCATTTTGGAGATGGTAGTGAACTATGTTGTCACCATCATATACATGACTCTCTCTCTGCAACTGTTGAAACACCTCCTTTAAGTCCTCATCCTTTGGATATGCCTATCTCATGTATGCATCATGGGTGGATAAATCCATGTGCATCAGACTTCCCAAAGCTATGATATTTAATGTGGGTAGCCTCAAAATCATGTATACCAACTTGTCTATGTTTTCCTTCGTATTCTTGATCACTAAATGAAGCTACCATAGAAAACCCATCCACTTGTAATTATTTTTTTGGTATAGCTTACTTTGGACATGTATCTGCTATAGTGGTTGATGATCTATGTGGATTTCTATCTCCTTTTACATCAAATAGTATCTTGAGTCCTTCACTACTTTCTTCAGGGAATGGATCTCCTCATCATAGGTAGGGTAGTTGAGAACCGCCCATGAAATAATTCATAATGGTAGCATACATGACTTCCTCCCTGTCTCAAGAAGGCTCCCATAGCATACCTACTCACATGTGTCTGCACTTCAAAGGGTTATTGTAAGTTTGAAAATGCTAGATTTCTTGATTGATCTTTTTCTTAATTCCTCAAAGGTTCTCTACTGGCCTTTTCCCCACTAGAAACTCTTACCACTCATTGTTATGGGGTGGAGTGGTGTTGGTACTTCTAAAAATGAGGCTATCAATTTCCTCACTTATTATGTTCCCCAATGAAACTCTTTATCTTAGAAGCATTTGTAGGAACTCACCACTTCATGATGGCCTCCATCTTCGTAGAATCCATCCTCATCTCTCCTCCACCTACACTTCTTGATATTTTCCACCAGCCGGGTATCTAGCACCTACATCAAATGTAAGATGTGATCCTCCAAAGTAACATTATATATGAGTATATCATCCAAATCGAAAATAACAAATGAATCTATAAATATGCACAGTATATCATTCATCAACCTTAAAAACACAATTACCACATTAAATTGGAAAAACAAAACGAAAAATCACTCATACAAACCTTTCCTAGTTTTGAAGATGGTCTTCCAAGTATCTTCTTCTCTGACTTGAACTTGGTGATATCTAGAGTTTAAGTCTAGCTTGCTAAAGTATTTGTCTTACTAAAATTAGTCTAGCAAAACATTTATCCTGAGTAGGGGGTACATGCTCCTAATTGTATTTTTGTTTAACACCCTATGATCGATACACATCCACCAATTCCTTTTTTGGCATAATAATGATGAGAAACCCACATGGCAAGGTACTTGTTCAAATGATTCCCTATTCTAGCAGTTTTTGTAATTTCTTCTTCGCATCACTTTCTTATATAATGGACTACCTATACAACCCTGTGTTTGGAAACAAGGAGTTTTGCAGAAATTAAAATCTTATGTCATACTTCCCTCTTAAGCAACAACCCTTTTAGGTCCTATAACATAACCTTGTATGCATGTAGCAACTCCTCCAATTTCTATAATTTATATTTCTTAGTATAACCTTCCAAGGATGACTTTTCTTTCACTTAATCTTTTATAAATTGATATTCTCTTAACAATAGTAAACATATTTTTTTCTAGAATTTTTCTATTTCTTGTCTTGGTTATAACTTACTAGAGAAATTTTGGACTTTCCCTTTTGTGCATTTATGGTGAAGGATTTTCCATCATTGGTGAGGTGGTATTGGTTTTCTCTCTGCATGAATATTTCATCCCACATGTACATATAGGGAGTTCCAAACACCACTCCATATACATCAAGGGAAACTACATTTAGTTCTGCTTCATCAATAAAATGAACAATGAAAGTAAATTTTATTTTGTGCTATTTTCTTACCTTCGTTTTTGCATCCTTATTTTCACATCCCAATGGATATGGGCTTGGATGGTTATGAAATTATAATCCCAATTTATTGAAAAAATTTGTTGCAATAAGATTTTCCTATGATCTTGAGTTGAGCATAACATCAAAATTTGTCCTCTTGGCCTGTATCTTTATATGGAAGAGTTTGGTAAGTTCTGTTTTCTTCTTATTGTTGAAGGCTACTTAGATTCACCTCCTTTTAAAGTGATTTACAGAACATATTCTCATTTGTATCTGAGCTTCCTTCCACGTGACTAATTGACTCTATGG
Source organism: Pinus tabuliformis (assembly GCA_031772625.1). Taxonomy (NCBI): domain Eukaryota; kingdom Viridiplantae; phylum Streptophyta; class Pinopsida; order Pinales; family Pinaceae; genus Pinus; species Pinus tabuliformis. The sequence continues at coordinate 833,664,675 of CM062818.1, forward strand.
CCATTAATTTTTTATTCTAAGTATCTTTCTTTTTGTTCTTTGAATTGAGCTCTGGATGCAACTTCCAAAATATTTCCCCTATGTGATTGTCAATGTTACATTTGTTGTTGCGATATTTAAATTGGTGTGTTGAGGTTGCTATATTTTTATCATTTCCCTATTTCCACTTCCTCTTCCCATCCTTGGAAACTTCATGGTGCTATTTTTTCTTTCAACCACTTGAATTCCCTTTCTTTTAGCCTATGTTCTCTAGGTATTATGCTTGTACATAAGACTTGTCCACCAATCTAGGCTTGAACAACGCACTTGTTTCTACAGATGGTTGTGTAGACCCCCTAGAAACTTGAGTACATATACATTCTTTGTGGAGATACCCAACATTATGGCTATATTTCTAAATTTAGTGGTATACTTTTATAAACTCTTCCCTTGCTTCCTAAAGTAATACCACCAGATCCACTAATATTCCACATGCCTAATAAGGTAAAAATGTTGTTTTATGAAGGTTATGAAATCCTCTCACTTAGTCATTAGAGGATATCCCTCCAATGATCTAGGTGGATATTGGTGGCCACCCACCTCTTCTACCTAGACTTCCCAGTCAATTTCATCTGTTTCCTTAATTATAACACAATTTACTATTTTTGACATTTTTCAAGTACTGAACTTCCGGATCCATTTTGAGGCCCTAAATGACAGTTTTTTGGGAAAAACGACAATTGCAATTGCAATCATGTCGATAATTTTATTCCTCGAAGAGATATTTCTAACGAGGTATCGTACGCATCAAACAAAGATAATATGACCAAGTTACGACCTCGAGAAGTTGGTTTCCCAACTAACCCCAACGGGGCCCATAAACTCTTGGTGTTACATCTCCTTGGGTTAGGGTTTTGGTTTTTTAGGGTTTTCTCTTATTGTCCAATAATAAAAAGGCCCTTGAGCCTCATTGTAACTCAGTTCAGAGGCATGTAACCACCACATCTCTTCTCAGAGATAAGCTACCATCGCCCAAGCTAGTTATTTTTCCATTCTGTTTGTAAGCATACTTCAGTATTTTTCTATTAATGAAATGAAGTGTTATTTCTGTTGCATCTCTGTATTTATGGTTATATCTATAATTTGTTTCATTCCTGATTAAATCTAGATTAGTGGTATTAGAGCAGTCTGCTCTTTCTCTATTTTCTTTGCATGTCCCCAACGAGGTTGGGAGATAAGGAGTTAGGGCTCGATCTGGTTGAACCTTTGCAAGATCAGCCTCACAAATCCCAATGACCTCCCATGGCAGATGAAAAGAAAGATTATGGGGTAGGAGATCCTAACAAAATCTTTCTCAAAGAAGCCCTCGAGCGACAAAGGAATGCGATGATGGACAACTTTTCCCAAATCCTTCAGTGACTACGCAAGGGCGACGCATCTACTTCCAACAGCTACTATGGAAGCACCACACCCTTTAAGGTACAAGTTAATTTTGACATTCCCATATTTGAGGGTCAGATAGATGCAGATGTCGTAGATAAATGGTTAAATATGCTAGAAGGATATTTTTTTGTTCATGATTTTTCTAGCCGGGAAAATATCACTTTTGCACTTCTCAAAGCTACCCCCCACGTCAAGGAATGGTGGGAAACCTATTGCGACTAGAAGGATGAAAGTATGGCCTCACTGTTTTCAGTTGTGCCCACTTGGAATTCATTCCACGATGCCATTAAGGATAAGTACTACCCTATCAGAAGCTATGAGGATAAATACATAAAGTGGACCACGCTGCAGCAGGGAAGGGACCAAGACGTGTCGGAGTTTACCAATATTTTTCATACCCTTCGCACAAAGTTGGGTATCAAGGATTTAGAGTGGCATTTGGTACTCAAATACCACGATTTCCTACACATGTACATCCAGGACGAGATATAGTTCCTTGACATCTACTCACTTGGCATGACATACCGATACACTATCAAGATCAAGCAAAAGTGTAAACTAAAGAAGTGAGACTTTGGATTTGCAAATCCGAAGAACAAAGTACAAAGCCAAGGCAAGGTGACCGAAGACAACCTGTCGAAGATACAAGAAAAGAACACCACGACAAAGTCAAAGAAGGACACAGGAAAGTGGTATGAGTTCCATAAGAGCCCCACTCACAACACAAGTGCGCGTCGGACCAAGTAGTCACTGGTGGCCGAGTTGAAGGCTTCATAATCAGATTCATGCTCCACCCCTGAGTTAGAACCTGGAAAGAGGAATGACAAAGGGAAGAAGATTATTGATGTGGATCCCAGCACCACTATTGCCATCACCAAGATCCAGAAGAATGAGCCTGACGATCCAGAGGAGGAGGAGCATCTTTTCCACTCACAAATGTGGGTGAATGGTTCGCCGTTGCAATTCATTGTGACAGTGGTAGCCAAAAGAACCTCATTTCAGCAGAGGTCATGAAGCGGTTGGGCCCATTGACCATACCACACCCGCAGCCATACAACATTAGGTGACTTCACCAAGGATGAGATCTTCAAGCCAGCCAGCAATGTCACCTTCCCTATAGCATCAAGCCCTTCATAGATGAGATATTGTGTGATTTTGTTCCTATCGACGTTTGTGATGTATTATTAGGACAACCATACTTGTGGAAGTGACATGTTGTATATGAGTCTAGACCTCGCTCTGTGATTATTTATTTAGGTGATATATTATACAGGATACAAGAGGTAGCCCCACCTATCGCCACCTCTTTGATCTCTACCAAGAAATGCAGTAAGATCATCTCCCAGACTAGGAAATTTATTTTCTTTCTAGTTTGCTCTCAAAGTAAGGGGAAGATCATAACCACATCGATGGCCCCCGAGAAGGGTTCCTCGAAGCAATAGAAGCAAGTGGATATGGTCATGAAAGAATGCAGGTACATATTCTCCTCACTCACAGGGGTGCCGTTGCACTATCAGGTCAAGCATTTGTTCGATCTAACTTCTAGAGCACCTCTACCCAACAGGCCGATATATCACCACTCCCAAGTACAAGCAACGACATGATCAATATCGGGTGCCACACAAGTTTCAGGTGGGAAACAAAGTTTGGTTACATTTGCAAAAAGAACGCCTTACAAGAGCCCATCGGAAACTCAGACCACTCCGATATGGTCCTTACACCATTACCAAGGTTGTGGGAAACAATGCTTTGGAGCACAACATTCCTCCATTCCTTGGCTTGCATCGAGTGTTCAATGTGGACCGCCCTCAACCATGCTTCCCACCATTACTGGACACATCAGAGATTGTAGAACATCTCACCAGGGACTAGGTTCAACAGAAATTTCCTCACCTCATGGAGGCTCTGCATGCAATGGGGACCATTGCTTCCTAAGGGGGGAGGAATGATCTAGGTGGATATTGGTGGCTACCCACCTATTCCACCTAGACCCCCCAATTAGTTTCATCTATTTCCTTAATTGTAGCATAGTTTACTATTTTTGGTAGTGTTTCATGTCCTGAACTTATAGAGCTGTTTTCAGGCCCTAAACTACGTTTTTTGGGAAAAGCAACAGCTAAAATTGCAATCATGATGACAATCATAGTCCTTAGAGAGATCTTTCCAATAAGGTATCATATGTGTCAAACGAAAATAATATGACTAATTTATGACCCTGAGAAGTTGGCTACCCAACTAACCCCAATGGGATCCATAAACTCTTGGTGTTACATCTCCTCAAGTTAGGGTTTTGGTTATTTAGGGTTTTCTCTTATTGTTCAATAATAAAAAGGCCCTTGAGCCTCATTGTAACTTAGTTCAGTGACATGTAGCCACCACATCTCTTCTCAGAGATAAGCTGCCATCGCCCGAGCTAGTCATTTTTCCATTCTATTTGTAAGCATACTTCAGTATTTTTCTATTAATGAAATGAAGTGTTATTTCTACTGCATCTCTGTATTTATTTTTGAGAATGCAACAAGATGATGGAGCTTAGTGGAAAGAAGTCGCCTTCACTAACTGGGCCCACAGGCTATTTTTGGCACAAAGTCTATTTTTAGACATATGGATCATGGTCTATGAGTTGCAGTATGTTATTTGTCGATGATTGGTCATGTCAGTAAAAATAGATGGACTTCTATTTTTATACATATTGGAAGGTTTCTATTTTTAGACTACCAGGCTAAAAATAGAAAAGTCAAATATTATTGTCTCATAATAATATTTGGACTATAAACATTATCTTATCCTCTTGGAGAACTTCAGTTTGAGCTACAGATGTGGCACATGTAGCTGTCAGAAGGAAATACGCTTTTCTTTTGGGTCAGTTGAGCTATTGCATGCAGGACATCAGTTAGAACTCATGTGGTTGAGTTTGGTGGAGTTGATTGTGGAGTTGATGGAGTTGTGTTCAGTTTGACTTGGTTGAACTAGTTGTATTTTAGTCTAACTAAAGAATACTCTAGTGATGAGTTGTGTGAATTAATTATTAACTCATAAAGCAACTGAAGAATACATTAGTTAACTCAGTGCATGTATAGTTCAGTGGAGATAGGTGTTAGAGGTTGAGATTGCTATCACTTGTGACTATAGTTGTGCATGAGATTTGCACATGCATGGATGGAGATTGCCCATGATGGCTTGCATAGTATACCAAGGGAATTCGTTTTTACAGAGTGAATGATTTCTCTTGCAGATTGCACAGTGGAGGCAAGCAAAGCAGTGGAGGAGATTTGAGCTGTGATTGATCATATCTGAGCTAGTTTTGTGTGTAACAGGTGGAGATAGTATGGAGTACTTGTGAGGAGTATTGTACTATGTATTTTTACATGTTCTATATCATTATATTATACAGATAGTGTGGGGTTTTCAGTTGTATGCTTTCCCCGGGTTACATACTGTGTTAATGTGTGCATGGGATTGATGTTTCATTGTTTTTGATGCTGCTAAATTGATGATCAACATAGAGGAGATTATGTATTGTGCATGTATTCCACAATAGTGTATAATCAGGATAATCTAAGAGAATAAGTACATAATTATTCAAAATTTCTACATGGTATCGAAGCTGTTGATCATCAAATCTATTATTCAGTAAGTGTTTACATCTTATTTCCTCAGGCAGAGTCTGTAATCGGGCCAGGTAGCCTCTGGATTCATCCTTCCTTTAGAAGGTGAGATATCTGGTAAAAGCCCATACAGTCAATCTCTGTATGAGAAATACTTTGTTCTCACAAATTTTAGATCAGAGGCGGTTGAGTTGTTGAGTTGGTGGAATTCAAATTTGCAGCAGTGTTTTCTTGGTATCAACGTGGCAATGTCTTTCAACGGATTGCGATTGGAGTATGCTCTTGAGGGCAGTTCAAACTATATTGCATGGAAGGACAGGATGGAGGCGGTGTTAGATGATAATGGGCTGAAGGATTTCATAGAGGCTGAGGTCCCAAAGCCTACTGATACTGCGCAAGTTGATGCTTGGCAAAATAAGACAGCAAAGTGTCGAAGGATTCTGTTGGAGGGCGTGAAGGATCACATTGTGTCCAGCCTACATGGAAAGTCTTCTCCATACTTGATGTGGAAAGCGTTGACAGATCTATTCCAAAGCAAGAGCGATCAGAGGAAGCTGGCGCTCAAGGATAAACTCAGAAACATTAAATGCGAGAAGAGACAGTATGCCCAAGTATCTCACGAAGTTCACTCAGTGCAGGGATGAGCTGGGAAGTGTGGGGGTGACTGTCGATGATGAGGACTTGGTGAGCTTGGCTCTCCTTAGACTTCCAAAGAGTTGGCATTCCTATCAGGACTCTGTCAATGGTCTGGAGAAATTGCCAAGATGGGAGAGACTTTGGTCAAATCTTGTGTAGGAGGAGATCAGGCGGAATATTAGGGATGGATCTTCATCAAAGGGACCTGATGAAGTAAATTACGTTTTGGCTGCCAAAGCAAAGAAAGGGAAGAATAAGAAAGCTTCTCATTCCAGTGCGAAAGGCAAGAATCAGGATATGTCCAAGGTGAAGTGCTTTCACTATCACCAGCACGTACACTATGCCACTAATTGTCCACAGAAGAAGAAGAACAAGCAAGTTGTTGGATTTGCAGCAAGAGAGGCTCTAGCCTCACAGTTTGAGCTTGATTTTTCATTGATCGCATGCTTGGTTTCAAGTGTGATGGGATCGGTGTGGTTCTTGGACAATGGTGCGTCTTTTCACATGACAGGAGATCGAGATTTATTTTCTGATCTGGAGGAGAAAGATCTTGGAGTGCACATCAAGATGGGCGATGATGGTAGATACAGTGCGACCGGTATCGGTACCATTTCCTTTGAGAGGGAGTCTGGTAAACCCTTCGTATTGAAGGAAGTGATGCATGTTCCAGGATTGAAGAAGAATCTTATCTCCGTGGCGATGTTAGAAGACAAGGGATATGATGTTGTTTTCAACGAGGGAAAGGCTTTCCTGCACAGCAAGACAACTGGAGAAACCCGTAAGATAGGGGTTCGAGTGAGGAACCTTTATCAGTTGCATGTAGATGGCTGCGCATCAATGGCATGCAAGGCAGAAGGATTGGTGAGCCGGGATGATGGCGAGCTGTGGCACAGGAGATTGGGTCACCTTCACGATGGAGCCTTGAAGATATTGCAACAGATAACTACAGGGCTTCCTAAAGGCACTCTTGCGCAGTCAGATCAGTGCAAGGGGTGTACTTTGGGAAATTTTGTGAAAGCCACCTTTCACGAGAAGGATAGTCGCGCCACGACGATCCTTGAGAGAATTCACACAAACGTGTGTGGACCTTTCTCAGTAGCTTCGACAGCAAAGCACAAGTACTATGTGACCTTTGTTGATGATTTCTCTCGAAAGTGCTGGATCTTTTTCATGCAGAAGAAGAACGAGACATACTCAAAGTTTTGTGAGTTCAAAGCACTGGTCAAGAAGGAGTCGGGGAAGAAGGTGAAGGCTCTTAGGAGCCATAATGGTGGTGAATACATCTCTGGCGAGTTCAAGGATTTCTGTAGTGTAGAAGGGATTCGAAGAGAGCTCATATCTCCCCATAACCCACAACAGAACGGGGTTGCTGAGCAAAAGAACAGAATGATTATGGGTGTTGCACGGGCGATGTTGCATGATCAAGGCCTACCCCTTCACTTGTGGGCGGAAGCATGCAATACAGCAGTATATGTGCAGAACCGTTGTCCTCACAGGATACTTGGCATGAGTACACTCGAGGAGACTTATTCTGGTAAGAAGCCTGATCTTTCTCATTTGAGGATTTTTGGTGCTAACATTTACATGCATGTGATGAAGGACGCCAGGAAGAAGTTGGAGCTGACCACAGAGGTTGGGATATTTGTGGGGTACATTGATACGCCCCACAACTATCGTGTGTATTTGCTAGTCAGTGGCAAGACTGTTGTGCGACGAGATATAAAATTTCAGGAGGACAAAGCCATGAAATGTTCACTTGAGAAGGAGCCACACTTGCATGCAGATGAGGAGCTATTAGTTCCTAAAGATGAGCTTCAGGACGTGGATCAGCCACAGGACGAACTTCATGGAGTGGAAGAGACCACTCGTGCAACGCCAACCATCAGAGGGCGAAAGCGCTTGACAGAATCTGAGCGACTGGCTCAATATGCAAAGAAGGTTGTAGGACCACCTATAGCTCAACGTAGACAGAGACAGTGACCTGATCGGTACACTGGATACATGGCTCTTGTGAGCAAATGTGTTGTGACTGAGCCATCCTCTTTCGAGGAAGCTGTGGAGGATCCCGCATGGGTAGATGCCATGGTGGAAGAGTATGATTCGATTGTCAAAAACAGTGCATGGGAGATTGTCCCAAGACCGGAAGGGAAATCAGTGGTGGGTTCGAGATGGATCTACAAAGTTAAGCAGGCAGCTGACGAGAGTGTGGAGAAGTACAAGGCAAGATTTGTTGCCCGAGGCTTTTCACAGATAGAGGGGATCAATTATGAGGAGACCTTTGCACCTGTCGCAAGGTATTCTTCCATACGGACGATTCTTGCTCTCTCAGCGTAGATGGGATGGCACATTCATCAGATGGATGTGAAGACTGCGTTCCTCAATGGAGTCATTGAGGAGGAGGTGTACATTGAGCAGCCCGAAGGTTTTGATATCTTCAGTAGCGAGTTGCATTTGTGTAGGCTCAAGAGAGTGCTATATGGGTTGAAACAAGCACCACGTGCTTGGTACACACGGATAGACAATTATTTCACCGGACTTGGATTCTCCAAGAGTGAGGTAGATCCTAACCTATACCAGATTGTGGTGGAGGGTAAGTTGCTTATCATTGTACTTTATGTAGATGATTTGATTCTAATAGGTGACGAGCTGTTGATACTTTCATGCAAGTATGATCTTGCTAAGGAGTTTGAGATGAAGGACTTGGGCCTCCTTCATTATTTCCTAGGATTGGAAATCTGGCAGCGCAGTGATGGACTATTTGTTTCTCAGGGTAAGTATGCTCGGGAGATACTGGAGAAGTTCAACATGCATGGCTGCAAGCCTGTTGATACTCCTCTTCCTGGAGGTTGGAGGAAGGAGGATGCCACTTCAGCAGAAGAAGTGGATGCCACTGTTTATCGACAGTTGGTGGGGTCGCTTTTGTATCTGGTCAATACACGACCCGATATATGCTATGTTGTTAACCAACTTTCAAGCTATGGTTAAGCCAACCAAGCTCTTCTGGAAGGCAGGCAAGCATGTATTGCATTATTTGAGAGGCACATCGGGATATGGATTGTGGTACAAACAAGAGGATGAGGTGAAGCTATGTGGCTTCACGGATGCAGATTGGGAAAGGAGCCCAACAGAGAGAAAGAGCACATCAGGAGGGATTTTCAGTATCGGGTCGATAGTAGTTTCTTGGTACAGCAGGAAGCAGAGATCTGTGGCACTCAGTTCAGCAGAGGCCGAGTATATGGCAGCAAGTTTGGTTGCATGCGAGGCTATATGGATGAGGAAGATCCTGGTCAGGTTGTTCGGTTCTCACTTGGAGCCTACAGTGATTTATTGTGATAACCAAAGTTGCATTAAACTCTCGGTTAATCCAATATTTCATGATAGATCCAAGCACATTGACATCAGGTACCATCATATCAGAGATTGTGTGCGGCGGAGAGTCATGTTACTTTCATACATTCGAACAGAGGATCAGGATGCTAATATCTTGACGAAGGCGCTCACCAGGAGAAAATTCGAATACCACCGAGGCAAGATAGGGGTTGATGATAATCCATATCTTGTTGAGAGGGAGTGTTGAGAATGCAACAAGATGATGGAGCTTAGTGGAAAGAAGTTGCCTTCACTAAGTGGGCCCGCAGGCTATTTTTGGTGCAAAGTCTATTTTTAGACTATGTCTATTTTTAGACATATGGATCATGGTCTATGAGTTGCAGTATGTTATTTGTGGATGATTGGTCATGTCGGTAAAAATAGATGGACTTCTATTTTTAGACATATGGGCAGGTTTCTATTTTTAGACTGTCAGGCTAAAAATAGAAAAGTCAAATATTATTGTCTCATAATAATATTTGGACTATAAACATTATCTTATCCTCTTGGAGCACTTCAGTTTGAGCTACAGATGTGGCACATGCAGCTGTCAGAAGGAAATACGCTTTTCTTGTGGGTCAGTTGAGCTATTGCATGCAGGACATTAGTTAGAACTCATGTGGTTGAGTTTGGTAGAGTTGATTGTGGAGTTGTGTTCAGTTTGACTTGGTTGAACTAGTTTTATTTTAGTCTAACTAAAGAATACTCTAGTGATGAGTTGTGTGAATTAATTATTAATTAATTCACTAATTATTAACTGATAAAGCAACTGAAGAATACATCAGTTAACTCAGTGCATGTACAGTTTAGTGGAGACATGTGTTAGAGGTTGAGATTGCTATCAGTTGTGACTATAGTTGTGCATGAGATTTGCACATGCATGGATGGAGATTGCCCATGATGGCTTGCGTAGTATACCAAGGGAATTCTTCTTTACAGAGTGAATGATTTCTCTTGCAGATTGCGCAGTGGAGGTAGGCAAAGCAATGGAGGAGATTTGAGCTGTGATTAATCAGATCTGAGCTATTTTTGTGTGTAACAGTTGGAGATAGTACGGAGTACTTGTGAGGAGTATTGTACTATGTATTGTTACATGTTCTCTATCATTATAATATACAGATAATGTGGGGTTTTCAGCTGTATGCTTTCCACAGGTTACATACTGTGTTAATGTGTGCATGCGATTGATGTTTCATTGTTTTTTATGCTGCTAAATTGATCATTAACGTAGAGGAGATTATGTATTGTGCATGTATTCCGCAATAGTGTATAATTGGGATAATCTCTATGAATAAGTACTTAATTATTCAAAATTTCTACATTTATGGTTATATCTGTAATTTGTTGCATTCTTGTTTAATTCTGGATCATCCAACCTCAAGGTCTCCATGTGGCTTTCACACTAGGTTAGGGCATGCCCTCTAATTTCAGCTAGGAAAAAAATATTTTGTTCTTACTCTATGGGATGAACATCATTTATATGATGAAGACTAAAGTAAACTTTTAATTGTTGCAATCAATGATTTAAATTTAGAGCATCAATCCCACCTTAATATGGATTAATGTCAACCTTTTCTTCAATTTTGAATAGGGACTATGAATGGTTCATGAAACTCGAATTGAGTTGATCCCTTTAACACTTTTTCTTACACTCTCTCTCTAGTTCTTATTAATCTACCTATTTTTCCTCTAATTTGAACTTTTCATTAGAGCTCCCATATTTTCTAAATATCCCAAGCTTATTGGTCAAGGATTCCATGAGGAGTTTCACATTATGGTTTATAACTATGATGTGCGCTTCTAGGCATGCAAACCTCTCCTCTACATGATCCTAAGGGTTATTAATAGATTTGTCAGCAATGGTTGGGGGTTTTATGACTTTTTACTTTACTGATATGGATCCCTACAACTCCCATAATATATCGAAAGAAGACTTCTTTGATAGCAATATGATTCGCAAATTACTGTGTATATTCCACTAGACAATTTGTCAGAATAGATTTACTAAAAATATATTAAAAAATCCAAAAATATAAAATATGAGGGTTTATTTCTCCTTAGATTTATGGATATGTTATTTATGTTTTATTGTATACACATGAAATTATAATTATGCAAAAACTAGAGAATAACAAAATAAAACTCACAAACCAAATTAAACATAAGATATAACCTATGAAACCCTTTCGGGAGAAAATCTATTTGGAAGGTAAGGATGCTCCTCTCTTATTCTAAATGGAAAATGGATGCAAGTACAAATAAGTGAGGTTTGTGGCACATGGGATGATATACGATGCAAACCCTCTCTGTTTTCTCTCTCCTTATCTATTCTCAACTACTTTTCTCATAAATGGAACAAAATGAAATCAAATAGAATGGAATCCATTTTCCTCCTAGTGGCCTCATTATAACACAACATGGTAGCCTATTATTGGTCAATTTTGACTCCTTCAACTCGTAACTAGACTTAAAATATCAACATTTCTAGAGTCTTATTCATCGTGATCAAGTGGCTATCCCATTTTCCATAAATAATGAGGTTTAAAGTGGCATCCTCTCAAATCATGGTGGTCAAAACAAGAAGTTCAACTTCTGAGTGGCATAACTTTTGCATACGAACTTTGATTGAGGTGATTCTTGTGTTGTTGGAAAGCTATTTGTGTGTAAAAATATCCTTACGTGTGGAACTTAAGTAGAAAAAAATTGCCCTATAAAAATTCCATTTGATGTATCAAACTTCTTTTAGAAGGTTTCAAATCCCAATTTAACAAACTAGGACCCATCAATAAAAATGATCCTACGAGTTGATTCCTCTACTTCTCCCACTCTAAAAGCGTCAATATGGAAGACAAATAATATAATGATCCAATGTGGATCACTAATGATCATTGAGGAATAAAAATATCGCCTTATTGCATGCCTCTTAGCTAAACCTCATTGAGTGAATTTGGAATGTACTCTCATAGCAATGTGTAACCTCTAAGTAAAAGTATCCCTATATTTTCTTTCTGGGTCATAGAATTAAGTGTTAGTAGCTAGAATTAGGAGCATTTTTCCACCTTTTTTGATGATATCTTGGAAATTTCTTTACAACCTCATTAACAATACATGCATTGATAAAAGGGTGTGTTAATTGTGTTGACACGTACTATAATCAATGTGTCAAATTGTTCCATAATCAAAATAGAAGGATATTGTTAAACATATAACATATAATAAAAGTTAATAAATTCGATAATTTGAATATAAAGACCCTTACATTATAAGATTTATTTACATAATTTAACTTTCATGTGGCATTAGGCAAACTATCAAAAACATGTACAAATCAATAGATTTAAAATTTCCATTTAAAATTAAGAATATCAATCCTATCATATCAATTTCCTTACAATTTCAAAGATTACATTCAAAACTTGAATTTCATAATACTAACAAAACTTAATAAACTGATAAACTCAAACACTTTTATATCGCTATGGTAGTATAAGTTTGCTTCACACTTTTACAAGATATCAATATGTGTTAAAGTTCAATGTTTCTTTCAAAAGCTCAATTCTAGAACAGGCATCGTTGGTCCCAGCCAAAACGTAGTCCACAACAGAAATGGAAAACGTTCCCATTGAATAATCTGTTCAGTAGCTTGACTTGACAACTAGGTCACTTGGGAGGTGGCAAAACATTTACAGGCATGGGCTGGGAGATGGTGATGAGACATTCCATCAAGTAACTACGGGACCAGATTCATTCTAAATGTTGATTCCCTTACAACTGCCCAAATACAGACCAGATACCAAGAAGAATTTAACTTGAATGGCGAACATTGTGGAGGAGTTGCGCATGCACCGGTAGCAGGAGGATGCGTAATGTCCATATTAACTTTGTTAAGTCATCATTTGGATTTAGAATTCAATTGTTTATAGATAAGGGTTGACAGTGAGTAAAGCAAAATAATGTTTATGATAAAAGTCAAAAAAATATAATTGTTGTATTTTAGATGTTTTTTTAGTTTATTACGGTAGAAATGTTATAATGTATTATTTTAGTAAAAATATTCTAATATAATGTTTTATTTAATTTTTTTGGCTTAGTGAAAATACATAAAAATAAAAATTAAATAAAAAATTAATGTAATGTAAATATTTTAATTTGGTCAAAATAAAGTATGAATAAAAATAACATAATAAAATAATTTTATAAAAATAAAAATATAATGATCCATGTTATTAAGAATCATCATAACTTTGGATCTATCATGTCCTAAGAGGGATCAATCCTCTTGACACGCAGACCTATTTTAAAGTGAAAAGAGATTTGATCTTGTGCTTGGTAGACTCCCAATTAAGATGGATATAGACTCTCTAACTCAATATAAACATTTTAACTAGATCATTATAAAATAAAATAAAAATAACCCTAAAATAAAATAGTAATAAAAGTAAAAATTACTCAATGTTGTATTGAGAAAACATGGTCTTGATCATGGTATTCATGTGGAATATAACTTATTTAAAGGGGAATAAACCAGACCATAGTTACCAAGGATGTATTGAGAAAACATGGTATTCATCATGGTAATCATGTGGAATATAACCTATTTAAAGGGGGAATAAGCCAGTGTAGACCATAGTTACCAATTCAAATTCGAATTTGTATAAGATACGATATGGAAATAATCTGATTCGAAATTTTGGAGTTAAGAAAAAATCTGCCATTATGCTTAAAAAAATCAGATATATGTTTCAAAATTTACCAGTCTACTTGTAATCTAAGTAAAAGTGTTTGTTTCTTTGGCTCACTCTCTCTGAACAATCCATTGATATTTTTTAATATCTCGGCAAAAAGAAAACCATGATCTCTCATTCTCCGCTTTAATGTCTCTGGCATGTATAGTTTGTATCTTGAAATGAATAAACTTCTTAGGATAATTCAGCGTAATTGAATAAATAAAAAAAATTAACAAATATTTGGTAACTGTAGTATAAACTCATCTTAACATGTTACATGCAAATTTTATTTAAAATAAAAAGAGATTTAATCCTTTTCATCATTGATGAAATCCAAAATTTAAATAATCTTTAAATCAAAAAATTTCATATGTACATTTCACTTAATCTTATTAAACATCAAAACTACTTTATGTAACTATTATATGTGTTGTGTTTTTATTTTTTTTGAAATTATAAAATATGGATTATAAGTATTTAAAAATAAATATTTTCAATACCCTTAAAAATCATTAAAAAATAAAAAACAAAAAACAAAACAAACTACATACATAACATATAATTGTTAGAGCACTGCTAGCCGCATGTGTGTTTATATGGATATTAGGTTTCATTGTCAATACTGTATTCAAAGTTTAGTCCGTAGAGAATTGTAATCACAGTGTTTTCGCGTCAGCAATGACGATTTGAACTTTTCCAAATTGAGTCGGCCGAAACTGTCTTCCAATCTGATTCGTAAAGTGGGAGTGACATTATTGCGAATCAAGGAATTTTCGCCGCGGCAGTCAAAGACTTTTCATAAATATCAACGTATTAATTTAGTGGATATACTCCGGAATTTACATAATAAATGAACTTGAGAGGGAGTATAACTTCATTTTGTCGCTTAGATTTCATTAAATTTTTATTTCAAATTTAATTCACGAGGGGTTTAATTTACTTGTGTCATTTTTCAGAAGGAAAAAACGTTATTTTTTAATATTAAAATATAAAAAAAGATAGTACATTTTTTTTTGGGATTTTCCAGTCTTATACACCTCTTGTTTGTTAATATAACCGTCTTTTATTTGCTGCTTATCTATCTTCTAATACTAATTGTTCATACACATTTTCCATTATGGATTCATCTCATAATTTTTTATCTTCCATTCTATAAATCCCATACATAAAATTCACAAAAACTGCAAAAAATACTCTTACAAGTTCCCAAAATAGATACATTTTCAACTATGATTAGTTAATGCTACCTTCGTTGACCATTATCCCCTGTTCATAAGCTAAAAAGAAAAAATTACCTATTTCTTTCGCCACCCCTCTCTTGGATAGCAGATCAGCGATCCAGTTTTGTTCTCTGTATATGTGATCAAAACTGACATATTGGAAGGTGCTTACCAGATTCCGGATACGACTCATTCAGTTTCTAAGGATTGGAGGACTGAAACTAGTGTTGTCCCACACCCATTCTATGATGCCTTTACCATCTCCGAATATCTGAATACCCTCCATCCTCAACCATTTTGCCACAATAAGAACACCCCATAAAGTAATGAGTTATGTCTTACTGATTGTAACTTGTTCGCCTTCCCACAAAAAATGAAATTACTTCACTGGATCAATGACAATAATAGTCCCACATCCACATTGCGCCTTCAAAGAAACCCACCGAACAATTATTCCATAAATCTTTGAACTTATTTTTCCTTTCACCTTTGATCTTCTTTCTTAGTCCCATCTCATTATATAAAGATATTGTCTTGTTTATATCATTCTGGACCTGAGCCCTTCGTTGTTCAAAAATGGTTGCATTTCTACTACCCCATATAGTCCATATAATGAAAAAAGGGAGGGACCTATAATGTTTTTGTACTGAATGCCACCTTTTCATGTATGTAACTAGTGACCCATTGCATTGTATTGGTTTGATCTTCAACATATTCATAGTCCCATCCCATATAGCCACCACATACAAACATTTAAATAGCAAATGTTCGGTATTTTCTGGCCCTATCATACAAAATACACATATGCCTAGTCCACTTAGTCCACGCCTTTGAAGGTTATACCATCTCAAGATTCTGCCATTTATCACTAGCTAACAGAAAACTTTGATTTTTAATGGAATATCCCATTTCCAAATAACCTGAATCCAAATGTTATATGTAAAAGTTTGTGCTTTCTAGGGTACTTTTTGGTATATATCTTTAACCATCAGGATTCATTTTCTAATATTTCCATTCCAACTCATTTTTTCCTGTTGTTCCTGTAGGGTGATACCTGTTGTTCTAAGTTGTGTTAAATAACCCTCCCATTCATGTACATGCTCCTCCGACAAACACGGGTCCTACGCCCCTCTCCACACTTGATTATCGATGTTTTCATTGTGTGATAAATAAATATGTTGCAGTTTGTGGATGCCTTTATCATGAATGAAGTTGAGAGGTAGGACTGATAATGTATGCGCTCCACTCATTTCCACCAATACATCCAGCCCAATCTCAATCATGGAATAGTCTCCAATCTCCCAACGAATAAAACCCAACAACCAGGGGAGTGTTTTCATCATACTACTCCATATGAAGGATTTAACAGATTTATTTCTAGCCCCATTACCTATCCAAGTCATGAAACTTACCCCATTCATATATTTATCCTTAATTATGAGTGGCCATAATCCATTCCTTGTTGTATCCCTCCACATATTCTTAATGATTAATGCTTTATTGAAACTGGATATGTCAATGATACCCCACCCTCCTTCCTCAATAGGTCGCGCTATTGCAGACCACTTAATCAAATGGTACTTACCTTTTAACTGCACCCCAACCCATAGAAAATGTCCCATGATAGCCTCCATCCTGTGTATAGTCTCTCTAGGCAGTAGATACATGTGCATCCAGTATACTATGATGTTTGGAGCACCGCTCCCAACATAATCACTCTGCCTCCCATAGATAAACACCTATGCTTCCAGCAATCCAGTTTCCTCTGGAATCTTTCTATCAGTCACTCCCAATCTTGGTTGCAGTATCCATTTGGTTTTATTTTATATCCTAGGTAAGTGAAACCTTCATCGATATGAATGGATGGGACCCCAAATAAGTCTTTGATTTCTATATCTACCTCCTCCTCATTGTCGTTATGCACCAGTAGAGACTTCCCCCCATTCATGCATAAACCAAGTGTTGATCCGAAAGTGGATATGATCCTACGTATATAGCTCCATTCTTCCATCGATGACTCCCCCCCAAATAGAAGATCATCGACAAACATCATATGAGAGATACAATGATGTCTCGAAACTCTAATCCCAGAGATAATGCCCATTTCTTTTGCTTCCCGCATCTTCCAACTTAAGCAATCTATCACCATCACGAAAAGTAGGGGAGAGAGCGCAACCCTGTCTCAGCCCTCTTTGTGCATTGAAGAATCACGACAGGAAACCATTTATAATCACCGTGAAATTCGTAGTCTAAATACAAGCCATAATCCATAGAATAATCATTTGCGACATATCGTATTTTATCAGCACCAATTTCAGAAATTTCCAATCGATACAATCATAGACCTTGATAAGGTCTACCTTCAGCAAGCAAGATCTCAGTTTCTGAGACATAATAGAATGCAACATCTCCTGAGAAATGGAAACAACATCTTGTGTCTGTCTGCCCTCCAAAAACCCAAATTGTTCATTAGAGATGTGCCTTGACAAAATCAGTTTGATTCTACATTTAATCAACTTCGATATCAACTTATATACCGAATTACAAAGTGAAATCAGTTTATTATCCAGAAAAGTTTCCAAATTCTCCGTTTTGGGTATCAATACAATGAACTTAGCATTAAGAGCACCCTAAATATACCCATTGATCTTGGATTCTTCAGCGACCGCCTATAGGTTTGGCATCATCATCTCTTTGAAGTGAATAAACAATTCTATCCCCCACCCATCCGACCCAGAACTCTTTTCTTTTTCAAAATCCTTTATAATCTCCGAAATTTCTACCCTCGTGATCAGATAACCCAATAATGCATTATCTTCAACTGAAAACATGTTAGGAACTAGGTTGATGAATTCCATTTGGGCCAAAAATTCGAGTTCCTGTGTTGTATAATGACCACTAAAACCAGTCTCAATGTTGGGTCCCTATAATACTAGTGATTACCCATTACTATTGTAGTTATACCCCTTATTTATATTGTTGTGCCCCTATTACCCCCATGTTGTTATTTATGTGCCCCATAGAATCCTTCTATTGTTATTTTTGGGCTTTATATTATTATTGTTAGGTCGGCTGGATTATATTGTGACTCCTTAGACACCTATATATAGAAAGGAGGTTTTGTCATTTGTATCATCAAAGAATTTTTCATTTATGTAATGTAAAGGAGGTTGCCCCCTTGAAGAGGCTGAATTCTAAGGCGTTGATCTATCTTTTCTATCTTTTCTTGAGCTGGTTTCATAACATTTGGTATCAGAGCTTTGGATTCTAGGGTTTCGTTGCTCCAAACAGGTCATCGTGGAATTTTCGCTATAACTTTTTTTTTGTGATGTTTCAGAAGTCACAAAAAAACCCATTTGAGAAAACATCATGTTGAACCTTGGGTCCAAATTTCAGAGATTTTCGCGCGATATTTGCGGAGATATGATCTGAGGAAGTTGGTCTTTTTGCAGACTCCTGAATTACATTCAAAACAGGTGACCCGGGGAAAATCGTCATAACTTTCTTTTTGGGGATCGGATTGAAATTTCGTAAGAAGGTACAGAAAGAGGACGGACTGTAGTTTCTTGTATGCATGTTTCAGATTCAAAGGTTGAAATGGTGACTCGTGGCACGTCATACAAGTTCGCTCTACTGAACTAGTCTAAAAGCAAGTCATTGTGGGAGATTTCACATAACTCTTCCTTGGAGAATCCAATTTGGGTTAGACTTGTGGCATTGGAAAGAGGACGCAGAAGGCTACTACAGGTCGCAATTTCAGAACTGGATGATCCTAAATTATAGAGATACATCAGATTCAATATCAGGATTCTATAAAGTGAAAAAAGGGGTGTAGTTTTTTTTTAAATTTTTGTGTAAGCTTGGTTTAACGGAATTCAAAGGGCATAGTAAAGCATTATTATCGGTAACTGATGCCTCGAGGAAAGAAAATGCAAACACCTAGTAAGGAACCTGAAAGCTCTAGCATGACTCATGAAGAAGAGGAAGAAATGCTACATGATATATCAAAATTACAAGAACAAGTGCAACAAATGTCACGCTCACAAAAGCTAACAGATGCTAAGATAAGTGGCATGGAATCTAAGATAAATGGCGTGGAATCTAAGATAAAGGGCATGGAAGCTAAGATGGATGATTTGAAGACAGATTTGAGGATGGATTTGAAGACAGACATGGCAGATTTGAAGACATATTTGACAAATTTTCTACAAGAAATACTTGCTAATGGTGAAAAGGTTGTAAAGGAAACTCATGATGTGAACAAAAGTAATGTTAATCATGATTCCATAGATGCTAATGTTGGATCAAAGACCCACCATATTCCAAAAATCGATATGAGGAAGTTTGATGGCAAGGATCCCGCCACATGGATATTACAGATGGAGCAGTTCTTCGATCTCAATAATGTGCAAAACACACAAAAGGTACGTATGGCAAGTGTATATTTGGAACCAAATCAGTTTGTATGGTATCAATGGCTTTGCTCTCGTAAAAAATTTATCACTTGGGAAATTTTTACGGAAGAATTGATAGCACATTATGAAGATACAAAAAGCAACACTTTTTTTAGCCAATTGATAAGTCTCAAACAAAAGGGTTCAGTAATGGAGCACATTGAGGAGTTCCAAAAATTGAACATAAGGGTAAAAGATATTCCAGAGGAGCATAGGATTGATGTGTTCATAGGGTCTTTAAAGGATAATATCCAACATGATGTTCGCCTTTGGGAACCTGATTCATTAGAGAAGGCATTCAGGTTAGCAAGAAAAATGGAAAGCAAAATTATGGCAACCAGGAAGCATACCACTCACAACTATAAAGACGGAAGTGTTGTTGCCCCTAGTCTTCCACAACCTATAAGGTTGACACCACAACAATTGGAAGAAAAAAGAGCAAAAGGGCTTTGTTACAGTTGTGATAGCAAATACACTAAAGGTCATAAGTGTGCTGAGAAGAAATTATTCTACATAGATTGTGAAGAGGAAGAAGAAAAGGAGCAAGAAAGGTCAAAAGAAGAAGATATACTCCAGGAACAAAGCCTAGATGAAGAACAAATAAATCCGACCATATCTTGTAATGCATTGGCGGGAATTACCACTCCTCAAACCATCAAGATAGAAGGACAAATCAAGAAGAAAAAGGTAATAGTGTTGATTGATTCAGGAAGCACCCACAATTTTATTCATTGTAGAGTAGCAAAAGAATTGAATTGCTTCCTATATCCAGCACCAGAGTGTCAAGTGATGATTGCAAATGGAGGAACAATAAATTGCTCTGGAAAGTGCCATAATATCAAGCTATCCATGGGAGAATATGTATTGACTAGCCCAATGCTTTCCATTCCAATGGGAGGTGCTGATGTTGTACTAGGAGTCCAATGGCTACAATCCTTGGGTACAATAGCTTTTAATTTTCAAGAACTTTTCATCAAATTTTCTATGGAAGGAAAGGAAGTTGAATTAAGGGGTATTGCAGGGAAACCAGGAAAGATAATCAGCTCTAATGGTATGACAAAGCTTCTAAAAAAGGAGCAAAGAGGTGTAATTGCACAATTATGTTCGCTAGATGTTTCCACATCGGAATCATCTATTTCTCCAGATCTCCAAAAAGTCCTGGAAAATCATTCCAAGGTATTTGAGACTCCCAAAGGTCTCCCACCTATGCGTGATCATGATCATGCTATTCATCTGATTCCAGGAAGTGTTCCTCCAAACATCAGGCCGTACAGATATCCCTATGTCCAAAAAAGTGAAATTGAACGTATGGTTGCAGAAATGCTAGAGGCTGGTATAATTCAACCAAGTCAAAGTTCTTTCTCTACTCCAGTAGTATTGGTGCACAAGAAGGATGGATCATGGCGCATGTGTCCAGATTATAGGGAGCTCAACAAGCTCACTATTAAAGATAAGTTCCCCATTCCTGTCATTGATGAATTACTGGATGAATTGCATGGATCAATTTACTTCACCAAGTTGGATCTTCGTTCGGGATATCATCAACATTTCAAGGTTTGATGAATTCAATTTTCAAACCATTCCTTAGAAAATTTGTGTTAGTATTTTTTGATGATATACTAATCTACAGCAAGTCTTGGAAGGATCATGTTGAACATGTTGACAAGGTGCTACAACTATTGGAGGAGAAACAATTATATGCAAAAAGATCCAAATGTTTCTTTGGAGTCCAAGAGGTGGAATATTTGGGTCATATTGTATCTCATGAAGGAGTTAAGGTAGACCCTAGCAAAATTAAAGCCATTAAGGAATGGAAAATCCCCACATCCATAAAGCATCTGCGAGGATTTCTTGGGTTGACAGGGTATTATCGCAAGTTTGTTAAGAATTATGGGAGAATAGCAGCACCTCTAACAACATTATTGAAGAAAGATGCATTTTCATGGACTTCGGAAGCAACAAAGGCCTTTGAACATCTTAAAGAGGCAATGTGCCAAGCACCGGTCTTAGCTACACCAGACTTCACAAAAACCTTTATTGTGGAATGTGATGCTTCAGGAAATGGAATTGGTGTTGTTCTAATGCAAGATGAAAGACCCATTGCTTTTGAAAGTCGTCCAATCAAGGGAAAGTTTTTAAGAAAAGCTATTTATGAGAAGGAAATGTTGGCAATACTCCATGCACTTAAGAAATGGCGACCCTACCTAATGGGAAGACACTTCAAGGTAAAAACGGATCATGATAGCCTTAAATACTTTTTAGAACAAAGATTATCCTCTGAAGAGCAACAAAAGTGGGTCACAAAGATGTTGGGTTATGACTTTGAAATCATCTACAAAAAAGGGAAGCAAAATGTGGTGGCAGATGCACTCTCAAGAAAGGATGAGGATGTGGAAGCATTGTTGTGCGCCATTTCTATTATCCAACCAGATTGGATAAACGAAGCAAGGGAGGAATGGAAGAATGATGAAAAAGTGTGGGCACTTATTCGAAAGCTACAACAAGATTCCAGTACGTCTGATACATTTAGCTGGCAAAATGATTCATTATGGTACAAAGATCGCTTATACCTCTGTAAGAATTCCCAGCTAAAACAAAAGATTCTTATGGAATTGCACACTTCTCCCTTAGGAGGGCACTCAGGATTTTTAAAAACTTACCACAGGGTTAAGAAGGATTTTTTTTGGGATGGCCTTAAATCAGATATTCAAAAGTTTGTGGCGGAATGTTTGGTTTGCCAACAAAATAAAGTTGAAACAATTAAGACACGGGTCTATTACAACCTTTATCCATTCCAAGCCAACGTTGGGAGGAGGTTTCAATGGATTTTATCACAGGTTTACCCAAGTCTGAGGGAAAGAGTGTCATCATGGTGGTAGTTGACAGACTTACCAAGTATGCAAACTTTTGTGCATTATCACATCCATTTAAAGCCAGTACAGTTTCTACTGCATTTATGGAAACAATTCAAAAGCTACATGGAAACCCAAAGATTATTGTAAGTGACAGAGATCCCATTTTCACTGGAAATTTTTGGACAGAATTATTTTCTTGTCTTTGTACTCAGTTAGCTCATAGCTCATCTTATCATCCTCAAACTGAGATAGTAAACAAATGTTTGGAAGGATATCTTCGTTGCTTTGTATCTGATAAACAGACACAATGGGTCAAATGGTTGCCTCTGGCTGAATGGTGGTATAACACTTCCTTCCATACAGCAACAAAAATGACCCCATTTATGGCACTTTATGGGTATCAACCACCATCCATCACATCATATTTAAGAGAAAATTCTAAGGTTCAGGCAGTGGAACATCACATCGAACATCAACAACAAGTCCTCCAACTCTTAAAGGATAACCTCGTGTTGGCACAAAATAGAATGAAACAACAGGCAGATCAACATCGCAGTGAAAGAAGTTTTGATGTAGGTGATTGGGTATTCCTACGGCTACAACCATATAAGCAAATGTCCCTAAAGCAAGCTAAGAAGGATAATAAATTATCACCAAAGTATTATGGTCCGTACAAGGTGTTGCAAAAGATTGGTACTATGGCATACAAATTGGAGCTTCCTGCAGCTTCTCGATTGCACCCAGTTTTCCATGTTTCATGTTTAAAGAAGGTTATAGGCGACAAGCTCCCAGTGCAAACAATATTGCCAGAACTTGATGAGGAAGGAAAAATTATATTGGAACTGGAAGCAGTCACAGAAACAAGAACTCGACAGCTACGAAATTGATCAATTTCAGAGTATCTTATCAAGTGGAAGAACTTATCTGCTGAAGATTCCACATGGGAGGATGAGAATTTTATGCAGAAGTATCCAGAACTACTCAAGCGTTGAGGACAACACTTTTTTAAAGGAGAGGGGCATGTTGGGTCCCTATAATACTAGTGATTACCCAATTACTATTGTAGTTATACCCCTTATTTATATTGTTGTGCCCCTATTACCCCCATGTTGTTATTTCTGTGCCCCATAGAATCCCTCTATTGTTATTTTTGGGCTTTATATTATTATTGTTAGGTCAGCTGGATTATATTGTGATTCCTTAAACTCCTATATATAGAAAGGAGGTTTTTTCATTTGTATCATCAAAGAATTGTTCATTTATGTAATGTAAAGGAGGTTGCCCCCTCGAAGAGGCTGAATTCTAAGGCGTTGATCTATCTTTTCTATCTTTTCTTGAGTTGGTTTCATAACACTCAACAACCTACTCAATTGATGGTTATGTTGTGTGAATACCTCCCTCAGAATACCAAATCTTTTTTACAACATTATACTGCACCCTGAGGTTATATTTCATATGGAAGAGTCTTGTATTTTTATATCCCGCCTTCAACCAAGTCGCTCGACTTTTCATCCTAATTTCTTCTTCCTATGATCGAAGGATCACATTATTTTTCCCTTCCAACTCGATGATCTTCTCCTTATATAGGGCCGAGAAATATAAAGGATCCCTTGGGTCATTATAATATCTGAGTTTTTTTTATCAATATCACTTAAATCTTTTATTTTTTTCTCTTTCATCTCTTTTATCCATCTGCGAGCCTCCTTTTTCAAATTAATGAGTTTCTGACAAATATTAGACAAACAGTCATGTGTGGGAGAATGCCTTACCCCATTCCAGCTCTTATAAACCAGTTTCTTGAAATCCTCCAACTGTAACCGTTTCGGGTTAAACTTGAATGGGTAGATCCTCCCCTTTTCCATACCTTCCCATCTTAATAATATAGGATGGTGGTCAGAGATGAAAGAAGGAATAATATCATAACTAACACCCACCAAATGATTAAAGAAAGAATGTTTCATGATAAATTGATCTAGCAGATTGGATATACCTTCCACCCCTTCCCGATTGTTCTGCCATGTAGGGAAAATGGGATTTGATGCAATATCAATAAAATTATATGTTTCCAGCATTCCAGAAAAGAATTTAGTTAAACTTTCCTCCTTTGATCTGTGCCCCCAAATCTCTCACGAACCCAAAGAAAAATTGAGGTCACCAACTATAATCAATGAACTCAGCCTCAATATCCCCAAACCATAAATCTTTTCCCAAAAAAAATTCCCACCATTATAAAGGGCATATGTATTGATTATACAAATCCTCTCGGTAGGTCCGGTTATGTGAATGGACATTATAATCCCTGCAACATAATGGTATGCCTTGAGCACAATCATTAGAGGAATTTTGAGGTCTAAAATAGGTATCCTAAGAAAAATGTACAACCAAATTAAACTTTATAAGAACCAATAGGATTCAAGATGATGATGTCAACCATGGGGATGATTCACCATTTTTGGAGTAAAAATATAAAAATATTAAAAAATAATAAAACTATTTTTTCAACTCGTATTTTCAACTTATCTCCCTAAGGTTTTACTCAAGTTTTGATTGGAAGTACTCATTGGATGCAAAATTTAATTCTTCATCCAAGGAGTACCCATGTTGCATACTTTTGATGGACCCTAGTACACGAAAAATGAGAAATATATGAAAATACGTGAAATCATGTATTTTCATATATTTCTCATTTTTCGTGTAGTAGGGTCCATCGAAAGTATGCAACATGGTTGCTCCTTGGATGAGGAATCAAATTCTACATCCAACGATTACCGCTCAAAAATTTGAGTAAACTCATAGGGAGATAAGTTGAAAAAATAGTTTTTCTTTTCTCCCTCTAAAATTTGATGATGTAATGTAATCTTATTTTATTATTTTCAGTATTATTTTACAATTTCCTTAGGAGGCCCATTTTAGACCTCAAAATTTCCGAAATGCTTGTATGGGTTCCACATAACCCTAAGACCCCTAGACATTCCATTCGCATCTGTAGTGTATACATTGCAACTAGGACAAACCGACAACATGACCTCCCGGGATTTTTATCTATTGGTCATCATTTCTTGAAAGAGAATCAAAAAAGGATTATAAACCCTTATAAGACCCCTAATGGAGCATATTTTGTGGGCTTCTCCCAACCCCCTCATATTCATTTGAAATCATGATCATGGGTTCACCTCAATAACAGGTGTATCACCTCTAAGGATTTGGTGACCATCGACATCAGAAATAGATATTTGACCCACAATGAAAGCAGGGTCAATACAGAAAGGCACTTCAAGATTAACAGACCCCGATGCCGTAGAGACTTCAGGTTTTCATAAGCCGAGACCTTCTTGTATCTAGGTGGTTTATTTTTTATGTGGGTAACATTTTGTTTGGACAAAGGGCTGCATGATTCCATCAAACCAAGAAAGAACGATCTCTTAATCGTTAGTGTTTCCATCCCCTCAGAGGAGTTAATCAGGGCCTCAATTTCCATGTCAGGGGAACCAGAAATAGGAAAACTAGGATCCCCGGAAAGAGTCAGAGGAGTCAACCTTCTTCCCAGGACTTGGTGAAGAAATAGGATTGTTCAGGATAGGGGAGGAGCCCATATTCAACCGTGATACTGACAGACTCTTAAGAGGATGGACCAACTTAGGGGAAAAACAAAGGCATCGACAGACGTAGCTGAAACAAGGATATATTGGGAAATTGAATCCTCTACTACATATGACTTCAATGACACATCATTGATATGACCTTATATATTTTTATCAGAGGGAATTGAAATACCTGAATGAGAGGAACCAATATTCCTTCCATTGACGACAACAAGATCCTCGATAGAGTTATATTTCCTGAGCCTGTAACCTGCAAGATGACTATCATCGACCGATGGCGAATATATCTTCAGACATGTATGTATCAAGTGTCCTGTCTCATGACATTTCAAGCATTTGAATTGAACTCCCCAGTAATCGATGTTAAGTCTGATAGCAAAATTGCTCCATCAAATATCCAATTATGCTATTAAGCCTTTACCCATCGCCACCTCCACCAACACCCACACCATGTGTTTGTCCAACTATCCAAAACTTCCCTCGTCCCAAAAATAGAACTTCCCTATGGGGATTATGATCTTGGAAATCGCCATTGTGTTCCAGAGCTCCAGGGGTAATCTTGGAATTTTAACCCAAACTAGATTTTGACGTTGGACTGCAGTGAAAGGGTCAAAACCCACCTTCCATTTTTGAAGGATTAAAAACCCTCTCCCCCTTCACGCATACATCTTTCAGAATCCTATATGCATCCTTCAACTCAAGAAAGCAGAAGCAAGTCCAACCGTTAAATAGAATAATGACCTTGGGTCTATATTTCAGAATCAGAAACCACTTTACATCAACCCATTTCTTTAATTGTTCACCCCACATCTGCATATGATACCACTTTCCAACTAGTGTCTTATTCCGCAGCCTTTCTATGTTTTCCCAAAAAGAGTCGATGCCCAGCAAAGACGGTTCGCCCCTAACAACCTTGATAGGAACCTTCTTGTGTTTAATAGTCCTATCTCAATTGTGTCTCTCCAACTCATATCTACCCCTGAAACCTTCCCTTTATCCACCAAAGGTTCCAAAGTATCCAGATTTACAAAGGCTGATGAATGGATGTATCACAAAATAGCTTCATGCTTTGCCTACATAGCGACCTCAATCAAACACTTTAGAGAAGGTGAATAGGCTTCCTACATGTCCCCCATCTGTCCGTAAGGTAAGTATACCTCCCGCCAAGGGGAAATAAAAAGAAATCTTTTCAATGGAAATTAACTGGAAGTCAAAGATGTGTAAGTTGTGGGTGAAACCCTTGAAAAGGATGGCCACCTGTACCCCCTCATCGGGACCCTTCCACGTCCTAGAAAAAACCCTTCCTAGATACCAAAACTTGATCCTATCTCTCTCACCCATAATGGAATAGAATCCAACTAGGCATCTGAATGTCCCATATAACCCCATAAGTGACACCTAGATAAGAATTTTCTTAGACCACCCCCAGGGTCCCCTATGCCACCAAATGAATCGGAAAGCAATATTTACCATGCTATAGGATATTAAATGCGGTTGGGTTGTATATGCCCACCGTTAGATTTATACTTGTTAGATTTACACAGACCAACCGCATTTAATATCCTATAGCATGGTAAATAAGTTTTCCAAATGAGTCCCCCTTATAACTGTCGCTGAGTAAAGTAAACCAACTACAAGAAGAACCAATAACAACCAGGCAGGACAAGTGGTCCTTGGGCTGCTATAGTCTCTGCTACCCTTATGAACAATACTATAGGTTGTGGCACCTTCCACCAACACCTACTCCTTAATTAATGCCAAAAATTTGAAGTGCTCATTCATGCCCCTTCATCCATCCCGCGATCGAAACTTGTGGCCTGTACACCAACTTGTAACGCATGTTTCACAGATATACATGCAGCACCAAAATAAGAAGACAAACCATCCAATACACAACGTAAGGACTCTGGACACCACATATCTCCACAATGGTATGATATTGTCCACTTTGGGCCTAAGCCCTCATGGATTTGCTTTTGGACTTACCCCAAAAAGGCCTCATACCAATGGAGATATTTGTCCATCCTTATATACCCATGATCTTTCCCACTTCTAGTCAATGTGGGACTTTGGTCGTATACCCAACAATCCTCCCCTCGAACAAAGGACCATCAAGCCTCCCCTCAAACGATTATCCATCCGTCCACTCTCTACCAACCAGGATTCTCCACTCCAATGCGTTGGAAGCACACGCCTTACATGGAACACCACCTGCCTCGAGAGCTTGCTCATCCATGGATCTCATCGTGATATTACCGGGGCCCACCACCTTCGTTCGGCATTCCGAGGATTCATCCACTTGGCTAACTTCGAATCTGGCTCTGATACCACTTGTAAGGACTCTGGACACCACATATCTCCACAATGGTATGATATTGTCCACTTTGGGCGTAAGCCCTCACGGATTTGCTTTTGGACTTACCCCAAAAAGGCCTCATACCAATGGAGATATTTGTCCATCCTTATATACCCATGATCTTTCCCACTTCTAGTCAATGTGGGACTTTGGTTGTATACACAACACACAATATTTTGGAAGATACTCAAACAAAACCTCATTGATGGAGTTCTGTGATATATATTATGTAATCATCCTCTTAAAACTCTGCCACGACCAAAACAAACAATAGTTTCGATCTCTACCTACACTAGCTACAGGCACTTAATTTAGTAACCAAGCATAAAAAATCATTTTCCTAAAACAGGTGACAATCCATAACCATCGAAAATATTTTATCTCTGTCCAAGATCTCAAGAGAATAATTCAACGGCTTTAATGCCTCCTCTCTGCTCTATGCACTTCGGCCTACCCTCCTCGGCCTTCCCTGAAAATGTGCTTCACTATTTAGTTCCCAATGGAGAAAAACTACCTCCCCCCATCACAAATATGACAACCTTCCGAGAGCCAGAACCAATAGCATAGCATCCCTTACAAACCCATTCATAGCCAGAGCCATGGAAAGAGCTTAGACCAACCCAGTCTCCTTCTACCCAACACTTTGGGGTGACGCTTCCTCGATCAAAGCATTCCAACCTAGATGTTCATAGATCTTCGACAAGCTTTGCCAAATATTACTAGAACCTTCCCTCCATATAGACTCTTTGTACTATTTTCTTCAGCCTCTACATATCACCTTTGTCACCCTTCAAACCACACCCTTTACCTCCTCCCCTTCAGCCGAACAACAACGCATTTACGCACTCAATGACATGCATGTTGGATTTGATGGACAACCTCTACTCGGTTAGGGCCATCTAAGTCCTAGAAAGTGGTATCCATAAATCACTTGAATGGGATAATTCCTAGTTTACAATGGTGTATTCATGCGTGCAATAACCATATCCGGCCCTGGATAGGAAGACCCCAAGATTGGTTATGTTTCATTGTAACAGTTGTGCCCTTTGTAATCGATTGTGTAGGCAATTTTTCATAGTTTGTGTATTTACCATCAATTTTATAATATTCTAATTTGTTGCTTGATCTAATTTTAGGTCAAATCGATGCCAGTCCCAACTATTGGGTGTTTCTTTGAAGTTTGTTGGCACACTTCTCCTTTCTAGCTTTTATTCTCAATATTTTTTCATGAAATTTCAAGAATATTTTTTCCTTGTGATTTAATCTTGAAAAATGATTTAATTTTAAGATTGATAGATAGTAAATATATAATATTTGCATTTGGTACTTTAGAGAAGGAAAAAAAAATGATTGTTTTAATTAAAAATATAATGTTAATTAAAAGGTGAGGTATGTTAATTTTAGTTTAAATAGTATAAAAAAATTTCAAGTAAATTGTTAAAGACAAAATAAAGTGTACTATAGTAGATATGAAGGTGAGTGTTAAAGACAAAATAAAGTGTACTATAGTAGATATGAAGATGAGTACTATGTATTGGTATGAATATCATCTGAATAAGATTTTGGTGAGTTGTTATTTTTCTTTCTTAAATGTTACTTCAATTACCTCGTAGTGTGTTGCACCTTTTTATTTTACATCTTCATTTTTAGCTTTAAGGTGACAGATAGTTTTGATATAAGTATTATATCTGTATTCTATTTTTATAAAGAGCATCATAAATGTATTTTAGTTAGTTAAATTTTTGTAAAATATTTTCATCTCGAATTTATATACCTTCAATACCATATGTAAGGAATTTATTGACCCACCCATCAAGGTTCAATGTTTTTTTATAAATAAAATCTCTATCTCTAAAATGATTAGTGTTAGTGATTAAGTTTTCCAATCTTGTCATTTGTCAATGTATTTATAATGTTTCTTCTCTTTATTCATACATTATTTTCCATAACTTCCATTTCACTTCTCATAGCTTCAGAATAATAGGTACTATAGAAAGAAGTAATGACATTTATTATTGAAACATCATTTTACCTAGAAGAATATCCTTCTTTTACTTACCACCTTCCTTTTCCCAATCAAGGTTTACATTTGCATTTGATATCAATTCATTTTCTCGTCTCCATCTATAGGGATTTATAAACTAAATTTAGTATGATGTTATCCATATCACTAGCTATACTTTCTTTCCTCAAAACTAGCAATCCCCTACCTTGAGCACAATTCTAAATAATTTCCAAATGACAACATAGTACAATGTTCCTCTAAAGGGGTGGGGTCTGTGACAACTATTTTTTCTACCTCTCTCGTAAAAGTCACTATGAATTATAATTCATCTAAATATTATGGAAATGTAAACAAAATGACTAGGTTGAGAGGAGTGAACACAGATTCAAAGGTCTGATCAAGAGTTATTAGCGAAGCAATTAAATTTACGTTTTTTCATTTAATGTGCTACCAGTTACTTGAGTGGATTTAGTGGCATTCATAGTAGGTAGGGGGTTTGAGTATGAGTATCCTAAGTAAAGGAAAATCCCCATACTAGCTTTTCCATCAAGGGGCATGTTGGTGCGGTCAACACGCAAGAGGATAGATGAGGATCACAGAAGAAAAGGTTAGTTGGAAAGAGAATGGGGGCATCATCCAAATAGTGTGTCGAGTATTTGGAGTGGTATGCTCTAATTTGCAAAAGAAATTGTGAAAGGCATATAGACACAAAATGTATGTGGGTATGCAGAGTAACCAAGGATAAACATATGGTAACTGTGAGAGAACTTGTGGAAGAATAACATAAGGGAGAAAAGTTGGGGCAAGAGTGGAAGCACGCAACAGAGCATGGGGTGAAGAGAAGACCAGAGAAGAGAAGGTGGAGACATAGCGTACTATGGACACCTACAAGTTTACTTGGTGGAACCACTATGTGTTATGGATTTCTGCATAATAGAGTGGTAACTCTATGAGTTTGTATACCTAAAGTGTTTAGCAAGTGGACAGACAGTGTACTCGAGATCTCCGTTGAGTTGGTGGAGAAACTATGAGCTATGGTTCTCTATAGAATTTAGTAGGAGGAGACACCATATGCTTTGTCTTCTTGTCTGATATGGTTAATTGGCAATGGTGTGAATTCTCTTGAGCACTTAACTCTTTAGACACTAAATCCAACTCAAGGGTGGTTAGCTATAAGAAATATTGCTGTGTAGCTTGCCTATGGTTGGGTGGATAGTTGAAGTCTCTCCCTTAATTTCCAATCATTAAGTTAATCAGATAAGCATTATGAGGATTTTTAAGTTCGAAATGGACCTCCTAAGGAAAATAATAAAATAATATTTAAAATAATAAAATGATACTTATGAATTTTTAAAGAAAAATAAAGGAAATTACTTTTTATTATTATTGTATTTTCAACTTATCTCCTTGTAGGTTGACTCAAATTTCAATACTAAACACTCGTTGGATGTAGAATTAAATTCCACATATAAAGAGAACTCACTCTGCATACTTTCAAGTAGATCTCATGTTTTTTAGGAACTTGCAGATCCTTGTGGTTGTTGATATGTTCCTAATTTATAGAGATAGTTACATGGTCTTGTATGAATGCTTGATGTCCTCAGTTAAATTATTACTGTGTGTGATTTTCATTGCTTGACATGGTCATGAATATTTGACTAATTAAGATTGTTGATTATTTTTATGCTGCAATGTATGTTTCATTGATGGATCTGATAGAATTCTGTGGGATCTATGATGTGGTTTAATATGATGCTATTACATTTGAGTTCATAGAGTAGTGTTAGCCATGGCTTCACTTGTTTCTATGCATGTTAGTAGGCATGCTGATGGATCTATCTATCGTATCATGGCTATGTTTAATGTCTGGAATGATTGTGTCGAAGTGAAGGTTTCATTCTTGTGATGATAAGGGTGTTAAGAATTACTT
This sequence comes from Pinus tabuliformis, assembly GCA_031772625.1. Lineage (NCBI taxonomy): Eukaryota > Viridiplantae > Streptophyta > Pinopsida > Pinales > Pinaceae > Pinus > Pinus tabuliformis. The sequence continues at coordinate 833,696,859 of CM062818.1, forward strand.
GTTACAAAGCGTAGCAAGAAAAGCTCAATTTGATTTTATCCATAGTCAAATTGAGTAAATCAAATTTGCACATCAGCAGGACAACTTGGAGGCAGTTAATGATCCAAAATGGATCCTAAAACCTCTAAGTCTTCATATATATTAACTATCGGAAACACTATCAGAATGGAAAACAGCGAAAGAATCGCAAAAAACAGAGCTAAGCGAAGGCAGAAGTAACACTGCACAGGAGTCGTTAGATCGGACCAATCAACGGTCCAGATCAAATCGAGATATCGTAATCAGGAGAAGTCAGCGGAGTACATCGGAGGCATCCCTATGGAAATCATGATTGCGATCAACGCGATTTAACGAGGACCATTGATCGAGCGCGCAGATCAATGACCCAAATTAACTTGCAATATCGCATCGCTAAAACACAAGGGAGGACTTACCAAAGGCCCGAAGACCATGCGATATGTGATTGCGATATATCGCATTGCAGCGATACAAAGGAGCGGGGCCGACACAACATGCGACTTGCGATAAGTCGGACTCGACGAGGTTTATAGATGCGGCTTGATAAATTTTGAGTTCTGATAAAAATGGATTTGTCAGATTTTCCTATGTATTTACGCATTTCCGTTATAAAACTGAAATACAAAGGAAATGCACCTGAAGCGATAAAATCGGACCCGAAAGGTTTATAAATGCAGCGTTATATTATTTGAGTTCCATGGTAAGCGGGATTTTGGGTGAGCCTCAGGCGGTAAGTGGTATTGGACGGGTCTGCCCAATCCCATACATTGGCTGACACGTGGCTTGGCACAGGAGAGAGAAAACTGCCTTTTAAGGCGAGTAATCTCCGTGCACATGAGCCACCTGAAATAGATATCAACCATTGGATCGGAGATCACGCAGATCAACGGTGGGCTTGCAATAACAACCAAAGGTGGACTCGATAGGATTATAGGGCGGATTTGATGTTATTTGAAGTTCGATAGAAAGTGTTTTTACGGATTTTTCAGTGTTTTATGTGTATTTCTCTGTGTAGAAAAAGAAACGAATTTTTGGGATTTCACCCACGCCAGTGGTCCTTTCCGCTATGAACAGGTGGCCACCATGCCATAGGGAGTTTAGCAATGATTGTTAAACTCTCCAAAAGGACAGGAAGGGACAGTAGCCAAAAACCAAAGATCCCAAAAGGGAAGACAAACAGACAAGCGCCGATAGGCTTAAAAGCCATTCAATGGCAAAGACAGAGGGAGGCAGTTGCTGAGACGGAGAGAAAGCAAAAGACAGACAGCAACAGGGAGAGTCTGTGTACTCTTACCGACTTGAGGATTTCAAGTAAATCCTTGTTGTTTTGTCACTGTTGTTTGAGACTCGGTATGAGCTCACACTTGTAATAATCTGCTCTTGAAGACATAATATAGAGGCCAACACTGAAAGCTGGAGCAGGAGACCTGGCCAGGAAGTCTAGTGAACTCCTTGATTATTTTGTTGTGTTAATGTGTGTGACTGTTATGTTTTCTAACTACTCATTGTCTATATTATTCACAATCTTTTCGATCCATTGCACTAAGTAATATAGGCATTCCTGCACATGAGTCTGTAATACCTTTATATTGATTTAAGATCTCATTTTCGGATCAATTAACTAGTGTGGCATGGATCTTGTCACTTAGTTAACTTAGTAAATTTGAGTTACACACTTGAATTTTAGTCATCTATGTGTTGATTGCTAAATTTTAGCAATCTAGTTTAGTTATTTTCAGTTGTACTCAATTAACTGACCTCTAACAATTAATAGAGTCAGTTGAAGGCCATTTGTGTAGTGACATAGCAATCTAACTCAGAGATTTGTTAGTTAACTGATCAATCATCCCAAAATGGCTCATGTATGCATGGAATTCGAATTCCTTAGATGGAGTGGAGGAATTAAGGCTAATGTAAAATTATTTGTATACTAGTTGAGTGTACAGTTGTTGCATGCAGATAGTTAATCAATCCTTGGGAATTTCGCAAGTAAATAGGGACCTCCATATTGTTTAGGAGCTCGAATTTGCTCAAGATTGTGTAACGAAATAGGATGCTGGAGGAGGTAGACTCATTGACTAAGTGTTGGCTATAGGTTCTCATTCAGTAGAAAAAATAGTTTTCCTTTTACAGGTGGTGTTCAAAGTTGGAGCATGCAATTATAATAGTTTCTCAATTCAACTGATTAATGCAAAGAGGCTTGAGGGTTTTTCCCAGTTGGCTTCCCCTATAAATCATTGTGTACTTGTGGTTTTTCTTTTTGCATGTCTATGCATGTTGTTCTAAATTATGATTTCCATTTCGCAAATTAGTAAAGTATAATTTGTGTCTCTTTTTTTTAGTTCGAAATCTTGAGTAGTTTCAATTTATATCAAATTTCTACATGGTATCGAAGCCCTGAAATCACATTAGAACCACTGTTTCGAATTTGTCGCTTAGGAATTTTGAATTAGGAGCTTCAGTGTAACAACTTTTCTTTAGATTTAGGATAATGTCTTTCAATTGACTGAGATTGGAGTATTCCCTAGAGGGTAGCTCAAATTTCATAGCCAGGAAGGACCGAATGGAAGTAATGCATGATGATAATGGTGTGTTAGAATATGTTAAAACTGACATTGTGAAACCTGAGTAATCTGCTGTAGAGAAATTAACCTAATGCAAGAAGGATGTTTCTAGATCTATGAGGATCATCTTGGAGGGTGTGAGAGACCACATACTCTAAAAATTACATGGCAAGGAGACTCCCTTTTCTATGTGGAAGACCCTCAATAAGCTATTCAAAAATATCAATGATGCAAAAACTTGATTTGATGAAAAAATTGAGGATTGAGGATAAATGGTATGAGGTAGTCTTCAACAATGGGAAGGCCTAACTCAAGCATTTTTCTTCAGGTCAAATAAAGTAGATTGGTGTTAAGATCGAAAGCCTCTACACATTAGAGGAAGATGTATGTTGATGCAGGAGCATTCAACTCAACATTATCATTGTTATTTAGTGGACATACGAGGTCTTGTGTTTCAAGGAAGTTGATTTCCTAAGTATTGAAATAATGTAATTATTGAGAGTTGGAGTGATTTTAATGAGAGAAGCTAGAATAGGATTTAATTGAATCTTGTGAGACATATTTGTAAATATTCTCGAATATAGGAGAATATGAGAGATTTAGGATAGTTGAGAGAATTGAGGGATTGGAGAATTGATTGTAAAACTCAGATTAGGAGTTAGTTCATGATTTTGTGGCTTAGAGAGGATCCTTAGTGATAAGGAAGAGATTTTAGGATTTTGTTGATAGGTTTATGGATCTAAACCAAGAATTGGTTTTAGAATCCTTTTGTATAAATGTAAGCCTAAAAGGCATAGACAGGGATTAGATGGTGAGATAGTTAGACAGTTAAGCTAACTAGAGGGTGACTGTAAGCCTACGGGCAGATTGTAAACAGAGGCCACTAACATTAGAAGATCAGGCCAAAGATAGTGAGACTGTGTAAATGTTTGTTTATATATACAGATATTAATTCTGAAATTGTATAAGTGTGTGGTTTGAGTATCGAATGATGAATTATGTATGAATCAGAGTATTCTGTATAACATATGTGTGTAGGCAGAGTCCAAGCGAATACATAGAGGAGAAGAATAATACAGAGGAACGTAATGGACCTTTGAAACCATTCGAAGAACCCAAGTAATGGTTTGGAGCGATCTTGATCATAGAAACACATAGAGTTAAGCTCAGGAGGAGTCGCGCAGCGGAACAGTGGAAGGATAGGAACCATTGAAGTAATCTGAAACCACAGTCGAATTGAAGAATGGTGTATAACCTAAACAAAGAGATGAATGAAGAAATGAAGTGTTAGTGTACAGGAGCCGTCGGATCTGGAAGATCAATGGCCAAGATTAAGTCGCAGCGAAGGGAGGAAGTTGTGTCGCATCACAACATATTATAGCAATGGGCAAATCTCGGCTGCAAGCGAGTTGCGATTGCGAAATGCGAACTTAGTGTTAACCATTGGATCGGGCACTCAGATCAATGGTGGAGGACTGCTGTTAAATCTCGCATCACAATATTCCAAAGGGAGGACTTAACCTTGGGCCACAAGTCTTGCAACATGCGAAATGCAATGGGTGATTGCGATTTCCTATGTGATTGGAGATTTGATCGCATCGCAAGTATTCCATAATAGATGTGCCATGACCCTTAACCCTTGTGATATGTGACATTGTGATGAGCGGTATTGATCGGAGAGAGGATTTGAGATATGATATATCGAGCGGACCCGAGAAGGTAATGGACTCGGGTTTATTGTAGTTTGGAATCTGATGTGTTATCACCTATCAGATGCAATGGAGGAAGTCATGTGGTAGTGTGACCCGCGGAGAGTTGCAATTACGATTGTGATAAGGCATGCATCAAGAAATGTGCAGATATGAGGACTAAGTGGAAAATGTATGGTTACACATTTTTTTGTGAATATTTCTATTGTATGAGAATCATGATAGAAATAATGCCAATAGATAGATTTGTGGTTAAGTCCAATATAACCAATGGATAAAGAGTGGGTAAGGTTATATATGTGCGGGCATTAAGGTTTAACGAAGGGTTCATTAAAGTTATATGCGAAGGTTATGAGGGTTAAACAAAGTCCCAATTGAAAGGATTGATTAATGATTGATCTATGGTTACTTTGATAAATCATTCCACTGACTTTTAATAAAAGGGGCCTTAACCATTATCTAATGAAGATTTGACTCGGTAGGTCATATTAATTCCTGGGGAAAAATGGTTTATGCATTTCAATATGCATACTGTGGGTAAAAGTAGGGTTTTCCTACGTCAAAGTGGTATCAGAGCAGAAGAAGATTCTACATGCAAAAGAAGGGACAGAGTATTGCTGACAGTTGGTGATTTTGACCAGGGTAAATCTAGGAGATTGTTAAGTTCTTAGAGGCAGGTGAGTAAGAATTAAGAAGAGATTGCAGAAACATAAAGAATCCACAACGATGTTTTGAAGAATGGAGATTCACTCGAATGTGAAGAGTGGATGGAGACTTCTTGTGAAATCATGCAGGTATTGTTTTATTTAAATCTGATTTGAGGTTTTTTAGATAAAGAAATAGATTAAAGATTGATAGTTGCAGATAATGAAGTATCTCAACCAAAGAAGATCAAGCCTTAAGAAGCAGTAATGAAGGAAACTGGTAAGGATTTCTGAGTGGAAGAAAACTCAGCGAAGGAGAAATTGTTGCCAACAGTTAAGCTTTGCCAAGATAAAGCCGGAAGATTGAAAGAAAGAACCAGATTCTAAATCTGATTGACAGTAGCTGAATGTTGAAAGTTTGCGTAGTCGAAGCATGACTGAAACAGATTTGCAGGAGTGGTGAGACCCTGAAGACAGGTGAAGCTATGCAAATTTGTCTAATGATTAGCAGATATTGAATGAGTGAAATTTTAGAGCAAGATTACAGTCGTTAACTATAAGAGGGACTTTTTTAAGTTTTTGAAGTAGCAGAGTTTGAAGATACAGTTGAAGGCTAGAGAAAAGAAGAGTTCATTCAAAGTGCAAGTGAATAGAGGGGCAAGATCAGACAGAGATCTTGAAGGTGAGATGAAATGTTTTTATTTTAATTTGATTTGAAGATTGGAAAGTTGTGGTCTTTGTATTGATGCAACTCCCAAAGGAAATTCCACAAAGGATGTGGGTAGAATTGCTAAGAGATAAAAGAAGTTGGTAAGAGTTTCTAAGTGAAAGCAGAATGTGGCAGAACCTTGAGGAATTCCAACAGAGATTGGATAAAGAGGACAATTGTGTTCTTAGAAGATGAAAATGAGTTGAAGCCTAGAAGGAGCAAAGAGAAGTGCTCAAAGAAGGTTCCAGAGATAGAGAACCAAGTGCTTGCCAAAAGACCAAGTACAGAGGAGAGCTTGGTGAGGTAAGTGGCAGTAGGGTAGACTTCTTGTTGTGGAGGCTTTAGTGCAACTCATAGTGAAGTGAGTGAGGAACTCATAGAGATGGAGAGGATGATGACTAGTGACAGTCATAAAAGAGGTTCTGAAAGAGATCATAGCAAAGGACAAAAGGAGAAGGATGGCAAGGAAAATGGCATAAGAACGAGTGATGAAAAATATGATAAAGACATGACTGAGATAGAAATTCAGCTTGAAGTATTAATGGAGATGTTTCAAGGAAATGAAACGGACCAGAAATGTGGTTTTGTCATGAGAAAGAAAGTGAAGTGGCAGAGGCTACAAGAGAAGAGGAATAAACAGGTGAATATGCAGTTAATAGAGGAGCTGAGGAAACTTGAACAAATTTTTGATGCCAAATTGGAGATAGAGAAGTTCGAAAGAGTTGAGCTACAGCAAAAGGGAGATGCTGAAGAAGATGATGAAGTTTTGATATGTGAACCAGAACATGGACCATTACTTTTTGAAATTGATGAAGAGCCAGCGGAGTTGGATCATATGAATGATTCAGAGTAGCCAGAAGACTTGATGACTGAAGCATCAAATGAGACCGTAAGGACTTGTGATTTTAAAACTGATAATTTGTGTATGGTTGCATATTCTGAAGAAGATAGGCAGTCTTTTAAAGATGTCAAAAACATGAAAGAATACCTTCCAGAAAATGAAATTTTTGAAGCAGAATATGACAAGGAGACTGGAAAAGAAACAGTTCTCTACAGTGAACAAGCGCAGAGAGGCATCATTAAAACATATGGTGTTGGAGCGAGACTTGCTAATAGTCTCAAGAGTTCTTTGAGTTTGAATTGGCATATTGATGTGCTAACAAAGAAGTTAAAGGAGAGATCAGAGCAACATACTGAAAAGTTTCCAGAAGAAGAAGAAGAGGTACAAAGGCCTTATATTTTTTATTTTGATAATTGTCTTATGAGTACAAATTTTGTTGCAGAAACTAGAACATATTTGGCACAGGTGGATAGCCAAATGAAAGAAGAAGAGGAAGAACATCTACTAAAGGATGTTAAGAAAGATTTAGCAAAGGAAGAAGGACCATGTGATGATGGGTCAATAGCAAATGAAGAAATGGGAGATTGTGTAAAATTTCCAAAGTTTACTCCAAGTAAAATCATTGAATTATATAGAGAGTTAGACTTTCAAAGGAGGAAGTTGGAAGAGCAGAGGATAAATGTTCAGGATAAATTGCTGATGAAGGATGACAAAGAAGTTGTCATAAATGATAGACAAGAAGAAGTTGACAGGTACAGAAAATAGAAGCAGAAAATTGTGCTGAAAGACAATATGGCAACAACTGAAAAGGTGCAAGACAATAGTGAACAAGAGAGTAAGGATAAAAGAGTGGCAATAGTAATGGAAATTCAACGATTAAGAGTTGAAGACAATCAGCAGATAGAGGATATACTAGACAAATAAATTGAGTTGATAAGAAGGTTAATGATGAAAGTGTCTCAGAAGAAGACAACAGAAAAAAAAGGAAAGGAGTTACAACAAGAGGAAGACAACAGTACGCTATGAAAGCATGGCAAGTGGAGCATTATAGCATAAGGTATGGAGACCTGGAGAACATCAGCAGACAACAACAAAAATAGAATAGTTGACCAGCAAAGACAGATTACAAAATAAAGTCTGGGACCCAGGAGGAATTAATCATTCAGACTTATGACCAAGTGGTCATAAATTTTCTTACATGGGGAATATGATGCAGAAGCATTCAGCTCAACATTATCATTGTATTTTAGTGGACATAGGGGGTCTTGTGTTTCAAGGAAGTTGGTTTCCTAAGTATTGAATTAATGTAATTATTGAGAGTTGGAGTGATTTTAATGAGAGAAGCTAGAATAGGATTTAATTGAATATTGTGAGACATATTTGTAAATATTCTCAAATATAGGAGAATATGATAGATTTAGGATAGTTGAGAGAACTGAGGGATTGGAGAATTGATTGTAAAACTCAGATTAGGAGTTAGTTCATGATTTTGTGGATTAGAGAGGATCCTTAGTGATAAGGAAGAGATTTTAGGATTTTTTTGAGAGGTTTATGGATCTAAACCAGGAATTGGTTTTAGAATCCTTTTGTATAAATGTAAGCCTAAAAGGCATAGACAAGGATTAGATGGTGAGATAGTTAGACAGTTAAGCTAACTAGAGGGTGACTGTAAGCCTATGGGCAGATTGTAAACAGAGGCCACTGACATTAGAAGATCAGGCCAAAGATAGTGAGACTGTGTAAATGTTTGTTTATATATACAGAGATTAATTCCGAAATTGTATAAGTGTGTGGTTTGAGTATCGAATGATGAATTATGTATGAATCAGAGTATTCTATATAACATATGTGTGCAGGCAGAGTCCAGGCGAATACACAAAGGAGAAGAATAATATAGAGGAATGTAATGGACCTTTGAAACCATTCAAAGAACCCAAGTAATGGTTTGGAGCAATCTTGATCATAGAAACACATAGAGTTAAGCTCAGGAGGAGTCGCGCAGCAGAACAGTGGAAGGACGGGAACCATTGAAGTAATCTGAAACCACAGTTGAATTGAAGAATGGTGTATAACCCAAACAAAGAGATGAACAAAGAAATGAAGTGTTAGTGTACAGGAGCCGTCAGATCTGGAAGATCAATGGCCAGGATTAAGTCACAGCGAAGGGAGGAAGTTGTGTTGCATCGTAACATATTATAGCAGTGGGCAAACCTCAGCTGCAAGCGAGTTGCGATTGCGAAATGCGATCTTATTGTTAACCATTGGATCAGGTGCTCAGATCAATGGTGGAGGACTATTGTTAAATCTCTCATTGAAATATTCCAAAGGGATGCTTAACCTTGGGCCACAAGTCTTGCAACATGCGAAATGTGATGGGCAATTGCAATTTCCAATGCGATCAGAGATTTGATTGCATCGCAAGTATTCCATAGTAGATGTGCCATGACCCTTAACCCTTGCGATATGCGACATTGCGATGAGTGGTATTGATTGGCAAGAGGATTTGTGATATGTGATATTGAGCGAACCCGAGAAGGTAATGGACTCAGGTTTATTTTAGTTTGGAATCTGATGTGCTATCACATATCAAATGTGATGGAGGAAGTCATGTGTTAGTGTGACCCATGGAGAGTTGTGATGACCCATGGAGAGTTGTGATTGCGATTGTGATAACGCATGCATTGAGAAATGTGCAGAGACGAGGAATAAGTGGAAAAGGTATGGTTACGCATTTTTTGTGAATATTTCTATTGTATGAGAATCATGATAGAAATAATGCCGGTAGATAGATTTGTGGTTAAGTCCAATATAACCAATGGATAAAGAGTGGGTAAGGTTATATATGTGCAGGCATTAAGGTTTAACGAAGGGTTCATTAAAGTTATATGTGAAGGTTATGAGGGTTAAACAAAGTCCCGATTGAAAGGATTGATTAAGGGTTGATCTATGGTTAGTTTGATAAATCATTCTACCAAGTTTTAATAAAAGGGGCCTTAACCATTATCTAATGAAGATTTGACCCAGTAGGTCATATTAATTCCCGGGGCAAAATGGTTTATGCATTTCAATATGCATACTCTGGGTAAAATCAGGGTTTTCTTGCAACACATGTGTAGCCTTGAGGAGAAAGGGAGAGTTTAGAGATGTGGTGGTTGAGAGGGAGCATTATAGAGCTCTCAAGATGGAGCCTTAGCCAATTGGCAGTTGGGCTGATAAACATGATAATGAGGAGGAGGACCAGTCAAAGACCTCTAATGAAGAGTTCGAGCCATGTGGGTAGAGGGAGAAATCATAGCTATACCTCCAGGAGTAAGGTGGGGTGATGTAAAGCCTTAGTCCCAGAGTTGTAGAGATTTGGGTAGGGTCCATTGAGGTATCCTCCTCATGGATCATTACCTTTGTACTGGGGCCCACAATGTTTAGTGGTAGAAGGATCAATGGCAATTGGTGCAGTTAGATGCTGAGGAGCACATAGGAGTATTGATAGCAATGCAAAAGGCACAATGCAAAATCGACATCAGTGAAGTCTTCCCAGTAGATAGTTGCAAAGACACAATTGATTCAGTGCTTTTTGGATGTTTCTCAGTTGCAGTTGTTGTAGTAGAAGTAACAACAATGAATGGTAGTGCTACAATACATTCCACGGGTGTTGGATAGGGGTGGTACAAAATCCATTTCTTGCTAAGAGGGAGTGTTAGAAAGTGTATCAAGAAAGGCTCAATTTGACTTTAGCCTTAGTGAAATTGAGTAAATCGAATTTCCACATCAACAGGAAAACTTGGAGACCGTTAACTAGTGTAACATGGCTCTTTTCACTCAGTTAACTCAGTAAATTCGAGTTATAGGCTTGGATTTCAATCATGCATGTGTTGATTGCTAAATTTTAGCAATCTAGTTCAGTTATTTTTAGTTGTTTTCAGTTAACTGACCTCTAACAATTAAGAGTCATTTGAAGGTCAGTTTTGTAGTGAGACAATTGTCTAACTCAGAGATATGTTAGTTAACTAATCAATCAACACAAAATATCTCATGCATGCATGGAATTCAAATTCCTTAGCTAGAATGGAGGAATTAAGGCTAATGTAAAATTATTTATATACTAGTTGATTATACAGTTGTTGCATGCAGGCAATTGATCAATTCTTGGGAATTGAAAAAGGAAATAGGGACCTCCATATTGCTTAAGAGCTCGAATTTTCTCAGGATTGTGCGAGGAAATAGGAGGCTAGAGGAGGCAGAAATTGGCTAAGTGTTGGATAGAGGCTCTCATTCAGCAAAGAGAACAACTTTTCTTTTGCAGGTGGTGCTCAGAGCTAGAGCATGCAATTGTAATAGTTTATCTATTCAACTACTTAATACAAAGAGACTTGAGAGGTTTTCCCTAGTTGGGTCAACTACTGTGTACTTGTGGTTTTTCTTGTTGCATGTTTATGCATGTTGTTCTAAATTGTGAAATTCATTCCACAAATTAATAGAGTAGAATTTTTGTCTCTTGTTTTCAATTCAAAATCTTGAGCAATTGTAAATACTATCAAATTTCTACATTGCTTGATACCGAGAAAGGATTTTCAAATCCATCAAAGTCCTTAAGAATTCTAATCTTGGTCATTGGAAATAATAGGCTTGCATTAGGGATGATTAAGCATTGTTAGACTTGTAATAGAGTAAACAATTACGAAGGATATATGACTTTATTTAACCTACAAGATTTCGGAAGCAAGCCAGTGAGGATGGAGATGAAGATATATATGTCCTCGAGAATGGACATGAAGACATGTTTGTTGCACAAATATGGAGATATATATGTCCCTAGGAACGAAGGTGCTGATATATCTATTTTGCAGAGATAAATATATATATACATCCTAGAGAATGGAGATGGAGATATATATGTCCCGAGGAATGGAAATGAAGATATGTTTGCTCCACAGAGATGGAAATATATATGTCCCAGAGGACATAGATATGTGATGTGGCAAAGTTGCTAACATGGCATGTTGTCAGTGTGATATGTGGCAAGTAGGAATGGCATTTTCAAATGGCCAAGTGACTGGTTTTTGGATGACATGTAGCATCACTAGAGGATGTCGCGTGGTAGGGTGACATCACCCCTATGTTAGCATAACATTATCAAGATGCAGTGGAAGTGGGTGACGTGGAGGAATAGGTTGACGTGGTGTCTAGGTGGTAGTGACACATGATAGTTGGAATGGAACCTTTTGGATGCTAATTCAATTGAATCCACCTATCAAAACATGGTGATGGTTTTGTGGTGCCACACGGATTGGGGTTGCCATATTGTACTGACATGGAGTTGGCATGGCCAAGAGCCACATCACAACGAAGCTTGGTTCTCTAGAAATGTTTTTCAATGTCATCTCATAGTGGAGCACATTATTGACAGATGTTGTGTTAGTTGGAAGGCTCTAGATAGGGAATTTTCCTAGTGACTAATGTAAATGTCTATGTTGTGTTGAAGATTTTTTGTATCGATATGTTCATAAAGGTGTGGTGTGGTGACATAATGGATGCCACACTGGACCACAGGTGACATGGAAAAACATGTAGGCACTTGGGTTACCACATGGCACTACTTGCTAGTGTGGCAAGGGCTAAGGGGTTAAATTTCAAATGGACATAAATTTCAATCTAGAGGTCGAATTAAGGTAAAAATTATATCATTGGAAAGCTCTTGACTTGCTAGATGCAATGGTGTTATCCAAAGTTCATTTTTCACATTTTGAGTGAGAGGAAATTTTGTAACCCCATTTCTATAATGAGACCTTGGAGATTGGGTTTACTAAAATTAACACCTTCCATTCAACCTAGCTTAATCCAAGGTGGTGATAAAGAGAGTTATAAGATTTTTTATACATTATAGCTTTGAATTTTTAATTTTGTTTTAATTACCCAGGCTATAACAAACTTCTTCTCTATTTCCCTTTTGCCTTGGCATATGTTTCCAAAGTACCTATTTATTCCATGATTTGATTTAAATTTCTTAACTGTTGTTCATTCCAAAATCCTATCCTTTTGTTGTACACATATTTTCAATAAGGCAACTTATCCTACTATTAAGTTTTTCTTCTATGATTTAAATCATTTTAATACATTATATCTATAGACAACTTCCAATGTGGAAGGTACCCAACAATTCGATGACAAGGTGAGAAGGTACTTGTAATCCTCTACTACATTAAGGGAGGATAAAGTACATCCATTCTTTATATAATATACAACTATAATTATCTCAATACAGCCTTGGTTGAACATCGTATCACTCTATACGTAAATTTTATAAGCATTGTAATTGTATTGAGCACACACTTAAAATGTAGTTTAATTTACCAGGCAATCCCATTAGATGTGTGTTGAAACACACCAAGAACTATTGGAGTACTTTTTTCACAGGTGGGAAAACCTATCATAACTCAGTTGTCAAACTAGTAGTGAGGACAACCATCTCTAGCTACTAACTGTGAAAGTAGGCTAACTCGTCACCATTATTCAAGGAAAACCACACCACTTGGAATAACCCATTGGTGGTCCATAAGGGGGTAGGCTTTTACTCCTGCCAAATGCCTTTGGGTCTTGGGTTGTTAACATGTTTCCTTACGTATGCGGAAGACAAGATCTTAGCCAATAAGAAGAAGCTTTAGGGCATACTCAAGGCCCATCGAACCATTGGAGTATTAATGAGACGAGTGTATCAATATATATTTAATAAATTTCTTTGTATCTAAAATAAAAATATATTAAAAGAATCAGTTAGTATAAATATTGAATGTTGATTTATATTCGGTTAACAAGTACATGTGATGTTTGTTGGTTTGGGCGTTTGGAATAATGATAAGGTTATCAATCATTTTTTACTTACATTCCATATGAATTGATTTCGATAATAAAATCATAAATATAAAATGTTAATATTATTTAATTTAGTCACAGTATAAATGTAGGTTGGTGATAAATTAATTCTTTTATTAAAACAACAATTTTATCATACAAAAAAATTAATAAATAATGTTTGGTGGAATTATTGAGATAGATAGTGTAACATCTACCCATTCCCATTTACCATAATGAGTAAAACACATATACAGACACCAACAAAAAAACACACTTGCATCTCTTTCCATGGTTTCCTTGATCTAAGCGTTAGAAGGGTTGGTTAAGTAGATTAATAAATTTTATTACAAATGATACAATACATTTAATATGCAATTATTCGTTGTGGTGCTAATCTATCAATTTTTCTTTCTTCACTGGACTTTAGCTTCTACATATTATTAATATCAAAAGGTCATTGCATTTTATATGCTTTATAAAATTAAGAAGAAATTGTAGTATGGGATGAGGTCATTACCACCCACTCGAAGCCATGAATATATACCTTATGACATGACCATATTGTTGGCTTGTTGGGGCCTGACCCAGGTTCAGAAGTGATTTAGCCAAACAAATCCCGAAACTACCGGCCCTTTTGGCAACAATCCGTGGTGCGCGGACTGAGGTCTCACCCGAGGTAGTATGGGAGGGTGCTGGAACCAGGTTTCTGCACCCTTGGGATGTATTGATGAAATCTAGAAAGTTCGCGAACCAAACCTGCATGCTTATGCTGCTCCGAGCAGCCGTCTGTTCTTCGCATCTTGTGCAATTGTTTCCGTGCAGCTCTGTAAGAGTGCGAAGAGGTGTTGTCTAGATCCTTTATCCTTACTGTGCTATTATTATAGATCTTAACTTAATTGTGTGGGCCCAATATTCTCATTAATCATTCAACATTCATAACAAGTGCGCGCAATCATAAAATTGTAAAGAGATGCATAAATATAACAGAAGCATAAACACATAATATTTCATAATCAACTTATCTTTTATTAATTCTCTGTCCAAGTACAATCCCAACTCTGCCCTGCGCACTCAGCTGCAAGGGTCCGCGCACACAGCTATGCACTCTACTAGGCCTCCACGCACTCAGCTGTGAAGCCTCTACCTATCACTATGACCCAATACCTTCAGATCTACTTCTAGCTTCTAATCATGCCCTCACATCTCTCTATTACTTGTCAAAAACTTTTCATACTGACTCTTACACTTAAAGCCTTGCTCTGTCTATACAATCCCATGGTTTGCGGACCATGGGTAGGCCATCACACTTTACATTAAATTACATTATTTTAGGGCAGACAACCCTAGACTCTCACGCTCCACGCCTACATTTTGTGGGGTATTTACATTACATTGACCAAAACTCAGGCTTTAAGCCCCAAAAACTTGCTATCGGGGGATCCACTGCCCAACAGGCCCCCAACACAATCATCGTGACTTGTCCCAAGTCACTTGGCTGGTGCGGTGATCTTTGTGCAGAGTCCATCCAACAGCTTCTATGCTTCGCCTAAGTCCGCAGCACATTCTTCCGCTGTCCGTTGTACCAGTTGTGCACGTATCTCTGATGCATTGTTGTCAGGGGCAACTCCTTGCCTTAGCGCATATATGCCCTGCATCTATGCCAGCTTTCCCTCGATCTTGGTGGTGACTGTGAATGCTTCCTTGAGCCAAGGTTGGATGCGCACTTTAAGCACTGCTTCTTTCTGACGTGCAGCATCCACCTGTTCCTTTAGAGCCTAGGCCTCCTTCATCTTAGCCAATCGCTGAGTACGGGTGACCATTTGCACGGTTCCCCAGACATTGTCATATGATTGCTGCAACTATCATGCTTCGGTCTCTAGATGTTGTATAGTTGGATCTTCTTGCAGTGAGGTTAGCGTGAAGAGTGGCTAATCCAACAAGCCCGTGCAATCCTGTACAACATGCTCTATTGCTTCCAAACCCAATTGAATTGCGCGGTGGCACTGCTCTTTGACTTTCGGGGGTGTAGAGGGCTGCGCTTTCAGCCGTAGTTCCACAATCTGCAGGTTGAGGTCCAGCTGGATCCTCGTTGCTTCCTCCTTTGCCTCGCGGAATCCACTAGCCAATTTGTGGATCCACACTCCTATTGGTAGGTCTGTCGCAATCTCTAGCTCGGGGACACAGCGACATGCTTCCTCGACGATCTACTCCAGCTGTTGATTCTGCGCTACCGCTTCATCGCGTTGGAGGCTCAGTTGCTCGATGTTGATTCGCTGCTCACTGAGCATTTGTACTGTGTGTCCTTCCCTAGCACGGAGCTCTACCGTCGCTCCGTCCTACAGTTGGTATAATATCTCTCACAGAAGGGCTGCCAAGTTTAGGCCAAGTCCCTTGATCCGGCCTACTACAACTCTATCCTCCATGCTATCCGCTGTCAGTTCTCCTTCCGACAGTGTGACAGTACTAGCCATTTTGGCCCACAGCAACTACTCTGTTTCCTATTTACCCGTAGCCCCATAGACGGCTACCATTCCCTCTTATGGGGGCTGCACCTAAAGTCCCTGCAATTGCGCCCTGAGTGCCCCCAACACATTCTATTGCTCCGTCATTGCTTCCTGAAGCGCTTCCTTGGTGACCTTGTGAACTGTGTCGCCGATGTCGTATAGGTCACCCTCGGTCAGTGTAATAGGTTCCCCATCTAATTTGGAAGCCTTGGTCTTCTTCCGGGGCCCTGTCCATTCCGTACTGTGCGGCCATTAGCTGTGTCGATGATGTGTTTGGGTCCATGCTTGCCATCGCATCATCTATTCCCTGTCATGTGGTTAGGTCCATGCCTCTTTCTTCCTGCGTCGTGGTTGCCCCAGATGTTGGTGCAAAATTTGCTTTGTCCGCAACCTTGGTTAGCTCTGCGGCAGCCTTTGCTACCTCACGGGAAGCCCTTACTTCTTTAGCAAACTGCTCGTTCCACTTCTATTGTGCCAGTAGCTTGGAGGCATCCTTTTGTCTTTGAATCGTCATCTCATCACGCGCTGTCAGATTCGGGGTGCACCATTTAGGTGGCCATGAGTCGAGCACCGAGAACACAACATCATCAATCGGGATGAAGGGGAGTGTGGTCCATTTCTGCTCCGAATCCTTTTTGGGCCTTGGCGTCCAGGGTGATTTAGGGATTTTTGGTGCATCCCCTACCGGTGGCGTAGAGCTCTACATGGCTCCCTTGGTTGTTGACATTATTCTGATCAGGGAATCCTGTGTCTCCTTCGGCAATGTTTCAAACACTGAACTTGCTTTCAAAGCGTCTAAAGGCGTAAGGTCCATATCCAATTGATAGCACACTAACTGAATTCTAAAGATGCCAAGGGTTGTTCAGTGGACAACCATCTGTGATTTATACGCCTGCCGAAATTCAAATTCAACTGTCCCCCCCTCCTTTGGCTCATTAATGTAAGATTGGCGGCAGATTGTTCCAAATCTAGTTTTAACTCCGTGTCTTAATTGCCCGCCGCCCACTCCTCATTGTTAAATGGGATATCTTGTCATGAACAGTGACCCCAACGGTCACTTCCTAGTCTACCCATGTGGCAGCGCAGCCTCCCATGCACAGGCGCGACCCTTGTGACCTACTGACCCTGCGCATAGTCCCCCTATCACGCTGCTCCCATACAGACTCTTTTATAGTCCCGCGCTCTCTTCCAACTGCTTGGAGCACTGAGACTGTGCTTTCTACGGATAGTCAGGTGGTCACACCACTCGTGTGAGGCTTCCCTGCACCTTCCAGCCTAGTCTGCGGGCACCCCTCAATTACCCTCGCGTCAGTCAGCGCTTCGCATTCTTCCTTATACGATGTGCTCCCTCGGTTCCTTTGTCTAGTGAGGTGCGGCCACAGCCATGGTATCAGAGCCACAAATCCTTCTAATGCAATAGTATGGCTGCCTCCCTCTTGTCCTATCGTACTTAGTTCCTTGGCGCAACCTGCCTTTATGATTTCTATTTTCAGTTTGTTGATTTCTTTTTCCAATATCCTGCTTTTCTTCCTCAGTCGTACTCGATTTTCTTCGAGTTCACGAATTTTCAAGTGCCCTCACCAAATGGCATCCTATAACTGCATATAGTTGACTTCACACAGTGGCATAATTCCTTTGTCCTGGTCCCTATGAATTGTTCCAATTATGTGAGGATGCCTTCCTCCCAAACCTATGGCCCCTGACTCTGCTCGTCATCTTTAGGATTGTCTCGACGCTCAAATTCTTGTACAAGGTCCTAGAGGCCCATCGAACTGCTGGTATGCGCCGGCCCCAATCAGTCCGTCTAGCCTGGTGAACCTTGTTCAGGATCCCACATACCTTCCTGAATGCTTCTAAGTGGAACGTTTGTGGTGCACATCACTTTTCTTGTTGTTGCGTCAGGTTCTGATTTTTTATCCTTAGTCTGGGATGTGCTTGCACAGCACATGTCTGCACCCATCAACACAGGTGGGCACACAAGCTGCTTCATCCTGGCTGTCTGGCTCTAGTTCGCTGCTGGGGGCTTCCAAACAATAAGCACATCTGTCTTCTACATTCGCGCCAGTTTACAATGGTCTTTTGATGTGTACTCCACCATCGTGCGAGGGTTGCGCGCAGCGCCCATTTCATTGCACCGTACCACTACTATTATGGTACTGCGCTTTCAAATTTATCTAAGAATTCATTCACCACTGTCACACCATCATAGGTTGGTAGTTCCCTTGCCTCTATCATCATGCAATGCAATGATCTAATCATCATGTTGTAATTCAGCGTTGTCACTTTGTGCAACCGGCTCTGCCAACGTTCTACTTCTTCATCTCAATCTGAAGTACAAGAGTTGTCACGCTCCCACGAGATTCTCCCATCTGCAGTCGGGTTCACCCGATCCTGGTCTCGCGTCGTTATCTGGTAAATACAATCTAGCTCATTGTCGCTTTCATCGTCGCGCACTGATTCAATGTAACGTGCTACCTTGGCTGGGTCTAGCGGAACTACTACGCATAGGGACTTTTTCTCGAAGATCATCTTCCGCTTCTTTAGGTTGATAACTCCATTCATATCAGTGGCCCAGTCTATTCCTAGAAGCGCGAGATAGGGATTGTTGTCACCGACAATCTCTATTACTTCAAAGTCCATCTGTGTGCTCGCACCTTTGATATCGACTGTTACCCCTTGCAACCTCCCCATGGACAAAATCTTCTGTTGGTTCACCATTCGTAATTAAATAGGGGACCACTGTAATGCAGGCCTACCCAAGTGTTCCCATGTTTGCTTGGGTAACACATTCACGTCCGATCCCAAATCTAGGATGACTTGATCCATTTCATATTCTCCAATCTACGCAATCAACCTCATCTCCATTCCAGTGCGCAATGTATGCTTCCCAAATTTCTGAACTACACGCGATTCCCCTGACCCTATGCACCTAGTGATCAACTCCTATAGTCCCTTAACTGGCTTATTGTCGTGCAACAGTTTCATGCATGTATCCAAAAAGGTAGTAAGCATAGAAGGATCCATCCCTGGCTCTGGTTGATCCTTACTACCTGAAGTAGAGGCCTCTGCGAAGCTCTTCTTAGCTTCCATGAACGTCTCCTTTGTGCGTTCTAGGTCAAACTCAGGTTCCTTTGTAGGAGCCTTGCGAACCCATGTATCTTCCTCGGGCTGCTTCCCCTTATTCGCCACTGTGGTCACAGCGCTTCTGAGCATCATGTTCACATTTGGGTCTTCTTCGCACAATTCAGACCTCATCATTTGGATATTTTGAGTCGGAGGAGGCTGGAGTACCCCTTTCTCGTGCATCTGTGCAATCAATGTAGGAAAATCTATCATTTCATGATCAAACTAAGCGCAGTATGAACAGGATATTCTTGTCGGGTTGGTACAATCGCGGGTGTAGTGCCCTAGTCCTCCGCAATTGTAACAAATTAACTATCTGTGGCCCCTTCCTCGTCCCATTCCCCCTCGTCCTTGACCTCGCCCCTAAAATCCAACGCGCGCCATTCCCGCAGCTGGGTCAAGGCCTCGCGTTTCTATGTGCATTCTATAGGCTGGGGTCCGCTCCATCATTAACTCGTAGCTGTGACAAGTGCACTTGTCGTGGCCTACCAACCTGCAGAAATTACAAAACAATTGCTGGGGTGTTGTTGTATACATCTGTAACAACTGACAATTATCCGTTATGTGCTTTCCTCCTATCTGACAGATCGCGCACCATAACACGGGTGTTGCACTCGGCCTTGCCTATGTCTCTAGTCTCAACTACATTGGCCCCCCTCTTGCCAAGTAGTTCGCGAATACCGGACAATGATCCTTGTCGTGGCCCTGGCCTTTGCATTTTATGCACCATACTTCTTCGTGCGCCTCTGCCCATGGTGCCCTATCCTGCTTCAAAATCTACATCTCCAAGCATAGATTCTATAGTTGCATGTGGATTTGTTGAACTCCTAGCCCCAGATCCTGTATCGGTGTCTCATGCAAGATAATCACCATTTCCAACACTTCGGCCTGGGTAGAAGGTTTCTGTTGTGATAGCACCATTCTCAGGTGTGGTGTTAGAGATGCCACAAACCATGCGCGATGTTGTGCATCTGTGAGCGTCATATTAGCCTCGTAGATTGTACTCTTCAGTCGTTGATCCAGATCCCAGGGGGTCTCGCCTAGAAGTATCATGATCTCCTTAAACCTGATGATTGACTGTGTCTCTGATTTCTGCCGGCTAAATTCTCTGTTCAGCGCATTCTGGATCTCTGCTATTCCTGTATTTGGGTGATCATTAAAGTGCTTGACATACCATGTCAACGCGCGATCCTGTAGCGCGCTCACCAATGTATCCTTCTTAATGTTGTCATTTGTGACCCCTTGCGCTTCCCACACTGCTCTTACCATGAACCAGAACTGGTCCGGATCCTCATTTCCTACTCCTATGAATACGAGTAGCTTGGTCGTGCTTGCCATGCTGAACTGCAGGGTTGGTGGAGGTGGAGTGGGTGGAGATGGAGGCGAAGGAGGTGAAGCGGGTGGTGGCGTGGGTGGGGGTGGTAACTGCAGAATGGGTTGTCTTATCAAACTAACCGCACTTCTCAGAGAGACCCGAGCAAGCTCCTCCTCGCACTCTCGCAAAGGTGAAATTAAGGGACTATTTCCTAATTCCCCGCTACCTTTGTAGATCTTTCCACTCCGCGTCGTTCCAATCATTAATATATTCGCATAACCCTCTTTTCACATAACAACATCTTAATCCAAGTATTCAAAGATTTAATGTACTTACCTTGCGGTCCCTTGAGAATATGTTGTTCTGCTTCACTGTAGCGTACAATCGTGTCTATCGCAAACTCAATGATAAATACACCTATTATCCGGTGAATCCAATGGTCCATAGCTCATGCGATCTTATCTTCTGATGCCTCTAGTCTGCACACTAATTCTGGAGTCCACACTATCGTTGGTTGATTTTACACCTTCCCTGGCTGTCAGCTAGCCTCGTAATCCACTCATACAGTTCAGAAGGAAAGGATGCGAAGAAGATCTCATGGATTTCTGTATACACATAGCGATCCAACCACCTTTTCTCGGATACCTATAGAATTTTGTTTTCCTGTGTCGCGAACTCGTGAATCTTCTTGTCCAACCACTCTTCAATTTCCTTCTTTTTTGGGTTCCAGTGTTCCGACATTAGACATCCCTTAGGCAGATCCCAGTCCCAGCAACGGAACCATTTGTTGGTTTGTTGGGGCCTAACCCAAGTTCAGAAGTGATTTAGCCAAACAAATCCCGAAACTACCGGCCCTTTCGATAACAGTTCGCAGTGCACGGACTGAGGTCTCACCTGAGGTAGTATGGGAGGGTGCTGGAACCAGATTTCCGCACCGTAGGGATGTCTTCATGAAATCTAGGAAGTTGGCGACCCGAACCTGCGCCCTTGCATAGCTCCACACAACCATCTGTCCTTCGCAACTGGTGCAACTGCTCCCATGCAGTTCTGTAAAGAGTGCTAAGAGGTGTTGTCTAGATCCTTTATCCTTATTGTGTTATTATTATAGATGTTAACTTAATTGTGTGGGCCCAATATTCTCATTAATCATTCAACATTCATAACAAATGCATGTAATCATAAACTGTAAAGAGATGCATAAATATAACAGAAGCATAGACACACAATATTTCAGAATCAACTTATCTTTTATTAATTCTCCATCCAAGTACAATCCCAACTCCACCCTGCTCACTCAGCTGCAAGGGTCTACGCACACAGCTGTGAACTCTACTAGGCCTCCGCGCACTCAACTGTGGAGCCTCTACCTATCACTACGACCCAATACCTTCAGATCTATTTCTAACTTCTAATCATGCCTTCACATCTCTCTATTACTTGTCAAAGACTTTTCAAATTGACTTTACACTTAAAGCCTCGCTCTATTTATACAATCCCATGGTCCGCGGAACATGGGTAGGCCGACACACTTTACATTAAATTACATTATTTTAGGGTGGACAACCCTAGACTCTTGCGCTCCACGCCCGCATTTCGCGAGGTCTTTACATTACACTTGACCAAAATTCGGGCTTCAAGCCGCAAAAACCCGCTATGGGGGGATCTGCTGCCCAACACATACTTTGAATTTTTCCCACCAAACTATCTAGACTATACTATCTACATGATATGTGGTGTCGATTTGACCCTTGATCCGCCAGGGTTTAGATTTGATGACCTAGCATTGTCCTCACAGAATAAGGTAACCATCTATTTTTCTCCACCGATTCGGTTGTCATTCCTCTTCCTCCGGTTTGAAGGGTTCTGCACCAGGCTCAATTGAGACGAGGGTTTCACACCACAATCCTCTAGGTACACCTCTCCACCTTCAAGCTTCAATTTCTCCTTTCAACTCTGGTAATTATTCTCTGGCATTGGTTTTTTAAATTTGGTTATAATAGCTTGATCTTCGAATCAAAAAGTCTCCTCTAGGGTTTTTCTATTTCTTTGGATGATCCAGTTGGCTGTAGAAATGCTCAGAATTCAGAAGTGGCGCTGAAAATACTCAAAAATAAAAGTTCTCGGATTTCATCCAAACTAGGACTAGATCATAGTGCTCATCATCCTGATTCCAATGGCACGAACGACACTCAAATCCGAGTTCGTATGCTTAAGATATTCCTAGTCAAAGTTTTGGTCAAACTAGTCCCAGTCATAGTCACTAACCAAGCGACAATTTCGCACTTCATGGTGACGGTTTTTGGTTGTTGGAAAAGAAAAATTTGTTGCCTACTTAATTTTGCTAATGACACTAAAAATCGTCTCATGGTGTTTTTGAATAGTTATTTTTAAAAAGAATATAAAATAAAAATAAAAAAATATTGGGGTGGCAAGCCACTACCCCCGCCACCCCTCCCATCCATTACCCTATTAATATATGGCCAAAGGTCGTTACACAAAACAACACAACCATTTAAAAATAGGGTCAGCAGATTCGAACCCGCCCAACCTAACCGGTCAGCCTGCCAATGGGAGACACTCCAATCTAAAACATTTAAACTCCATAAACAATAAAAAACTGTCACGGGTGCGATCATACCAGCGTTAATGCACTGGATCCCATCAGAACTCCGCAGTTAAGCGCGCTTGGGCTAGAGTAGTACTGGGATGGGTGACCTCCCGGGAAGTCCTAGTGTTTTCTTTTTTTTTTTTTAAATAAAAATAAAAAACCGTCACGTATTAATGGAAACCATAGGGATTCAACCCGAGGTAGACCCTGACCAACCAAGTGTGGGTACCAATAGCCCAATGAGCGTGTGTTGGTAACCATGCCCACTCTACAATATATAAACCAATTACCATTCGACCAAATAGAGGAGAGGCAGAGCGAAATAGTGCACACAAAACCCAGCCTAGGCTGGGGGCACTTTTCGAGACGAGCAATATTCTATGGGAATATTCCATGCAACATTAGTGAGGAATCTAAAAGATTCCCTAGAGGGTGATTTTTCATAGTGACAGAATCGTGCCAAGTTTATACTAAAATGAACCAGAATTCTGCATGGAATGTGATAGTGTGGTTTGTTTCCTCATTTGAGTAGCAGAATTTCAAGGAGTCAACAATGAGGAATCTTTGCAAAATTTTGAAGAATCTAAAAGATTCCCTTAGAGGCTGATTTTTTACAGAGGCAAAATGATGCCGACTTTATAGTCATTTTTCTTAAAATTTCGCAAGGAGCATAGTGATGTGCTCAAAATTTTCATTCGAGCAACAAATTTTTTGCCCATCTCCAGTAAGGAATCATGTTGGGTCCCTATAATACTAGTGATTACCCCATTACTATTGTAGTTATACCCCTTATTTATATTGTTGTGCCCCTATTACCCCCATATTGTTATTTCTGTGCCCCATAGAATCCCTCTATTGTTATTTTTGTGGCTTTATATTATTATTGTTAGGTCGGCTGGATTATATTGTGACTCCTTAGACTCCTATATATAGAAAGGAGGTTTTGTCATTTGTATCATCCAAGAATTGTTCATTTATGTAATGTAAAGGAGGTTGCCCCTTCGAAGAGGCTGAATTCTAAGGCGTTGATCTTTCTTTTCTATCTTTTCTTGAGCTGGTTTCATAACATTTGGTATCAGAGCTTTGGATTCTAGGGTTTCGATGCTCCAAACAAGTCATCGTGGAATTTTCGCTATAACTTTTTTTCTGTGACGTTTCAGAAGTCGCAAAAAAAACCCATTTGAGAAGAAATCGTGCTGAAACTTGGGTCCAAATTTCAGAGCTTTTAGCTCGATATTTTCGGAGATATGATCTGAGGAAGTTGGTCTTTTTGCAGACTCCTGAATTACACTCAAAACAGGTGACCTGGGGAAAATCGTCATAACTTTCTTTCTGAGCATCGGATTGAAATTTTGTAAGAAGTTACAGAAAGAGGACGGACTGTAGTTTTCTTTTATATATTTTTCAGAGTCAAAGGTTGAAACAGTGACACGTGGCACTTCATACAAGTTCGCTCTACTGAAATAGTCTATAATCAGGTCACTGCGGGAGATTGTGCATAACTCTTTCTTGGAGAATCCAATTTGGATCAGACTAGTGGCATTGGAAAGAGGACATACGGGGCTACTACAAATCACAATTTCAGAACTGGATGATTCGAAATTACAGAGATACATCAGATTCAATATCAGGCTTCTACAAAGTAAAAAAAAAGGTGTGTAGTTTTTTTTTTTTTTTTTTTTTTTTGCATAAGCTTGGTTTGAAGGAATTCAAAGGGCATAGTAAAGCATTATTATCGGTAACTGATGCCCCGAGGAAAGAAAATGAAAACACCTAGTAAGGAAACTGAAAGCTCTAGCATGACTCATGAAGAAGAGGAAGAAATGCTACATGATATATCAAAATTACAAGAACAAGTGCAACAAATGTCACGCTCACAAAAGCTAACAGATGCTAAGATAAATGGCTTGGAATCTAAGATAAAGGGCATGGAAGCTAAGATGGATGATCTGAAGACAGATTTGAGGACGGATTTGAAGACAGACATGGCATATTTGAAGACAGATTTGACAAATTTTCTACAAGAAATACTTACTAATGGTGAAAAGGTTGTAAAGGAAACTCATGATGTGAACAAAAGAAATGTTAATCATGATTCCATAGACTCTAATGTTGGATCGAAGACCCACCATATTCCAAAAATCGATATGAGGAAGTTTGATGGCAAGGATCCCGCCACATGGATATTACAGATGGAGCAATTCTTCGATCTCAATAATGTGCAAAACACACAAAAGGTACGTATGGCAACTTTATATTTGGAACCAAATCAGTTTGTATGGTATCAATGGCTTTGTTCTCGTAAACAATTTATCACTTGGGCAATTTTTACGGAAGAATTGATAGCACATTATGAGGATACAAAAAGCAACACTTTTTTTAGCCAATTGATAAGTCTCAAACAAAAGGGTTCAATAATGGAGCACATTGAGGAGTTCCAAAAATTGAACATAAGGGTAAAAGATATTCCAGAGGAGCATAGGATTGATGTGTTCATAGGGTCTTTAAAGGATAATATCCAACATGATGTGCGCCTTTGGGAACCTGATTCATTAGAGAAGGCATTCAGGTTAGCAAGAAAAATGGAAAGCAAAATTATGGCAACTAGGAAGCATACCATTCACAACTATAAAGACGGAAGTGTTGTTGCCCATAGTCTTCCACAACCTACAAGGTTGACACCACAACAATTGGAAGAAAAAAGAGCAAAAGGGCTTTGTTACAATTGTGATAGCAAATACACAAAAGGTCATAAGTGTGCTGAGAAGAAATTATTCTACATAGATTGTGAAGAGGAAGAAGAAAAGGAGCAAGAAAGGTCAAAAGAAGAAGATATATTCCAGGAACAAAGCCTAGATGAAGAACAAATAAATCCGACCATATCTTGTAATGCATTGGCGGGAATTACCACTCCTCAAACCATCAAGATAGAAGGACAAATCAAGAAGAAAAAGGTAATAGTGTTGATTGATTCAGGAAGCACCCACAATTTTATTCATTGTAAGGTAGCAAAAGAATTGAATTGCTTCCTATATCCAGCACCAGAGTGTCAAGTGATGATTGCAAATGGAGGAACAATAAATTGTTCTGGAAAGTGCCATAATATCAAGCTATCCATGGGAGAATATGTATTGACTAGCCCAATGCTTTCCATTCCAATGGGAGGTGCTGATGTTGTACTAGGAGTCCAATGGCTACAATCCTTGGGTACAATAGCTTTTAATTTTCAAGAACTTTTCATGAAATTTTCTGTGGAAGGAAAGGAAGTTGAATTAAGGGGTATTGCAGGGAAACCAGGAAAGATAATCAGCTCTAATGGCATGACAAAGCTTCTAAAAAAGGAGCAAAGAGGTGTAATTGCACAATTATGTTCGCTAGATGTTTCCACATTGGAATCATCTATTTCTCCAGATCTCCAAAAAGTCCTGGACAATCATTCCAAGGTATTTGAGACTCCCAAAGGTCTCCCACCTATGCGTGATCATGATCATGCTATTCATCTGATTCCAGGAAGTGTTCCTCCAAACATCAGGCCGTACAGATATCCATATGTCCAAAAAAGTGAAATTGAACGTATGGTTGCAGAAATGCTAGAGGCTGGTATAATTCAACCGAGTCAAAGTTCTTTCTCAGCTCCAGTAGTATTGGTGCACAAGAAGGATGGATCATGGCGCATGTGTCCAGATTATAGGGAGCTCAACAAGCTCACTATTAAAGATAAGTTCCCCATTCCTGTCATTGATGAATTACTGGATGAATTGCATGGATCAATTTACTTCACCAAGTTGGATCTTCGTTCGGGATATCATCAAATCAGAATGAAGATTGAAGACATTCCGAAAACGGCATTTAGAACTCATGAGGGTCATTATGAATTTTTGGTCATGCCTTTTGGCCTTACCAATGCACCTTCAACATTTCAAGGTTTGATGAATTCAATTTTCAAACCATTCCTTAGAAAATTTGTGTTAGTATTTTTTGATGATATACTAATCTACAGCAAGTCTTGGAAGGATCATGTTGAACATGTTGACAAGGTGCTACAACTATTGGAGGAGAAACAATTATATGCAAAAAGATCCAAATGTTTCTTTGGAGTCCAGGAGGTGGAATATTTGGGTCATATTGTATCTCATGAAGGAGTTAAGGTAGACCCTAGCAAAATTAAAGCCATTAAGGAATGGAAAATCCCCACATCCATAAAGCATCTGCGAGGATTTCTTGGGTTGACAGGGTATTATCGCAAGTTTGTTAAGAATTATGGGAGAATAGCAGCACCTCTAACAACATTATTGAAGAAAGATTCATTTTCATGGACTCCGGAAGCAACAAAGGCCTTTGAACATCTTAAAGAGGCAATGTGCCAAGCACCGGTCTTAGCTACACCGGACTTCACAAAAACCTTTATTGTGGAATGTGATGCTTCAGGAAATGGAATTGGTGCTGTTCTAATGCAAGATGAAAGACCCATTGCTTTTGAAAGTCGTCCAATCAAGGGAAAGTTTTTAAGCAAAGCTATTTATGAGAAGGAAATGTTGGCAATACTCCATGCACTTAAGAAATGGCGACCCT
Source organism: Pinus tabuliformis (assembly GCA_031772625.1). Lineage (NCBI taxonomy): Eukaryota > Viridiplantae > Streptophyta > Pinopsida > Pinales > Pinaceae > Pinus > Pinus tabuliformis. The sequence continues at coordinate 833,724,315 of CM062818.1, forward strand.
ACCTAATGGGAAGACACTTCAAGGTAAAAACGGATCATGATAGCCTTAAATACTTTTTAGAACAAAGATTATCCTCTGAAGAGCAACAAAAGTGGGTCACAAAGATGTTGGGTTATGACTTTGAAATCATCTACAAAAAAGGGAAGCAAAATGTGGTGGCAGATGCACTCTCAAGAAAGGATGAGGATGTGGAAGCATTGTTGTGTGCCATTTCTATTATCCAACCAGATTGGATAAACGAAGCAAAGGAGGAATGGAAGAATGACGAAGAAGTGTGGGCACTTATTCGAAAGCTACAACAAGATTCCAGTACTTCTGATACATTTAGCTGGAAAAATGATTCGTTATGGTACAAAGATCGCTTATACCTCTGTAAGAATTCCCAGCTAAAACAAAAGATTCTTATGGAATTGCACACTTCTCCCTTAGGAGGGCACTCAGGATTTTTAAAAACTTACCACAGGGTTAAGAAGGAATTTTTTTGGGATGGCCTTAAATCAGATATTCAAAAGTTTGTGGCGGAATGTTTGGTTTGCCAACAAAATAAAGTTGAAACAATTAAGACACCGGGTCTATTACAACCTTTATCCATTCCAAGCCAACGTTGGGAGGAGGTTTCAATGGATTTTATCACAGGTTTACCCAAGTCTGAGGGAAAGAGTGTCATCATGGTGGTAGTTGACAGACTTACCAAGTATGCACACTTTTGTGCATTATCACATCCATTTAAAGCCAGTACAGTTTCTACTGCATTTATGGAAACAGTTCAAAAGCTACATGGAAACCCAAAGATTATTGTAAGTGACAGAGATCCCATTTTCACTGGAAATTTTTGGACAAAATTATTTTCTTGTCTTGGTACTCAGTTAGCTCATAGCTCATCTTATCATCCTCAATCTGATGGGCAAACTGAGATAGTAAACAAATGTTTGGAAGGATATCTTCGTTGCTTTGTATCTGATAAACAGACACAATGGGTCAAATGGTTGCCTCTGGCTGAATGGTGGTATAACACTTCCTTCCATACAGCAACAAAAATGACCCCATTTATGGCACTTTATGGGTATCAACCACCATCAATCACATCATATTTAAGAGAAAATTCTAAGGTTCAGGCAGTGGAACATCACATCGAACATCAACAACAAGTCCTCCAACTCTTAAAGGATAACCTCGTGTTGGCACAAAATAGAATGAAACAACAGGCAGATCAACATCGCAGTGAAAGAAGTTTTGATGTAGGTGATTGGGTATTCCTACGGCTACAACCATATAAGCAAATGTCCCTAAAGCAAGCTAAGAAGGATAATAAATTATCACCAAAGTATTATGGTCCGTACAAGGTGTTGAAAAGATTGGTACTATGGCATACAAATTGGAGCTTCCTGCAGCTTCTCGATTGCACCCAGTTTTCCATGTTTCATGTTTAAAGAAGGTTATAGGCGACAAGCTCCCAGTTCAAACAATATTGCCAGAACTTGACGAGGAAGGAAAAATTATATTGGAACCGGAAGCAGTCACAGAAACAAGAACTCGACAGCTACGAAATCGATCAATTTCAGAGTATCTTATCAAGTGGAAGAACTTATCCGCTGAAGATTCCACATGGGAGGATGAGAATTTTATGCAGAAGTATCCAGAACTGCTCAAGCGTTGAGGACAACACTTTTTTGAAGGAGAGGGGCATGTTGGGTCCCTATAATACTAGTGATTACCCCATTACTATTGTAGTTATACCCCTTATTTATATTGTTGTGCCCCTATTACCCCCATATTGTTATTTCTGTGCCCCATAGAATCCCTCTATTGTTATTTTTGTGGCTTTATATTATTATTGTTAGGTCGGCTGGATTATATTGTGACTCCTTAGACTCCTATATATAGAAAGGAGGTTTTGTCATTTGTATCATCCAAGAATTGTTCATTTATGTAATGTAAAGGAGGTTGCCCCCTCGAAGAGGCTGAATTCTAAGGCGTTGATCTTTCTTTTCTATCTTTTCTTGAGTTGGTTTCATAACAAATCATTAGGGGAATCTTCGAGATTCCTGAGGGTCCAAATTGTGATGGTGTCAGAAAGGGGCCAAGTTTATAGTCATTTGACACCATTTCACACCATGAATTCAATGATGATGTTCATTTCTGCAACTGAACCACGCATTTTCAAGCCATCCATGAAATTGGAGATATATGATGCAGTGATGCCATGTTTTTCTTTTGATTCGCTGGGATGTTGATTTTGTTGTTGAGATCCTTGTTACCCTTATGTCGAAGGTCACTTGTATGCCACATCATGTGAGAATTTATTATCTTTTCATTCTGAAGGAGGGCCCATATGAGTGAGAGTTTCTATAGGGAGAATGTCTCGTGGAGAGACATGCCACTCTGATTGAGGGAATTTATCCTTGTAATGACAAAGAATGTACCATGTAATCATAATCATCTTGCAACATTTAATGAAGCGACCTCCCCACTCTTGACACTGAGCCCAGAGACGTAACCCACATTGAGTGAACTCCATTCTCAATGTGTGTGTGTGCTTTGATTTGATGGTTGTCGTTATGTTTCATCTTCCTTAATACATGCACATGTGGTCATTCATACTCTTTCACATGAAATTTTGCTAACATCACAAAAGTAAAAGATCTTGTTAATTCCAATAACTGGAGATCTGGATCACCAGATTACTACTCCAGCATGGTAGTTAAAATTCTCTACCTCTTCTCATTTCTTACAGGTATACCCTGGAGGTGAGTTTCATACTGACATTGAGTGATGTGTCGATAAAACCTAGCTTAGGTGCTTCCACCTCATAAGGGATTCTTGCATGTATGTTGTTAGTTTTCACTAGTTATTGTTCTCTCATGGATCTATACTTAACCTATACTAGGATAATAATTATTTAGGTTGGTTTGTTTTGTAGATAATTTTTTACCCTTCCACGATTGTGAATGTCTACTTACAGGACGATGTCCACAAGGTCAGCCTCAACTAACGACCCTTTCTGTTTCATAGGTTCTCTTTGAATTTTATCTCTTGATTTGTTTGAGGGCATGCAAAGTCTACCAGTTCAGTGTTTCGACAAGGGTTTAGGCATTAAGAAGTGGGTTACCTCTTAGGGTTTGGGTCTGTCGTGCCTAGATCCCAATTTAATATGGAAATCATTTCTTATTGTATGAACCTAGGCTAAAGTAATGCTTTTTACCCTTCTCTGTATGTCACAAATTTTGTAAATTTACTCTGTTAAATTTTTCGTTACAGAGGTTGTCGCTTCTAGCCAATTCCATAGCTATGTATGATTCCTTATTTGGAATGTATAATATCCATGACACATAGTTGGAAAATGGTTTGTAATTTTAATAAAAACTTATAATGTTATGGGTTTTCTAGTTTTGTTTCATATTTCTATTTTATTGTATTCAATTCTATTAACAACTCTGATTCTGGGTAATTTTACAGTCAATAGTAATTTCAAGTTTTCCATTCTACAAACTATTTAACATGAGGAATTATTTCCAAGCCTGTTTTTTTCCTATGGAAAGATTATGTTCTCAATTGGTTGGGGTTTTCGAACAGATTTCGGGTTACTGACCCACGTTGGCTTGACCCAAAATCTAAACGTTTTCCCAAAAATTCATACTTTTTTTTATCATTCTCCAGTATCTCTTTTAGTTTACAACAATGATGACCCATTTAATTTTAGCCTTTCTATCAAATTTTTATGGACACACTGGATAATAGTATTTCCGAAAATTTCCTGGCTCTGCATGTAGACACAGTCACTTCTGTTACACAATAAGTTTTAGTTTTCATTTAGCACAATCAACCCATTCTTATGATGGAAATCATATCAACCTATTTATTATTATTACCATATTACTCATTGGTCATCGTGATTGGCTTGCGCTCATCCTGAGGATCTACCAGTTACCCTTGTTGTTTTATTTCATGTGAGAAACTTACTTACAAATGCAAGTTATTAGCCCTATGTTTGCATAATCATACATTGTTTAAAAATAAAAAAGAAATATTCAACCAAGTCATTGCATACTGATAACTACAGTAGTTCCTTTTCCAATTATTAAATTCTTATTCTTATATTATTTTTCCAGACTCATCATTCAAGGAAAATAAGGATACTTTTATATATCTACATAGAGTTCCCAAAATACTTATCTGACAATCAATACTCAATGAATTTACTAGGGAATAGACCTCACCTCCCAACCACAAGAATCAGTGATTATGCCCGATCTCTCAGCCCTCATAACAGTAGAGAAACAATGACCTCTAGGGTTTATTCAAGCCTGAGGACTTCCTGTCCAGCCATTATCATATAAATGTTAATCAAGGTCTCCATTGGCTTATGATTTAGCTCAAGATTAATCAAGGTCTCCATTGAGATATTTCATCTCTAGGGAAAATGAGAGGGTGTAACTGTCTCCAACTGTTTAATTCTTCAAATATATTTCTTAGGTCTCTTCCCATAAATTTCGAGTCTTTTTAATTTTTAACTAATTAAAAAAAATCAAATAATTTATCATTAACCATAACGATCTTACCAAAATTTACGAACTTTTCATAGTAAATTAAATATAAAATGTTCATGGTACTAGGGTGTGTTACATCTTCCCCCCTAATGCGGAACATCATCCTCGGTGTTCAATATTTCCCTTAGAACAAACCAGGATATGTTGTGTGTATAAGTTCAACATCTTACCAAGTGGCCTCCTATAGGTTAAAGTGCCTCCACTTCACTTTAACATGCGTGATAACTTGCCTCCGTAATGGTGTTTCTCTCTGCTCGAGAATGCATAGAGGTTCTACCAGAAATTTTACATCCAACTCGACCTGAACACAATCATAAGTTGGACATTAGTTCTTAGTAATTATAAACCAAGAACATCTATGTGTCTATTCAAAAATTCATTTTAACATTTACCTGCACTTCCTGCCAGTTAATAATATGTCGGGGATCATACACATATTTCTTCAATAAGGAAACATGAAATACATTATGAACTTGTATCTGACTAGGTAGTTCAAGTTGGTATGCTACAGGTCCTACTCTTCCCAATATTTGGAAAGGTTCATAGTAACGGGGAGCTAATTTTTCACAACTACCCCACCTTAAGGTACTTTTCTTAGGTTTAACCCATACATAAACATGATCACCAATCTCAAATTCCCTTTATGTCCTTTTTTTTATCTGCGTAAGATTTATACTAGCATATTAGGCCCAAAGAGTAGCTTATCCTCAAGGTTAGTCCATTTTGATGGTGTTTTACACTTCCATATAACACTTCGAAGGGCTCATTTTAAGTGACTCATGATAAATATTATTACATGAACATTAAACCAGATGAATGTAATCTTCTCAGGTTGTTGGATGATGCAAAACATACATTCGTAGCACGTCTTCAAGCACTTGGTTCACACGTTTGGTCTACCCATCAATCTGAGGATAACAAACGGTACTGAATTGAATTTGGGTGCCCATTACTTCAAAAAGAACCTTCCAGAATGCATAAGTAAATTTTACATCTTTGTCTAAGATGACCACCCTAGGTATGTTTTGCAACTGAAATATTTCTCTCATAAAAATGTCAGCGATTTGAACAGTTTTGTATGTAGATTGTACAAGAATAAAATGGGTTGTTTTACTGAGCTTATCCACAACTACCATAATAGAGTCATTGTATATTTTTTATTTGGGTAATCATGTTATGAAATCTAGGGTAATGACATCCCATTTCCACTCAGGGATGGGTAATGGATGTAGCAATCCTGCTAGGTGTTGTTTCTCGGCCTTGATTTGTTGGCATACCAAGAATTTTACTAAATAATCTGCTATATCCCTTCTTATTCCAGGTTAGAAATAACTTTTATTTATTGTTGTAAATAGTTTATTGTATCAGGGGTGGGAAACATATGGGCTTCTGTGGAACTCATCCAAAATTGGTTGCTTAACAATTAGTTATTTAGGCACATAATCTTTACCTTTTTAAGTTAACAAACCTTCTTTATTCATACCATACCCCATTTGACTTCTAGAGTTGAGGGCTAATTTAGATTGTTGCCACAAAAATTCATATTCTGGATCCCTTGAGGCAGGTTCCTTAATCTGGTCAAAAAAGATAACTTCTATTTGACTATAAGATATTTCATACACACAGTGAAACTTCCTGCTTAAGGTGTCAACTACATGGTTTTCCTTCCCCTAGTGATATTTTATGTCAAAGTTGAACTCACTTAGAAAAGATGTCCACCTAGCTTGGTAGGAATTAAGGCTATGTTGTTTAAAAAAACTTGTTAAATTGTTATGGTCGGTCATTAAAATGAAAGTTTTTCCCAATAAATAAGGTCGCCACGCTTTTAAGGCGTGAATTATGGCAGTAAGTTCTAGATCATAGGAATAATACCTTTGCTCATGCTCCTTCAACTTCTGATATTCGTAAGTTATAACCCCACCTTCTTGCATCAAAGCTCCACCTAATCTTTCTCTGCAAGCATCAATACATACTATAAATTATTTTGCAGGGTCAACATTTTTTAATACATGGGTTACAGTCAGTAAGTGTCTTAGTATATAAAATCTATGTTGATAGTTTGTTGTCCAATGAAATCCTTTTCCCCTTTTTTGCAAGGGAGTTATAGGATACACGATTTTGGAAAAAAAATTATATAAAGCAACGATAGTATCCTGCCAGGCCCATGAAAGATCGAATATCTAACACGTTCTTGGGGACATGCCACTCCATGATAGTCTTGATTTTCTCAAGACCTATAGCTATTCCTTCAACTGAGATTATATGTCCTAAATATTGTATTTGAGCCTTATAAAAATCACATTTTCTATACTTAGTGTATAGCTTATGATCCCGCAATGTTTGCAATACTATCTGAAGACGTTCTCTATGTTCTTCCAAGTTCCTTGAGTAATTCAAAATGTCATCAATAAAAATTAATCTTTTTTTATCCAAATAAGGGTGAAAGTTTCCATTCATTAAGCTCATGAACGTTGTTGGTGCATTGGTAAGCCCAAATGGAACCACCACAAATTCATAGTGCCCATATTGAGTTTGAAATGTTATCTTATAAATATCCTCTTCCTTTATTCGATTTGATGATAGCCATATTGTAAATCAATTTTGGAAAATATAGTGGCACCTTTAACTTGATCGAACAGATCATCAATTTTGACCAATCTAACCGTTTCTTTATCAATTATGACCTTGGTCCAATAAAGTCCTATATAGCCGTTTTTCCAGTCAAACCTAACCGTTGGAAGATCTACCATCCCTATTTAACATGGAGCCATGATCTGATTTTTTCAACTTATCCTGACGATGAACCACACTCATTGGTTCGAAACGCGTCGAAAAAGATTTTATTATGTGATTTTTTTCGAAAATATTTCTATAAACTCATATTATGGATCACAGAGGCTTAAATTAAAATAAAGGGTATTTATTTTTAATTGTCATCCTGTTCAGTTGCCTATAATCAATGCACAGTCGTAGGATACCATCTTTTTTCTTTACGAACAATACAGGGGCTCCCCAAGGCGACACGCTTGGACGGATATACCCTTTGTCAAGTAACTCCTACAACTGCATCTTCAATTTTTTCAACTCTGGAATACCCATATGATAGGGGGATTTGACATTAGGGATTCTCCCGAAATCAATTCTATCATAAAATCAATATCCCTTTTCGAGGGAAGCCCTAGAATTTCTTCAGGATATATATTAGCAAGATTTTGAACAACAGGTAAATTTTCTAAGGTAATTATTTTTTCCTTGGCATTAGAATATCCAACTTGTATAGCATAAAACAGAAAAAAATTTCTAAGACATTTACCTATCTGAGTTGTTGTAATTGGTCGTAACTTAAAAGGCCTTTTTATTCCCGAGAGTTCTTTCCTATGGCCATCCTCTATGAGAAAGCTTATTGTTTTCTCCTTACAATTGACTAGGGACCAATGTCCTTCCAACCAATCCATTCTAATTAATACATCATAGGACCCTAAAGGTAACGTATTCAAATTCACTCTAATCTGTTGTCCTGCTACCTCAGTAGGACAATTTTCTACCTTAGCCATCACCCTTCGTTTTACTCCCGCAGCTAGTTATACTAACTAGCGGTTTTTAAATTTATTAGCTTGTAACTGACATGACTAAACTATTTTGGAGCTGACATAGCTTAAGCTTGCCCCTGGATCTACCAAAATAGAAAAAATACAGTTAGGTATTTTACCTTCTAGTTCTATCATTGAAGGTTGATATTCTGCCTCGTGATCCACTAGAGCAATATTGATTCTTGGCATACTTCTTGCTACCTCTCCAACCGTAGAAGCCTCTTGAATGTTAGCGGTTGGTTTTGTTCTGGTATTATGTTGACATTTCTTATAATAATGAGGTTCCCCACAACCCCAACATTGTAGGGGATGTATTTTTGCTTGACTTGGTTCAAGTTTATTGAAAACTTCAGTTTGTCGGGGCTCATTTTGTAATCTAACATTCTAATGATTTTTCCCAAATTGTTTACTTTGTTGTCCTTTATGTATGCTCTTGGTGCCTACAGGTTTTGGATTTCTAACATTTGAGTAGTTCTCCTATCCTTTATTATTTTCCCAATTCCTTTTCCCTCTCCTTTTTTCCTCATCTATTGATAGCAAAGTCGAGCCTTGTGAATTGCCTTATCCATTGTCCTGGGATTGTCAAATTCCATTATTTCCTTCATAAATGTCATAAGACTTCTAATGAAGCGTTGTACCATAGTTTTCTCCTCCTCAATGTAAGGAACATATCAAAGTAAGGATGTGAACTTAGTTACAAATTCATCCATGGTTAATTGTCCTATCCTCATATCATGAAATTCCTTGGCCTTTTCATCATAAAATCGCTTGGTTAAATATTTGTCTATAAAATGTTTCTGAAAAATTTCCCATGTAACCTCTTGCTCATTAATTCCCCAGATTGTCTTATTTTCTTCCCATCATGAGGTGGCTTTGCCTTGCAGTTGGTAAATGACAAACCTTGGCTTTAAATTATCGTTGTATTCATAGATTTCAAAGTATTTTGTTCATATTAATCAACCAAGCCTCTGCATTTTCTTCGAGCTCCCCATAAAAGGTTGGGGGTTTAATATTTTTAAATTCCCCCTGAAATTGAACCTTCTGTATTTTGCGCCCCTTACCACATGAAATGTTATTAGATTCTTCCTCGTTATTTTTATGATCTCCTTCAGACTCCAGTTTGTCCTCTCTTTTCCAATGAGCTTCCATTCTATTTTCATTATCAAGGCTGGGATCAGGATTTCTTGGGTTTTGCCTATCCGAGAGGCTTTTCAGAATTCTTTCCTAATCCAACCTCATTCTTTCATTATCTGCTCTTAAACTTGCCATCTTATCTTGTAGCTGTTGAACAGTTTCTAGTAGCATGACATTCATGTTATAGGATTCTTCTCCCAATTGGACCCACATTCTTGGGTTCTCTTTTGCCATAGGTGTAGATCCTGCTCCCACAGTTGATTGTATGAATCCAGTTCCTCTCATATTGTTTCCACTATGTGTCGTATTACATAATTTGTTATTCATGGTGACCTAAACAGGCCACAGTGTTGAAATTGGGCACTCTAATACCACTTGTAACATCTACCCATTTCCATTTACCTTAAGGAGTAAAACACATATACAAAAATATAAAAATAAAAATAAAAACGCACTTGCATCTCTTTCCATGGTTTCCTTGATCTGAGCATTAAAAGGGTTGGTTAAGTAGATTAATAAAGTTTATTACAAATGATACATTACATTTAATATGTAGTTATTCGTTGTGGTACAAATATATCAATTTTTCTTTCTTTGCTCGACTTTAGCTTCTACATATTATTAATATCATAAGGTTGTTGCACTTCCTGTGCTTTATAACATTAACAAGAATTTTTAATATAGGATGAGGTCATTTCCACCCACTCGAAGCTATGAATATATACCTTATGACATGACCATAATTTGAATTTCTCCCACCAAACTATCTAGACTGTGTTGTTGATAGGACACATGGTATCGATTTGACCCTTGATCCGATATTGTTTACGTCTGATGGCCTAGCATTGTCCTCACAGAATAAGGTAACCAACCACTTTTCTCCATTAGTTCGGTTTCCATTCCTCTTCCTCCGATTTGAAGGGTTCTGCACCAGGCTCAACTGAGACAAGGGTTTCGCACCACAGTACTCGAGGCACACCTCTCCGCCTCCAGGCTTAAATTTATCCTTCCAACTCTGGTAATTATTCTATGGCATTGATTTTTCAAATTTGGTTATAACAACTTGATATTCGAATCAATAAAGCTCCTCCAGGGTTTTTCCATTTCTCTAGATTACTGCTCTGACATGGCTGGTAAAATTTCCTTCCTCTTATAATCTCTTACAGGTATATCCAAGAGGTGAGTTTCATACTAAAGTTGAGTGATGTGTCAATAAACGTTGGTTCAGGTTCTTCCACCTTGCAAGGGCTTCTTATAGGTATGTTGCTAGTTTTCACTAGTTGTTGTTCTCTTATGGATCTATACTTCACTTGTATTATGTTAATAATTATTTAGGTTTGTTGGTTTTGCAGGTAGTTTCCGACCCTTCCACATATGGGAATGTTTGATTATAGGACGATGTCCACAAGGTCGCCTCAGCTGACGACCCCTTTTGTTTCATAGGTGCTCCTCAAATTCTATCTCTTGATTTGTTTGAGGGCATGCAAAGTCTACCGGTTCAACTTTTCGACAAGGGTTTAGGGATTAAGAATTGGGTTACCTCTTAGGTTTTGTGTCTGTCATGTCTAGATCCCAATTTAATATGGAAAGCATTTATTATTGTATGAACCCGGGCTTAAGTCCGGGTTTTTAGCCTTCTCTATATGTCACGGATTTTGTAAATTTACTCTGTTAAATTTTCATTAGAGAGGTTTTCGCTTCTAGCCAATTCCATAGTTGTGTATGCTTCCTTATTTCGATTGTATAATATCCACGACACATAGATGGAAAATGTTTTGTACTTTTAATAACATCTTATAATGTTATGGGTTTTCCAATTTTGTTTCATATTGCAATTTTATTGTATTCAATTCTATTAACAACTCTGATTCTGGGCAATTTTATAATCCTTAGTAATTTCAATTTTTTTGTTCTACAGACTATTTAGCATGAGGAATGATTTCCAAGAATGTTCCTTTTCCTACGAAAATATTATGTTCTCAATCTGTTGGGGTTTTTGAACAAATTCCAGGTTTCTGACCCACGTTGGCTTGACCCATAATCTAAACATTTTCCCCAAAATTCTTACTCTTGTGATCATTCCCCAGTATCTCTTTAGCTTACAAAAATGACATCCCGTTTAATTTAAGCCTTGCTTACATTTTTTATGGACACGCTGGGTAATAGTGTTTTCAAAAACTTCCCGACTCTCCATGTAGACAGTCACTTCTACTACACAGTAAGTTTCAATTTTTGTTTAGAGTAGTCAACCCATTCTTATGATGGAAATCATATCAACTTATTTATTATTATTACCATATTACTCACTGGTTACCATGATTGGGTTGCACTCCTCCTGAGGCTCTGCCAATAACCTTTGTTGTTTTATTTAGTGTTAGAAACTTACTTACAAATGCAAGTTATTAGCCCTAGGTTTTGATAAGCATACATTACTTTTTATTAAAAAGAAAGGAAATGTTCAGCCAAGTCATTTCATATTGATAACTATAGTAGTTCTTTTGCCATTTATTAAATTCTTATCCTTCTACTATTGTTCCAGACTTATCATTCAAGGAAAATAAGAATACTTTTTTGTATCTGTTAGCCTCGCTAGCACTAGGCCCAAAATTTGATCCATATATGCTCTTAAAGTTTGCAGGATTGCTTAAAAACATCCCATGGGATCCATGTATGCTCTTGAAATCTTCAGCATTTGCTAAAAAATCATCCAAGGGTCAAAATCAGTGCAAGAGGAGAGCCCTTGGAAGGGCGGAAATACACTATCGGGAGGCTAAAACACTCCAAAACAGTGAAAAACAAAGTATTACAAGCATAAACAGGGTAACGCACAATTGTCGTTAGATCTGGCCAATCAACGGCCCAGATCTAAGCAGCTAATCGCAATCGGCTGAGCAGAGAGGACAGTCTAAAGGCAGGTGCATGACACTGCCAATCAACGATTGCCGATGATCGGATCGGCGGGTCGCATCGGCAGTCACGGCGGTGGAGAACATATGTTATGTTATATCAAGGCCTGGGCATTGAGTGATTAGTGATTGCGATTTATTGCATCGTTATGTCACATCGGCAATATACCATGGGTGGGGCCTAGGCATAGGCATGTGTGCGACCCAATGGGCCGGACCTGACGTAATTATATGCAATATTTGATAACTTTTGAAGTCTATGCCAAAGCCATTTTAAAGCGTTTTTCATGTATTTTCATTGTATAACAAAATACAAAGGGAACAGGGGACAGCGCTGATGCGATATAACCCGAACCCAAAAGGGTTTCAGGAAGAAAAATGGATATATTTTCAAATCTGTGGAAGGCCCATTTTTAATGTATTTCATGTATTTTCGTTGTATAATGAAAATATGAAGGGAGCATTGGCCGGCAGTGATTGCGATGAGCCCCGGACCCGAAAGGATTTGGGAAGTGGAATGTATGATAGTTGAAGTCCGCCAAAGCCTTCTTTCATGCATTTTTCAGTGTTTCGCATATTTCATTATATGCGGGAAATACATAGGCGAGGCCAAATGCAACTTGCGATGGCGACGAGGGCGGACCTGAGGGATAATTAAACCATTTGTGAATACCTTTGAAGTCCGAAAAGGATAGAGAAGGGCGGGATTTATCAGCATTGTTGTGTTTTATGTTTTTAACAGAAACAATCACTAGTTGTATTTTAAAGGGAAAACAAACACACGCAGACCCTTTCCATTGCCTAACAGAGGCCCGAAGAGCCATTCCACCACATAGCAGAGGCCAAAAGGCGATCAGGGAGCATAGACAGTGCAACACAACTGAATCAACCCAAAGCAATCGTGGAGCCCCAGCACGACACAGCCAGAACAAACAGAATGATCGTGGAACATCTCTGGCATGAGAGAGCTCCTAGATAGTGCAACAACTACCCAAAATATCTGAATGAGGTTATTCCTCTGTTAGAAGAGGAAAACCTCCGAGCCATGCTTGCTGATTGAGGGAATCAAATAGTTAACAAGACAGTGGGATATATCAAGACCTCTGAAGCCTCAGAAGGCTCAGCGTCATTGTAAATAGGCTATAAATAGCTGTTAGTAAGATGTAATAGAGGTTCAATTTTTGGAGATTATTCCTCCTCTGCTCATTCAAGCTTCTCATCTTCATTCTAGCAATATAAGCTTCTTTTTCCATTATATGTTCAATGTCCATTCTCTTTGTTGTTCTATGCTTGCACTTAAATAGTTTGTTCATGTTTTCTTTTTGTCTAAGGCCAAATAAATGTCATCTTATCTCTGCTTTGATATATTATATTTGCAAGCTTCTTCGCTGCCTATAGCTAGCCATCCATATGCGGTCATATATGCATCTACCAGTACAATCAGTATTCTCTTTTGTTGCTTGTAGCTAGCCATTGATGTATGTTTATGTATGCAATCTGCTAGTATAGTCAGTATTCTCCGTCTATCCATTGAATTTATAACTTATTGAGCATTAGTGGTCTAAAGCCTTGTATTAGTGAGAGCGTTCATGCATGCATTGAGTGAAAACAGAGCGGAAATGGTTATATAACTTCGTCCAAACCATCATTTATTCCAATAGTTCAGAGAACAATATTGGATATTATATGTTACCAGGCATCTCTGATCTGCAACCTAGGAGAGTTTCCTGGAGTGCTAACATAATTGGTGTCGTTGCCGGGGAGAGGAAACTAAAGCTCAGCTTCCATGGGAAATGACACAGATCCAGCTTTGATGATAGACAAAGTCTAGGCACAATTTTGGTTGTAATTATCTATCTGGCGACTCTACTGGAGGTTGAACCTCTTGGCGACTCCACTTCATAGTTCTAGCTCAGTTTGTGAGGCATACTCAGATAAATCCTCAGAAGCTACAAGCTAACCCAATACCTAACTCTGAAAAAATCATCAAAGAGAGAAAGGTATTGCCGAAAGGAGCATCAGGATCAGGTAAACCTAAACAATCTTCTATATCCCTTCAAGAAAGGCTTGTAATATAACAAATACATGTTGAGAGTATAGCATCTAATACTAGCAGTGAAGAAAAACTCTCAAAGATTCATAAAGCTCCTTATTCTTTAGGTTCTCCTTTTGCTTTAAGCCCAAAGGAAACCTCACCTCCTATCCATCATACTCCTTTAGTCCTGTCAATCACTCCTCAGCCATCTATCATTCAGACTACCAGTACTCTTTTAGCCACCACAGCTATGGCAGGCCCACAAGCACCTACCAAAATGGAAAGAATCATAGCTGCCAATTATGGACCTCTAATATTGCCCACTCCTTTGAATGTCGTGCCTACTGTAGAATATCATAAATATAGGCCTAAGTTCACTGGGACTGAAGGTGTTACTACTGAAGAACATCTTGAATCATTCTATAGCTATGCTAATAATCTAGACATTAGTGAAGATGATGTGTGGATGAGAGTTTTTGTCCAAAGCCTAGATGGAGAGGCTAGAAAATGGTTCAGCGAACTAACCTGAAGATATATAGCAGATATTGAAGCTTTAGATGATGCATTCCTAAAGCATTGGGGGGATAAGAAGGATATCTTCTACTAACACACTGAGTTTTGGAACTTAAAGAGGGAAAATGGTGAGTTGTTGTCTAATTTTAATAAGAGGTTTAACCATATGTACAACAAGATACTAGCTGAAGTAAAACCTACTACTACCTCTGCTAAACTCACCTATGCCAATGCTTTTGATTCTGACTTTTGCCTACTATTGAGAGAGAGGCGATGTGCTACTTTGGTTGACATGCAGGATGCAGCCTTGGAAGTAGAATCAAACATCATGGCTACAGAGAAGCTTAAGGGAAATGTTGATAGAAGACGACAGAGGGGCGAGTCTTCATCATCCTATGATCCTAAGATAGATAAAATGACCAAAATGATCGAGTCATTAGCCTCTGAATTCTCTAAATTGAAGGTTGAGCAGCACCCAGGGAAAGGAAGAATGCCTAATACCTTTGCCCCAAGAAATCCAAATCCAAATTCATATAGAAGAACGAATAAGCAGTTGCAGATTTTGCAAAGAAACAAAGATGCAAATGAAGACCAAAGGGTGAAGGCTCCTTTTCAAAATGCAGTCATGGGAGAAGAGCAGTTTGAAGAAGATGATGAGATCCATTGTCTAGAAGACAAAGGCAATGCTTCCTTTTTTACCTTAGCTACCTATGAAAAGTCATTATGCAATGACCAGATTAGCTAAGAATGGGATGGTAAAGCTATTCTACAAACTGTAGATCAGCAAAGATATAATTTGAGGTCAAAGATAAATAATGCCAAGGAAACTCTTGTTCAAAGAGCTGTTTTCCCTGCAGTACAGCAAGCTAATAAGCAAAAACAACTGACAGTTGATCTCATCATCCTCAAAGCTCCAGCTAATGAGGTAAGAGGCCTTGACAAGTCTCCTTCTCCTTTCAATTTTCAATCGAAAATTCAAAAGCTAAGAATACCTATGCCTCTGATTGAACTAGTGAAGAATGAGTCCTTCAAAATATCCATCCTCGAGGCCTTGAGCCTAAAGCCATCCAAGCCTCCACTAACTATGTAAATCTGCAAGATGACAAGCCAGCTGTTATTCTCAACCCAATGATTGAAAAGTGTGAAGACAACTCCCCATCATTCTATGTCTCTCTGCCTATTCATGAAAAAATCCTTCACAACTTCCTTTTGGACACTGGAGCCAGCCATAATCTAATGCCAAAGGCTATCATGGATGAGTTGGGTCTTGACATCACAAAGCCTTATCATGATCTGTTCTATTTTGACTCTAGAAAAGTGAAATGTCTAGGATTAATCAAGGACCTAGCCATCACTTTGTCTTAGTTGCCTATGAAAAGCATGATGATGGATATTGTGGTGGTAGATGTACCCCCCAAGTTCGGTATGTTACTTTCCAGAGGTTGGATCAAGAGGTTAGGTGGATCATTACAAAATGACCTGTCTTATGCTACTGTTCCAGTTTTCGGAGGAGAGAGCAAGAGATTATACAGAGAAGCTCAGCTAGCTTATATAATCAGCAATGAAAAGAATCCCACCAATCATCCCATATATGCTATCGACACTAATTTTTGAGCTTGTATCCTTCATATTGAAGAATCTCAGTTGGCCTCCACGCAGCTCAGGAAACCAGTTTGCCAGATCGCTGAGGAAGAAAACCCATAGATTTGGGATATGTTTTTTGATGGGGCTTTCTCTAAAGAAGTTGCAGGGGCAGGTGTAGTCCTTGTGTCCCCAACACAGGAATACATTCATTTATCTTTCAAATTAACCTTTCAGGTCACAAACAACATTGCAAAGTACGAAGCTTTGATTCTGGGCTTAAGTGATGCTAAAGAAATAGGTATCAAAGGCCTAAAAGTGTTTAGAGACGCAAATCTCAATATTCAGCAGGTAAATAAAATTTTCCAAGCTAAGAATCCAAGGCTAAAGGCATACAGAGATGAGGTATGGAGGCTCAAAGATTCTTTTAATGATTTCAACATTTCTTATATTCCAAGAATGAAGAATCAACTTGCCAACTCCCTTGCTATGTTTGCTAGCACGTTCATTCCTCCCTTGCCTCCTAAATTTACATATGAAGTTCAGGTAAAATACAGACCGTCTCTACCTAACAATGTCAAATATTGGAGAGTTTTTGAAGACGATGAGGAAATTAACAGGTTTTTGCAATTCGTAGAGGAATTTTCTAAAATGCGCATCGATTAGGAAAATGAAACCATGGGAGAATGTGGCCAGCCCAAGTTAAAAAATGAGATCAATCGAGGAAGCATCATCCAGCTGCCTAGTAACCATATACCAAAGGGATTAGTGCCTTTAGATAAGTTGTTCGACCAAAACGACGTGCCATATAAGCCGGCCAAAACAGAGAATGATTTTGTTGTCTGTAAACATAATATAGGGAGCCTAGCCCATCCAAAAAACATAAATCTATCCATGCATTTGTCTTCTACCCAGAATTCCAAGAATTGTACCCTTATGAAGCAATTCACTGACATTTTTTCCTGGGAATACAATGATCTTAAAACCTATGACGCAGACATCATTCAGCATAAGATCCCACTGGAAAAGAACACCATCCCTTTTAAGCAGAATTTAAGACCTATCAGCCATCTCTTATTGCCTTTGATTGAGAAAGAGATCAAGAAGCTTTCAGATGCCAAAATTATAATTCCCCTAAGGTATTCAAAATGGATAGCTAACCTTGTGGTAGTGAGAAATAAAAATGGAGAAATCAAGCTCTGTGTTGACTTCAGAAATCTAAACAAGTGCTCTAAAAAAGATAATTATCCCCTGCCTAAGATGGAACACTTGCTACAAAGAGTTTCAGGGGCTAGAGTTATGTCTTTCTTAATGGATTTTCAGGTTACAATTAGATTGTTGTACATCCTGAAGATCAAGAAAATACCGCCTTCACTACTCCTTGGGGCACTTTCATGTACTCCTTTCGGACTGATGAATGATGGCGCTACTTTTCAGAGGACCATGGACATAGCTTTTGTGGGAGAGAAGGACAAGTTTTTCCTTATTTATATTGATGACATAATAGTCTTCTCCAGCAGCCACAAAGACCATTTACGGCATTTGAAGAAGGTCTTCCTAAAGTGAACACAGTTTGGAATTTCAATAAACCCAAAGAAGTCATAGTTTGCTCTAGAAGAAGGCAAACTCCTGGGACATATTGTTTTTGCTGAAGGTGTAAAAATCGATCCAGCAAGGGTTCAAGCCATTTAGACATTGTCCATCCCAAGGTCAAAAAAGGACATTCAATCCTTCCTTGGTAAACTTTGTAAGGAGGTTCATTCCAAACTTTGCAGAGCATGTAAATCAAATCACTTCCATGCTGAAGAAAGAAGCAGAAATAAAATGGACAGATGCTTCAAGAAGCTCTTTTGAAGCCATCAAGCAAGCTATCATGGAAGCTCCCACTATAATCAGCCCATATTACACTAAGGAGTTTTGTATCTTCTCTTTTTCCTCTTATGATACACTTGCAGTAGTTCTGTTGCAGAAAAATGATGAAGGCATAGAGCACCCCATGGCCTTTTTCAACTTTAAGGGATGCTGAACTAAGGTATGACCTTATTGAAAAACAAGCTTATGCTCTCATAAATTCTTAAAGGCATTCAGAATTTATATTTTGCATTCCAAAGTAGTTGGATATGTACCTTCAGCCTCAGTAAAGGATGTCTTAACTCAACCAGATATTGATGGGAAGAGAGCTAAATGGATTGCAAAATTAATAAAGTTTAACATAGAAGTGAAGCCCACTAAGCTTGTCAAAGGTCAGGGCTTGGTTAAAATTATGGCTGAAGAAAATTGCAACTTTTTATATATAAATTCCATGAGTCTGAATTCAGATGATGAGCAGACAGAGGGAGCAGCAGAAGAGGAAAAGTAGAATTAGTCTTTGGCTAAAAATCTAGCCACATGTGAATGGTATTACAACATAGTTCATTTTTTACAAAAGCTAGAAGTCCCTCCAGGGCTTAGCTCAAGTCAAGCTCATGCCATTAAACTTAGATCTTCCAAATTCTACATTAATAACAATTTGCTTTATTGGAAAGACCCATCAGGAATCCTCTAGAGGTGTCTAGATAAAGAACAATCTATGGAAGTCATGCACCAGTTCCATTCTAGCATCTGTGGAGGGCATCATTATTGGAAAACCACGGCTCACAAAATCTTGAGGGCTAGATATTATTGGCCTACTCTGTTCTCTGATGTGTTCTCTTTTGTAAAAGCTTGTGACAAGTTCCAGAGGTTTGCAGGAAGACAACAGTTAAAATCTCTGCCCTTGAAGCCAATACATGTCAATGGTCCCTTCCAGCAGTGGGGCTTGGACTTTATCTATCCAGTGGCCAACATCAATGGATCTTAGTAGCCACTGATTATTTCACCAAGTGGATTGAGGCTATACCCACTAAGAATTCCAATCATCAAGTTGTCATAAAGTTCTTGAATGAGAATATTTTCACTAGATTTGGTTGCCCAACCAAACAAGTCACTAATAATGCAGCAGCTTTCAAGGAAAAAGAATTGATGGACATGACTGAATCCATGGGCATTCAAGTGGTGCATTCTACCTCATATTATCCTCAAGGAAATGGCTTGGCGGAATCATCTAATAAGAGTCTGGTAAGGGTAATAAAAAAATTGTTGAGGACAAAAAAAAAGAGCTGGGATTAAGTTGAAGTTTGCACTATGGATGTACAGAGTTACCATCAAAAAGTCCATAGGGAATTCTCCATTTAAACTGGTTTATGGTGTTAATATTGTTTTCCCTATCCAGTTGATTCTCCCTGTGGCTAAATTCTTGCAAGAAGAACAAGAGGAAGAGAATGACATGGTAAGAAGAATGAATAACCTAGTCGAACTACATCAGATCAGAGAGCAGCTAGTTGAGAAGTCAAAGGCTCATCAGAAGGCAATCAAAGAAACATTTGACAGGAAGGCAAAGGTGGAAAATTTCCAATTTGGTGATTGGGTGCTTAAATGGGATGCATTTAAGGAAAAGAGAGGTAATCATGGTAAGTTTGACCCCTTATTGACAGGTCCTTTTGTCATCGCTCAAGTTCAGTAGAACAATACATTCATTCTGCACAGTCTAGAAGGAGGAGATACTTTTGGTAGCCCAGTAAATGGGTGGTTCTTGAAACTTTATTTCATTTAAGGCTTTAAAGCCTTGTCATTGTAAATATGTTTTTCCAATTTTTATTTTCATTACAAAATAGACTCCATGCCCAATGGAACACTAGAAGGAAGATTTAATTTTTGTTTTACAGGAAAGGCATTAATCTGCGATCTTTGAAACCTCACAGGGAGGATTTCATCCCCAGAAGAAGCCAATGTTAGCCTCACTAGCACTAGGCCCAAAATTTGATCCATATATGCTCTTAAAGTTTCCAAGATTGCTTAAAAACATCCCATGGGATCCATGTATGCTCTTGAAATCTTCAACATTTGCTAAAAAATCATCCAAGGGTCAAAATCAGCGCAAGAGAAGAGCCCTTGGAAGGGTGGAAATACACTATCGGGAGGCTAAAACACTCCAAAATAGTGAAAAAAAAAGTATTACAAGCATAAACAGGGTAACACACAGCTGTCGTTAGATCTGGCCAATCAATGGCCCATATCTAAGCGGCTAATCGCAATTGGCTGAGTAGAGAGGACAGTATAAAGGTGGGCGCATGACACCGCCGATCAGCGATCGTCGATGATCGGATTGGCGGGTCGCATTGGCAGTTGCGGCGGTGGAGAACATATGTTATGTTATATTAAGGCCTGGGCATTGAGCGATTAGCAATTGCGATTTATCGCATCGCTATGTTGCATTGGCAATATACCAAGAGCAGGGCTTAGGCACAGGTATGTGTGCGACCCGATGGGCCGGACCCAAAATAATTATATGTGATATTTGATAACTTTTGAATTCTGCGCCAAAGCCACTTTAAAGTGTTTTTCATGTATTTTCATTATATAATGAAATACAAAGGGAACGGGGGGTAGCGCCGATGCAATATAACCAAGACCCAAAAGGGTTTCGAGAAGAAAAATGGATATATTTTCAAATCCGCAGAAGGCCCATTTTTAATGTATTTCATGTATTTTCGTTGTATAATGAAAATACGAAGGGAGCATTAGCCGGTAGCGATTGTAATGAGCCCCAGACCCGAAAGGATCTGGGAAGTGAAATGTATGATAGTTGAAGTCCGCCAAAGAATTATTTCATGCATTTTTCAGTGTTTCGCATATTTCATTATATGCGGGAAATACACAGGCCAGGCCAAATGTGACTTGTGATGGTGACGAGGGCAGACCTGAGGGATAATTAAACCATTTTTGAAGACCTTTGAAGTCCGAAAAGGACAGAGAAGGGCGAGATTTCTCAACATTGCTGTGTTTTCTGTTTTTAACAGAAATAATCACTGTTTGCAGTTTAAAGGGAAAAAAAAGGCACGCAGACCCTTTCCATTACCTAACAGAGGCCCGAAGAGCCATTCCACCACATAGCAGAGGCTGGAAAGTGATCAGGGAGCATAGACAGCGCAACACAACCAAATCAACCCAAAACAATTATGGAGCCCCAGCACGACACAGCCAGAATAAACATAATGATAATGGAACATCTTTGGCATGAGAGAGCTCCCAGATAGCGCAACAACTACCCAAAATATCTGAATGTGGTTATTCCTCTGTCAGAAGAGGAAAACCTTTGAGCCATGCTTGCCAATTGAGGGAATCAAACATCTAACAAGACAGAGGGATAGATCAAGACCTCTGAAGCCTTAGAAGGCTCAACATCATTGTAAACAGACTATAAATAGTTGTTAGTAAGATGTAATAGAGGTTCAACTTTTGGAGATTATTCCTCCTCTGCTCATTCAAGCTTCTCATCTTCATTCTAGCAATATAAGCTTATTTTGCCATTATATGTTCAATGTCCATTCTCTTTGTTGTTTTATGCTTGCATTTAAATAGTTTGTTCATGTTTTCTTTGTGTCTAAGGCCAGATAAATGTCATCTTAT
Source organism: Pinus tabuliformis (assembly GCA_031772625.1). NCBI lineage: Eukaryota > Viridiplantae > Streptophyta > Pinopsida > Pinales > Pinaceae > Pinus > Pinus tabuliformis. Next base: position 833,746,108 of record CM062818.1, read on the forward strand.
CTCTGCTTTGATATATTAGATTTGCAAGCTTCTTTGTTGCCTGTAGCTAGCCATCCATATGTGGTCATATATGCATCTACCAGTACAGTCAATATTCTCTTTTGTTGCCTGTAGCTAGCCATTGATGTATGTTTATGTATGCAATCTGCTGGTATAGTCAATATTCTCCGTCTATCCATTGAATTTATAACTTATTGAGCATTAGTGGTCTAAAGCCTTGTATTGGTGAGAGTGTTCATGCATGCATTGAGTGAAAACAGAGATGAAATGGCTATCTAACTTGATCCAAACCATCATTTATTCCAATAGTTCAGAGAACAATATTGAATATTATATGTTACCATGCATCTCTAATTTGCAACCTAGGAGAGTTTCCTGGAGTGCTAATAGTATCTACATAGAGTTCCTAAAATACTTACCTGACAATCAACAATTAAGGAATTTACTAGGGAATCGACCTCGCCTCCCAATCACAAGAATTGATGATTGCATCTGATCTCCCCCTGAGCTCTCAACACTCAAAATAGTAGAGAAACAATGACCTCTAGGCTTTATTCAGGCCTCAGGACTTCCTGTCCAGCCATTATCATCCACTGGCTTATGATCCTAATCATGAGTCTTATGATCCATATTAAGAGTACCTTGGTGGCAGTGTCCTGCCTTGATTTCTTTTCTTCGTCCTCACAAATGCCTCCATCTTCTTATATTGCTATCCTTGACACCCTTCTGTTCCCACTGAGATATTTCATCTCTAGGTAAAATGAGAAGGTGTATCTCTCTCTAACTGTTTGATGCTTCAAATATCTTTCTTGGGTCTCTTCTCGTAAATTCCAAGGCTTGTTAATTTTTAACCAAGTAAAAGAAAAACTAATCAAATAATTTCTGATTAACCATAACCGTCTTACTAAAATTTACCAATTATGCATAGTAACGTAAATATAAAGTGTTCACGATACTGGGGTGTGTTACATATAGAAAATGAGTGACACTGGAAAAATTTTGACTTTTTTTTCTTGAGACAGTGAGTGATTCCATCCCTAGAAAATGAAAATTCCTTCAAATTTATATTTATGATAAAAAACTCTACTAGTAAAATTTTCATATTTAAATTCCACTTAAACTTGTTTATGACTTAAAAATGATTAGCATAATGATATTATGTTTGGATAAATATTAGAAAATAAGAGAAGTATTAAACACCATATTAATGCAATTAAAAATATTCTCATATTTAAATTTGAAAATAGATTGTGGCGTAGTAAAAAATTAAAGAATAATAGAGAATTAAGATACTAAACAAAGATGTCATTAACTTTAATTTAGAAAATTAAAGTATCTTTATGATATAGTTAGTGTGAAGAAAGTAGACATTGTTAAAATAAAATTAACTCTCATAAGCTCTATAGTGGAAGAGGGCAATAAACAATTTCTAAAACATTTTGGGATGAACGAATTTTCCATAGTTCTAACATTAAGAAAATGGAGGACAAAAAACAATTGCTCTTAAAATGTTTTTAAGTATGCACACACTAGATTTCAATTTAAAAATATTTTTAATCTTTCCAATCTTCGTGACATGTTAATTCACCAAAACTATATAGAGATTTATAAAATCTTCTCTCCAATCTTTTCAATCATAAAATTACCATTTTCTTTAAATAGCCATTGGATAGTAGCAACTATTATTAAAACTAACATGGTCATATAATTTAAATAGTTAATAAATGTTAATATGTCAACCTTTGTATAGACTAAATGCCCAACTTATACGATCATCACATCTTCCACCCTACCCAAAATTATGTGCTCAAGCTCACTATGCAAACAACATAACAATGGTTATCAGTGAGCTTTCAACACAAAAGATAAACCATAGTAACACTAAAAGTGAAGAGGATGGTGTAGAGCATGGAGCCTTGATATGGAAATCTAGATGCCGAACCACCTGACTTAAAAGTAAATTGAACTTAATGACTGTGATAAATCATGATAGTTCATACTCTATATAAGTGCACATAATTGAGATTAGTAGTCCATCCAATTCTAATATATACATACTTATCTACATAACAGCATTTAAAAAATTCATGATTTAATTTTTATAAATTCTTTTTTAATTTACATTGTTTCGTTAAACAAGTATTGCCAAAAAAACACTTATGTCAATGTCTAAAAATTATACAAAACAAAAATTAAAAAGATATATCGATATGTTATATAGAACTAAAATATAATTATGAACTTAATATAGGAATTAATGAGTGTAATATTAACTATGGGAAGAAGTTGAATAATTTACTTATCTAAGTGGAAATCTCACTTTATGATATATTTGATCTCTCTCATATATTATTTTTAAAAAATAACAAATTTTTTTTATAAATGGAATAATAATTATTTTAAAAAAATTAAACATAAAAATATATTATAATAAAGCAAGAAAAATAGGTCAATCTAATAAAATATTATGTAAAACTAAAAAATATAATTATAAATTTAATATAAGAATTAGGGTGTGGTAAGAGAAAAAATTTAATATAAATTAAATAATAATATTTTTTTAAAGTAGAATAGGTATTTTGTCTATTAGAAAATTTGGTTGCAGGACCAGAACTATTAATATGCTTAGGTAATTGATGCAGGGGCATCTGGCTCAACAATTTCATTGTATTTTAGTAGACATAGGGGGGTCTTGTGTTTTCAAGGAAGTTGGTTTTCTGAGTATTAAATTAATGTAATTATTAAGGTTTCTAAGTAAGTTTATGAGAGATATTAAGAATAGGATTTAATTAAGTATTGTGAGGCATATTTGTAAATGTTCTCGAATGTTGGAGAATATGATAGAATTAGTATAGTTGAGAGATTGAGAGATTTGGGAAATAATTGTAAATCTTAGATTATGAATTGGTTTCATAGTTTGTGGAACTAGAGAGGATCCTTAGGGATCAGTTGAGTCAAAAGTAAACTTAGAGGATATTTAGGATTTAGTTCAAAAGATTAAGGATCTAAACTGAAATGGGTTACAGAATCAAAGAGAGTGAGTTAGTGAGTTAGAGTGAGAATCAGAGTTCAAAGATTAGATAGGGTTTGATTGTAAGCCTACGGGCAGGAAAGGAAAAAGGCCACTGATTAGAAAATCAAGCTAGAGAGAGAGATTCATTATGTAAATGATTGGCTATAAAGACAGAGAATTCGATTCCTAAGTTGTGTGGTGTGTATTGAGTAATTGAATTATAAATTGTGTGTGAATTAGATTAATTCTGCATAGTATATGTATGCAGGTGGAATTAAGCAGAACGCAGAGGCGGAGAATGAAGGATAGTGGTCTGATCATTTGAATCTGATTAAAGGATAAAAGTTGAAGTTCATATGTGATAGCGCTTAAGAGTACGTAGAAGTAAGCTCAGGAAGGAGTCAATGGAAGAACAATCAAAGATCGAAATCAGTGAAAGGAATAAGAAATCCTTGCTTCAACCTGGTTCTGTGGTTGAAGTCTTCAATGCAATGTATGGATTAGTCGAGCCGGAGCAAAGTCATTGAACAATCAAGTCGCACATGGAAGATCAACGACATAGAAAGAATTAAACAACAAAGAATGAGAACCGTTGGATCGACCAGATTGACAGATAATATTAACGGAAGATGAATGGCGGAGATTAAAACCACGTGTTAGCAGAAGGATGGAGTGGTCTTCACAAGCGGTCAACGGTATCTTGCGCGCCCTAAAAGCTGTAAATGGTATTCTACGATTTCACGCGATTAACCTGAGGGGTTGACACGTAGCATGAGAAAACTACTTTTCTCGTGCGCTCTCGATCTAATATCAGTCGTGCATATAATCGCACGATATGGCGTGATCACCATTGGTTTGAAGTAGGAGAAATAAACGATGGATATTGGCCAAGCTAGTTGGCGCGAGTTATTGCACGATAACCATCAGATTAAGGAATGAGATCGAAGACAAAGATTTAATGCGCTAAAGAGAACATTGATATATGTGCAAAGGTTTGTGGAATGGAGGAAAGGTAAGGTTTAAGTGTGGTTTATGAAATATTTCTATTGTATGGGAATTATAATAGAAATAAGTGGGATTAATGTATTATGGTTTAAGTTTAGTTTTAACCAAAGTCTAAAATCCATGGTATGGTTAATATGTGTGAGTAATAAGAATTAACCAAAGATTATGAAGGATTTATAAGGTTCCACTCAAAGGTTTATAAAGGTCTAGACTTTGGATAGTTAAATCAAACGTTTTCGCATAGAGTTTATTAAAGGAGCATTAAACTTTGATTGAAGAAGGTTTTACTCAGCAGGAATATTAAAATCCCTGAGACATAGTGTGACATGCAATTTTAGTTGCATAATGTGGGTAGGTGCAGCTTTTGCTGCGTCAATAATTTTTGTTTTGTTAATGTTCCAATATATCCATAGCAATTTTGTTTTATCTCTATGAGCTTTCTGGACTAAGATTTTACATTGAAACCTTCCATATTTTCTACAAAATTGACCCAAAAATTTGACATACTTGTAATACATTAGCAAAGAGGAAATTAAACAGGCCTAGAAGGCCCAGCTTCAGCATCTCTATCTTTATCACCTCTTTACCATGGGACGAACCATCTCCTGGTGCAACACATCCAACCTCCCTAGTTTGTGCATCAGTGCCAATTTCTTCTTTGTTTGTGTTAGAATTTGGGTTGCCTACAAAGAGCTCATTATTTCTAGCATTCATCTTCCATAAAGTCAATTCAGACTCTAGCCTTACAAGTTTTCTATCCATTCTTGTCTAGAGGCATTCATATTTTTTTCTCTAACAGTTTGAATCTTGCCTCCTCCTCATTTTTAATAAGCTTCAATCTTATGGTTGTGAGTTCAACCATGCCCATCAACACCTTGAACAAATTCTCCATAAATTGTTTCCAACATTCCATCTCTGACTCTGGAACTTTCCCCTCCATAGCTTCCATACTCACACACTCCATATTCAGGATACAAAAGCGCTAAGAACACTTGGAAACATATGACGAATACTAACTTAAACCATAAATCCCTAAATATATAACATTTCCACATCGCCTCTAATGACCTGAGGCCTTGGAGATGTCATTAAATCATGATATCCTTGTATTCAAAAACCTGCAACATAAGAGAGATCTGTCATACACAAAATAACCAAACCTGAGGAATGACACTGCGCATTTAAGATTGACAATTTGGGGAATTTCGGTCAGATAAGTGAATTGAATGTTCATATTTGATCCCAATTAATACCTAGTTTTAGTCCATACCATCTATCCATCCGATTGAGACTAACAAGCTGGGGAAGAGACGTGGAGAACACATACCCTCCACGTGAAGGCACTTATATTCAACACTATGTGGCTGAGACTCCTTACACCTTTCAAATCTAACAATCATACCATTACATTCAATGTTACTCTCGCAAATCAAGGAGCAAACAAAACAATTCCTCGCCTTTTCCATATGACACACAATTTTTTTTAAGGAACTGGAGAGAAGCACCCATGCTTGTTGTTTAATTCCAATATTCCAAGCTCAAGCACTACCTTGCGATTACGTAATTTGCCAACATCTTCGTTTAGGTGTCTTAGATTGTGAAAGAGGGAAACATCTTCAAAATTTTCCAATTGCATAGCAATTTTGTTCACCATGACTAGGGAAGAAGGACCTCAATTTAATTTCGCCTTTAAAATCATCTTTATGAATCATCGAATCCCTAAGAACTTTTATTCTTCTTATTCCATTACTTATAGCTTTGTCTACACCTTTCCATAATGTAAAAAATTCAGCTTGGTTATTTGTTGTTGAATCCAAACCCCAAGCAAATCTAATCTCTATTTGTTTTTTGGAGAAAAGATCACCCCTCCCACTCTGCCACCCTTATCATTTAAAAAATTTTAAATATAAAAAATATAAATATTTTTGAAATTTATATATTAATAATTTTTATTGATTAATTTTTATTTAATTATTTAATTAAACAGTATATTAAAAACAAATTATATAAAATATTACTTTATATTTATATGGGATAAAAATTATAACATATTAAATAAATTATTTAGCTTAAATTAATTAAATAAATAATAAAAAATTTATATAAAAAATATATTAAAAAGTGAATTCGGAAAAAATGTTAAGGAAGCATCCTCAAGTCCAAAGTGCCATATAATTATTTCTAACTTTATACTTGAATATCGTCTTGAGTATGGTGATAGATCAAACTAAGTAATCCATTTCTAACATGTAGTATTAATAGATATTTTATTAAAAACTATTTAGATTTAATGAGACACACACGTTACTTCTTTTATTTTTTGGTATGAGTTTTATAATAATCAATTTACCAGTAAATTTATGGAAAGTATAATTTTTTTTCTGAACTACTGTAAATTTATAAGATGTGTGAGCACTCTATTTTTTTTTAAACCACGTGTCTTGTTTTTATTGGTTTGCTTGCCTTCAACAATTCTTTGACACTAGGAGTAATTGCTATATAAGATATCCAACCCTACCTAAATTTACATGTTACACAAATTTGTTATGTTATTTTCTAATCAATTTCATTATTTTATTTATTTATTTTTATTTTTATTTTTTGGGTAAATTTTTTCATAAATCAAATAATTTTTTTGACTTATAATTTTAAGTTATGCAAAGAGAGAGAATCACTACAATCATTGCAATCTATTAAGGGTGAGAGAGATGCATTTTCTTTTTCAAATTTCACATTTTAAAATACATTTGCATGAAGATATTTGATTCCTCTATAGACATGCTAAGTTCTTGCTTAAAATGGATCTATAATAATACATATTACATAGAAACATAAAATGAGGCGTCTTTATCCAATCAAAATATTGTGGAATTTTATCATAGAAAATTTAATCTCGTATTTTTTATATTAGCGTTTTAGTTTTTTATTGTTTAAAATTTTTAAAATTATTTGAAGAAAATATTTCTCTACTTTTTGTTTGTTTGTTTGTTTGTTTTTTTCTTGTGTTTTTTTTTTTAATATTTGAATTAATTATAAAATATGTTCTTACATCATAGTTGTACATCAAGAATTACATTATGGTTTTCTTCCATCGTCGGTACCATATACAAACTCTTGAACCAAAATTATCCTCTGTAGAGGAATACAACAAAATATAATCCTCGATTATAACATATTTCCATAGATCCTATAGATAATTTAAGTCTAGATACTTGACATTAGGGTTGCTGGAACTATTGAATATTTATATTTAAGTCCAAAATATTGACTATAGATTTGAATTCTTCAACCTGACTAATAGGCCTTCCACTAAGGAGCGACAAGGCTCTTAATTGACTATTAACCATCAACTCTCCAAATTGCAAATTGCAACATTAGTTGGCACATTGATTTGCTTATTGGTTATTATCCCTTAGAATGTGCTTGAAACCCATCTTTGAGATATCATTTAATACCTTCTTAATCTGATTCCTGATATTATTGATAACTTTGTCTCTAGGTGAAGATCCTTTGCCCAAATGCTAAATTCCTAAAAGGGAGTCACTTAACGCAATGAGAGAAGAGACCTGAAATTATTTGGTAGGAAGAATGCCTTGGATTAAACCATAGGCTTCAGCCTAATTATTTGTAATCTTCCCCAAGACTCATGAATATTCTAAAATCTTGATTTCTTTGGTAGCATAAAGAAGCCCTAAAGAAGAAATTCACTATATACATGCATTTCCATATGGGCCAATCAACCATATAGACATTCTAGGTTTTCTTGCATGCACCATTGGTTCCATTGAAGATGAGGCAAGTTGTCTTGCATATGCCATTGGTTCCTCTTAAGGTCCTAAAAGAGATAGGGTGAGTGAATGGAGGTTTTGAACTCTGTTCCCCTTTGTAATTCCAATTTCCAAGAGCCCACAAGAAAATTCATTGATAAGATCAAAGTTAGAGAATTGTTTTCGTTATCATTGAAAAAAGCCTCCAAGGAATGAGTGTTGTTTTGTTGGTTGGGTAAATTTGCAGTTGGAAAAGTCACTATTTCTGCTTGGGCCTATTCCTCCATTTGAGGCCTGCTTGACTATCCCCTCTCTCCAACACACCAACGGACTCAATCGTGTTGGAATGGCATGGTAAGGCTATCAAGGTACCAAGTGAAATAGAGCCTAGAGAATTCAAAAATAAACCACAGGAGAAGGGACTCCCATGCCACCAAAGAGGAGCAATTCCACATGAAGAATTTGACACCAGCAAAGCCTGTGGGTGATGACTTTCCATAGTCCCAAGGAAATAGAGAAAGGTGAAAGCCTCTTGATCTTATATAAAGCTAATACAGGGCAAACAATGCCACTCTAACCACACTAATGCAAAGCCACTAGAGGAGAAATAAGGTAAAATAAAATCCAGTGGCCTGCAACCTATCTTCTAGGCCAAACATACTAGAATTGAACCAATATAAAGCACACAAATATGAATGTAGTAAACCAGAACCACAAAATATAACATCCAAAATAGAACAAGCGAGGAGCCAACACCTAAAATTCAACCCAAAAATCACTATGACATAAATTATGTACTAGGCCAACCAAAGACTTTGATTTACCTCATAAAACAACTGAGTGAAGAGAGGCAAGGTTAGTTCCAAACCTGAAACATAATTATAAAACTTTTTCCAAGCCTTATCAACGACATGCACCTTCCAAGCATACACAATTTTCACCACACCATGGTCCCAAGCGTCATTGTCATGCTTTTGACAACCATAAAGTCTCAAAAAATACAACCATTGGAACAAAAAAAGGCCTTCATTGCAATTGAGAACTAGACTTATCGGGACATCATGAAGCCTACCTTGTCAAGCTTTTAAGCACCAGATCACCTTCATCGAGGAGAAATTGTAAGGAAGTATCGTGAAACTGCAAGACCCACCACGGTTTAAACCTTAATGTTGCATGTATCATGTATGGTGGGGGGCACACGCCATGTCACCCCCGCTCTTTATGAGCCTTAGGAGTCGGTGGGGTGACTAGCACCCCCCGACCCCACCATTTCGCTGATCATACACACCCATGAGGGTTACTTAAATTTGATGTTGATTTTGGTAACCATAATCATTATGATATTGTTTATATATATTTAAGCTTTACAACATTGGAATTTTAGTTAAGTTCACATTAAACAATTTTAAATTCATAATACTATTTTTAATTATGCTTTGTATTCTAGTATGGTTCTACTTTAATTGTATGTTGTAGTTTTAGTGAAATATATATTAAATTTTTAATTGTCAAAAGGGACTATTTAATATGGCTGGGAGGAATAATTGTTATCATACCCACCCAAGTTCAATTTCAATAAATGACATGATGAGATTTATTGTAATAACTTTAAACCTTGTTGTTGAGTTTGAGTAATCCTTCAAAAAAATGAAAAGCTCACACTCGCAGGAATTAAAATTTCACACTTGCAGGAATTGAAATATCACACTTGTTATAATTTAAATATCACATTTGTAGGAAATGAAATACTAACTACGACACTCTTGGAGAAAAGTAAATCACCCTTGCTAAAAGGTAAACATTTAGACATGAAAGTAAATCACTCTTGCCAGAAAGTAAACACATAGGTAGGAAAGTAAATAAATCTTGCTAGAAAGTAAACACATAGGGAGGAAAGTAGATAGACGACTTGCTCAAGCTAACTGCTTGATCCTAAACTCTACAAAAAAACTATACATGAATTATTGAGATACTAAATGCTAGCAAACTGTGATGCGAAAATCCAAACTAAATACATACTAATACCAACAAATCTAGGAAATAAAGTAAAACATTGTTCGATCCAATCAACAAAACAATACAAATCAGAGTGAATCTCTTAATGAGTTGTAGTCACACACTAATAGTTAGGTAATATAGAAATTGCTTAGTGAGTTATAGCAACATGAATGATTAAGAAATAGAGTAAATAATCAAATAAGCTAAAGTTTAAATGAAAATATAAACTAACCTAATGAAAATAAAGGTAGTACCTAGTTAAGGACAATATCCTACCTCCCTAGACTGGGCATTGATTAAGCTTACAACAAAACGCCTACATTATTAGTGCATCACACTCATACAATGGAATAAGAACTAACAAGATTTATTTGACAACAATAAAAGTATTTCAAATGTTAGACTTTTGCAACCAGTTTATTGTTGTAATATGACTTCCAGATCCATTGCATTTATAAATGTTTTAATAGACGTTTCGACCCACTACTATGGTTCATCATCAAGATGCATCTTTTTGTATCTTGATGATGAACCATAGTAATGGGTTCGAAATGTCGATTAAAACATTTCTGAATGTGATGGATCTGGAAGTCATATTACAACAATCAAAATATTATTAGAATAGTCTTCTTCTTTTTACTTCCTTACTTTTCTAGCTTGAATAGAGAAGGGTATTTATACAATTCTTTAATCTCTTAATTTGATCAATCAAGGGAAAACCATGAAAATCTTTGATTCCCAGGTTTTTCTCCCTTTCTTACAACAACATAGCCAAAAGATGGAAAAATTGTACATTTGTTGACTCATTTAGCCACCACAACAGGAAAAAGGTCATTTCAAATCTTTTGTGGTCAAGCTTTCCTCACTAGGTGACCAATCACCCTTGTTGGTTCCTCTGTTGGGTAATCAAATGGCTAATTCCTCCATTGGGAAATTGGTAGTGAAAATTGTGCATCCAGTAGTTGATTTGTGTTGTGATGATACAATTGTTTATAGATTTTCAACACCATAGGTAACGAGTTGCACTATCATGCTTCCATGGGTGGTGTGTCAAAGTGTTACAACTTTAATATCTTGGACATGTTACAACGTTGGTACTTTGGACTCATGATGAGTCCAGCCCACGTTGACACGCTTCCCACAGCTATCAATGCAGAAATAAAGTGAAATTAATGATGAACATCATATTTTGGTATTGGATTGATTTGCCGGCGATTGGTTTTTTTAATGACAAGGATTTGATCCTTGGTGCTCGCACAATTGATTGGTACTTCTAGTTTCGGTTCTTTGACAAGTGTCCACTCTCGGAATTCTCAAATCTATTTTGGTATGGGCGATCAAACCCACACCCAAGTCATTTTTTCACCCATTCTCCCAATTCTGTGAGCTCTGCGTTCTCGACGGTTTCTGGTGGTTTCGATATGGAGTTCTGTTGCTGCATCCTCTGGTTCAGGGCTTCGGCCTGATAATCTCCCCTCTTCGTCTGGCAATGGTTGTACCCAATCGGTAGGTTCAATTCTTGTCCGGTCCGTGTTAAATTTTGACTGTTCATTGGGTATCTGTGGCTTCCTATTACGTCTCTGTGTCCCTTCTCTTTGGTATGCGGTTTTGATGTTTGTATCTTCCTCAGTTGTTGTGGTCATTTGCTGGTTGGAGCTACTTCAGGTGGCAACCCTCTGGTTTTGAATCGACCTTCCACGAATCTGGCAGAATCCGGCGCCAACCTTCTTCGGTTCCTCTGTCACTCACAAGGTAAGTTCAGTTGGTTCCATGTTATCAATATCTGCTCCTTTTCCCTCAGTCAACTAATGGTTCGGCTCCTTGTGAGCAGGGTGACCTGGTGGGTTTATTATAGTCACGGCTTTCCTCTGTCAGGTAAAGAACTGAAACTTATTTTCTTTTGCTAGGTTGTAGGGCCTCGTTTCTTTTCACTGTCAGTGCTTATATCGTTTGTATATGTTTGTTGCTGCAGGTATGGCTGCTCGAGGGTTTCGGCGCCTGGCAATTTGGTTGCTACGACTAGACACGGGTAGTGTCGTTCTATGCTCTTTGGTTGCTTCCGTTCGGCCTTAGGCTATGTTTGTTAGAGTCTGTATAATTATGATTTGTTGGGTCACTGTCTGCACACTGTCTCGTTGTAGGCTTACACAAGCATTTCTTTCCTGTCTGGTTATTGTAATGGGTCGAGGGTTCTAAACCCGTACTGTGTCCAGTTCCCGCTTTGTCGTAGGCATGGTCGGTATAATTGTAAGACAGGTCTTTTTGGTTTCGAACAAGATGTATATGGATGTATGAATGAACTCAAATTCTATTTTCTTGTCTGTATTAATTTAAATATGGAATTGTAAATGGTTGTTCACTAGCATACCTAGCAATGTTAAAATGTTGTTACTTGTTTGGGCTCGACTGGTTCCACCTCCTTGACATTCAATTGTGTGTGTGGTCTCGGGGACTGTATGGTTGGTTTTCACAACACGTTCCTTGGGTTCCTTTGCAACTTGTGTGCTTGCGTTCAATTGCTAAAATCGTTGTGACTACAATCACGTGTAAGACCATATGCCTGTAAATTTGTTACAAACAATCTGTACTGTACATACAAACAAATGTAATCTCACTTAAAATAATGTAAACGACCTTTAGAACGTTGGAGAGGAAATGTGCACAGAAATTTCAATCCTTTATTTTTTCATTTCTCTGTAAAATCGAACCCTACACTATGTTTTGTTTCTCTCTTAAAACAACTGTTAGAAAACTGTTAGTTTTCCAACCGCTGTTAGTTATGTCTGATCAGTTACATCAGTTTTGTTACAGAACTTTTCATTGTCTTTCAGCATTATTACAAAGGTGAAATTAGCTGTTTAAAACATTAGTCCTAACTAATTATAATTCCTACTGTTCATTAATTTAACTTAGACAACTTAATTAAATAAAAGTAAAAGAAACAAGCACGTTATCCATTCAGCAAATTTACGCCTTCGTCCCCTTCAAAGACCAAACAGCCTTCCTTTTATCTCATCATGTCAGCCAGATGCTCCTGCATCAGGCTCCCAGGGTAAGAGAAAATCATGGCTCTGTTCCATGAGCTCCTCCACAGAATAACCAGTCTTCTGTATCTGCGCCACGTTGAGCCACGAAATGTCCTCAATTGGATGGTTCTTCCACTTGATGAGGTATCGTAGGTACTCCTTCTTGTGAGTCTTCTTGGCTACTTGGGTATCGAGAATCTTCTCGATCTCATGGGGTTGAACCGAAGGCATGTGCCTCATCCAAGAACTGTCTCCAACTTGGGTGTCCTGTTCTGGCCGTACCACACTGTCATCCTCTAAGTTGGCAGTATAGGGGAATAGGTCTGCCACATTGAAAATAGGTGATATGCCTATATCAGGTGGCAGCTGAATTTCATAAGCGTTGGTTGAGAACTTGCGTAAAATTTTACAGGGACCAATCTTTTTAAATTTCAGTTTGTTATACGCGCCTTTAGGAAACCGTTCTTTGCGTAAGTGAGCAAGGACTTCGTCACCTATATTGAATTGGACTTCCCGTCGCTTTAAATCTGCCTGTTGTTTGTATTTCTGCACGTTGTCCTGCAACTTTAGCTTCACCCGTTCATGTAGTTCACTCATCGCTTCTGCAAAATCTTCTTCGTCTGCACTCCTCCGCTCCAACTTTCCCAAATCTCGCAGTTCATGTATCCCTCGAGGATGCATGCCGTATAAGATTTGAAATGGACTGTGTCCGGTGCTACGATTTGGCGAATCGTTATAAGCGAATTCTGCCTGAGCGAGAGCGCGATCCCATAACCGTGAATTTTCCCCAGTCAAACTCCGTAACAAATTTCCCAAATTCCTGTTCATCACTTCCATTTGTCCATCAGTCTGCGGACGATATGCAGAACTGAAGTTCAACTATGTGTCAAACTTTTTCCACAGGGTGTGCCAAAAGTGTCCTGTGAATTTTACGTCCCTGTCAGAAATAATAGATCTAGGTAGGCCGTGTAATCTAACAATCTCTGTGAAAAACAGGTGAGCTACATGAGTGGCATCACTAGTTTTTCGACATGGAATAAAATGCGCCATTTTTGAAAATCTGTCTACCACCACCATCACTGAGTCATATCCCCGCTGCGTTCTAGGCAGTCCTAAGACAAAGTCAATGTTGACTGAGTCCCATGGCCTACTTGGAACAGGTAGTGGTGTGTAAAGTCCAGTGTTTTGACTATGTCCCTTAGCTAATTGGCAGACTTTACACCTGTTTACATACCAATGTACATCCCTGCACATTCGGGGCCAGTAATAAAAGTGTCTGAGCTGCTCCAAAGTCTTGTCTATGCCGAAATGACCGGCTAGACCCCCACTATGTTTCTCCCATACAATATTTTCTCTCATCGAACAGTCCAAGATACATAACTGTCCTCCTCTAAACAATAATCCTTCCTGCAAGTTGTAGTCCAACCATGGACTTGTATTCCTCAGCACGGGATTCTGACAGGCTTCAAAGGCTTCCTTGAAGTCTGTGTCGGTCTGGTACAAATATTTTAAGTGTTCGAATCCCATCACCTGTATTGTACTTTCCTGTAAGAGCAAAGCTCTTCTGCTCAATGCGTCTGCCACTTTATTGGCTTGCCCACTGATGTGTTTCAGCACAAAGGTGAAACTCTGCAGATACTCTACCCATTTGGCATGCTTGTGGTTCAATTTATGTTGTTGCATTACATATTGCAGCGCTGAATTATCAGAAAATAGTACAAACTCATTCCCCAGCAGGTAGTGTCTCCAATGCTTTAAAGCTTGGACAACAGCATAAAATTCCTTATCATATGAGGAATATTTCTGCCTGCTCTCATTCAATTTCTCACTAAAGAATGCAACCGGTTTATCTTCTTGACTGAGCACAGTGCCAATGGCTGTCCCACTTGCATCACACCGAACCTGGAAAAGCTTATTAAAATCTGGTAGCCTTAGAATCGGCCTCTCTGTAATCTTTCGTTTCAAGAGCTGGAAACTGTTCTCTGCTGCCTTGGTCCAACAAAAAGGCTGACTGGCCTTTTTGATGGTGTCTAGCATCAGCGCGCAGATTTCACTAAAATTCCTTATAAACTTGCGGTAAAAACTCGCCAACCCGTGAAAGCTACGTACCTCAAACAAGCTCTTCGGTGACAGCCAATTGACGATTGCTGCGATCTTTTCTGGATCCATCTTCAATTCATTTTCTGCGATTACAAAGCCCAAATAAACTAGTTCTTTCTGCAGGAAAGTACATTTCTTCAGGTTTATCAGCAGTTTGTTCTGCTGTAATTTCTCTAGCACTCTTCGAACATGTTGAAGGTGCTCTTCTTTCATTCTGTTGAAAATCAAAATATCATCAAGATATACTATCACAAACTTACCGATAAACTCTTTCAACATTTCATTCATCAACCTCATAAAAGTATTAGGATCATTACTAAAACCAAACGGCATGATTAGCCACTCGTATAGCCCTTCATTGGTCTTGAAGGCTATCTTCCTCTCATCTCCTTCTCTGATCCTGATCTAATGATAGCCACTCTTCAGATCGATCTTCGTGAAATAAGCTGCCCCACTGAGGCAATCCATCATATCGTCCATTCTAGGTAAGGGAAACCTATATCGAATAGTGATTTTATTAATAGCTCGTGAGTCCGTACACATCCGCCATTCTCAACCCTTCTTAGGCACGAGCACTGTTGGCATCACACAAGGGCTCAAGCTCTCTCTGATCATCCCCTTGTCCAGCAGCTCTTGCACTTGTTTGCGAATCTCTTTGTTATCCTTCAGGCTCATTTGATACGCTGCTTTGTTTGGTAGGCTAGCTCCGGGTATGAAATCGATATGATGGCTGATGCTCCTCTTGGGAGGTAACTTGTCTGGTAAGTCATCAACTACAATGTCCTTGAATTCCTCTAACATTCCCTGAATCTCTGCAAGAAATTCAGACATCTCTGTGTGCAGCACCACAGTCTTAGTTCTCCTCACGACAGCATAATTCACTTCGTTCTCCTCGATTTGTTTGATAAATTGTTTTCCTCCTACCAACAATGCTTTTGTTCCACTTGCTTTTGTTGTATCCTCTTCTTTGATGGGTATAAGCGTATTCTTGACTCCATCTTTCACAAATTTGTAACAATTCGTCTTCCCATCGTGCATCACCTTCAGATCATACTGCCACGGTCTCCCCAGCAGTATATGGCACACGTCCATTGGCATGATATCGCACACAACCTTGTCCTGGTACTTGTCGATGTGAAATTCAACCTCACATTGTTCATCAACTAATAGCTGGTGGCCTTTCTGCAACCATGACACCTTGTAAGGTGTAGGGTGCTTAAGTCGCCTCAATCCCAGCTTCTCCACCATCTCGGTGGCTACCAAATTGTCTGTACTTCCACTATCTATGATCAATTTACAACACTTTCCATGTGATTTGCAAACTGTCCAGAACAGTGCCTTTCGTTGGGTCTGCTCGGCAGTTTCCTTGGCTGGCTTCAATAGCACCTTATTCAGAACCAAAGCCTCTCCTGTTTCTGCCACATTTTCCACCTCTTGGGGCAGTGCCTCAACTTCCTCGGACTATGCAACAAATGTTCCCCTCTGGCCAGCTTGCTCTGCTTCCGGGCATTTGAAGGATCTGTGCCCCCACTTGTGGCACCTGTAGCACTGGACATTAGCTCCCCTTCCTTAGCGATTCCCTCTTCCTCGTTGATATGGTCAACCTCCTCTCATGCTATCTCCCTTCTCTACTGTTCCTAAAGCCCTGGAGCTGTTGCCTTCTTCGCTATTACTAGCAGTTCTCCCTCTGCCGTAGGACTGTCCTCGTCCTCTGCCATTTCCCCGTCCTCTCCTATTATTCTGTTTTCTGTTAATCTTTTCTTCAGCCTTCACAGCACTCTGAAAGGCTTCTTTTATGTTCCGCGGAGAAAGAACATTGATCTCATCCAGTATTTCTAGCCTCAAACCATTCACGTATCTCACTGTCTTCTCTAGAGTATCATCAGTATAACCAGCCCTCAGGTTTACACGGTAAAATTCTTCCGTGTATTCCTTTACTATCATACCTTTCTGTCTTAAGTTTTGTACCCGTCGATAAAGCTCAACCTGATAATCTTTAGGCAGGAATCTGCCTTTCAGCTTTGCCACCATCCTTGGCCACTTCCATATCGGTAGCTTATTCATTCTCCTTCTGTCTGCCTGGACACTATCCCACCATAAAGCGGCGTGTCCCTTTAATTTGGTTGCAGCGAATCTGACTCTTTTATCCTCACTGATCTCTTCATTCTCAAAATACTTATCCAACTCATTTATCCAGTCCAGCAGAACATCTGCGGACAGACTGCCATCATAATTGGGAATCTCCGGTTTGGGCTTGCTGCTAGCTAGCAGCACTGACCTCAACAATTTCATCTCTGGGGCCTCTTCATCTGATTCATCTGTCGTAGCTACTGCCTCATCTTCACTGTCATCCCCAACTTCTGGGTCTCTTCTCCTTCCTACCTCCACTGCCTCTAGGCGAGCAGTAAGGGCCCTTAATTCTTCCCTCAAGCCCTCATCTGCTGCTCTGCGCACACCTCTTCCACGTCCTCGTCTTTGAACCTCCATATTCCGATTTTTTTCAACTTCCTGCTCTAATACCACTTGATGAGTCCAGCCCACGTTGACACGCTTCCCACGGCTATCAATGCAGAAATAAAGTGAAATTAATGATGAACAACAGATTTTGGTATTGGATTGATTTGTCGGCGATTGGTTTTTTTAATGACAAGGATTTGATCCTTGGTGCTCGCACAATTGATTGGTACTTCTGGTTTCGGTTCTTTGACAAGTGTCCACTCTCGGAATTCTCAAATCTGTCTTGGTATGGGCGATCAAACCCGCGCCCAAGTCATTTGTTCACCCATTCTCCTGGTTCTGTGAGCTCTGCGTTCTCGACGGTTTCTGGTGGTTTCGATATGGAGTTCTGTTGCTGCGTCCTCTGGTTCAGATCTTCGGCCTGATAATCTCCCCTCTTCGTCCGGCAATGGCTGTACCCAATCGGTAGGTTCAATTCTTGTCTGGTCCGTGTTAAATTTTGACTGTTCGTTGGGTATCTGTGGCTTCTTGTTACGTCTCTGCGTCCCTTCTCTTTGGTATGCGATTTTGATGTTTGTATCTTCCTCAGTTGTTGTGGTCGTTTGCTGGTTGGAGCTGCTTCAGGTGGCAACCCTCTGGTTTTGAATCGACCTTCCACGAATCTGGCAGAATCCGATGCCAACCTTCTTCGGTTCCTCCGTCACTCACAAGGTAAGTTCAGTTGGTTCCATGTTATCAATATCTGCTCCTTTTCCCTCAGTCAACTAATGGTTCGGCTCCTTGTGAGCAGGGTGACCTGGTGGGTTTATTATAGTCGCGGCTTGCCTCCGTCAGGTAAAGAACTGAAACTTATTTGCTTTTGCTAGGTTGCAGGGCCTCGTTTCTTTTCACTGTCAGTGCTTATATCGTTTGTATATGTTTGTTGTTGCAGGTATGGCTGCTCGAGGGTTTCGGCGCCTGGCAATTTGGTTGCTACGACTAGACACAGGTAGTGTCGTTCTATGCTCTTTGGTTGCTTCCGTTCGGCCTTAGGCTATGTTTGTTAGAGTCTGTATAATTATGATTTGTTGGGTCACTGTCTGCACACTGTCTCGTTGTAGGCTTAAAGAAGCATTTCTTTCCTGTCTGGTTATTGTAATGGGTCAAGGGTTCTAAACCCGCACTGTGTCCAGTTCCCGCTTTGTTGTAGGCATGATCTGTATAATTGTAAGACAAGTCTTTTTGGTTTCGAGCAAGATGTATATGGATGTATGAATGAACTCGAATTCTATTTTCTTGTCTGTATTAATTTAAATATGGAATTGTAAATGGTTGTTCACTGGCATACCTGGCAATGTTAAAATGTTGTTACTTGTTTGGGCTCGGCTGGTTCCACCTCCTTGACATTCAATTGTGTGTGTGGTCTCGGGGACTGTATGGTTGGTTTTCACAGCACGTTCCTTGGGTTCCTTTGCAACCTGTGTGCTCACGTTCAATTGCTAAAATCGTTGTGACTACAATCACGTATAAGACCATATGCCTGTAAATATGCTACAAACAATCTGTACTGTACATACAAACAAATGTAATCTCACTTAAAATAATGTAAACGGCCTTTAGAACGCTGGAGAGGAAATGTGCACAGAAATTTCAATCCTTTATTTTTTCATTTCTCTGTAAAATCGAACCCTACACTGTGTTTTGTTTCTCTCTTAAAACAACTGTTAGTTTTCCAACCGCTGTTAGTTATGTCCAATCAGTTACATCAGTTTTGTTACAGAACTTTTCATTGTCGTTCAGCATTATTACAAAGGTGAAATTAGTTGTTTAAAACATTAATCCTAACTAATTATATTTCCTACTGTTCCTAATTATTGTTCATTAATTTAACTTAGACAACTTAATGAAATAAAAGTAAAAGAAACAAGCACGTTATCCATTCAGCAAATTTACTCCTCCGTCCCCTTCAGAGACCAAACAACCTTCCTTTTATCTCGTCCTGTCAGCTAGATGCTCCTGCATCAACGAATTGCAGCATTGATACCCTTATGTGTTGTACCATCGATACTTTAGTGTGTTGCAACAATAAGTGTTAGATGTGTTGCAACAATGTGACTTGGGGTGTTGGAACAATACATGTTGGAGGTGTTTCACTAATCCAACATGTGGTGTTGCAACACTACAACCTAGAGTTTTGCAACATTTTGTGACCTAAGGTGTTGCAACAAAACAAAGGTATTACAACAACTAATATTCTCTAAATCGTTTTTTGTCAGATCTAGGGTTACCTATATGAGTTTGTCTGCGGTATTTCTCATAAATTCTCAATAGTTATCATGAAAAGATAAATTCTTTCCCTAATACATAACAATGAGCATTAAAAGTGACATAATCAGTGAGATGTTGTACCTTGGTCAAAAGTGCATGTTACAAGAAAAATGAGATATATGATGGTATGGAGATGGGGGAAATGTATTAAAAATTTAATGAATAGGCGCCAAAGGGATGCCAGTTTGGGCACCCATCAATATGCATCAAAGAGTTTCAAATATGGATTGATGTTTGGCCAAAACTACATGTCAGGATGGATGAATTGAGAAGGTACCTAAAAGGCTTTGAATACATGAAATTGCACCATAATCAATAAATACCATTTTATAAGAATCCTTTTCATATGGTGGGATATGATGATCTCTAGTGAATCGATCACAATTCTTTTAATGGTGTAGTGATGCCCCTCTTGCTAGAATCTCATGTATAACTAACGTAATTCCATGGTAATTGGACCTATTGTCCATAGCAATTTAGTATCTATGGAAATGTCATAGTCACATATTTCAATCTGTTGAAGCCCCGAAAATCGGGTCGACAACAAGGGGGATACCCACCCGGTCCGGACCTTGGTTGGCAGCTCCTTATCCGTTTGGTATAGCGGGTCCGACTGGGGATAATGGGACCAGTTTCCCAATTTAAGGGTGTGTGTGTGTGCAGAGTTGGATGATGCTGATCTAAGAGTACTTAAAGCTAATTTAATTCAAACTTTTAAACTAACTCTATGCTATTGTAATCTAATGAGAAACAACACATCTAATCTACGCTAACCCAGGGTGTATTTCTTCTATTATGCGATCTAAAGAGATTTCAAACAATAACTGGTAATAAAGATCATTCAGCTATCATAAGAATAGAAATCAATTAAGATAAACCACTTTTCATAAAAAGTTAGGCAAAACAGTTGTGAACAACATATCGCATAATAAGTTATTCATATATCAAACATAAATAAATGACTCCACCGTACAAAAGTGCCAAATGGTAACTCACACATTCATGCAGTAACATATAAACAACTAAAAACTGTATATCACTTTAAGAATATAAACAGAAACGGTCAAGAGATAAAAGTACCATTTATGACTGGTTCCACTCATAAGCTTCAAGCAACAATGATTTATCTCTCCTTGCTCTAACATCTACTAAGAGTACAGAAGTGCAACATTAGTAGAAGATATCAAATGCAAACATTAATAAACCTTGATCCATCCATTCATCAAAACCCCCTCCGAGGGTGCAAAAGTGCATGTTCTGAGGACAAGTTTTTTGACAAATTTCTGGACCCTTCTCCTAATGCCTGAGAAGGGTTTAAATACTGCTAACTAATTAACTTAATTACATAAATTTAGGATACGGTTTTAAATGACCGCCCTTCTGCTAAAGCAAAACTATTTCTAAAAATTGAATCTAATTCCTAACCATTTCTGTATTTGCTCCTTAGTGCTACAAGCATGCAACATTCGCTTGGGAAGAGTCGGCTGGTCGCCTTCTGCTTTCGTTTGAGCTATGAAAATAGAAATAACAAGCGCTGGCACCACTTTCTGGTAAACTAGAAGATATTTTCGAGAATCTTCCTCTGGCTGGGTGTATTCACTGCGTGTATACTTGGTAATAACCCAAATTCTTCTCAAACTGATTCTGCTTTTGCTATTTCAGTTTTCGGCCTTGCGAATGACTGAATAAGTTAGGGACTTTTCTCTCTGAACAATTTTCTGCATCGAAAACTGCCTCCGTTCTTTGTTCCGGGCTTTTCTGGTGCGTTTTCCTTCTTTAGCGCCTTTTTTCCTTTACCGGGCATAAGCTTCAGGATCTTTTGTAAACATGCTGCTTTTGACTTTGAGCGTTGGATGGCCTATTGACATCAGCATCTGTTGAGTGATACTCTGGAATCTGTGGTCCTGTTGCATGCGGCATCCATTTATGAAGGCATATCTTCTCTGTTCTCCGAGCATTGACGCTTTCTCCTTTTCCTTAGATGTTTCCTGCACATTGCTTCATGTTATTTCCTGTCTTACAGTTTACACAAAGGAAAAGAGTAATGATAATAAAGATTGACATGAAAGCTTTAAGTTCTTATGAATGTATAAAATCATGACACCCATAGCGAACTGACTCTTTGAAAAACACAAAACTGTCCTTCTTGAATACTTTGGCGTACATTCATTAATTTCTTTTAAGGCGCGCGCCCAATTTTGGTTTACGGACAGCTTTCCTTGAATACTGCGCCGAGGAAAATTTGCGATGGGTGATTTCTGCGACTCGCATCGCAGCATCGTGGATCGCGTCGTCAAGATGTGTCATCGCAGAAATTCATGATCGCATTTATCGCAAATCGCATTCATCGCAGATCGCAGCATCGCAGATCGCAGATTGCGCTTAGTCATTCAATCATTGTGTGCTGCTTACGCAATGTTGCGATATGCGACATCGCATATCGGCCGTCGAAGATTTCTTAAGATTTTTCATTTAAGAGTGCTTCATAATGTATGCGATGCGATGAATTTCGCATCGCTTCTTCGCAGTTTATTATGCTCATAAGAAAATGTTTTATTCTCTTCTCGCGATGCGATATAGTTTTAAGGAGTTGAATACAAAAATTTTCATAAAATGTTTTTTTGGATTTTTTATTAAGGGTCCCCATTTGCTTGGTGTTATTGCTAATACCAAACAAAGAGGGGGGTTGTTGGTGGCCACAACAATGGCGATTCACTGGGAAGAACCAGTTATCTCTGCTTTTCTATTGAATTTTAACTTCCAAAGCAGAAAAATTTTCATAAGTCTAAATTTTGTTATGGACAGATAGAGTACATTATGCCTTATCCTATCAATGATATTTTGTTTCAA
Source organism: Pinus tabuliformis (assembly GCA_031772625.1). Lineage (NCBI taxonomy): Eukaryota > Viridiplantae > Streptophyta > Pinopsida > Pinales > Pinaceae > Pinus > Pinus tabuliformis. The sequence continues at coordinate 833,768,631 of CM062818.1, forward strand.
CCTTTTTCTATTCCAATTGTTTGCTTCCTCAGGCTTTGTCTTTGTATTTACATCAGCCATTACTTGGTCTTTTAAAGATAAAATAAGGTCTTCTCTGTGTGCTGGCTTTTGAAATATGCTCATTTGTCGTAGGTAGAGCCTATGCTGCCAGCAGGCGTCCATAGCCTCGACAGGGTTACCTGTTACCCAGCAATGATCCTTTATCTTGCTTAAGGCTATTTACAACTTTTCAGAGAAAAACCCATTTTGACACTTTTTTCCTTTTTTATTCTCTAAAGAACAATGTCTTGGTTTGGTGGCCAAATTATGACACAGTCATTCACTTGATTTACACTTTTGCTGAACAAGCTGGCTCATGATGAGACCCCTTGTCTTTTGATTGCAACAATCTTGAGTCGTTGCCCTGTTTTGGTGGACAGTATAGGCAAAGTCAGCAAGTTATAATATATGTGATCATGATAAGCCAGCTCGTGATGAGACCTCTTATTCTTTGAGATATAGTGTTTTCTCGGATTGTTCCTCTGAATGCTGCGATTTCCTTTAGCAGGGAGGAAATCATTGTTTTTCCTTAAGAAAGCTCTGGACGACAATAATAGAGTTTGAAAACAGCAGTTTTACAGAGAATCTTTATTTTATTATTGATACCTTTCATTGTGCTGATATAAAACAATTTTTTACCAAAGGTTGCTTTCATCAAATTTTTTGAAGTTGAAACTAGTATCATATCTAGGCTAAAGTTTTTTTTTTTTTTTTTAACTCTATTTGTCAATAATAAAGATCAGATTTTTCGAAAAATTTTACTATTTGTACAAGCGGAAAAAATCAAAATCTGATAGAGAATTGGTGTCTTTTTCGTGAACCCCTGTAGTAACCATCTACAACTGGTTTTATTTATAAGAAAGAAAAGAAAAAACTAAAACTATCCTACAAAATAGAAGAATAATCTTCTATGGAAAATATATTTTAAGGATCTGTCCATTAACAGGCAAAGAATCCCTTCTACCTGCTAAATCCTGCAACACAAACGTTGATGGGCCTATGACTTCTACAATCTGAAAAGGACCAAGCCACATCTTCTGAAATTTTGTATGTTTGCCCTTTTCTTCATGAGCCTTATCCCATTTCAAAACTAGATCTCCCATCTGAAAAAAATTCTGGTCATTATGCTTGAATCAAAAGAGGATTTTATTAGCGCTTGGTGATGAGCATGGGTTTTCTTAGCTTGTTCTCGTCGTTCTTCTAATTTAATTATTTCCATTTGTCTTAATTGTAAGGAGGAAGTAGATACTTCATCGATATATTGTACTAAAGACAAGGAGGGGATCACTAAGTGAGTTGGGAGAACCACTTCCTTCCCATAAACTAAATTAAAAGGAGAAGTGCCGATTGAAGCTTTCTTCGTTATTCTATCTTCCCATAAAGCATTTACCAAAGTTTTGTGCCAATTCTTTTGGTTCTGGTCAACTGTTCTTTTAATAATCCTGATTAGGTTTTTATTTGTTGACTCAGCTAATCCATTACCTTGCGGATAGTAGTTGGCCGAATATTTCAGTTTGAACCCTCTTTTAAGTGCAAACTCAGTCATTGCATTCCCAGAAAAGTATGAGGCATTATCAAACATTAAAGCCGTCGGCAATCCAAACCTAGTGATTATAAATTGATCTATGAATTCAATGATGTTTTCAGAATTAGCTGTCTTGAGAGGAACTGCTTCTACCCATTTAGTAAAATAATCTGTTGTCGTGAGGATGTATCTATGCTGCTTAGAAGAGTGAGGAACGATCTCACCTATTATGTCCAAGCCCCACTGATTGAATGGTTGCTCGATGTTTACCGGTTGTAGTGGCATGGACGATTTCTTTTGTCTCCCTGCAGTAGTTTGGCAGACTTGGCATTTCCTCACGTAACTGTGTGAGTCTTTGAACAACGTGGGCCAATAATATCCTGCACGTAAGATTTTATGTGCAGTAGCATCTCCAGCATAGTGTCCGCCTGCTGGTCCATCGTGGAGTTCCTGCAAAACCTTTTCGGCTTCAGTTTTCTCAAGACACCTAAGAAGAACATAATCATAATTCCTTTTAAACAGAACATCATTTATGAGCTGATATTGTTTGGCTTTCAATTTCAGAGCTCTTTTCTTGGTGTGATCCAGGTGTGATGGAGCATACCCGTTCTTAAGATAATAAATGGTGTCAGCATATAATGATTCTGCATCGTTTAGGCTTACCTCATACATTTGTACCTCTTCAAATGAATTTTCAAGAATTTGCGATGCTCCAGCCAACATTTTGCAGAAGCCTTGACCTCTTACAATGCTTGCTGGTTTGATCTCAAGGTCATATTCTTGTAAAGCAGTGATCCAATTTGCTCTTTTTTCACCCACATCCTTCTGTACTAGAAGATTTCTTACCGCTGGAAATGGTACTATGACCTTAGTATGGGTTTTAAGTAAGAAAGGTCTGAAATATTTGACCGCTTTGAAAACAACATATGCCTGTTTCTCCATGTCTGAATAGTTGAGTTCAGCACCTTGTAAATTCGAGCTAAAAAATGCGATTGGAGCTTCTGCTTTCTCTTGATTTGCTTGAGTTAGAATCGCAGCATATGATTTCTCTGAGGCAAATGTGTATAAGATAAAAGATTCTGAAAAACTCGGGGTTGCTAAAGATGGAGCGTTAATGATAGCTTGTTTGATCAGGTTGAATGCTTCATGCTCATCTTGACCCCATTTAAAATTTGAATTCTTTTTAATCATGGTTTGCAAAGGAGAAACAATTCGTGAAAAATCTGGGACAAATCTCTTCACAAAATTGATTTGACCAAGGAAAGATTGCATGGCTTTTTTATTATGAGGTAGGGATATTTCAGAAATTTCTTTGATTCTGTCAGGCTCAATGTGAATACCAGATTTTGACACTATGAATCCTGGAAGTTTTCCTTCACTTAATGCGAAAAAAGATTTCTTTGGGTTAAGTGAAATTCCATACCTTAAACATCGTTGAAAGATTTGTTTCAAGTCTTTGAGATGGTCGCTTCGCTTCTTGGAGTACACTGTTATATCATCCAAATAAATTACTACAGATTTATTGACTAAACCCTTGAATGCGATGTCCATGGCTCTCTGAAATGTAGCGCCGGCATTGATCAAACCAAATGGCATCTTCCGATATGCGTATGTGCCCCATTTAGTTCGGAATGTGGTTTTTAACTGATCATCTGGATGTACCAGCATTTGATTGTATCCTGAAAATCCATCCAAAAAAGACATTAGTTCTGAGCCTGCTACTGCCTGTAATATCTGCTCCATAGGTGGGAGGGGAAAATTGTCTTTTTGACAGGCTTTGTTGAGATTCCGAAAATCGATGCAGATTCTAATATCTCGATTTTTCTTTCTAACGGGTACCATATTGGAGACCCATTTGGAATTTCTGATGGGGAAAATTATTCTGGATTTTAATAACTTATTTAGCTCAGTTTTTATCTGATTTTCTAAATTGGGGTGGATTTTTCTGAGTTTCTGTTGGACAGGTTTTTCATTGTCAATCATAGGGATAGTATGTTGAATGATAGAAGTGTCGTATGTCTTCAGCTCATCGTAATTCCAGGCAAAAACATTTTTGTATTGTCTCAAAAGACGAATATACGCTAGTTTTTCTTCAGGGGCTAGGCCATGGCCTAGATTAACGTTTTGTGGTTTATCATCGGTTCCTAGGTTTACTAATTCGTAGTTCAGAGTTGAACTGTAGAGCTTAGAATTGGTAGACCTTTTAAACCGACTTTTCAAATCATATAAGTCTTCCAACTTAACCAGCGATTTAGGTATAGCATTATCAGTGCTATCTTGTTGTATTTGTCGATCGTGATGGTCTTCCTCAATTATTTGATTGGAGTAGGATCCTTCAGAAGTGAGGAAATTTACAATATCAGGATCGTCATTGAATACTCTCCAATTTGTAATGTTGTCAGGGATGGACGGTCTAAAGATTAATTCTATTGAGAATCTATCTATACTAAAATCTTCGGAGGGAATAAGTCTAGAGGCTACGTTAGCTAAAAGGTCTGCGCTCGCGTTTTGGAGTCTTGGGATTGACGAAATATTGAATGCTATGAAATGCTCAGTCAGATCTTGTACTAAAGATTGATAGTGTTTCAAATTACCTGATAGGCAATGTATGGTGTTACGTACCTGTTTGACGACAATCTCAGAGTCTCCGAAGACTTGAAGATACTTGACGTTCAACCTGATTGTTTTGTATAGGCCTTGCACCAAGGCCTCATATTCCGCTGTATTGTTTGTGCAATCGAATTCAAGTCTGCACGTAAGCATGGTCTTATTTCCTTCTGGACTAATCAGAATGCATCCTGCTCCTGCTCCTGCTCCTTCGTTAGATTTAGAGCCATCAAAATATAATTTCCAAAACAAAGATGTATTTACAGGTTTATCTACAAAATTAACACACTTTGAATTATCAGTTTGGGAAAAATTTTCGACTTGGGACAAAACTGAATTTTCTAAGTAAGGTGATGTATGAGCATTGAAATTGCTGAGGAAAGAATCTACCGAGTAATTGCCTATGATGCTGCTGTTATATGCTATTGCTTCATTTTCTCCCTCCAATTCCGTTACTATGTACTTCTGGTGTAACTCTCGTTCAACCTTTATTTGATTCGGTTTACCATTGTAGGGTAACCACATGTGCGACTAGTCGGTTTAGAAGTATCCATGGAGTTTTTCGGACCAATCCCTGCTAAGAATCAAGCCATAGAATTATGGGATATCAGCTACTAGAATGTCAATAACCTGACATACCTTCGGGTTGGACGACAATCTTAAGGTTACTTGATTAAGTTCACCAATCACTTCGACTTGAGATCAATCAAGCTGAACTATGCGCACTGCGGATTTTTGTGGTTGAACATTCAACTTGGCACATATTGATCTGGGTAAAATATTCGTTGAAGCACTAGAATCTACTAAACAATTGTGCACATTTTTTTGAAAATTTCATAAGTGAGAAGAAAAGGGGGAGTGTGAGACCTTGATCTTGCTCCAATCAAGGCGATGTCATTTGGATCAATCTTATTGATCGTGTTGGTTGGAGGTCTTCCCATGTTGTGGGAAGCTACAGCTGTAGGAAAAGATGTAGTAGGCACGGCATGTAATTCTTTCATCATTATCTTCTGTTGATGTTTCAATTTGCTCAATTCATAAAGAGTGATATTAGCCCTAGTCATTTTCATGTCATCAATAATATTGTATTCCATTTAATCCGACACTATCAGTGTTCTTGATGGAGGTGTTTGATCTGGTTGGACTGGGCTAGATTGAGTCGCTTTAGCAGTCGTTTTCTTTGTTGCGACTTTATCTTTTGCTGCAAGGCTTGCGCCCTTCTGCTTAGGGGTAGTTTGGGGAGGATCAAGTTGATTTTTGCTTCGTGTGCTAACCGGAAATGCTTCTTGATCTTCTTCTTGTGGGAGGATGAAATCCCACATTCCTTGTAGTTCCACAACTTCTTCGTCATCGGTCTGCCCTTCAGTGGTACTCTCTTCTTCTTCCTCTTCTTTAGATTCGACATTTGAGATAGCGTTGGGTGGTTTCACATCCATTGAAGGGCCTCTTTTAAAAGCTCTGTAGGGCTTTTTTGAAGAAGTTTCTGCTACTTGTTTTTTTATGTCAATCATCTCATTGGACATGGTCTTTAATACTTTTTTCAATCCTTCCAAATCGAAAAGGTCTTTCATTTGTTTCTTCTTAGAGTCTTCCTTGAAGGTGACTTTTTTAGATTTGCGTTCCTCTATCGCAGATCTCTTTTCCAGGGCTACTACGCGTTTCTCTACTGCTATCACCTCTGTCAGGTTTTCAACTAAGGTTGTTTTATTTGCCCTATCCACGAAGATTGCTAAGTTTGATGGTAAGGCCGTAATATACCATTCACATCATACTTCTTCGCTGGGTTGGGAAGCAGTGGGAATTTTGTTGAGGATTTTATTGAACCGTAAATTGAAATCTTTGATGGGTTCTCTAGCCTCGGCTTTAAGATTGGATAGGTCGTTGATTAACGTTGCCATTGATCTATCATCACCAAACTTGGTAATGAATTGACTTTGAAAAATGTCCCAACTTGTGATAGACCCGGAGGGTAATGAAAAGTACCATGACCCGGCTGTTCCTTGCATTGTATAGGGAAAAAGCCGGACAACAGCATCCTCGTTGGTAACTCCGTTGAGATTGACAGAAAGCATGAAATTGTTAATGTGCTCTTCAGCTAGCATGCCTGCTTCTGGATTGAATTTGGGTAGCCATTTCTCAGGATGGGCTGGTATTTGGCTCAGGGGTGGAGGCATTAAAACTGCCCCAGGATTGTTCCATGGAGACTGGGCCATCGTTGAGCTGCTAGTAAATGAAAGTGCAGAGGATGATCCCTGAGGCTGGGAAGATGAAGATATTATGATCTTAGATGATTGAAGAAGAGGGGTTGTGGAAGATGGATGGGTGGTTTGGAATGAAGATGTGGGTGGCTGACTTCGCGGTGAGGGAGTTGAAATGGACGATGTAGATGAAAGAGTCTCATTGCCAGACTCTTATGGTGTTTTCCTTGCTCTTTTCCTGGTGGGGAGAGGGAATTCAGTTGGCTGGATGCCAAATTTTTCACCCTTTAATCTGGTCAGGGGATGAGCGGGATTGTACTGCAAAGTCACGTTGCTTTGAGATTTATCAGACCTCTGTGTAGAAATAGAAAATCCCTAGAGTTTGTGAATCAGAGTTTGAACTTCAGGGGGTTCAATGGTAGATTGGTCTGAAATATTAGGGTATGTAGCAGCAGTTAATACTCGAGCAACTTCTGACTCTGGATTTAAACGTACTGGGGAAGTCGGGGGAGTTGATGAGGGCGATTTACTCTCAGAATGGTATTTAGATTTTGATTTAGGTGCCATTCATAGTTCGGGCCCTCCTTCTAGCGCCAAATATGTTGAAGCCCTGAAAATCGGGTCGACAACAAGGGGGATACCCACCCGGTCCGGACCTTGGTTGGCAGCTCCTTATCCGTTTGGTATAGCGGGTCCGACTGGGGATAATGGGACCAGTTTCCCAATTTAAGGGTGTGTGTGTGTGCAGAGTTGGATGATGCTGATCTAAGAGTACTTAAAGCTAATTTAATTCAAACTTTTAAACTAACTCTATGCTATTGTAATCTAATGAGAAACAACACATCTAATCTACGCTAACCCGGGGTGTATTTCTTCTATTATGCGATCTAAAGAGATTTCAAATAATAACTGGTAATAAAGATCATTCAGCTATCATAAGAATAGAAATCAATTAAGATAAACCACTTTGCATAAAAAGTTAGGCAAAACAGTTGTGAACAACATATCGCATAATAAGTTATTCATATATCAAACATAAATAAATGACTCCACCGTACAAAAGTGCCAAATGGTAACTCACACATTCATGCAGTAACATATAAACAACTAAAAACTGTATATCACTTTAAGAATATAAACAGAAACGGTCAAGAGATAAAAGTACCATTTATGACTGGTTCCACTCATAAGCTTCAAGCAACAATGATTTATCTCTCCTTGCTCTAACATCTACTAAGAGTACAGAAGTGCAACATCAGTAGCAGATATCAAATGCAAACATTAATAAACCTTGATCCATCCATTCATCAAAACCCCCTCCGAGGGTGCAAAAGTGCATGTTCTGAGGACAAGTTTTTTGACAAATTTCTGGACCCTTCTCCTAATGCCTGAGAAGGGTTTAAATACTGCTAACTAATTAACTTAATTACATAAATTTAGGATACGGTTTTAAATGACTGCCCTTCTGCTAAAGCAAAACTATTTCTAAAAATTGAATCTAATTCCTAACCATTTCTGTATTTGCTCCTTAGTGCTTCAAGCATGCAACATTTGCCTGGGAAGAGTCGGTTGGTCGCCTTCTGCTTTTGTTTGAGCTATGAAAATAGAAATAACAAGCGCTGGCACCACTTTCTGGTAAAATAGAAGATATTTTCGAGAATCTTCCTCTGGCTGGGTGTATTCACTACGTGTATACTTGGTAATAACCCAAATTCTTCTCAAATTGATTCTGCTTTTGCTATTTCGGTTTTCGGCCTTGCGAATGACTGAATAAGTTAGGGACTTTTCTCTCTGAACAATTTTCTGCATCGAAAACTGCCTCCGTTCTTTGTTCCGGGCTTTTCTGGTGCATTTTCCTTCTTTAGTGCCTTTTTTCCTTTACCGAGCATAAGCTTCAGGATCTTTTGTAAACATGCTGCTTTTGTGCGCTTTTGACTCTGAGCGTTGGATGGCCTATTGACATCAGCATCTGTTGAGTGATACTCTGGAATCTGTGGTCCTGTTGCATGCGGCATCCGTTTATGAAGGCATATCTTCTCTGTTCTCCGAGCATTGACGCTTTCCCCTTTTCCTTAGATGTTTCCTGCACATTACTTCATGTTATTTCCTGTCTTACAGTTTACACAAAGGAAAAGAGTAATGATAATAAAGATTGACATGAAAGCTTTAAGCTCTTATGAATGTATAAAATCATGACACCCATAGCGAACTGACTCTTCGAAAAACACAAAACTGTCCTTCTTGAATACTTTGGCATACATTCATTGATTTCTTTTAAGGCGCGCCCAATTTTGGTTTACCGACAGCTTTCCTTGAATACTGCGCCGAGGAAAATTTGCGATGGGTGATTTCTGCGACTCGCATCGCAGCATCGCGGATCGCGTCGTCAAGATGTGTCATCGCAGAAATTCATGATCGCATTTATCGCAAATCGCATTCATCGCAGATCGCAGCATCGCAGATTGCAGATCGCGCTTAGTCATTCAATCATTGTGTGCTGCTTACGCGATGTTGCAATATGCGACATCGCATATCGGCCGTCGGAGATTTCTTAAGATTTTTCATTTAAGAGCGCTTCATAATGTATGCGATGCGATGAATTTCGCGTCGCTTCTTCGTAGTTTATTATGCTTATAAGAAAATGTTTTATTCTCTTCTCGCGATGCGATACAGTTTTAAGGAGTTGAATACAAAAATTTTCATAAAAAGGTAGGTTTTAAATGAACCAATTTGAAGTCATATTTATTAAGGGTCCTCATTTGCTTGGTGTTATTGCTAATACCAAACAAAGAGGGGGGTTGTTGGTGGCCACAACACAATCATAAAAAGGTAGGTTTTAAATGAACCAATTTGAAGTCATACATTTTAACAATGACCATTGCATTTTGTAGAACCACCATTAGTAAGCATGATCTAGAAGTTTTTCATAACATGGATGTAATAATGTGTTTCTCAGGTTACACATTAGTGAATAAATTTATGGGTGTTACTACTATCAATCAAGATAATGAATTTGTGATATTTGATGTGGATAAGCAATTTGATGGCTTGGGGACCCAAAGTACAAATCAATAAATGTAGGGGATTTTTGGTTACACATCTTAGAGAGGACATATGAATATCTTCAACAAGTGGACACCAAGTCCCCTAATGTATAGCTTCAACTTCACCATTAAAATTTTCATCCAAAATTGCCATAAATAGTTTTTCTTCTCTTTACATTTGTTCCCAAGAAAATATTTCTCATTAAAATAATATATCATTTTAAGTTAATGTTCTACAATTTCAACATAGCCTAACTTGTGGATTTTTAGGTGTGTAGAGGATGGAAAAGGATCAACAGGGAAAGAAATAGTAAGACGGGGATAGGGAATAAATGATGTAATTTTAGTGTACTTACCACGATTTGGGAATCATATGTTCTTCAAAAGGATTTCATTAAAAACAATTAATACCTATACATGTATCTCATATTTTAGAACAACGATAAAGGATTCCCTAAAAAAGGTTTATGACATGCCTTTGATATGGATGATAAGTTGTTGGAAATTGTAGATGAAATTTTCAATTATATTAAAAAAAATTATCTTGGTCAATTGCCCCAAATAATGATGATTTATTTCAAAGAAGTCATTTAGCTTTAGGAGTAATTATGTCCAAAAAATATAGCCTTTGTGGGAATTTTGATGCCATTAACAAATTTTCTAGCATTCTAGATATAAATATAGGACACACACATGAAGTGCTAATAAGTAGTTTGTGATTCCATGTAGGAAAAAAGTAATTTTCCATTTGGATGACCTAGCTTAAGAGGTTGGATACATCCAATTTGTTGATATCCACTTTAGGTATTATGTTCCACAATTGATTTACATGGCCACAAACAAGTGAGTAGAGTGAGGATTCATGGGATTGCATGATTTAGCTTCTTCCTTTCAGGATGATTGGTATTTCCACTAATAACCCATAGATTGATTGTACATCACCATGAGTTTGGATAACTAGTTTGCTAATGCACCTAGCTTGGTGAGTTTGTCATTGATGGAATCAAAAGTTTGTTAGGTAGAGGAATGGTTGCAATCTATTTCATGTTTCAACTAATCATAATGAGTTTCCAAGGAAGAGATTTGTGTGGCTAGATTGGAGCCTCTAGTAACCATAGATATGTGGCTACACAAGAAAACATTTACTAGAGAGTGGTGTTAAGGTGATTAGTGCTACACGTTGGGTCTATTAATATAGTCTTCTGATAGTGTGGTGAGTGAGTCCACCAAAACGACTTATAAGAGAGTGGTAACATGACCATTAACTCTACAAATAATTTTTGTTGAAATAGATCACAAATAAGGTTGGGGTTAAGACCTACAATTATTTTGAACTCTTGTATAGTTTTATTCTTGCTTAACTAAAATTACATTAACAAAATGTTCAAATTCTTAGTACTATAGTTTATGGAGGAGTTTAATGAACAAATTCAAGTAAGTAGGAATTCTACTAAAAGAATGCACAAATCTTCAATACAAACATTTATGTAGGAAATTCATGGAATGAGAATAGAGTAGGGTATCAATGGTCTCGAGCGTAAGGAAGTGTTAGGTGTTATAGTGTTTTTATTTATTTGTGGGTTCCAACAATTGTACTCATCCCAAATTTTCAAGGCACTAATTAAGAAGGCATGACCATTTTCTTAATTGCATTTTTCAATTACACACAAACTTGAGACTAATCCTTCCAGGTGTTGTTCTTGATGCACTATAACAACAAGATAGTCTATCGATTTATCTTAAACTCATTTCAAGTAGCCTGAGGGACTTTCAATATAACCTAGGGTTCGTGGAAATGAAATTCCGCATATAGGTGTTGCTTGAAATGATCCTACTTGAAAGGTACCAATAGGGGTTACAAGGGCATTCGACCAAGTCAAATTTCTTATATTTTCTACATGTCTTTTTCTACTGCTATAGATTTACTTGTAAAATGATAGACCATTGTGTTATTTATAGACTTTGGCTAGTTATGGTGTTATTTATTAGTAAATAGTAAAATACAAAGCTAAAATAAAAGTGTTTACTCATGCTTATTGTAGAAGTGATGGATTACAATTTTAAAAAGCTGGAATACTGTAAAAAAATATTATACCTTTCTTAATGAAAGCAATGTTCACATGTCTCTTTAAACTAGTAACCTCCAATGAATAGAATTTTGATTGAAATATATTTCACAAACCATCTCACTGCACTGCTTCTACCTCTTTATAAGATTCTATTTATCTTCCAGGAATATTTTAGTAAACTTATAAATCTTCTTACAATTACAATTGGAAAATCAATACAAACAATACTAAAGTCACATCACAATAAACCAATATTAATTTGTCAATATTTACAAACTATACTTTTTTTTAGATGTGACGCTATAAGTTTTAAAAAAAACCACATACTTTTAACCATTAAAATATTTATAACTTTACAAATAAACACATACTTTTAACCATCAATATTTTTAAAACAAACCTAATTAAATATTTTTATATAAAACTCCCCATTATAATAAGACAAATAATTATAAAACAATAATGTAAAAAAGTTATCTATTGATAAATCCATTACATGTTTCATATAACATTTTATATATTAAATATGGTCATGTGCGATTTAATAGAATCTCAAGCAACTCAAATTTAATTATTATATATTACTATATGTATGGTGTAATGAGCAATTTTCGTCTGAAAAATACAAAATCTCAAAAAACAAAATCTAATAAATAATAAGAATAATTTATTAATCTAAACCATTTTCAACTAATCATAATGAGTTTCCAAGGAAGAGATTTGTGTGGCTAGATTGGAGCCTCTAGTAACCATAGATATGTGGCTACACAAGAAAACATTTACTAGAGAGTGGTGTTAAGGTGATTAGTGCTACACGTTGGGTCTATTAATATAGTCTTCTGGTAGTGTGGTGAGTGAGTCCACCAAAACGACTTATAAGAGAGTGGTAACATGACCATTAACTCTACAAATAATTTTTGTTGAGATAGATCACAAATAAGGTTGGAGTTAAGACCTACAATTATTTTGAACTCTTGTATAGTTTTATTCTTGCTTAACTAAAATTACACTAACAAAATGTTCAAATTCTTAGTACTATAGTTTATGGAGGAGTTTAATGAACAAATTCAAGTAAGTAGGAATTCTACTAAAAGAATGCACAAATCTTCAATACAAACATTTATGTAGGAAATTCACGGAATGAGAATAGAGTAGGGTATCAATGGTCTCGAGCGTAAGGAAGTGTTAGGTGTTATAGTGTTTTGATTTATTTGTGGGTTCCAACAATTGTACTCATCCCAAATTTTCAAGGCACTAATTAAGAAGGCATGACCATTTCCTTAATTGAATTTTTCAATTACACACAAACTTGAGACTAATCCTTCCAGGTGTTGTTCTTGATGCACTATAACAACAAGATAGTCTATCGATTTATCTTAAACTCATTTCAAGTACCCTAAGGGACTTTCAATATAACCTAGGTTCGTGGAAATGAAATTCCGTATATAGGTGTTCCTTGATATGATCCTACTTGAAAGGTACCAATAGGGGTTACAAGGGCATTCGACCAAGTCAAATTTCTTATATTTTCTACATGTCTTTTTCTACTGCTATAAGTTTACTTGTAAAATGATAGACCATTGTGTTATTTATAGACTTTGGCTAGTTATGGTGTTATTTATTAGTAAATAGTAAAATACAAAGCTAAAATAAAAGTGTTTACTCATGTTTATTGTAGAAGTGATGGATTACAATTTTAAAAAGTTGGAATACTGTAAAAAAATATTATACCTTTGTTAATGAAAGCAATGTTCACATGTCTCTTTAAACTAGTAACCTCCAATGAATAGAATTTTGATTGCAATATATTTCACAAACCATCTCACTGCACTGCTTCTACCTTCTATAAGATTCTATTTATCTTCTAGGAATATTTTAGTAAACTTATAAATCTTCTTACAATTACAATTGGAAAATCAATACAAACAATACTAAAGTCACATCACAATAAACCAATATTAATTTCTCAATATTTACAAACTATACTTTTTTTAGATGTGACTCTATAACTTTTTAAAAAAACCACATACTTTTAACCATTAAAATATTTATAACTTTACAAATAAACACATACTTTTAACCATCAATATTTTTAAAACAAACCTAATTAAATATTTTTATATAAAACTCCCCATTATAATAAGACAAATAATTATAAAACAATAATGTAAAAAAGTTATCTATTTATAAATCCATTACATGTTTCATATAACATTTTATATATTAAATATGGTCATGTGCCATTTAATAAAATCTCAAGCAACTCAAATTTAATTATTATATATTACTATATGTATGGTGTAATGAGCAATTTTTGTTTGAAAAAAAACAAAATCTCAAAAAACAAAATCTAATAAATAATAAGAATAATTTATTAATCTATACCATTTTCAACTAATCATAATGAGTTTCCAAGGAAGAGATTTGTGTGGCTAGATTGGAGCCTCTAGTAACCATAGATATGTGGCTACACAAGAAAACATTTACTAGAGAGTGGTGTTAAGGTGATTAGTGCTACACGTTGGGTCTATTAATATAGTCTTCTGGTAGTGTGGTGAGTGAGTCCACCAAAACGACTTATAAGAGAGTGGTAACATGACCATTAACTCTACAAATAATTTTTGTTGAGATAGATCACAAATAAGGTTGGGGTTAAGACCTACAATTATTTTGAACTCTTGTATAGTTTTATTCTTGCTTAACTAAAATTACATTAACAAAATGTTCAAATTCTTAGTACTATAGTTTATGGAGGAGTTTAATGAACAAATTCAAGTAAGTAGGAATTCTACTAAAGGAATGCACAAATCTTCAATACAAACATTTATGTAGGAAATTCATGGAATGAGAATAGAGTAGGGTATCAATGGTCTCGAGCGTAAGGAAGTGTTAGGTGTTATAGTGTTTTGATTTATTTGTGGGTTCCAACAATTGTACTCATCCCAAATTTTCAAGGCACTAATTAAGAAGGCATGACCATTTCCTTAATTGCATTTTTCAATTACACACAAACTTGAGACTAATCCTTCCAGGTGTTGTTCTTGATGCACTATAACAACAAGATAGTCTATCGATTTATCTTAAACTCATTTCAAGTAGCCTAAGGGACTTTCAATATAACCTAGGGTTCGTGGAAATGAAATTCCGTATATAGGTGTTGCTAGATATGATCCTACTTGAAAGGTACCAATAGGGGTTACAAGGGCATTCGACCAAGTCAAATTTCTTATATTTTCTACATGTCTTTTTCTACTGCTATAGATTTACTTGTAAAATGATAGACCATTGTGTTATTTATAGACTTTGGCTAGTTATGGTGTTATTTATTAGTAAATAGTAAAATAAAAAGCTAAAATAAAAGTGTTTACTCATGTTTATTGTAGAAGTGATGGATTACAATTTTAAAAAGCTGGAATACTGTAAAAAAATATTATACCTTTCTTAATGAAAGCAATGTTCACATGTCTCTTTAAACTAGTAACCTCCAATGAATAGAATTTTGATTGCAATATATTTCACAAACCATCTCACTGCCTGCTTCTACCTCTTTATAAGATTCTATTTATCTTCTAGGACTATTTCAGTAAACTTATAAATCTTCTTACAATTACAATTGGAAAATCAATACAAACAATGCTAAAGTCACATCACAATAAACCAATATTAATTTGTCAATATTTACAAACTATACTTTTTTTTAGATGTGACGCTATAACTTTTAAAAAAAACCACATACTTTTAACCATTAAAATATTTATAACTTTACAAATAAACACATACTTTTAACCATCAATATTTTTAAAACAAACCTAATTAAATATTTTTATATAAAACTCCCCATTATAATAAGATAAATAATTATAAAACAATAATGTAAAAAAGTTATCTATTTATAAATCCATTACATGTTTCATATAACATTTTATATATTAAATATGGTCATGTGCGATTTAATAAAATCTCAAGCAACTCAAATTTAATTATTATATATTACTATATGTATGATGTAATGAGCAATTTTTGTCTGAAAAAAAACAAAATCTCAAAAAGCAAAATCTAATAAATAATAAGAATAATTTATTAATCTAAACCATTTTCAACTAATCATAATGAGTTTCCAAGGAAGAGATTTGTGTGGCTAGATTGGAGCCTCTAGTAACCATAGATATGTGGCTACACAAGAAAACATTTACTAGAGAGTGGTGTTAAGGTGATTAGTGCTACACGTTGGGTCTATTAATATAGTCTTCTGGTAGTGTGGTGAGTGAGTCCACCAAAACGACTTATAAGAGAGTGGTAACATGACCATTAACTCTACAAATAATTTTTGTTGAGATAGATCACAAATAAGGTTGGGGTTAAGACCTACAATTATTTTGAACTCTTGTATAGTTTTATTCTTGCTTAACTAAAATTACATTAACAAAATGTTCAAATTCTTAGTACTATAGTTTATGGAGGAGTTTAATGAACAAATTCAAGTAAGTAGGATTTCTACTAAAAGAATGCACAAATCTTCAATACAAACATTTATGTAGGAAATTCATGGAATGAGAATAGAGTACTCAATTGTACTCATCCCAAATCTTCTTACAATTACAATTGGAAAATCAATAAAAACAATACTAAAGTCACATCACAATAAACCAATATTAATTTGTCAATATTTACAAACTATACTTTTTTTTAGATGTGACGCTATAACTTTAAAAAAAAACCACATACTTTTAACCATTAAAATATTTATAACTTTACAAATAAACACATACTTTTAACCATAAATATTTTTAAAACAAACCTAATTAAATATTTTTATATAAAACTCCCCATTATAATAAGACAAATAATTATAAAACAATAATGTAAAAAAGTTATCTATTTATAAATCCATTACATGTTTCATATAACATTTTATATATTAAATATGGTCATGTGCGATTTAATAAAATCTCAAGCAACTCAAATTTAATTATTATATATTACTATATGTATGGTGTAATGAGCAATTTTTGTCTTAAAAAACGATATCTCAAAAAACAAAATCTAATAAATAATAAGAATAATTTATTAATCTAAACCATTTTTCAACTAATCATATTGAGTTTCCAAGGAAGAGATTTGTGTGGCTAGATTGGAGCCTCTAGTAACCATAGATATGTGGCTACACAAGAAAACATTTACTAGAGAGTGGTGTTAAGGTGATTAGTGCTACACGTTGGGTCTATTAATATAGTCTTCTGGTAGTGTGGTGAGTGAGTTCACCAAAACGACTTATAAGAGAGTGGTAACATGACCATTAACTCTACAAATAATTTTTGTTGAGATAGATCACAAATAAGGTTGGGGTTAAGACCTACAATTATTTTGAACTCTTGTATAGTTTTATTCTTGCTTAACTAAAATTACATTAACAAAATGCTCAAATTCTTAGTACTATAATTTAATGAACAAATTCAAGTAAGTAGGAATTCTACTAAAAGAATGCACAAATCTTCAATACAAACATTTATGTAGGAAATTCATGGAATGAGAATAGAGTAGGGTATCAATGGGCTCGAGCGTAAGGAAGTGTTAGGTGTTATAGTGTTTTGATTTATTTGTGGGTTCCAACAATTGTACTCATCCCAAATTTTCAAGGCACTAATTAAGAAGGAATGACCATTTCCTTAATTGCATTTTTCAATTACACACAAACTTGAGACTAATCCTTCCAGGTGTTGTTCTTGATGCACTATAACAACAAGATAGTCTATCGATTTATCTTAAACTCATTTCAAGTAGCCTAAGGGACTTTCAATATAACCTAGGGTTCGTGGAAATGAAATTCAGTATATAGGTGTTGCTTGATATCATCCTACTTGAAAGGTACCAATAGGGGTTACAAGGGCATTCGACCAAGTCAAATTTCTTATATTTTCTACATGTCTTTTTCTACTGCTATAGATTTACTTGTAAAATGATAGACCATTGTGTTATTTATAGACTTTGGCTAGTTATGGTGTTATTTATTAGTATATAGTAAAATACAAAGCTAAAATAAAAGTGTTTACTCATGCTTGTTGTAGAAGTGATGGATTACAATTTTAAAAAGCTGGAATACTGTAAAAAAATATTATACCTTTGTTAATGAAAGCAATGTTCACATGTCTCTTTAAACTAGTAACCTCCAATGAATAGAATTTTGATTGCAATATATTTCAAAAACCATCTCACTGCACTGCTTCTACCTCTTTATAAGATTCTATTTATCTTCTAGGAATATTTTAGTAAACTTATAAATCTTCTTACAATTACAATTGGAAAATCAATACAAACAATACTAATGTCACATCACAATAAACCAATATTAATTTGTCAATATTTACAAACTATACTCTTTTTTAGATGTGACGCTATAACTTTTTTAAAAACCCACATACTTTTAACCATTAAAATATTTATAACTTTACAAATAAACACATACTTTTAACCATCAATATTTTTACGACAAACCTAATTAAATATTTTTATATAAAACTCCCCATTATAATAAGACAAATAATTATAAAACAATAATGTAAAGAAGTTATCTATTTATAAATCCATTACATGTTTCATATAACATTTTATATATTAAATATGGTCATGTGCGATTTAATAAAATCTCAAGCAACTCAAATTTAATTATTATATATTACTATATGTATGGTGTAATGAGCAATTTTTGTCTGAAAAAAAAAACAAAATCTAATAAATAATAAGAATAATTTATTAATCTAAACCATTTTCAACTAATCATAATGAGTTTCCAAGGAAGAGATTTGTGTGGCTAGATTGGAGCCTCTAGTAACCATAGATATGTGGCTACACAAGAAAACATTTACTAGAGAGTGGTGTTAAGGTGATTAGTGCTACACGTTGGGTCTATTAATATAGTCTTCTGGTAGTGTGGTGAGTGAGTCCACCAAAACGACTTATAATAGAGTGGTAACATGACCATTAACTCTACAAATAATTTTTGATCAGATAGATCACAAATAAGGTTGGGGTTAAGACCTACAATTATTTTTAACTCTTGTATAGTTTTATTCTTGCTTAACTAAAATTACATTAACAAAATGTTCAAATTCTTAGTACTATAGTTTATGGAGGAGTCTAATGAACAAATTCAAGTAAGTAGGAATTCTACTAAAAGAATGCACAAATCTTCAATACAAACATTTATGTAGGAAATTCATGGAATGAGAATAAAGTAGGGTATCAATGGTCTCGAGCATAAGGAAGTGTTAGGTGTTATAGTGTTTTGATTTATTTGTGGGTTCCAACAATTGTACTCATCCCAAATTTTCAAGGCACTAATTAAGAAGGCATGACCATTTCCTTAATTGCATTTTTCAATTACACACAAACTTGAGACTAATCCTTCCAGGTGTTGTTCTTGATGCACTATAACAACAAGATAGTCTATCGATTTATCTTAAACTCATTTCAAGTAGCCTAAGGGACTTTCAATATAACCTAGGGTTCGTGGAAATGAAATTCTGTATATAGGTGTTGCTTGATATGATCCTACTTGAAAGGTACCAATAGCGGTTACAGGGGCATTCGACCAAGTCAAATTTCTTATATTTTCTACATGTCTTTTTCTACTGCTATATATTTACTTGTAAAATGATAGACCATTGTGTTATTTATAGACTTTGGCTAGTTATGGTGTTATTTATTAGTAAATAGTAAAATACAAAGCTAAAATAAAAGTGTTTACTCATGTTTATTGTAGAAGTGATGGATTACAATTTTAAAAAGCCGGAATACTGTAAAAAAATATTATACCTTTGTTAATGAAAACAATGTTCACATGTCTCTTTAAACTAGTAACCTCCAATGAATAGAATTTTGATTGCAATATATTTCACAAACCATCTCACTGCACTGCTTCTACCTCTTTATAAGATTCTATTTATCTTCTAGGAATATTTTAGTAAACTTATAAATCTTCTTACAATTACAATTGGAAAATCAATACAAACAATACTAAAGTCACATCACAATAAACAAATATTAATTTGTCAATATTTACAAACTATACTTTTTTTTAGATGTGACCCTATAACTTAAAAAAAAACCACATACTTTTAACCATTAAAATATTTATAACTTTTTACAAATAAACACATACTTTTAATCATTAAACTTTTTAATAATAAGAACTCCCCATTATAATACGACAAATAATTATAAAACAATAATATAAAAAAGTTATCTATTTATAAATCCGTTACATGTTTCCTATAACATTTTATATATTAAATATGGTCATGTGCGATTTAATAAAATCTCAAGCAACTCAATTTTAATTATTACATGTTACTATATGTATGGTGTAATGATCAATTTTTGTCTGAAAAAACAAAATCTGGAAAAACAAAATCTAATAAATAATAAGAATAATTTATTAATTAAATATACTTAATTAATAAACCATTTTCAACTTCCAGCCAAGGTTTCGAATTTCATATAATAATCTAAACCATTTTCAAATTCCAACCCTACCCCTTTTTTTACGTGGACCAAGGTTTCGAATTTCAAATAAATATAGGCGGTCGAATTTTTATAATAAAAGATACAAACACTTTTATGTAGTTGACCA
This sequence comes from Pinus tabuliformis, assembly GCA_031772625.1. Taxonomy (NCBI): domain Eukaryota; kingdom Viridiplantae; phylum Streptophyta; class Pinopsida; order Pinales; family Pinaceae; genus Pinus; species Pinus tabuliformis. The sequence continues at coordinate 833,788,742 of CM062818.1, forward strand.
CAACTACGCTGGTGTGTCGTCGTATTCGACGGCTATTAATCCGTCAAAATTGACGTTTATAATCAAATTGGAATACCTTTTACGTGATCAATCAAATAGGTAAACCTTTTACGGATTTGAGGACCGCTACGCTGAGTGTTGGCCCGTATTTGATGCCTATTTGGAAATAATGACATTATTATAATCTAATAAAACAAGTTAACTTTGAAGATTTAGTATTATTATAATGTAATAAAACAGGTAACGTATTAAATTTAAAAATATTTTGTCAAATTAAAAGATTATGGGTGACATGGTTTTCCTCAACTCTACATTATTCAACAACAACTAATCATAATTGTTGCCTCTCAAAAAAAACCAACTGACCATAATGGTTGGCACGGCTCAATAATTGAAGAGTTATGATTTTTTAGAAGTTTTTTTAATTTAATTTTTTTTAAAATTCTGTAGGAATTTATTGAAATCACGAATTTGATAATAATTTGTATACAATCGAAATTTTTTAGCTTTTTAGGATGCTAAATCTGTATATAGTAAAAAATAACACAAATCAAAATCTCACCTTAGATTTTTTATAAAATTCTGACACCAAAAAAATCCAAAAATCACAATTACTCCAAGATAAAATTATAATAATTTTCTCATCTTCTAATGAGAAATCCATGACGTCCTGCCATTTCACGTGTCGTCGCTCTACTTTATGGAGTATCCAGTTTCTTGACGCGTAAATCTCTTCGGACGCTTTTCAACATTGGCGCACGTGTCGACGACAAACCAGACAAATTGATGTCGAAGTCAAGTCACGATTTCCGTATAGAATATTACAACCAGACTTCTATTACCCATAGAGTTCCAAAGCAAATTTGTTGGCTTCGGGGTGTCTATTCTAAACAAATATTTGGATTAAAATATCTTCAATACATGACGTATACATTTCAAACATTGTAAAATACAGCTCACTGACAGTTGGTAACATAGTCAAAACATGATCAGATGGTGCATTCTTTATTAATATAAGGTTGAAATTGGAAGTCAAAGTTACTAAGCTCAGCAATCCTGATGCCAGAGCTCTGGACGGTGTGCACAAATGGTGTGGTCTTTTATATATCAAGATTACGGAGGAATGTGTATTTTAATGTCGATTTTGGGAATATCCATATTCCCAATAACAAGATTACACAATTACACCAAACATTTTGTCAATTCCCAAAACTAAATTCCCCATCTAATTTACATAAATTTAGTTCTTCCCATACACATCAACACGGTGTCAAATTGATCTCTAATTCCTTGTATTCTCTGGATGAGATTTACTTTTTGCTAGCATTGATAACACTTGTCAAGAATTCCAAATGAATTGACTTGTTTAACCAGGTTGGAAAGGCTGGCCCAACTCCCAAAACCGAATCCCAGCACTCCGACGAGGATGACAATGCCCAAATTCATGGTCAAAATCCCTTTCCATTTTGGCATCCACTTTCCTCCCTTTTCCGAAGCGTCCTGCACATGCGCCAGACCAGCGGAAATTCAATTAATATTATGGTTATCAATAGGATAAGTTGTAATTTACTCAATTTAACTTAGCATTGAGAATTGCGTTCAAAATTATACCTGTCTGGACGTTTTTGTCCTGAAGACAATGAGATAGGCGGTACATGGGATAATATAGACCGAGAAGCTCATAATAAAAGAGCCAATTACGCTGTTAAGAGGCCCAAAGAAAGGAAACAACAATGCGAATAACCACAGCAAAATTGCCACCGGGAGCCTCGCTATGATTCTGACCAGATAACGTGATTGATGTACACCCAGCAATTTTTCCCACATGAAGTTCAGTGGCATCACGTACAGCCCAAAGGCAACTGCCTGTAGTCAAACACATCAATATATTTTAAAATTTGACTGCATTGTCGGTGAAAATATCTTTGAAATAAATGATATCATAGATCAACATTGTAAATGTAAATAATTTTTCATATAAATCCTATATCAAATCTTACAATATCCATAAAAGAGAAACATATTCCTAAACTAACATATTGTAATAAAAACGAGAAACTATAATCTTTGTTTGTATGAAGATGGCTTTGATTTACCCATTTACATATTGTATTTTCTCACCTGGTGAATAATCATGAAACCCAAGCCTATGCTTCTGAAGGTAGAAGCAGGCAACACTGAGAAGGCGTTGGAATGCGTTAAAAGCTCGTCTCCAAATGCCCAGTAGAGTATTATACAGTGTGGCATGGTAATTGTCATCACATACCCCACCGTTGCTAGGTACACATATTTATATGCCTTTGGGGTCCACATAGCATGCATAATCTCTCTGATAACAGTAACAGAAGAAATTGAGATTTTTCCTTGAAATTGTATTTTCTATTAGAAAAAAACTTTGTGCGCAACTTAAAAACCATCAAAACTCAATTCCATACATGGTAATTGCATGGCCTCCAAATGCAAATAGTACGTTGGTAGTCCCAGTGAAAAACTGCTCCAGGGATACAGGGGCAGAATGTTTGACATTTGCTATCTGCATAAAATTTCAGAAGTTACTGCTTTGAATACTGTCTTATGAGAAAGATCAAAATAGATTTGTTATGTTTATCTTTGATTCTGTATTGTTTCAAATATATTTTTGTTTTCTATGTAATGCGTATAATTGATACGTCTAATTTATGGTTTAAGTAGTCATGAGCCAGGGATATTTAAGCAATCCAATATTAGAACCACGGTATATTTTTACCCAAAAAAAATTTAGAATTAGTAACCTTTACCCACTAAATTCTTTAATAAAACACTCTATCACCCTCTATTCTAAACTCAATGAAATCTATTGACTATATATGCCAGGAACCAGAACCAGATCTAATTACTTGACTCTATATATGGCAGGAACCAGATCTGATTACCTGGCCGTGAAGAAGGCCCGCAATGACCATGTACCAGGCTGTATATGTTGTAGTCACCACACCAATGATAGACCATATTCGGAAATTGTGGAAGGACGGAAGGAGGACAGTTAACATCGATATGGCGCCAAATATGAGTGCCCACTCTCTTTTGTTGTAATTCGAATTCAGATAATATGCATTGCTGCAAAAGTTTGACCAACATAATATATGTGTCCTTAAGTTAGTTAAGTATAACTTGTAGCAAACCGTTTCTAAAATATTTTAGAGTAGCAGAAGTATCTTCAAGAAATTACAAGAGAGATCTTTCCTTTCAAGAAAAGTAGAAGATTGTGTAAATACAGTGGAGAAGATTTGGTAATCAAGTGTTATCTTTTTTTATGTCTATTGTAGATTTCAGAAATTTAATTGAGATAAGAAATGAGTCAACTGTTTCACTTCATTCATGTCTATCTAATCTTTGGAATATTTCAATATTCTAAATCTAATTACACTCAAACATGAAAATGCAGAGATTAATAATAATTTACCTTGCACATGCAATAATTTGTACAACTGCCACAGTTCCCATGGTCACAATGTTGAAGAAGAGACAAACCCCCTTGAGCCAAGGTGCAACCAAGTAGCCCATGACCTCGTGGTACTGTATGCATCGTTAACAACCAGACATGAAGCCCACAATTAATCTCTGGATATCAAAACTATATACTGTCAGTGGAAGCTAAACAAAGACAAGGAGAGTTCAGACCTGGATAACATGCTTCTTGAAGTGGACACCTTCTTTTGCCTTACGAGCTCGGTACTCCAAATAGAGGCATGAAAGCATGTAGCAAGTCCAGATACCTACAACAGAATACAACAAATGGAAGAAAATTCCCAATCCGAAGCCCATCTGGGAGTAGGAATAAGGCATGGAGAGGATCACCTGGCCAACCTGCAATTCAATATATACAAAGTTTACATCTTTTTTCTGATACCCAATGAACCAATGAATGATTCTAGCTATAGTTCAGAATGTGCAATTCCATGGACTCCAACATAAACGACAGTTAAACTGACTCTAAACTGATTGCAATCAAGGAAAATTTGCCTTGAAGACATAATTTGGTATTACCTGACCAGAAACAGCATTACACCAAGCATCATAATTGGAACCACCATGCCACAAAGTTTTCTGCACCCATGCTTTTAATCCAGGCTTTGCATATGACGAATTCCCCGCATTCTCATCTAAATGTGTGGCAACTTCCATGGGAGCCATGTCATTTCCTATGTTACTTGTGATCTCGTTTTTTTCTGATTGCATTTCCATATCTTTAACAGTTTCCATTTCCATAAAAACACTGGATCTGTAACTGGTTGGAATAATCTGAGCGAACCCCAAGATCAAACCTCCCCTTACAGACTGATCCCACAGTTCTGGGAACCGCTTTTCTCTGGATAAGGGTATGAAGAATTAGAATTCTTGCTAAAATAATTCCAAGAGATCTAATCTTGTTGATGCATGGATCATAGACTTTATAGGAGAAGAGTGTCCTCGAAGTTACATGATGGATTGTTAGTTACGAAACTACACACTGCACTGGTCAACGGCAATAAAAGATGTAAAGGCGAGAGAGGATCCATATCCCGGTCAGCCACAGTTTCAGTTTCTATCTGACAGACAGTTTTGTTGGGGGATTTGTGCCACTGTGGGCCACGCTGCAGTTAACAAAGATAATGTGCAGCACGAATTCTCTGACTTCTATTCGTTTACCGCTTGGATCCGATTCTAGCTTTACTGCATTTCTATCCGGTTCTGTTCTCATTCACAGTCAATTGCCGACGAATTAACATTTATGGCTCGTTTTCAACACTTGAAATGATTTTTTTCACACAAGCATCCTCTAGATTTAGGTTAGATTTAGAAGATTTATGTGACAGAACAGCAATGGTTGGCAAATACGTGCATTATAAACGTGTAGCCATCATATTTATCCTTTTATTGGAATGTCAACAATTGCATTTGAGTACTGTTAGTTTACGCAGCGACATTTTGTTTTGCACACAAATGTAAGTTGGTATCTCAAAATTGCTATCGAAAGGATTATATAAATTTGTAATTCGGTATTTTTATTGGAATGTTAACAATTGTATTTGAGTAGAATTTGGAAAAGCGTATATAAAATATGGTTCATCATTTTGTTTGTTTTTTTACTCAACGTAACTGGGTATTTCAAAATTGCTATTTAAAGGATTATATAAATTTGTAATTTGGTATATTAGAAATTTGAAATACAAGTGATTTAAATATAATTTAAAATTGATTTAACTTATGAGTTGTAGATTAATTGATTTATGTGGGGTTTAAAATCTAAACACTAAATCAGAGTGTGATGGTGAAAAGAGACCCACTTCTCTACAATGACTTCTAAAGTCTATAAAGTTTGTTTTTGTGGGGTTTAGAATCCAAACACCAAACTCACCTCTCTACAATGACTTCTAAAATCTATAAAGTTTGTTTGTGTGGGGTTTAGAATCCAAACACCAAACCCACCTCTCTACAATGACTTCTAAAGCCTATAAAGTTAGTTTGTGTGGGGTTTAGAATCCAAACACCAAATAAGAGTGTGACTCCGAAAAGAGACCCACCTCTCTACAGTGACTTCTAAAGTCTATAAAGACATGCATACTCTACTCCCATATGGATTTGAGCCTATAACCTCTTCAAGTAATCTACTTTAAATTTTACTCAAATTTTATTTAGTTTTATAATTTTATTCAATAATTATTATTACTTAGAGTTAGAAATTATTCTATGGGAAAATTTGTGTTAAAAAATATAATCTATATAATTGGTCAATCTTAAATTAATAGTAGTCAAAAGTCAAATTGAAATGTGAAGTGGATAAAGTAATCACTTGCACATGGAGAAGGACTTGCATAAATTTTGGTGGGTAGTAACCACTAGTAAGCCCATACATTTACAATTTTACTTCTATATAAGTGTTGAACAAAGCATAAATAATGTTGGGAAGTAACTCTTGTTAAGTATATTTATTTACATCTTATTATTTATCCATTTTTATCCAAAAACTTGTTTAAATTATGTTGAGATGTAACTAATGGTAAATATTGTTAGAATTAATGGAGAAAGTTATAGTGAGTTGTTTTAAGGATAGGATTGAGACTCTAATATTAGGTTTCATATCCTACTATCTAGGAAGTGGTTGAAACCACCATGTTAGTGTGAAAGCCTATATGTACTAGGTTCTCCTCTTTGAATAGCAAAGTGTATTGTGTGAAGTGCTTGGGCACTCTTCAGGTATCTGACCTAGAGAGCCACTTAATTAATAGAATATCAGTTTTTATCATGATATCCGAGCTTCAAGGTTGAGTGAGGTAAATCCAAAGTACTTCAGAAAAACCCAAACTCGTTGTCCATCAACACTGATTTGTATTGAAGAAACGTGTTACTGGAGTTTGACCATGTGCTGCGTGGGGGTCAGAAGTAAATCAATAGTTAAAATAAATGACTAGAATCACTTGCCAATTTGCTGATAAGTAAATGCAGAGTAAATCAAAATCACAATTATGTTTGTATGTTTTGAATCATTCACATTAAAAGACAACTGAATCATTATTTAAGACAATAACATGAACAAACCAACCCTCGATTAACAATACTTCCAACAAGAAATTAATAGAAAGATAGTTTCGAAATGGGCATATCTCCCTAATACAACAAAGGGTTTCACACCCATATTTAATTACAAGAGAAATTCCTTAATGGGTCGCCTGGGAAAACAGAACAGAGTAGAGCGATACATTTCAATAGGCACATGCAGAAGGCCAACCAATTTTAAAGAGAGGCATCCACACCGTTCCGCTAACCCACGAGGAAGCGCAGGTTCCACCCACCAGGAAGCGGAGGTTTCTCTTGTCGCTAGATGTGCTAAAACTAGGGGAATGCGTCCAAAACTTGATACTTCAAGGCTAGCCCTACACCAAATGTCGTGGTAGCTCAACACCAAGATAAGATTGTAGAACAAATTCGAAGAAGCCAAAACTTAGAGTTCAAACACATTACCTATATCAAGAGATTGAATGTCTTTTCTCGGTGCCAAAGGCATTTGATGTGGCAGATAGATGTAAAAAGCCAAACATTAGTTAAATAAACAAACTTAGATGTATGAGGCTCATGAAAATTTAAACTCTTTATATTTAAATAATAATAGGTAACTTCTTTTTCATTTTATATATTGTTATTTATAGAATTATTTCTTAATCTATAATTCTACTTCTATACAATTAAACATAGATATATTTTGTTTATTTAGAATAAGTTAGCCCCTAATAATATTTTATAAATTGATAATATCTAATTAGTTATTAAAATTAAAATTATCTATTAAATTAAAATTTTAATAGATAACTCCTTAAAATAATATTTTACTTATTTTATTAATTAATTATTAAAGTATTGAAATAAAACATTTTATAGCAGCTAGTTTTTAAATAAATATATAATATTTTAATAATTTACTCCTTATCTCGGATTTCTAAATAATACTTTTCTTACCTTATTAAATAATTAATTATTAAAATATTGATATAAAATATTTTATATTTATATTTATTCCTAATAGCTAGTTTTTAACTAAATATATAGTTTTATTTTGATAGATAACTCTTACCTCTAATTTTTAATAATATTTTATTAACCTTATTAACTAATTTACTAACGGCTAATTTTCAACACTTAATTTTGGGCTATGATGCATCCATTCTATTTATTTCTTAAGATCGATTGATTCTTCATCTTGTCCTGAGGATGGACCACATTAATTGTTCCCAAATCCTAATAATGTGATTAATCCAAAAGACATTTATCTACATTATGCATCACAAAAGTCTTAGTTCTTATGTTAAAAAAAAAAATTATATAAAAAAATTATATTGTAACTTTATTTTAAATAATAATAATAATGATGATGATTAATTATTCAAAACAATCATAAAAAAAATTATAGTGTAACTTTATTTTAAATAATAATAATTATTGTTATTAATTGTCCAAGCTTCTTATTTCAACTTAAGGTGGATGATGATCTGTTCACTTTTTCTTATTTTTTTAATTAAGGGTCTAGATTGATTCTCAAGGGAATATGCTCAACATATGCTTTGTCTAAATGCTTATCAACGGTTTGTTAGGTTGCATTGACTTTTAATAAATTTAAAAATTTGTCCCACCAATTTCTTAGGGATTTGAGTTTATTCCAATTCTAATAAGTTCCTCCCTGATAAGTTCCTTATTATTATTTATAACATTAATTTATATGTAAGAAAATTTTATTTAGCAAAATGGTCCATTACTTTTAATAAATTTAAAAATTATATTTGTGCTAAGTGGCTCCCCTCCCACCAATTTCCTATTGATTTGAGATTATTCTAATTTTAATATATATATATATATATATATATATATATATATATATATATATATATATATATATTATTTAGAAAAACGGTCTATTTTACAATAAGATGTGTATTTCATTTTTTTTCTCAAGTTAAAGTTGACCCATAACCTTTTTAATTATTGACGCAGCAAAAGCTGCATCTACCCACATTATGCAAATAAAACTCCATGTCACTCTATGTTCCAGGAATTTTGTAATTCCATACTTAGTGAAACCTTCACAAGTCAAGGTTTAATGCTCCTTCAATAAACTCTATGCAGAAACATTTGATTTAACTATCCAAAGTCTGGACCTTTATAAACCTTTGAGCGGAACCTTATAAATCCTTCATAATCTTTGGTTAATTCTTATTACTCGCGCATATTAACCATACCATGGATTTTAGACTTTGGTTAAAACTCAACTTAAACCATAATACATTAATCCCACTTATTTCTATTATAATTCCCATATAATAGAAATATTTCATAAACCACACTTAAACCTTACCTTTCCTCCATTCCACAAACCTTTGCACATATATCGATGCTCTCCTTAGCACATTAAATCTTCATCGTCGATCTCATTCCTCAATCCGACGATTATCGCACAATAACTCGCACCAACTAGCCTGGCCAATCTCCACCGTTTATTTCTCCTACCTCAATCCAACGGTGATCGTATCATATCACGTGATTACATGCACGACCGATATTAGATCGAGAGCACGCGAGAAAAGTGGTTTTCTCATGCTACATGTCAACCCCTGAGGTTAATCGTGTGAAATCGTAGAATACCATTTACAGCTTTTAGGGCGTGCGAGATACCACTAACCACTTGCGAAGACCGCTCCATCCTTCTGCTAACATGTGGTTTTAATCTCTGCCATTCATCTTTCGTCGATCTAGCCGATCTGACAGTTCCCGTTCTTTGCTGTTTAATTCTTTCTACGTCATTGATCTTCCGTGTGTGACTTGACTGTTCAATGACTTTGCTTCGGGCTCGACCAATCCATACATTGCATCGAAGACTTCAACCATAGAACCAAGTTGAAGCAAGGATTTCTTATTCCTTTCACTGATTTTGATCTTTGATTGTTCTTCCGCTTGACTCCTTCCTGAGCTTTGTTTTGCATATTATTTAAACGCTATCACATCTGAACTTCAACTTTGATCCTTCAATCGGATTCAAACGATCAAACCACTATCCTTCATTCTCCACCTCTGTGTTCTGCTTTAATTCCACCTGCATACATATACTATGCAGAATTACTCTAATTCACACACAATTTATAATTCCATTAATCAATACACACCACACAACTCAGGAATCGAATTCTCTGTCTTTATAAACAATTATTTACATAATGAATCTCTCTCTGGCCTAATTTTCTAATCAGTGGCCTTTTTCCTTTCCTGCCCATAGGCTTATAATCAAACCTTATCTAATCTCTGAACTCTGATTCTCACTCTAACTCACTAACTAACTAACTCTCTCTATGCCTTTTAGGCTTACATTTATACAAAAGATTATGTAACCCATTTCGGTTCAGATCCTTAATCTTTTGAACTAAATCCTGAATATCCTCTAAGTCCACTTTTGACTCAAATAATCCCTAAGGATCCTCTCTAGTTCCACAAAACATGAAACCAATTCCTAATCTAAGATTTACAATTAATTCCCAAATCTCTCAATCTCTCAGCTATCATAATTCTCTCATGTTCTCCAACATTCGAGAACATTTACAAGCATGCTGCACAGTACTTAATTAAATCCTATTCTTAATACTTCTCATAAAATTACTAAAAAACATTAAAATTACATTAATTTAATGCACAGGAAACCAACTTCCTTGAAAACACAAGACCCACTAAGTCAACTAAAAGACAATGAAATTTCTGAGCTGGATGCTCCTGCATCAGACTCCCAAGATTGAAAACACTCATGATCTCCAAATCATGTGTTCTCATATGTTGATAGAAAACCTCAAGTGTCCCAAAATTTAGTTTGTATTTGTCTAAATGATCTGTTCCTTTGTTGTTGTTGTATGTTTGTTGTCTTCTGTTTCATCTTCCTCTCCTTTTCAATTAGTTTCAAATTTTGATTGATCATTCTTCCTGTTGTTGTCAATCTCCTCCATCTGGACTGCTTCATCATTAATTGCCATAATTCTTCAATCTCTATCTCCAGCACATCCTTGGGCTGGTACATACTCTACCATTTGTTGTTGTACTCTGTCCACTCATCTTCAAACTGTTGTTCATTATCTTCTCTTTGAAGTTGTCGGATTCTTACTACCGCCCTTTCATCCTTACCCTCTTGTGACTTTCCAAACAACCTCTGTTTAATATCTGTAAATTTACTTTCAAAAAATAAATTGTCCTCCAATTCCCCTTGTTCTTGATTCCTCTCAAATACATCACTATGTTGTTTGTCAATTACAGCATATTTTCCTTCCTCTTCTTTGACAACACTCAGTAATTGTCCTTCACTTCCTTGACTGATTCTAATAGTCATTTTAATTTCTTCAAGCATGGTATCTTCATGCTTTTCATTTTCCTCATTAGCATGTCTATCCTGAAAAATTCCAGTCTTCTTCAGTTCTAAAACCGACTCTTCAACTTGAAACATGTCTGTCTCATTTTCATCAATTCATGTAATCATAAAACAATTATCATAATTAAAAATATAAGGCCTCGTTACCTTCTCTTTCTCTGGCAACATCTCAGTATGCTGCTCTGATTTTTCCTTCTCTATCAGCACATTAGTATGATGATTCAACCTCTTTAAATAATTCTCCAAAGGAATCTCGAAACTTTCAGCAAGTCTCTCTTCCACACCATCTGCTTCAATGATGTCTTTCTGCTCTTGTCCACTGTAGTGAACTGCTTCCTTCGCAATCACACTGTCATACTCTGAGTTTTCCAACAAATATTCCAGCAATTCAATTTCTCTTTGACACTTCATAAGTATTTCATTATCACTTATAATTCCTACATTTGTACATAATGTATGAGTTTTAGAATTACAAGGTTCAACAAACTCAACTGTTGCTTCACATGTTAGCTGTTCAGACTGAATCTCATCTCCTTCTTTCACAAGAAATTGTTCTTGTGTTGTGACAACTTCAAACATCAATGTATTACTAAATTCTTTCTGCTGCCATAATTCACCGCTTTTCTCATTCAAGAGACATTCTCCATCCTTCTTTACTTCAGAGTATTTATCTTCTGAAAGATACTCTTCCATACTTTTGACAGTATCAAAAGATTGCTCATCCTCTGCAAAACCTGTAATCACATAAAAATTATTAGATTAAAAAATACAAGGTTTCATATCCTCCTGCTGATCTGTATTTGTCCAACAGTTCAGAAAATCATCAATAATTCCTTCCTCAACAAAGTAAACTTCTTGTTGTCTTGAATTCGCACAATGGTTCATAATATCTTTCACAGATCTCCAATCTTCATCTTCACCCAGAACTTCACCTTATTCTGCTTCACAAATGGAAACTTCCATTCTCAACTCAACTTCTTTGAGTTCTTCAGACTTCAATTGAATATTCATTACCTGTTCAAGCTTCATCATCGCTTTTGTTCACTGCATATTCACCTGCTTTTTTCTCTTCTCTTGTAGCCTCTGCCACTTTACTTTCTTCCTTATGACATAACCATACTTTTAGTCATCTTTATTCATCTGCAACATCTCCATCAATATCTCAAGATGGAAATTTATCTCAGCCTTCTCCCTCTCATATTCTTCTTCACTTAATTGTCTCTGTATGCCATTTGCCTTGGCATCCTCTTTCTTCACTTTTCTTCTGCTGTGGTCTTTCTCAAAACCTCTGTTATATCTGTTATGACTATCAGTAGTCATTCCATTCTCTATCTTCATGAGTTCCTCACTCACTTACTATGAGCTATACTAAAGCCTCTGTAACAGCAAGTCCTCCCTACTGTCACTTACCTCACCAATCTCTCCTCTGTACTTGGTCTTTTGGTAAGCACTTGGTTCTCTATTCTCTCGAACCTCTTTGAGCACTTCTCTCTGCTCCTTCTAGGCTTCAACTCATCTGCACCTTTTAAGAACACAACTGTCCTCTTGTATTTCAATCACAAACGAAATACTAGGTTTTGGCCACCTCTTCTTTCACTCAAAAATTAGTACCAACTTTCTTCATTACTACTTCTTTTCTTTTGCTAAGATACTTTCTTTTGTCTACAACCTGAATTCTGCAACCACAATCTTCAAACCAAATTAAAACAAAAACATATCATCTCGCCTTCAAGATCTTTGCGTGATCTTGTTCTCCCATTCATCTGCACTTTGAATGGATTGTTCTCTGTTTCTTTGCATCTGTAAATTTTGCTACACTTTATCTTTGTGTGCCTACTGTTTGTCAGATTTAAAATCTGATCTCCTCTTCCCTGTATATGTACCTTCAAAACATAACTCTATTCGAAATTTCTCAAAGAATTCTTACACACAGAGTTTCCTTATTTAGCTATGATACCAAAAATGACGCAGCAAAAGCCGCATCTACCCACATTATGCAAATAAAACTGCATGTCACTCTATGTTCCAGGAATTTTTTAATTCCATACTTAGTTAAACCTTCACAAGTCAAGGTTTAATGCTCCTTCAATAAACTCTATGCAGAAATGTTTGATTTAACTATCCAAAGTCTGGACCTTTTTAAACCTTTGAGTGGAACCTTATAAATCCTTCATAATCTTTGGTTAATTCTTATTACCTGCGCATATTAACCATACCATGGATTTTAGACTTTGGTTAAAACTCAACTTAAACCATAATACATTAATCCTGCTTATTTCTATTATAATTCCCATATAATAGAAATATTTCATAAACCACACTTAAACCTTACCTTTCCTCCATTCCACAAACCTTTGCACATATATCGATGCTCTCCTTAGCACATTAAATCTTCGTCGTCGATCTCATTCCTCAATCCGATGGTTATCGCGCAATAACTCGCGCCAACTAGCCTGGCCAATCTCCACCGTTTATTTCTCCTACCTCAATCCAACGGTGATTGCGTCATATCGTGTGATTACATGCACGACCGATATTAGATTGAGAGCGCGCGAGAAAAGTGGTTTTCTCATGCTACGTGTCAACCCCTCAGGTTAATCGCGTGAAATCGTAGAATACCATTTACAACTTTTAGGGCGCGTGAGATACCACTGACCACTTGCAAAGACCGCTCCATCCTTCTGCTAACACATGGTTTTAATCTCTGCCATTCATCTACCGTCGATCCAGCCGATCCGACAGTTCCCGTTCTTTGCTGTTTAATTCTTTCTACGCCGTTGATCTTCCGTGTGTGACTTCACTGTTCAATGAATTTGCTTCGGGCTCGACCAATCCATACATTGCATTGAAGACTTCAACCACAGAACCAAGTTGAAGCAAGGATTTCTTATTCCTTTCACTGCTTTCGATCTTTGATTGTTCTTCTGCTTGACGCCTTCCTAAGCATTTTTTTGCATATTATTTAAACACTATCACATCTGAACTTCAAATTTGATCCTTTAATTGGATTCAAATGATCAGACCACTATCCTTCATTCTCCACCTCTACGTTATGCTTTAATTCCACCTGCATACATATACTATGTAGAATTACTCTAATTCACACACAATTTATAATTCCATTAATCAATACACACCACACAACTCAGGAATTGAATTCTCTGTCTTTATAAACAATTATTTACATAATGAATCTCTCTCCATGGCTTGATTTTCTAATTAGTGGCCTTTTCCCTTTCCTCCCCGTAGGCTTACAGTCAAACCTTATCTAATCTCTGAACTCTGATTCTCACTCTAACTCACTAACTAACTAACTCTCTCTATGCCTTTTAGGCTTACATTTATACAAAAGGTTCTGTAACCCATTTCGGTTCAGATCCTTAATCTTTTGAACTAAAACCTGAATATCCTCTGAGTCCACTTTTAACTCAACTAATCCCTAAGGATCCTCTCTAGTTCCACAAACCATGAAACCAATTTCTAATCAAAGATTTACAATTAATTCCCAAATCTCTCAATCTCTCAACTATCCTAATTATCTCATGTTTTCCAACATTCGGGAACATTTACAAATATGCCTCACAATACTTAGTTAAATTCTATTCTTAATATCTCTCATAAAATTACTTAAAAACATTAAAATTACATTAATTTAATGCTCAGGAAACCAACTTCCTTGAAAACACAAAACCCCCTAAGTCAACTAAAATACAATGAAATTTCCTAGCTGGATGTTCCTGCATCAGATATATTTATGAAGCCTTAGGCTATGTCAACCACATTAATATTTTTAATGTGGTTGTACTAGTTATAAAAATAATTACAACAAAATTTATAGAATAAGAAAAAACATAGTAAAGTAACAATAAACTATAAAAGTTTAATAATACTCATAGATATGCTATTTTTTAATTAAATTGAAAAGTCATAAAACCATAACTACATTTCAAATAAATCTCAAAATTTTCACATAACTATGATTCAAAATGTGTTTTTGATAATTTCGTGGATATTGCTTCTAACCCTATTATTTAGGGCCACAATCTCTAATGTCTATGAAAGAACTTTTTCATAAGTGGTTTTTGTTTTTTTACTTCAAATAATACATGTTTTTTAGTGAATCATATTTTTTATTGTTTAAAATATATTTTTAAATATATAAATAGATTGAGCTTCAAGATTTCTGGACCACTAAAATTATACATATTTCATGACTCAAACTTATGATTTTAATATATTTAAATATATTTTAATCAAAATCTATTCCGAAAAAAAAAAAAAAAACAAAAAAAACAAAAAATAAAAAAAAACAAAAAAAAACTTTAAAAATTTAAACAATAAATATATATATATATATATATATATATATATATGGAAAACATTATAGTAAACAAATGAATGTGAGAGAAAAAAATATTATATATATATATATATATATATATATATATATATATATTTAATTCATTTAGTTTAAAATTTTGTTAAGTATAATAAGAGTTTCAGAAGATGTAAAATTCAATTTTATAGGGAAAAAATATAAATTTAATAAAAAAAGCATTTTTAATGATGATTATAAAGAAATTTAAATTATTTTTAATATTCAATGAACAAAATACTTAGCCCACGCCTCTTATTAACAATGGTTAGTGAATTTTCAAATCCTATTTTGAACTCATTTTGGTAGTGTAAATATTAATTCCAGAAACGTGGAGTAGTCTTGGAATGACAAAATCATTAAAAAAGTCAAACAGAAGTGGTGAAGTATTAAATTAAACAAAAGGTTATTTCCTTGTATTTTTATTCAATTTTGATCCATGACAATCACCTTTAAACTTATAATGATGTTGGCAGCATGCTGTAAGTTCAATGCAACCACAATTCATGCTTGAGCTATAGCATGAATTATAGTATGATATCAATTTATTAATGGGTGATGTGTTATTTATAATAAACAGGAGCCTCATGCAGCTGTAGTCCCGGTAAATCTGAAAATCTTACCATATCTTGTTAGAAAATTTTACCATATGTGTAAAGTTGGTTATTACATGAGTTTTCAAGAAATTCGATCTGAGACTCCACTTACTAGAATGATTGAAGTTGGAATTATTTATCTTTTATGTCATACAATAATATATAAGTGTAATATGTAGCGTTGCTATTTAATTTATAAAATAAAAATAAAAATAAATCAAATTTTATATATTATGATAATATTTAATAAAATTTATATAAAAAAATATCATGAATAATATGGTTGATGTTTACCATATTAAATATTAATTTATATATAAATAATAACATATATTACAATAAATTAGATCAATGGATATTAATATATTAAATAAATATTAAATAAAAAATGATTTCATATATTCAAAAAATATTAAATAAACTAAGTGCTTTTATATTATACTTATAATCTTTATATCTAAAATAAATATTATAAATAATGTTATTAATATTTAAATTGATTTTAAATTAAAAATTTATTAAAAGTAAAAAATATTTAAAATTATATTTTTATTTCCAAAATGTAAATAAATAGTTTGATTAGATTTATCTAATAATTTTATTGGATGTTAGATTTATTGCTTTTGAAACAATAAAGTTACAAATTAAAAAAAAAATATATATATATACTCCACCAAACATCATTTAGTAGAAAAAGAAACATTTTGATTAGATTTCACTTTAAATTTTATTAATTTTCAAATTATGACCATAAAATGAAATATTAAAAATTAACATATATATAAATGTTATATAAACTAACATATATAGCATATTTATTTAATAGATCAATAAATTAAATATTACATTAATATATAAAGTATGTAACCTAATTTAAAAGTTATAGGTTATAGCAAAAGAAAATGTAAAAAAAAATAACTTAATTAGGTTAACAAACATGAAATTCAAAAATCCAAAATATTGCTATGCATTCAAGGTCAAGGAAAGGGAGCTTTGAGAAAAGTAGAGAATTTAATGGAAAATGCTAAATATCATAAGTTAATATCAACATTAAATACTAAAATTTAAGTACTCAAAAATACTAAAAATACATCAAATTTAGAGCTAAAAATATAGAGATTACCGCACATTCAAGGTTAAGAAAAAGAACCTTTAAAAAAATGGAGATTTAATTGGAAAATGTGAAAACTTTAAATAAATCAAATTTAATATCAACTTTATATACCAAACTTTCTGAAAAACAGTTGGAACCAATATGAAGCACCAGTCCGTGAATATAGAGCACATTCTTCTGATCTGTTTGTTTAGGTGGCATAAATGGAGGACAAAATGGTACATAGTATGGTATACTACATTAACCCATAGTACAATTTAATAATAACCTTTGCATTAATATTTCGCAAATAAACAAATTTGTTTTTTTAATTTTTAATTTTTTAATATATATATTTATTTATTTATTTATTTATGTATGGACAATTCAATTTGTTGTACATGAGCCAATTGGAAAAAAACAATTTACAATTTAATAAATTGAAAAAATATTTTTAAATTTTCAAAATATTCAAATTAATAATTATTTTTTCCAAAATTTTTATAAACTTTAGAGTTTATTCAAAATTTTCCGAACTGGTTGAAAGTCAAAAGTTTTTTTACCAAAACAAAAACAATATAGCCTGGGAGGTATAATAAAGATGATAAGATAGAGGTCGGGGAGCATATTATACGGCATCACATCGTGGGGGAAGTTCGTATAAACCAACTATGAAGGATATGAAGTATTAATGTAATACAATTTGTAAAAGCACGTTATGATACCACGTTATGATACCTAGGTCAAATGTAGCCCATTGTATGCATCCCATACACATTGGATTCGATTGGGATGCAACACATATGCCACTCCTTCCAAGTAACCAGGTAGTGATGTTTTCGTCGTTCTTATCAGAAGAAAAGTGAGGTGTTTAAAGTGGAGGTCCGGGTTTGAAAACCACGTGCCATTTGTTAAGATTTCCACATTGTAAAGCTATCGAATGAAGATCATATCAAAAATTGAAAGGGCAGCGAAGAGCATATCACGAATTGAAAGGGGCTTCTCAATATAACTTAGGGCTCAACTCAAAGGAAGACATATTAATTTAATTACTACCTTATGAATAAGGGTGGCAACATTTGAGTGCTTAGAGCAGTTATTCATCTTGACAACATTTGAATTTTATATTGAAATGAATAGCATTTTCTTTATTGTTTGTAACCATTGCACCACCACAACTCTGTCATTGAATAACATTGAATATATTATTAGAAGACAGTTAGGCGTTGATAAGCAACAACTATGCATTGTGCTTGGACAAGTGGCTGGCTATATGAAACATCTTGCCTGGTTTTATTTATGCATACAAAACAAACAAAATTAAACAGGGGCATTATGAGAGTTACAGTGTCATGCAAGTTTCAGAGCCAAGTTTAAGAGTTACAACAACATCCGAGTTTCCGAATGTGAGGTTAGTAAAGAGGAGAGACTTTGTAACCATTTTGTGAGTCTTCTGGTTCAAATCTAGATGATCGGAGATGAACGAGATATAGTATAGTTTGAAACACCTGATATCATGTTGATGAAACAGAGGTGACACAGTATGCCTCCAACTAGGTTCATCATCCAACGCTAAATTTCTTCGATTCAAAGGAAAGACCTTTAGCTACTACACCACTATATGGTACTATTATAGTGATAAGGTAGTTATAGAGTTGGCTAAATGGAGCACCTAGTAAAGTCGAAAACCTCGCTCAAAGAAGATGGGAAAAATACTAGAATGATGTAGCCCAAAGGAAAACCAGATACAAATCACACAAATGCAAAGTAATACACAGTATGAGAATGGCGAATAGTCCCCTTTTTTTCTTTTATAATCGGAATAAATTTACATAATTGGAAAAACATAGATCTACCAAATCGTCCGACAATCCGTTGAACCAATCATATCCAAATAATCGCATATGCCTGTCACAAATTATGTCACTGGTTTTGGTTGCTTGCTTATCATATCTCATTGGTCGACCTGGCGAGGCAACTCAACTAAGATAACTATCGTTCTAACCGATCCATTAGAACTCAACCTCTCAAGTCTTATCCACTACCCAATTTCGTTGCCTCCAAAAATGAACTCTAGCAATTTTTATTTTTTTTTAATTACTATTTTATGGTATGCGGAAAGTCACTGCATCATTCTCCTCTGGTTGAAAAGAACGTAGCTCCTGCAAGTTGTTGTTCTCAAACTGTTGCCACTGAACGAGGTCCAAGGCCTGCAATTCCCTCTCTGTGATCCATGTACTTTCCTCTAGTGCGAAGCCTTCCCACTGTACCAAATACCTGTTATATTGTTTTTGGAGTCTGAGCAATCTTCTTATCTAGGATATGCGCAATCTGTTCCTTTTTCCTGCATGGAATGGTTTGTTGCCAATCCACCTCCTCCTCGCTGTTATTTCCCTGATCCGACCCATGGAATACATATAAATCAGAAACATTGAACATGGGTGAAATATCAAAATCTGTTGGTAAATCAACCTTATAAGCATTATCATTGATTTTCTTAAGAATCTTGCAAGGACCAATCTTCTTGTACTTCAACTTGTGGTAGGTTCCTCTAGGAAACCTCTCTTTCCTCAAATAAACCATCACCAAATCACCCTCATTAAAGACCTGAGGGCGTCGACCAACATCTGTTAGACTTTTGTACTGTTGGTTACTGTCTTGCAATTTCTGTCTCACTGTCTGTTGTAATTGTTGAATGTGTTCAGCAAATGCTTCCCCATCATCACTAATTCTGTCCCCAAGCGGTAGCTGCAATAGATCGAGGACACCTGAAGGATTTCGGCCATAAACAATCTGAAATGGAGATTTACCTGTGGATCTATTCACAGAACTATTGTAGGAAAATTCTACTTGGGGTAAAGCCAAATCCCACTGCTTAGGCTTCTCACCAACAATGCTTCGTAACAGGTTTCCCAAGCTTTGATTCACTACCTCAGTTTGTTCGTCTGTTTGGGGGTGATAGGCACTGCTGAATTGTAACTTAGTCCCCATTTTCTTCCACAAAGTCCACCAAAAATGACCCAAGAACCGGGTATCTCTATCAGAGGTAATGGTTTTGGGTACACCATGCAATCTAACAATTTCTGAAAAAAAACAATTGTGCCACCCTCGATGCATCACTAGTTTTTTTGCAAGCGATGAAATGAGCCATTTTGGAGAATCTATCAACAACCACAAAAATAGAATCATTACCTCGTTGTGTATGTGGGAGCCCCAATACAAATTCCATGCTCACATCTGACCAAGGGTTCAGGGGTATAGGTAACGACATGTACAACCCTGTATTCTGGGAGTGCCCTTTAGCCACTTGACAAATCCTACACCGTGCCACATACTTGGTGATGTCCTTCTTCATCGTCGACTAGTAATACTTATCCGCTATTAAGGACAATGTCTTATCCTTCCCAAAATGCCCTGCCAAGCCACTACTATGAAGCTCCCTGATAATATGTTCTCGCATAGAACCAGTTGGAATGCAAAGTTGTTTTCCCTTGAAGAGGTAACCATCTTGCAGGAAATATTCATCACGAACAAGGCCCACATTCCCCACATCTGGATTCTTCAGATGTTCCACAATCTTTCCAAAAGCAGGATCAGACAGATAGAGATCCTTGATTGAATCAAACCCAATTACCTGATTTTCCATAGTGGTTAAAAGAACAACACGCTTGCTCAAAGCATCTGCAACCTGATTTTGTTTTCCAGATTTGTGCTTCAGAACAAAATTGTAGCCTTGCAAGAAAGAGACCCACTTTGCATGTCTACTGTTCAATTTCTTTTGAGTATTTACATATTTTAAGGCAATGTGATCAGTGAATAACACAAACTCCTTCGGCACTAAATAATGCTTCCAATGTCGCAATGCTTGTACGATTGCATAAAATTCCACATCATAAGTGGAGTAGTTCTTCTTAACCTCATTCAACTTTTCACTAAAAAATGCAATGGGTCTACTTGCTTGGCTGAGTACGGCTCCAATGCCTATATGTGAAGCATCACAATCTACCTCAAACACTTTATCAAAATCTGGTAATGCTAAGATGGGGGCCTCTGTTACCTTTTTCTTTAGAAAATTAAAACTTTCCTCAGCCTCCTTGGTCCATAAGAATGTCTTTCCTTTGGTGCAATCTGTGATGGGTGCTACGATACTGCTAAAATTACGAATAAACTTTCTGTAAAATGTAGCCAACCCATGAAAACTTCTTACCTCTGTTATGCTCCTCGGATGGGGCCATTCCAAAATTTCCCTGACCTTTTCAGAATCCATCTTCACTCCTTCTGCTGAGATGACAAAACCCAGAAATACCAAACTTTCTTGCAAAAAACTACATTTCTTCAAGTTTACATAAAGCTGATGCTTTCTCAATAGATCCAAGATTATCTTTAAATGCTGCAAGTGATCTTCCTTGGATTTACTGAAAATTAGAATGTCATCAAAATAAACAACAATAAACTTACCAATATAAGGGCGAAGCACAATATTCATCAACCACATGAAAGTACTAGGAGCATTGGATAGCCCAAAAGGCATCACCATCCATTCATATAGTCCATCTCTAGTCTTGAAGGCAGTTTTCCACTCATCCCCTTCCCGAATACGGATCTGGTGGTACCCACTTCGCAAATCAATTTTACTAAAAAATTGAGCTCCTGCCAGCACATCCATCATGTCATCCAAGCACGGAATAGGAAACCGATACTTGATGGTAATTCTATTAATGGCCCTGCTATATGTGCACATCCTCCATTCACCTCCTTTTTTTGGAGTCAACAATGTTGGTACAGAACAAGGACTCATGCTTTCCCTTACCAGACCTTTCTTTATAAGTTCTTCCACTTGTCGATGAAGCTCTGCATGTTGTGTAGGACTCATCCGATAGGCTGCTTGATTAGGTAAAGATGCTCCTGGAATTAGATCAATGTGATGTTGAATATCTCTCATCGATGGTAGTCCATCAGGTAATTCGTTGGGCATAATATCAACATACTCTTCTAGGATCTTGGCTGCTTCCGTTGGTATTGGGACAACTTCCCCTACTACTTTTTTCACCATTAATGCATAGCAACAACCTGTTACCTTTATTTCTTTAACAAATTATTTTTTTGACAGTAGATTCTTGGCTTTCCCTTCATCTTTAAGGGGTAATAAGATGATCTTAGTTCCATCCTTCCAAAAGGTGTAAGTATTTTTCTCTCCATCATGGATGACCTTTCTGTCATACTGCCAGGGTCTCCCCAACAACAGGTGGCATGCATCCATTGGAATTACATCACACCAAACTTCATCTTTATAAGTCTTACCAATGGAAAATTTGACTAAACATCTTTTATTCATGGTGACTTCATTCCCTTTTTTGAACCATGCAATTCGGTAAGGGTGGGGATGCATGTCACATTTTAGCTTCAATTTTTCTACCATCTCTTTGGAAATCATATTCTCACAACTTCCACTATCAACAATAACTTGACATACCTTTCCTCCTAAAGTGCATCTGGTTCGAAAGATATTTGTCCGAAGCCAAGAATCCTGACAGTCGTTGCTTTGCTTTCGCTCCTTTTCCAAAATCACCATGACTCTCCACATCATGAGGTTCTCCCCCATATCTGGTGGAACTTGAAAGTCAGCCACTTCTTCTTCATCCTCAGCTTGGGCCATGTTATAGATCTGATCCAAAAATATAAGAGAATGCAAATATACCCAGAAACAATAAGAGAGAAATAGATAGAAATGATTCACTTTATTGATATCGAACCCTTATGGTAGGGCAACACCATACATTCACACTTTAAGGAAGGAGAACACTCCACAAGCCATATGCCTGTTCATACAATAATCCTTGACAACCCTCTTGACATGGAATCTCTAGCCTCTATATAGGCCTCATACATACAATACCATGGGTCATTACCATGGTTCCCTCATACCATCAACTAATACCATGGGCCCATTACATTATTATTAACTACTTGTAGTCCCTTACATGATATGGGTTAACCACCTTATTTATTACTATGGCCCATCCCATTATTACATTATTACCTTGGGTACCTCCCTTGGTACCCCATATTATCCCCCCTAGGTATATAACAGGCCAAGTTTAAACTTGGTTGTCCTCCTTTCCTTGGCACTCGTATATCAGAATTCAGACATTCAAACAATCAATGACCCTCTTCACTACACTTAAAACAAACAAAAGGTCTTCCTCTGCCGCCGCCATAACCTCGACCCCTCTGAAATCCACTTCCTCGTGGTTGGGTCGGGTTATTTTGTCGTGTATCTTCTACTTTCGTAGTTGTATGAGATGATTCACCTCTACCAACATTGAAACCACCCCGTGAGGGAGCTGAGATTCCCCTTCTTGCTCCCCTATTCCTTTGAGCAAATTGATGATTTTTCTTTTCCTCAGCCTTTAAGGCTAATTGGTATGCCTCTTCCACATTCTGAATCTTGTGCATGCTCAATTCATCCTGAATAGTAAATTTCAAACAATTCACATACCTTGCAGCCAATTTCTCATCAGTTTCCTTGTGATCCACACGAATGGACAATTGATAAAACTCGTGTGTGAGTTCTTCCACGGTAGACAGGTTCTGAAATCTACGAAAAAGGGTTTGGGTGTAGTCCAACGGCAAAAAATTTTGGCGCAACTTTTTCTCCATCTTGCTCCAAGTTTGAATCTTTCCTTTCCCTTTGTTTGCCCTGTCTTTCTGCACATGATCCCACCATATCATGGCGTGACCTTTTAATTTGGTGCATGCAAATTTTAGTTTCTTCTCCTCTGTCATAGGCTTCCATTCAAAAAATTTCTCCATGGCGTTAAGCCAATCTATCAACTCCTCTGGTTTAAGACTCCTTGCATAGTCCAGGACTTCCATTTTTACCCCATCGCTTCTCCCTTCTAGAGCCCTGAGCACTCTCTCTTTATAAGTCAGGTTCCCTAGCTGCTCTTCTACTTGCTGATCTTCATGTTCATGGTCTGTCTCCTCATAAGATGTTTCTCTTCGTATTACTCATTGGTTAATCAGTGCGTTTGTAAGATTTGCAACTTACCTTTGAAGGTTCTACATTTCTTGCCGCATCTGAGCAACACCTTCTCTTCCTCTTCCTCTTCTAGCCATCTTCTGGCTCTGATACCAGATGATGTAGCCCAAAGGAAAACCAGATACAAATCACACAAATATAGAGTAATACACAGTATGAAAATGGCGAATAGTCCCCTTCTTTTTTTTAAAATCGGAATAAATTTACATAACTGGAAAAACATAGATCCACCACATCACCCGACAATCCATTGAACCAATCATATCCAAATAATTGCATATGCTTGTCACAAATTATGTCACTGGTTCTGCTTGCTTACTTATCGTAACTCATTGGTCGACCTGACGAGGCAACTCAACTAAGATAACTACCGTTCTAAAATATTCATGAGAATTCAAGTCTTATCCACTACCCAATTTTGTTGCCCCCAAAAATGAACTCTAGCAATTTTCTTTTTTTTAGAAAATTACTTTTTTTTTGTAAATTATTTTTTTATAGAAAATTACTATTTTTTTTTTTAAATTACTATTTTATGGTATGCGGAAAGTCTCTGCATCATAGAACATTTGAATAGAGTCGACCCACGGTAAACAAGGGAAGGTAACCTCAGAGAGTTCCTTGACAATCGATCAAGATTCAGCTTAGACCCTGCATATGCAAGGAACAATTAATCGCTCAAATCTCTCTACCTGCCTCTCTAATCAAGGAGAATTAGGAACTGGAAGCTCAAGCTCCTCCCTCACCAAATTAGCTAAACCATAGAGAATGAGGAGAAGACCACTCAATAGTGAGACCATTATATATTTTTGCAGCAGAGAACATAGAGGAAACTAAGGATATTTGTTACACAGTAATTTGTCACTGTCTTCCTGTCAGTCTTCCTACTGTGTCATGAGTCCAAGTTAATCATGCTCATGCTCTCTAATGTTGCCAAATGACCCACTTTGCCAAAGTTTTTGCTATCAGCACGACTGTTGTCAAGATAAACGCGCTGACGAGCGCTCCATAACAGACGGAATGCGCTGCCAGCACGGAAGCACACGGGTTTCCCGCGCTGGTCGAATTTCATGTGCCAGCGCGTCTGTTATTCATACCTGATCGCGCTGACATGACCTTCTTTGTTATTCAGCTGCGATGTCAGTGCTCCAGTGCAGTTATGGACCCGCGCTGATCCAGTTTGGGCGAGTTTGTTCTAACAGCCGGCCTTCCAGATGACTCCAGACCTGGTTGTTGGCCTTGTAAATGTCGCCCTCCCTTCTCTGGCATGTCTGTTTTGTCATTTGATCCACCTTCCTTGGAGATAAGCTCATCCTCCCACCATTTGTGGAGACTCCTTCTCCTATTTAAGACTCTACCATTGCCATGAGCAGCTAGTTTGGATAATTTTGGAATTGATAGTGCTTAGAGTGTTGCTGCTAGTGTGTGAACTTGATAGGTAGTTGGTGTGACAAGTGTGGGATTGCTAGAGAGCTTAAGGAAGGTTGTGAAGTGTTTCTTTCTTGGGTAAACTTGTGTGAGAGAGAGTCTTTGTCTTGGGAGATCTACCTCCAAGGGTGAATGCTTAAGAGACTTGCTGGCTGGACCCTCTTGAGAAGGATTTGACGTCAGAACTTTGGTTGTATTCTTCTCTGTTATTTATTAATAATAGATGACTATCATTATGGTTCCACTCTCATTGTTTTACGTTTGATGTTGAGTTATATCTTTTCTGACTGATATATAATTGCATCTACTAGATTTTACGCTCGTTTTCGTGTTGTTCTTTGCATGTGTAGGTGTCCAATCATGGAGATCGTGGGGATCGTGACCGGCCGAAGCAAAGGAACGAGGGTGACATCTCTTCGACGAACACT
Source organism: Pinus tabuliformis (assembly GCA_031772625.1). NCBI lineage: Eukaryota > Viridiplantae > Streptophyta > Pinopsida > Pinales > Pinaceae > Pinus > Pinus tabuliformis. Next base: position 833,814,610 of record CM062818.1, read on the forward strand.
AGCGTTGGAATCCAAGTAGGTTCTCACCATCTACTTTTTATTTGCAATTAGGAACTTGCGTGATAGCATTGTGTGATTGTTGCTAGACCCGGTCTGGGCTAGTAGGGATCGTCTCTGTCCGCAGAGAGGATTTACCTCCACAACAATTTGGCGACCATACTGGGGAGTTTCTTTACCTTGTTGTTTGATTTGTAAACTTTGGACGGAGCCTGAAGCACGGCCAGGTAGCCTTCGAAACGCTATTGCTCTGCATTAGCGAAGTAGATCAAAGCCACTTCAGTCCATCTCCGGTTTGGTTTACAAACTGAATAGCTTGGAGCTGGCTTTTGTCTTTTTGTGTTCATGTTTTGTCCTTGAGTTTGATTTTTTCTCTCTTTTCAAAGATTGGGGATTAGTTCTCTGTTTTTGGATTTCCTGGTTCAGTCTGGGAGGTGCCTTGATTGTTTAAAGAGTGATTGCCTTGGTTTGGGAGCTTTTGGCTTGATTGTGCCTGTTTTTTAGCTTCAGCGCAGTTTATAATAAAACAGTCGCGCTGCCATCGCATAGCTGTTTCTTTGATTTCGTGATCATCGTGTTTATACACTGAACAGTCGCGACGGTTCTGAAAATCGGACCAGCGCGGTTAAGCCGTGTACTTCCGCGCTGACAACGCTTTGTTGCTACGCGTGGTTTCTGATCAGCGCTTTGTTGTTGTGTATCACCCGTGCTGATACCTGTAGAATTGAATTTCTTCAATTCTGCCTCCTGAGCCTGTTGGTTTTGCTATCCCCTGCTTTTTTCACTTGGTTTATGACTTGATTTCCATTGTTTGAAGATTGAAGCACTTTCTTGAGAAGTCTTGTTGAGCGGATCTTGTTTTTGTGTCTTGTGACCTAGTTTTATCATTCCAATTTCGTTGGATCGGCTTTGCTTGGTTACTCGCTCACAAAGGTTCGTTTACTGCTTGCTTTTGGTTTTGCGAAACCTTCCTCTTTGCTTGCTCTTGCTTGGTTGTTTAGGTGATTGTTATTGAACCAGTCTTGTATTGTTTCGATTACTTCTCACTACCCGGACACGGATCACAGTTGTTTGGGGTCAACCGGTTCTTTTCACATTTGTTCGTTATTATCTCTCAAAATTTGTTTAGTGCACTTTTCCATTGAAAAGAAAAGAACAATCTCTTTTGCGTTGAATTAGTTAATTGAAATTAGAAGCTTTTCATTGATTAAGCGATTTAAAACAAAGAAAAGTTTCGTTTATTTATCATTAGCTGCATTAGAGTAGTTCTTGTTTGTTTGTGGTCATTTTGTTTGAAAAATCCTTAACTCTCTTGTAGTTAGTATTCATCGAACGAAATTATATCCTTTGGCATATAGTTTGCATTCAGGAAATTGTGAGAGATTACATACGGTAGGACCTGGAAATTGAAACTTAACTAAAGATCAACCATAAAATGAACTGAATGAACTTAAAAACGCATTGGAACATAACGCTCACTGATTAGAGGTCTAGGCTAGAGACGTGCTCTGGCGTCGTTAAACCTAGTCACTGTTGTTTCACACTACGGTTGGGTGATTCCTCCTTTTGTGACTCGATAGTGGTCTAGCAAGGATTTGAGCTCCCACGTACCGTCGCGTATATAGGGGAGACCCCACTAGGTTATCATCCTTTATCCACAGGAAGCCGTGTCTGCCACCTTACAAGCCGTAACGCACCGAACATAGCATTCGGGAAGATTGACTGCCATATGGGAAGTCCTTGGTTTTCATATGATTGCCGAGGTGTATATGCAGTTTTACGGATTTGTTTGGTAAACCCTTTGCCTAGTCTCTCCAGAGTAGTCACTTTTGATCCTTTTCGGACTCCTTAAAAGAAAAGGCTCACTTGAGCAGTTTGTCACTTCGGGCTCACAAAACATTCGAAGGCGACTAGAGTCACCTTTTTGTCCTTTTCTCGACTCTTAAAACATGAAAAGGTCAAGTTGTGTCCTTGCGTCTTAAAATTCATTTGGCCACGATAAACATTACCTGGTTAGATCTTGTGTGTGTTAGTTTGAGTAGGGTCCTTTATCGTTAGATTCCCTTAGGTTTTGTTCGAAGTTTGTCATCCTGGCTGAACCGTCGACTCCCGTTCCAAGTGAGCAAGGGTCTCCGTCCTCCACTGCTCCTGAGGTACCGGTTGTAAGTGATACTCTTCCTGTTATCCCGAGTATCCAACCGATCAACTCTCGCGCTCCGGACGACGAAGGTTACGAAATTCATTGGAACCCCATCTGGGAGCCTGACGAGGACAATATTCCTTTTACCCCCCCTGGTGTTTTGTCTCCAATGTCTACCTCTCACATGGATGAGACATCTCCTGGAGTGAGTGAGACACCTGTGTTTTCGAATATCGACACTCCCATCCCAGCTACTTCCTCACTCCCCCCACGCTATCAGTCGTTGAGGGATAGGGTAAGTGCCAGGACCCCTGCTTCGACCATGTGGGATCCCCATATCACTCCCACTACGGGATCTTTTGTTTCACATGTCCACACTACACCTGTCACTTAAGTTCCGACAAACCCAACTGTTTGTGTAGCACATTCAACTTCGGTTGTGAGTGCCGTTACAGCGTCTTCAGCTCTGAATACTGGTGCTGGTCCCCCTCACGGTCAAGTGAGTAATGGCCAGCCGGCACTCTCGCCTAGAGTTGTCCACCCTGTACAAAGTGCTCCACCCTCTTCTGGTCCCGTTCCAGGAGGGGGGCCATATGATGCCTCTGGACAAGCTGTTCAGGATCCGAATGCGCAGGGTCCATTCTTTTATTACGATTCTACCGGTCAATACCTTCAGCTTTCTCAACCCTTGCCTACTCAACCTTTTGTTGAGGTTTCGGTACCATTATCCGTTGCTTGGAACGCCACCACTTTCCATGGGGGCCAAGCAATGCCTGCACAGCTTCAGGGACCGCCTAACCAAGGCCAACCATCTTATGTGCAAACCCCCCAAGGGCAGCAATATTATGGCCAGTCTTACCCAGGACAACGTGGGGGCCTACAAGGACAACCCTATCAGGGACAACCTTCGGCCGCTGGCGGTCCATCTTTTACCTATCTGACTCAACCTTCTGGCTATCCGGGGCAACCTGGTACCCAGCAAGGTTACCCGTCTGGACAACCAGGACAACCTTATATCCAACAAGGCCAACCTGGTATCCAGCAGGGTTATCCCTCTGGACAAGCTGGACAAACTTATATTCCACAAGGTCAACTGGCAGTCCAACAGGGGTATCCTTCTGAGCAAGGGGGGCAGCCTTACATCCAGCAGGGCCAACCCACTGCTCAGCCTAGTCATCCTTCTGGGCAAGCGGGCCAGCTTTCTGCACAGCAAGGCCAACCCACTGCCCAGCTTGGTCATCCTTCTGGACAGGCTGGCCAACCTCAAGGTCAACCGGCCGTCCAGCTCGCTCAACCATCTGTTCTGCAAGGACAACCCTCGGTTGCTCAAGGACAACTTGGTACCCAGCAAGCTCATCCTTCTGGGCAAACGGGTCCGTCCCAAACCCAACCAGGCCAACCTTCCGGCCAGATGGTCCAAGCTCAACCTGTTCAAGGACATCCTTCTGGGCTCCAGACTCAAATTGGTTATCAAATGCAAGGTGGGCTACGACCCCAACCTTCTTACCAAGCACAGCCTTCTTATCAGGCTCAATATGGAGCTCAGCAGACGCATGGCTACCAGCAACCCCAGGGGCAAACTCAATTTACCCCTTATCAAAATTATCAACAAATGCAGGTCACTCCTTACCAGAATTATCAACAACAGTACGTTGCACTTGCAGGTCAAGTTGCTAATCCATGGGGTGTTGGGGGGCAGACCCAGGGTCAACTATCTGCATATGGACAGAATCCTTATGGACAGAATCCATATGGACAGAACCCCTATGGACAAAATCCCTATGGGCAGAACCCTTATGGGCCAGGCCCGTCCGGACCAAGTCCATGGGGGCAACCACTACCTGGTTGGAACCCTGGTACTACCTCTCTTCCACAGCCACAAATGTCCTTTAATCCTCAGTTGCCTTTCTTAGCGACGTTGGAACTTCCAGATGTGTCCAAGTTGACAAATGATCCCATTCTTCATAATCCATATTGGCCACCAGTTCCAACTAAAATACCTGGTGATTGCCCTGTTCGTCAATGCCTACGCCCTGTGCACCCCCGAAAGGCCGCAGCCATCAAAGCAGAAGTCGAGAAGCTTCTCAAGGCTGGTTTCATTTACCCCATTCCACTCACGGATTGGGTTTCTAATATAGTCCCTGTGAACAAAAAGCAGGGCACTATTCGAGTCTGTGTTGATTACCGTGATATCAATCGCGCCTGTCCTAAGGATAACTTCCCCACACCTTTCATCGATCAGCTTATTGATGAGTGTGCAGGAAGCGAAATCTACTCGTTTATGGACGGTTTTTCTGGATATAACCAGATCAACATTGCGCCCGCTGATCAACATAAGACGGCTTTTATCTATCCTTGGGACACTTTTGCCTATAAGAAGCTCCCTTTCGGTTTAAAGAATGCCGATGCTACCTTCCAACGTGCAATGTCCTATGCCTTTCATGAAATTCGTCACATTGTACAGCCGTACCTAGATGATCTCCCAGCTCATTCAGTCAAGCGTCAGGACCATCCTTCCCATCTTCGCGAAATCTTTCTCCACTGTCGACACTACCGTAATCGGCTCAATCCTCATAAACGTGTCTTCTGCGTTGAATCAGGCCGACTACTCTGGTTTATCGTCTCTCGAGAAGGCATCCGTTTGGATCCCCTCAAAGTCAAGGCCATTCTGAATCTTCCTCCCCCTGCTTCTTTGCAGCAGTTGCAGAGCTTGCAGGGCAAAGCAAATTTCCTCAGACGATTCATTCCGAATTATGCCGAGGTGGCTAAGGGTTTTACACGATTACTGAAGCGAGACACACCCTTTCATTGGGATGCTACCGCTCAGGAGTCTTTCGAGCGTCTCAAGGGTCTCCTTGTTTCCGCTCCATTATTGAGACCTCCGAACTACCATCGTGATTATACTCTCTATCTGGCCGCCGCCGATACCACTATCGGCATGGTTCTAGTGCAGGATGATGATGACGGCAATGAGCACGTTATCTATTACCTCAGCCGCAACCTCCTGGATACGGAAACTCGCTACGCTTACATTGAGAAGTTGGCATTGGCCGCTGTGTGCGCCGTCCAATGTTTCCGGCATTATATCCTGTTGCGCACCACGACCGTGATTTCTGACTGCAACCCGATGACGTACATTTTGTCGCGTCAGTTGCTGGGGGGCAAATACTCAAAGTGGATCATAATCCTCCAAGAGTTTGACTTGGAATTTACTGCTGCCAAGTCTAAGAAGTCTCTGGTCTTTGCTGACTTGCTCTGTTCTTTTCCATCTCCTTCTGCACCCTCTCTTTCAGAAGATCATATCCCGGATGAAACTCTTTTTCTGATCAGCACCCTCGATCCCTGGTACGGGGATATTATTGTTTATTTACAAACGTCCTCTTTCCGCCCCACTGTATCCAAAGATGCTCGGCGGCGGATCCGCCATCAATCTCAACCCTATCAGATCATAGGGGACACCCTGTACCGCCTCGGCGTTGACTCCGTTCTTCGCCGATGTCTTACCCTCGAGGAAGCTGAGAGAGTCCTGAATGACTGCCACTCTGGCGCCTGTGGTGGCCACATGTCCGGATATGCCACAGCTCAAAAAATCCTTCGCGCTGGTTATTTCTGGCCCTCCATTTTTAAGGATTGCATTCTTGTTGTCCACTCATGTCATGCATGCCAGATATACCAACGGAAGATGCGTGCGCCACCGGCCCCGCTGCACCCTGTAGTGACCGTAGGCCCTTTTTCAAAATGGGGCATTGATTATACAACCTGTAAGCCTCGCTCGGCCGGGGGGCATGGGTTTATTATCGTTGCCATTGATTACTTTACAAAATGGGCCGAGGTGATGCCCACATTAACTAAAGACGGTCACACAGTGGCACAGTTTTTGTTCAATCATGTTATTATGCGGTTCGGAGTTCCATAGGCCATCGTCACGGATCACGGAAAGCATTTCCGTAATCACATGATGACTGAACTGACAACCCAACTAGGCTTACGGCATGATAGTTCGACCCCGTACTATCCTCAGTCTAACGGCCAGGTTGAAGCCGTTAACAAGATTTTGGTTACGATGCTTCAACGTACTGTTGACATGCATAAGTCTAATTGGCATCTGATGTTGTTTCCCGCCTTGTGGGCCTACCGAACCTCTGTGAAGGATGCCACCGGTTTCACTCCATTTCAACTAGTTTACGGACTGGAGGCTACCCTTCCTATAGAATGTGAAATTCCTTCGTTGAAAATAGCCGTCGAGTTGCTTCCCAACACTACTCCGGTAGAGGAATGGCTTCTTTATCTAGAACGGTTAGACGAGACCCGTCATTTAGCCTCTCTAGCCATCGAAGCTCAAAAGAAGAGAGTCAAAACTCATTTTGACCATACCATTCATCCTCGTTCCTTTGTTGAGGGAGACCTTGTCCTGCTATACGACCAAGCAAATGACAAGCTGGGGGCAGGAAAACTCGAGCCCATGTGGCTAGGCCCTTACATTGTAAAGAGAGTATTGCAAAAAGGGGCGTACGAGCTAGTTGACTATGAAGGTAATCCTCTTGATAAGCCCCGCAATGGGCTGTACTTGAAAAAGTACTATGCATGATTCATGCGCTTCGATTTATACATGCGTGTGTCTTAGCAAGTGTGTGTGTGTGTGTATGTTTTCATGTTTTTGGCTTGGTGTGAAAAGTGTGATTGCTCCTTATTGTGTTTTTGCTTCTTGTGCAGATGTCGGGTGCACCTTATATTGGTTTCACTGATGGTGCCTACCGCAGCACTCGCAATTTGTCCTCTGCGGCGTGGGTGATCTACGATCCTCATGGTGAGTTGATAGATCTTCAGGGTGTGTGTTTAGGTTGTACTACAAACAATGTCACTAAATATAGTGCTGTTATTGAATTATTAGCCGAGGCGATTAATCTCAATATTCGTACATTGGTTGTTAACCTAGACTCTCAACTCGTTGTCCATCAGCTCAATGGGCGATATTCCGTCAGAGACCGTCACATTTTAAGGCTGTACTTACGTGTTAAATTGTTAGAAAGGAATTTTGATTTTATCACATATCAACATATTCCACGACGATTAAACACATTATCTGATGCATTGGCTAATCATGTATTAGATAGACATTTGCGTAATTTATAATCAAAACATCATACAAGCAAGCACATAAAAGCACAATAATAAACCATAGGAATATGTATATATATATATCGTATGGCGCACCAAGGCGCTCAAAAAATAAGTGTATATGTCTAGATAAGGCCTGTGTTCTCGGTACATCTGAGACACATGTCTCTCAAAAAACCATCAGTAGGAAATAAAGACCTAGATGTCTACTGGGGTGGGTTATGCTCTCTATAATCTGCAGCCGCCCGTGCCACCCGCCTCAAAAGGCGGTGCATCCTGGGTTCTACCCCCACTGTATGGATCTGAGATGCTATGGGGACCTCCTCTATCCCCTGGTAATCTGGAATCCCTGCCAGTAAGCCCTCGAGGTTCCGTATCACAGACTCCATCGTATCAACTCCCGGAGGAGCCAGGGCCAGAGCTCCGATGCCCTGTGCATCCCTCTGCGCCTCTGGGGCCAAACCAAAGGGTCTCGCCGGTCCTACATCTGCATACCATATCATTCATCGTTAAGACATGTACATGAAAAATAAAAAACATTAACAAAAATAAAAAATCAAAAGAGATCAAGTGGCTTACCACCATCGTCCCACTGCTCTCCAGCAGGCAGCGGCATGTCTGGGTCTCCACGGAAGTCTATGCCAGCATATGGCCAGTCCTCCACAAAAATAGTTTGCCGATCCAGCCACTCTCGGAAGTATACTCCCCATGCCACTGGTCGGCCGCCACCTCCTCGTGGCATGACATGGCCCCATCGACTGGCCCTCGTCTCTTGGGGGCCTCTGGGTGGATCCACGACCATGTCCTGTAGCTGTAATGCCGGTACCCGCTCCAGCATGAGCGGGACTAAAATCGACCCATAGCCAAACTGCTTCGACTCACCACATCGGCAGTTGGTCAGCTGTCTCTTCATACTGGTTGTTACTGCTGCTGCCCAGTTGAATATAGTGGGATTTAAACATTCGAGAGCCAATAGAAGATGGGCCTTCGAAGCCTCGTGATTGGCCAAGGAGCCCGCTGCCCGAGTCACCATGAAGAGTATGGTTCGAAGGACGATGTCCTCCACCGTAGGAATAGCTACTTTCCCACTCCGCGTCTTGCGTGCCTGTGGGCACACCTGGGCCATCAGCATATCCAGAGTTTCACCACTAGGTCGCTGCCCCTCCAGAATGGGCATCTCACCTCGACGTGATAACCCGGTCAAAAAATAGATATCTGTATAGTCGAACTCAATGTCTCGGCCTCGAATCACAAATTTCCCATCAGTGGGATTCCAGGCTCTGATCAGGAACTCGAGAAGGTCAGGCTGTGCTCGTAGGCACGGAGTTAGGAAGAATTTGAGCAACCCGCACACCTGCATTGCATTACGGCACCCAGCATCGGCAAATGCCGCTATATCCTCATTATCATGAGCTCGCTCCTGCCAAACGAATGCCATTTTATCCTGCATGATCACAAAAAATCATTAGGCCCCTGTCCATAAAGATTTACACGTTCAATTTGTTAAAAAATTTGTTTCGCGGCGTCAGCGCCACTGTTTTTAAAACAGTCGCGCTGATAATGGCGCCCTTTGATATTTTTCCTGGGTCAGCCGGGAAGTACATCACTCTTCCGCGCTGATACGAGGGTGGTCTGTGTAAATATTTTTCGATCAGCGCGGACCCGATAAAGAAATCCGCGCTGACTGAGAGCGAATTGAAGTTCAAAAAATTCACCCAAACCAACACTTCCCACCGTTAGAATGCAGCTAAAATGCTTCAAAATGGAGCGCAGAGGAGGGTGAACCTACCTGGAACAGACTTCGGGATGGTTGATGTGTGCACGGAATGGAATTTGGTTCGTCAACCTCGCAACTCCACCATGTCCTCCATAGCTCCAAATGGTAACAATGGTAAAAAAAAAATTTACCCCCCTATTTATGGTAAAATTTCATAATTAAGTATTATTTTTCATAAATGTGGGTTTTTTGTGATGATTTTTACCATGTGCTTGGTGCCAATATAGTTCTGCTATGTTTTTATGCGTGTGGTCCGTATTTTCTCGAACAGGTTTACGCGTGCGGTGTTTCTTGTGCAGATTCTCATGCCGGTGGAATTACGACGGTTCTATACACACTTGGTCCCGGAACGTCGTCTTTAAGCTCTTTTTCGACGTGAAATAAGAAAAGATGGCCGAGCCCCCCTCTCGGCTCGTTAAAAAGAATGAGAGGTGGTCGCCTTTAAAGCTCTTTTTTCGACCGTTTAAACTAAAAAAGATTGCCGGGTTTTTGTCGTTTCGAACTCGTTGTTGGCTCCAAAACGACGTACTTCTGACCGCTTTTCTACTTTTTCAAGTCGAAGTCACTACTTACGAAAAGTACTCCTCGATCATACTGGTCGGGCGGTTCTTTCGAGCATTGTTTTATACTTTTTTGGGCTCGAGAGACAAAACTTTACGAAAAAGCACCCCCCTGGAGTTTTATTTTCTGCTGTCTTTTCAGACTCTCTAAACAGGAAAAGACGCCGAGTTCTTCCTTTCTCAGACTCGTTAAAACTCAATGACATCGGACTCCGTCGAAATGACGCTCACAAGCATATGTTATCCCCGTCAAGCTTGTTAAAAATAACTGGGGTACTCGCCAGCAATGGTGGGGAAAATGGAATCATAATCATTGTCGTGTCGGCAGTATGTCGCTCTTGAACATGGCACTCGTCTGCATTCGTGTCTGGGTGGGGACATCTCATCTTGTTTTACACTAGCCTCCGTGGGTTTGGGTTATCCTATTTGACCTCTCATCTGCTCATTGCCTTGTCACCATGACCTCTGCTCATTTGATGTCAGATACTGCCAAGTCCACTATCGTGTCGCCGATATGTTCAAGAGAAGTTGACCTCTGCAGAATTACAACCTCCCTCTGATACCTCACATAATTCTGAATCACCACAACATCTTTCCTCTATCTCGTGTCAATGATGTGGGAAACACTATGGCCCACCTTTGATCAAGGTCACTTCCTGTCGACTTCAGCTCATTATCCAGGAAGCTGATCTAGAGACTCCCTTCCGGTGCCTTGGAGCCTGCATGCCTCAATGGCAGGTTCTTCGTGTTCGACGAGAGGTTTTCATCATTGGCCTCCGATCGAATGATTCTGCGGGTGTTCGACGCCAGCTCACCTATTCGCATGCCGCAGATTGTACCTATAGTACCTTGAGGGCCATTGTCATTATTGGTGGTACCTCTCGCATCTGTTAACAGTTTTCATCATTGACTGGTAATCAGACGATGTTCTTGCATGTTCGACTTCAGCTCATGTATTCACATGCTTGAACTTGTACTTTTGTTCGGGTCAAGATGGAGCGCAAGACCCTGGATTTTGTCTATTGCAATCCAGGTTGCGATTTTGTGGATTATTATAATCATTACATGACTCATTGATGGATGGCTGCACCCATACCTGAGTCTTCATGGATGGCTGCGACCATACCTTTATTATCATCATGGTCTCTTTAGCTGGGTGGCTGCGTCCATACCATAGACCTCCTTCGTATGTCTTTTGGATGGCTGCGCCCATGCCTGGACTACATGTAATTAATTATCAGAGATATCAGTTGTATATACGTGCAGGTTCTTCCTGGTGGTGTTCCAGTTCAGCCAGTTTCGTAAAGCATTTCACCCCTCCCACTCTCTCGGGCTTCATGCTTTAGGGGGCATCTGTTACACAGTAATTTGTCACTGTCTTCCTGTCAGTCTTCCTACTGTGTCATGAGTCCAAGTTAATCATGCTCATGCTCTCTAATGTTTCCAAATGACCCACTTTGCCAAAGTTTTTGCTATCAGCGCGACTGTTGTCAAGATAAACGCGCTGACAGGCGCTCCATAACAGACAGAATGCGCTGCCAGCGGGGAAGCACACGGGTTTCCCGTGCTAGTCGAATTTCAAGTGCCAGCGCGTCTGTTATTCATACCTGATCGCGCTGACATGACCTTCTTTGTTATTCAACTGCGATGTCAGCGCTCCAGTGCAGTTATGGACCCGCGCTGATCCAGTTTGGGTGCGTTTGTTCAAACAGCTGGCCTTCCAGATGACTCCAGACCTAGTTGTTGGCCTTGTAAATGTCGCCCTCCCTTCTCTGGCATGTCTGCTTCGTCATTTGAGCCACCTTCCTTGGAGATAAGCTCATCCTCCCACCATTTGTGGAGACTCCTTCTCCTATTTAAGCCTCTACCATTGCCATGAGCAGCTAGTTTGGATAGCTTTGGAATTGATAGTGCTTAGAGTGTTGCTACTAGTGTGTGAACTTGATAGGTAGTTGGTGTGACAAGTGTGGGATTGCTAGAGAGCTTAAGGAAGGTTGTGACTTGTGTGAGAGAGAGTCTTTGTCTTGGGAGATCTACCTCCAAGGGTGAATGCTTAAGAGACTTGCTGGCTGGACCCTCTTGAGAAGGATTTGACGTCAGAACTTTGGTTGTATTCTTCTCTGTTATTTATTAATAATAGATGACTATCATTATGGTTCCATTCTCATTGTTTTACGTTTGATGTTGAGTTATATCTTTTCTGACTGATATATAATTGCATCTACTAGATTTTACGCTCGTTTTCGTGTTGCTCTTTGCATGTGCAGGTGTCCAATCACAGAGATCGTGGGGATCGTGACCGGCCGAAGCAAAGGAACGAGGGCGACATCTCTTCGACGAACACTAGCATTGGAATCCAAGTAGGTTCTCACCATCTACTTTTTATTTGCAATTAGGAACTTGCGTGATAGCATTGTGTGATTGTTGCTAGACCCGGTCTAGGCTAGTAGGGATCGTCTCTGTCCGCAGAGAGGATTTACCTCCACAACAATATTATTGCGGGAAAAACACATGAAACCAATAAGTCTTCAATTGAGAAAGCCAAGGAAGTCAAGGACTATGCAGGTCTCCATTAATCAGGTCAGTATAGAAATTTATTATTCTTTTCTTGAAGAGGACTGCGAAGGTTTTATTTTTATCTTCTTGAAAATGACTGCATTGGTTTGTGTTCTTTGTTTTATGCTTCTCTTTTCTTGTTGTTGATTAGGAACAAAATTTGAAATGTTTGGTATCGAGCTTGTAAATAAAAAAATTTACATCTAGGTAGGCCAGTTTTAGTTCTACACACACCTAAGCATACGTTACAAAAACCAAAACCATAGCTAGATAAAGTTAAACCATAAACTTACCTCTAGTTACTAATGTCCATGAAAATGCTTTGCTACAACTAAGCCTAGTTCATGGCAGCTTGAACACACACGTCCAATCTTCTATGAAGAGAATGCACACAATTCAACACCCTTTTATTAAAATAACTATTTAGAAAAGCAACCAGCCTATGGGAGTGAAAAGACAACAGATGCAATATAGTCCATTCTTTAACATCTAGCTTATGGGAGAAAAAAAACACAACAGTTGCAGTAAAGTCCTTTCTTTTTGTAATGGGAGCAAAGAAAAAACACATTAGTAGAAATTTAGTCCAAATGTAATACAAAATTGTGAGCAAAAAAACAACAATATAGTCCAAATCTGTAAGAGTCCACATCTGTAAAATTTTGATGCGGGTGACGCAGGTTGTATGCAAAATTGTGATGCAGGTTTGCAATACTCGCTAACAATCATTGCTTCACTACAAAATTGTGATGTAGGTTTCTAATACTCGCTAACAAGCATTGCTTCTTTGTATGATATACACTACTCACCAAGAAGCGGTGGTCGACAACTGTGACAATGTACATGAACAACTGTTGCAGGTGGAAAAAAGTTGTGGCATGTGTAAATGGATATAAAAGCGGTGGAATTTGGATTAAGAACAATAAAGGACATTCCATGCATATACATTAAATCATTAACATTAACTTTTGTTAACATAAGTTTTCAGAAATATATTGCAAGACTTGGTTATTTACAGACTTGGTTATTATAAAACTTTGGTTATGCAAATTTTGCCTCAAGACAAGAAAGGTTCCAATAAAAAATCCAATTCAAAAACTTTGGTTAAATTTTGTTAAACACCAATTACCACTTGAAAATTTTCGTTAAATTTTAGTGAAGACAATCCATCAACACAAAAATTTGACAACATTCGATCACTATAATCCTTACGCTACAATAAGCAAAAAGTAATAAATATGCATCTAACTGTGTTTTAAGCTCTATGTTCAACATCTAATTGTGTTTTATGCTCTATGTTCAATGCAATCACAATTCATGCTTGAGTTATATAGTGTGATGTTATCTTATTAATAGTTGATGTTACATTTATAATAAATAAGTATGCGTTTAATTATGTTTTATCATTTTTATTTTTATATTTTCAACTTTGGTCTTTAAGGTTTTTATAAAGTAATATGAACTTTAATTATCTAAACATATAAATAATTAGTTTTTTTCATACACAACTTATAAATAATTAGTTTTTCATGCACATGGAATTTTTATAGTGTTCATTATAGTGTGCACAATGAACTTTAATTATAGTGTTCATTTATGTGTAAAATGTTTTATTTGTAAAATAAGGAATAACAATCGTAATATCTGGTGATGTCTTTCAACCGTTCAAATTAAACGTTTATTTTTATAATTATCATCCCAATAATTTATTTCATCTCTAATATTTTTTTAATCTCATTTATGTATAATACTAATCATTACCTTACAATTAATTTGGTTTTTTTAGTCTACTTATTTTCTTTTGACTCATGTCTTTTCATTAATTTTTTTTTTTAATTATATACTAAGTAGCGTATATGGGGTTAGGTAACTAATCTAATACTTATAGACTCTTACATATATTTTTCAATAAACCATTACTGCTCATGACAACATCACACTTTATCATGACTACTACTCGTAACTAGTTGGGTTGCTACATTCCACATGGAGAAATAAGTAGCGGGCTTAAAGAACTTCATCACAAGTTGAACAAAATGTAGGCTAAGGGTGACCAATCCCACCGAGGGCGAAATTAATTTGTATAAAAATCTAAAGAGATTATAAAGTTAAATTTATTGGTATTAGACAATATCTTTCAATATTAAAGTATGAAGGTGTAGTCCCCTACATTACATTTCACTTTGGAAAAATATTACATCTTGAATGCATAATATTTTTCTCTTTTGAATGTATCTATAATGTGTTAATTTGCATCTCGATTTCAATAGTACATCTCATTTTGCATCCAAATTTCCTTTCAACCTTTATTTTATTTGCATGTACTTTACATTTTATATTTTTATTCTTTCCAAAAAATTTATATATGAACTATCATATGTCCAAATATAAATCTACATGTAGGAGTTAATATCTAAGTATTTAATTCTCTCTTTCCCAAATCATAGCACTTTCCATACACATTACACCTTCTTCTTAGCATTCTAGTATCTATTCTCTTCATTAACTTGTATTTATGTTACTATTTACTTTTTATAATAAATAGAAGCATCAACCTTTTCTTTTATTAGGGGTTTGGAAAAAGGAAGATAGTGCTTTCATATATATATTCTCTATAAATATCACTATTTCTTCATAGATATCACTACCACTTTGTATGTGTATTTATTATGGAATGTTGCTTACGTGAATCTCTTAAGTGCGTTACTTATTGTGTATGGTGCACTACAAATATATGTGTTGTTTAAGTGAATTAGTTAAGTGTGTTTCTTATGATGTATTACTTGTGTGTTTTACTTAAGTGGCTACTTCATGTATGTATAATTTATGAGTATCTCTTAATTATGTCATTTATGGTGTGTTTTTTTAATGATGTTTTGTTGTTTATTTGCATCACTTATTTTTATTTTTATTTTTATTGTTTAATTGTGTTTTTTATGATGCATCATTTATGTGTGCTACTTTAATATGTCATTTAAGTCTGGTTTAATTGTGTTTCTTATGATGCATCATTTATGTGTGCTACTTGAATATGTCATTTAAGTCTATCGTATATGGTGACACATAAATATGCCACTCTTAACTCTCATAAAATATGATCCACAAATCTACAAACCACATGTGTGCCACTTTAATGTGTCATGTAAGTCCATCACATACGGTGACACATAAATAGACGACTCTTAACTCTCATAAAATATGACCCACACATCTACAAACTACATGTTGAACTCTACATACACATAAGGGACACACTCAATAAACTCATGAAACAAAATAAATTATAAGTATTATATATGTACATCTCTTATAATGCACTACGTATATGCAATGTTGTGATAATTTGATTTACATAATAGAGAAATAATGGTAACAAAGGCATAAGTTATGTGTTTATAACTATCATATTGTCGATGAGGATAGATGTCCGTAATCAAACATAGGGAGTTTGTCCAAAGCTATTGCCAATTGTCCTTTTCTCTAATTAGAGTAGCAAGCTCCTTTAGTATGTTGGTTCTACTACTAATAGTTAGAGAACCTCTGAGAAGTAGATATCTGAATCGTAAATGTTGTCCTAAATCTAACAACCAAATTCAATTCCATGGTAAGTATCTAGGCTATAATTTAAGAACATAAAGTAAATGTGGATTTAATAATGATTTTCAAACCATTAAAACATGAAGGGTGTAAAAAATTAGGGTAACCAATCATTCAAGTTAGGTAAGCTCAAATGTAGCAACTAATTGAAAAAGAGAAGAAATAAATAATTATAATTACATGTGAATAACCTAAAAATAGCATAGATCCATCTTAACCCTGGATCTACCTTCAGAGGGATCAAATCTTTTAAGATGCAAACCTCTCTCTAAGTGCAAAACTTGAGGAAAGGTTGCACCTCAAGAGATTATCCCTCTCGACACTTGATAGGTTATCAGTTAAGATGGATATATGCTTGTTCTTTATAATTCTATTTCTATAAATTTCACATCTCTATATATAGAAATATTCTTATTTTTAATTATATTAAAGTCCGCATATTACATATAACTATGCTCATATTTGCATAACATTTTTCTTGGATATATTTCATATTTTTTTAATAGATATATGTATATGTCTATATATATATATATGTATATATATATATATATATATATATAAAATTTCTATTTTTATTAAAATCCCTTCACTGCATATGGTTTTAGCATTTTTCTTTATTATATGTTATACTTTTTTATAGTGTGTGCGTGCAATTTTAGAAAACAATTTTATTGTAAATGTTCATATGGTTATTAACTAAATTTAAACATTAAATTTTGAAATATTATGGGATATTTTTTCAATGAAAAAACACTTATATATTCATAGTAGATAATATATACATTGTTGTCATTACAATTGGCTACCGTGAGGGGCCTTAAGAAAACCAATTTTATTTTCATCTTATAATCCTTTTTTCAAAGTTTTTTTTTTTTTTCATTTTTTGAATCCTTTGACACAAATGGGATGTCATATGCAAAAAAAAATACATAGTAAATAAATAAAAAAGAAGATAAAACTTAGGGGAAAAATATTGTTTTACAAACAAAACTACAAGGCATTTATTCTTCCCCATTGTTGAATTCATAAATTCTTGAAGAAACTAGCAGAAGCTCAAGAGCTTCTTTGGAGAGGGCATTTGTTTCTTCATTTAATTCTCACATAATATGATTGTAAGTTATCCTCTCAAAAGTGGAAAATGACTATTGTATTTCCTGTATAATATGATCTAACCTAATATTTTTTATTGTTGCCCTTCCATTGGCCCAGTCTATGACCAACTTGGAATCACCGAGAACTTGAATCCTTGAAATATTTTTCATCTTAGTAATATCAAGAAGAAGACAAAGCCGAATGAATTATGCTTTGTTGTTGGATCCTCTGTCAGGAGAATATCAACAATGCAGGAAATGAGTTTGATTAAAATAGAGGACCACTCCAATGCCACAATGGAGTGGATGTCCATGGCTTTATTCGTCAAAGAAGCCCCAAGGAATGTCATAGTCAAGCTCTTTTATGAGTGGTACATGCTATGGAGTGGTTTTTTGTTTAGTCCTATATTCCTTTGCAAGGGATATAATCATTTGAAGCGTACAACTTAGGGGACATCTCCTTATAATTTTGAAATAGAATGGATTTGCAATATATATCCATATGTTATCAATCATAATGGAAATTAGACTTGAATAAGAATGGACATTTTTCTAAAAACCATTGTCTTATGCTGCCTACAAGAGAGGTTGAAATCCGTCGGGACAAATGAATAATTAATAAAGAGGTGAATTTATTGTCTCTTCTTGTGAATTACATAGTAGACATTTATTGGGACCATGACATCCATGAGAGCAGAGGACCGCAAAGGTGATAAATTTGTTGTTGAGGGTTAACTAGGTGGGTATTTTGTATTTAAGAGGGGGGTTGAATTTCAAAATCACCTTGCACCACCAGATGTTAGGAGCATCGAAGTGTTCCTTGATCCACACCTTATATCCAAGCTTTGTGGTGAACTCACCTATTCTAGGAATTTTTGTCTAGCATAATAACTTAGGGATGTTAAGATTCAGAGTTATAAAGTTTTGGGAAAGGATATGTTTGTAGCAATCTCATTTATTTTGACATGCTTAATTTCCAACCATTTGTTCCTTTAACTTGTGTATTCCACATTGAGGCATTAGATAAATGAAATATATTAGCCATATCAAGTCATTGAATCAAAGGAGGAGATAAGATGAAATCATTACTAGCACCAAACCATGGGACCCTATCTATGCAGATTTGCCTTACATCACCAAATTTCTAGGAAATTCACTTCCCAATCTGTGGGAAGGATGCCACCATCACCTTCTAAACATTCGAACTATTGGAAGATTTTTTTGGAGGTCATATCTAGTTTATGATGGATAGTCCATTAAAGTATTTCCAAACTATGACTTTTGTCTAGAGTCACATGTTATAAGCCTCCACAAGTTCCTACCAGTCAAGGCCTTTGCAAAAAGAAAGATTATTTTGAGACCTCATCCACAAAGTTCTTTCAGGGCCATGAGTTTACCATTTTACTATATCCATGCCTAGTTTTGAGCTATCTCTTGTCCATAGGAAGCTGAAGCTTAGTCTATAAATTAAGTTTAAAATTCCCTTAGGGACAAAGGCTATGGAAAGCCAATATACAAGGATACTTCCTAAAGCTAATTTCAAAAGAATAAGGTGGCCACCACGACATAGAATGTAAAAACATAAACCCATGCTTCAATCTTCTTAATGAGCCATAACTAATTTTCCTTCCTATATTTTTTCTAGTTTTAAAAATAACCAGAGATATTTAAGGCCCTCTTTCATCGAATTAGCAAGGAAAGAAAATATATCCTTAGCTGATAAGCGGGCCAAATCATAGGTTTCATGGCATATCAAAACAAATTTCTTGGAATTAATTAACATACCTATAGAAATACAAAAATATCCAAAATATATTTCGAGAAAGAGATGTTTCTTCTAGTGCCTTGTAGACATATCAAGACATTGTCTACAAAAAGAAGGTGAGAAACATGTACACCTTCAGAGAAAAAAAATACCCTTAATGCCTCTTTTTGACTTGTTTAAATCCATTAAGACTGCTGAGAACTTCAACCACTAACATAAAGAGTAATGGAGGGAAAGGGAATCCTTGGAAAATCCCTCTAG
The DNA here is from genome assembly GCA_031772625.1 of Pinus tabuliformis. Taxonomy (NCBI): domain Eukaryota; kingdom Viridiplantae; phylum Streptophyta; class Pinopsida; order Pinales; family Pinaceae; genus Pinus; species Pinus tabuliformis. The sequence continues at coordinate 833,833,472 of CM062818.1, forward strand.
AAGCATTGAAGAATCTTGAGGGAGCTCCATTGATTAGGGTTGCAAAAGAGACTGATTGAAGACATCTCATTATCCAATTTAAAATTGAGCGAGACATACCCATTTGAATGAGGAGGGGCCTAATGTAGGTCCAATGCACCCTATCAAAGGATTTTGAAAGATCCAATTTTAGGAATAATCCACTGGATTTTGAGATTTTGATGATGCAATAGCTCCTGTGAAAAAACAATTGCATCTAGTATATTATGATTTTGGAGAAAAGAGAATTTCTCTTATGAAATATATGAGCTTAGGATAGGCTTGAAGCTTCTGGAAATTATCTTGGAGATGAGATTGAAGAGGACATCGCAACATGCTGCAGGGCGATAATCAACAAAGGACATGCCTTCCTGTGTCTTTTGAATTAAACATAGGAAGGTAGCATTTATTGAGCCCAAAAATTCTCCTTGTTCCTTGGATTCCTAAACCATATTTAGTATATCATCCTCTAAGAGTTTAAGAAGCCAAAATAAAATTGTACCAAAAATCCATCTGGTCCTGGGCTCTTAGATTTTTGCATTAAACTTAGAGTTGCTAGTATCTCAGATTCAGTAACATCCTCTATCATAAAAGCATTCATTTCTTCATTAATAGAGGAGGGGAAAAGTAGGACCACTTGGAGAATGTCATGGATGGAACATAAGAGAACATCCTGATAGATTGAATGGAAGTAATTAATTTGTGTCTCTACTTTCTCCTCGAAGGAATGTAGAGAGCCTCCATCTTCAGTTTTAATCTCCCATATGGTGTTCCTTTACTTTTTGTAATTTGAAAATTGATTAAAAAAAGTATTATTTTCTCTATATTCAAGCCATACTTATCATATTTTAAGACAACAATTCTCTTCTTCCAATAGAAGAAGTGAATGTATGGAAGGGAGAAACACTCCTATAGGGATGCTAAAGAAAGCAACCCATAATCTAAAGAATTATGAATCTTTGAAATCTTCGTTTCTATCTCCCATAGTTCTTGTCCATATAATTTTCTTAATGTACTTTAGCCCATGTGTGAGAAACCCTCTTGGTGGATAGAAGGGTTTCCATGAATTGAGACATATTCCTCACGATCATGTCATTCAAATATGCTCATTTTATAATGATTCCCAAGGTGTCAAGAACCGACAGGTTCTTATGTGCCTCCCATGTGGTCCTTATCATGCCCACATGGAACTACCACATCAACATAGGCTTGCAGGTCCCACTAGGCCTAATATCTTATTGTTTTGCATTATATCTAGTTCCTAGACACTCTAGGGTGTTATGTTACTATTTGATATTAACATGCCTCGGTCCTTAGACTTCCACATTTTCTACACAAATCACAAAAATCTAGTCCCAACCTTATCCAAAATCCCTTGAATCAATGTACCCTCATACACATCTAGATTTCCCTGGATCACAGATGCGGTCCTAGTTTCATGAGAGGAAGATATAGCCCTTGCACAAATAAGCCACAAATATAGGGCCCACCCCAAATCTCTAGTTACAATTCACATTTATCAATAAATCTAGTTTGAACTAAATCTGAACCATTCTCAATGTGCAAACACCTTGTCCATCCAAATGCCCGGATTGACAGATGTATCCACATGTGGGGTTGACAATTTTCCCTCAATATCTAATATTAAGTACACCAAAGGGAACCATCCAGTCATAGATAACTATTGATACATCAAAACTTACAAATAAGGAAATCTTAAGGAAATTCACCATAATTTCATCAATACTAGGACTTCTACCAAAAATACAAATCTATGGAGCAATGGCCAAATCCTGAGCAACAACCTTCAAATCCACTATGCCACTTTCATAAGAACTACAAGGAACCAAAAAAAATCAACCTACAATGGATTTTAAAGAAAGAAATAAGTGGCTCCAAAGGAGAAATTTCACATGAAAGCTTATGACCGAGCTTTGATAAGAGAAAATCAAGACCTCTCAACAATATGCAAGTACACATTAAACTATGAAATGATTGCATCACTCCTAAACCATGTGACTATTAGTAGAAGTTGAATCATAATGCATAGGATATCTTCTCATCCTATGATATAACATTAAGTGTGGCAATGATCCATTCAATTCATGGACATATCAAATGAATAGAAACCACCTATAATAATAAGTTCATAGAGATACCACATGCAATCAGACATAATCATATAACATCTCTATAGTTCATGAAAATAATAAGCATCATATAGTGTCAGAAGTTCAACATAGCCATAAAGATGTATGTGAAAACTCATTCACCATGAACATGTAATGAATTCAACAACCTTCCATGAGTGATGTTGAACCATAAATTTTCCAATAATATATCAAACAATTTCATTACTCATAGTTCATTCATGCATAAGTCATTATACTTATCTAAACAACTTGAATTGGTTAGCAACTAAAGGAGGGAATTCAACTCTCCACCCAACTATAGGCTAGTTACACCACAATATTTATTGCATTTGACCACCCCCAAATTGGATTTAATTTTTGACAGGATGCTTTTCATGGAATTCACCTAAGGCTTAGTTGGGGTATTACTCAATTCTAGTAGTTTGAATATACAATCTAGGTGTTTTATCAACTATATTTTCAAGGAAAGCACCACATGAGTCTATAGCCCACTATCCAAGTAGCTTACTCACCTTACTTAGCAACCACTAAGTGGTTTATCAGCTTCCATAGCAAGAACTTAGTGGTTTATCATATCCTTTTAGTAAGCATCATAGTGGCCCAACATACCTACCCAGTGGTTTATCAACCTTTCGACAAGCACTCTAGTGGTTTATTAGCCCATTAAACAAGCACTAGGTGGTTTATCAACTTATTCAACAAGAGCTTAGGGGTTTATTAGCTTACTTATAAATAAATCATAGTTTAAGCCTCCACTGAGCCTCTAAATGGTCATTCAGGCTTGGACACCACAATCTAATAGTCTCATAACATCAATACAGGGGAAAACACCCCAAATTTTATAGTATAGCTCTCAGTTGCAACTCCAACATTTTCCTGCACTCATGCTCATCGTTGCAAAAATTATTTCTCTATTGTTCTCCCTTCTCCTCACATTTTTTTCCTTCTTGCCTTTTGAATTTCCCAAGTCCCTTATTATCTTGAAAGGTTGTTGACTTTTCCTTCCCTCGTGTCATGGAAGAAAACATCTACATTTTATTCATCCAATCACATCTTTCTATATGTGAGGTGGTAGCTCAGTCCATTATACCCTAAGACACTAGTCTCCCACTTCTTCAATCTCCCTTAAACTTGGATCCATGTGTCCCTCTCTTCAAGCCACCCAATTAAAATTTACATTCAATTTATTTTATGTCTACACATTATGTCTTAGATAATCATGGCCTCCATGCTAGCATTACACAATAAAAATTTTAGCATTACAAAAATAGGGCGTAACATGAGGGATGTTGAAAATTCAACAAGATGATGGATCTTAGTGAAAAGAAGTCGCCTTCACTAAGTGGGCCCGCAGGCTATTTTTGGCGCAAAGTCTATTTTTAGATTATGTCTATTTTTAGACATATGGATCATGAGTTGCAGGATGCTATTTGTGGATGATTGGTCATGTTGGTAAAAATAGATGGACTTCTATTTTTAGACATATGGGTGGAGTTTATTTTTAGACTGCCAGGCTAAAAATAGAATAGTCGAATATTATTAGCTCTTAATAATATTTGGACTATAAACATTATCTTATCCTCTTGGAGTACTTCAGTTTGAGCTACGGATGTGGCACATGCAGTTGTCAGAAGGAAATACACTTTTCTTATGGCTTAGTTGAGCTATTGCATGAAGGAATTTAGTTAGAACTCAAGTGGTTGAGTTTGGTGGAGTTGATTGAGAGTTGATGGAGTTGTGTTCAGTTTTACTTGGTTGAACTAGTTGTATTTAGTTTAACTGCAAATACACTAGTGATGAGTGATGTGAATTAATTGTTAAATTAATTCACTAATTATTAACTCGTAAAGCAACTAAAGAATACATCAGTTAACTCAGTGCATGGACAGTTCAGTGGAGACAAGTGTTAGAGGTGAGTGAAAGGGCAAGACAGCTATCAGTTGTGACTATAGTTGTGCATGAGATCTTGCACAATCAGTGGGATTGAGCAATGCCAATGAGGATTGCGTGGTTCAGCCAAGGAAATACGAGTTTGCTTCAACCATTCATCATTATTCTCATGCAGGATTGCGTAGCAGAGGCAGGCAAATAGTGGAGGAGATTTGAGGCATCAGATCTGAGCTAGTTTGTGTGTAACAGGTGGAGATAGTACTGAGTACTTGTGAGGAGTATTGTACTATGTATTGTTACATGTTATCAATCATTATAATATACAAATAGTGTGGGGTTTTCAGCTGTATGCTTTCCCCGGGTTACATACTGTGTTAATGTGCGCATGCGATTGATGTTTCATTGTTTTTAATTCCGCAAAATTGATGATCAACGTAGAGGAGGTTATGTATTGTGCATGTATTCTGCAATAGTGTATAATCGAGATAATATCTGTGAATAAGTGTCATATTATTCAAAATTTCTACAAGGGATGTTAGAGAAGATATGCTAGATGTATACAATAATCAATGTGCATGCATAAAGACTTGTAGTGGTATTCTATCATAATATGATGTTAGGTCCCTATAATACTAGTGTATTCCCCCATTATTACTGTCATTGTAGCCCTTATTGTTATTTTTGTGCCCATATTTTCCCCATATTGTTATTATTGTTCCCCATAGAAGCCCACTATTGTTATTGTTGTGACCTCACATTATTATTGTTATGTCGACTCTGATTGTATTGTGACACTTAGATTCCTATATATAGAAACAAGGTTTTGTTGTTTGAATCATCAAAGAATTATTCATTTGTGTAATGTAAAGGAGTTTTCCCCCTCAAAGAGGCTAATTTTGAAGTTGTTGATCTATCTTTTCTTCTATTTTGTGAGCTGTTTGTATAACATTTGGTATCAGAGCTTTGGATTCTAGGGTTTTGCTACTTCAAATAGGCCATCGTGGAAATTACGCTATAACTTTTTTTCTACGAAGCCTTCGAAGCAGAAAAAAAACCCATTTGAGGAGATATTGTGATGAATGTCATGACCAAATTTCAAACCTTTTTGCACTATATTTTCAGAGATACGAGCCAAGGAAGTTAGGGTTTCGCAGGCTTCATAATTCCATCTCAAACATGTGACCTTGGGAAAATAATCATAGCTTTCTCTTTGAGCATTGGATTTCAATTTAGTAAAAAGTAACAAAAAGAGGACGGACTGTAATTTGTTGGTATCATTTTCAGGGTCGAAGGTCGAAACAATGACATGTGGCACTTCGTACAAGTTTGCTCTATTGAACTAGTATATAATTAGGTCATCATGGAAGATTGGGCATAACTCTTTCTTGGAGAATCCTATCGTGATATGACTTGTGGGGTTGGAAATAAGACTCAGAGGGATACCAGAGGATGAAATTTTAGACCTTGGCATTCCACAATTGCAGAGATAAATCATATTCAATATCGAGATCCTACAAAGCGAAACAAAAGGTGTGTAGTTTTTAAAATTTTCATAAGTTTTGTTTAAGAAAGTAGTTTGAAGTGATTCAAAGGGAATTGTGAAGCATAATTATCATTAATTGATGACTTGAAGAAAAAAAATGTTGGATGTGGAGCCTAATTATCTTCTTTATTCAGAGGAATCACCGCATTGGACCCCATTTCATAATGTGGTGGCAACGCCGCCCGTAATATTTGTGCTACAAGGGGGGTCCATGGGGGGCAACAACGATCTTTAGGAGCCACTCCCTGGTGGGGGATCGGGGGCAGTGCCCATGAAGCTAAAAATATATGTAAAATTGCCTTGTAAAATGTTGTAATTTCGTAGTCAATCTGGGTCGTTCATTAGGCAGAGATCCGACGGTAGAAGTTATGTTTAATTTAGGTTTGTTTCCCCTAGAAGGCAATCCATCGCTATATATGAGGGAATTGTATTGCGTCTATGTAGATCTGTATTCTGAGTTAGAAAAAGAGAGGAGATTGTGTGAGAGCGAAGAGAGAATTACAACGAATCTATTGTAGGTTGTATCTCTTCAGTTTTCTGGATAATATAAAAGGAAGGACTGGTTGTTTCCTGTGGACATAGCCCAAATTGGGTGAACCACATATATCTGTGTCTCTCTTGTGTTTATATTTCTACAATATATTTTATGTGTTCCATTTCTCTATAATATATAATTTTCTAACAATTGGTATCAGAGTTTAAGGTCTATTTGGATGATAAACTCGCAGGATAGAAGGGTTCTTGGTTCGAGTGGGAGCAATGGCAAAAGATGGTAGGTTTAGGGTCAAAAATTTTAATGAACGAAACTACCAGATATGGAAGATGAAGATGGAAGATTATCTGTATTATAAAGATCTGTACCTACCGTTGAGTGGAAAGACAAAGAAGCCGACGAGTATGACAGACACATAATGGGACATTCTGGACAGAAAGGCACCTGGAACAATACAGATGTGCCTAGCGGCATTAGTAGCCTTTAATATTTCAAAGGAAATGACAACAGAGGGTTTAATGTCGGCATTGGCCAAACTATATGAAAAACCATCGGCCTCAAATAAGGTATTCGTTATGAAGCATTTATTTAATATGAAGATGTCAGAAGGTGGATTTGTTGCTGACCATTTAAATGAATTTAATAAAGTTACCAATCAGTTAAGTTCTGTAGGGGTAACTTTTGATGATGAAGTTATTGCTTTGTTATTTCTATGCTCATTGCCAGAAAGTTGGAATGGTTTAGTTATGGCCATTAGTAACTCTGTCTTTGGATCTATTACTTTAAAGTTTGATGATGTTGTCGGTGCAATCCTTAGTGAGGAAATGTGATAGAAAAGCTCTTGTGAGACATCAGGTAATGCTTTGACTGCAGAGACTAGGGGAAGAAAAATGGAAAGAGGAAAGAGACCAAGATATCATAGTAAGTCAAGGAAAGATAGATATAAGTCCAGATCGGGGATAGTGTGATGGAAATGCAGGAAGAAAGGACACTTGAAGAAAGACTGCAAGTCTCAGAAGGGAAAAGAAGGAGACGCACAACAAGAAAACAATCATGAGGTGAATGTGACAAGTGATGTGTTGCAAGATGATTTTATTATTTCATTAGAAAATATTATTGATGCCTAGGTGGTAGATTCAGGGGCCTCATTCCATGCCACACCTAATAGGAAACATTTTCATGATTTATGTTCAAGGAGATTTTGGGCAGGTTCGATTGGGTGATGATAAAACCTATAAAATCATTGGAATGGGTACAATTTTCATAAAACAACAGAATGGAAATCAACGACTATTGAAGGAGGTAAGGCATGTTCTAGATCTGAAGAAAAATCTAATTTCAACAGGGCAGTTGAGAGGTGAAGGCTGTGTAACTACTTTTATAGACAAAACTTGGAAGGTCACTAAAGGAGTCGCGGTAATAGCAAAAGGATAAAAGGTTGGTACATTGTATTTATGCAATGGTATTTCTAATTATGTTAATGATTTAACCTCTACAGGAGTAGATACAACATTGTGGCTTCATAGGCTTGGGCACATGAGGGAGAAGGGGATGCAGATTCTTCACTCAATAAATTTGTTGCTAGGTTTGATTCCTAAGTATTTCATCATTATTTATGATTCCTTCATTTATATGCAAATTATCAATCTGAAAATTACAAGGTTCAATAGTCTTCCCGGTTGCTTCACATATCAGTTCTTTAGACTGAATTTCATCTCCTTCCATAAGAAATTCTTCCTGTGTTGTCACAGCTTCAAACATCAATGTATAACTAAGTTATTTCTGTTGCAATAATTCACTGCTTTCTTCATTCATGAGACATTCTCCATCATTCTTGACTTCAAAGTTTTTACCTTCTAAAAGATACTCTTCCATACCTTACCTCTGTGTGCTTACTATTTGTCAGATTAAAATCTGATCTCCTCTCGCCTGCATAAACATAACCATTCGCCTGAATATGCGCCTTCAGAATATAACTCTGTTCTAAACTCTTTTCAACGAAATGTTCACACAAAACTTCTTTGTGTTGCCTTAATACCAAACTTTTCAATTACAATTCTGCTCTAATACCACTTTGACACAGGAAAACCCACGTATACCCACAACATGCATGTCAAAATTCATATATCTATTTTTCCCCGGGAATTTAACTCTCTATTGAGTCAAATCTTCAATAATGAATAATGGTTTAAGGCCATTTATTAAATCTTTGTGGAATGATTCATTAACTAAACACAATCTAACCCTTCAATCATCCTTTATCTCGGAACTTATTCACATCATTTTCAGTACCCTTTCATTAATCTCTAATGCACCCTCATGAACTCCCATTAATTCTTATGCCACACATATATCCAATCCCCACTCTTACTCTTTGGTTATTCACGGACTTAAACCTCACAACCTTCTATCGGTGCTATATCTATTATAATCCTTTTATAATAGAAATATTCACAAAGCATACATAACCATACCTTTTCTACCTTTTCTCTACCTTTGCACGTTTCTCAATGCATGCCTTATCGCAATTGCACTCTCGAGGTTTCAAGGGACTCTTAACACTTCTTCTTTTGCATCTAGAATATGATAAACCACCCGGACTTCAATAAACATAAACCGTAGTCATTTCTTTCTTGGGTCCGCTCTTCTATCACACTTCGCAATGCTTCTTGGTCCACTTACATCGCATATTGCAATATTTATCAACTCGCTCCATCACACCTTTGCATATCGCATTGGTTAAGGGCTAAGATCTATCTCCCATAGATATTTGTGATGCGATCAAATCTCTGATCGTATCAGACATCGCAATCGTATATCGCATTTGCTTGTGGCCAAAGTTCATACACAATTGGAATGTTGTGATGTGGGATTCAACAATGACCCTCCACCGTTGATCAAAACATTTGATCCAATGGTCGACAATGACATCGCTTATCGCAAATCGCAATCACTTAAAGCTGGTTCATTTACTCCTGCGATGTTGTGATGCGATATTAATGCTCTATTCTTAGTGACTTTATCCTGTTAATTGATCTTGTAGATCCAACGGTGCCTGTGCATTAACACTTCATTCTTCTTGTCAATTGGGTTTTATGCCATTTCTCCAACATTTCTCTATGGTTTTTGTTATTTCAATGGTTCTTTGTCCTTCCACTATTCCGCTTCGTGACTCTCTTCTGAGCTTAATTTCACATGTTATTTAATCTCTATCATTCTTGGATATTACTTTGGTCCTACAATCAGTTCACGTTCCATTACGATCCTCTGTCTCATTCTTCTTCACTATGTATTCTGCCGAACTCAACCTGCATACATATATTATACAGAATCTCTAATACACATAGAATTTATCATTCCATATTGAATCACACACTTACACACTCAGAATCGAATTCTCTATATATAAACATATAAAAAATGATTACATATTGAGACTCTTTGTCCCTCTCTGGCCTGATTCTTCTAATTAGTGGCCTCTGTTTACAATCTGCCCATAGGCTCACAGTCACACTCTAACCAGCTAATCTATCCAACCTATCTCTTAATTTTTTCTTTTAGGCTTACATTTATACAAAGGGATTCTAAAACCAATTCCTGGTTTAGATCCATAAAATCCTGAACGGAATCCTAAAATCTCTTCCTCATCCCCAAGGATCCTCTCTAATCCTCAAAATCACGAACTAACTCCTAATTTGGGTTTTACAATTAATTCTCAAATCCCTCAATCTCTCAACTATCCTAAATCTCTCATTTTCTCCTACATTCGAGAATATTTACAAATATGTCTCGCAATATTCAATTAATTCCTATTCTCATTAAAATCACTCAAAAGCATAAATAATTACATTAATTCACACTTAGGAAACCAACTTCCTTGAAAACACAAGACCCCTATGTCTTACTAAAATACAATGATATTGTTGAGCTGATTGCTCCTGCATCATTTTCTCCTTAAATTTTAGAGGTTGTTTGATCACCAAGATGTTATAGTAGAGATAAAGAAAGCGCATAGAATAAGATTTGTTAGCATCCAATGATCCAAACACAATGTTGGCCTTTTATGACTGTGGTTTGATGGAACTTTTATTGATTACAAGCACAAGATATCAATTGTAGTTTTTGGAACATTTAGTGAGGATGTGGGATGCATATGTTAAATTCTTTCAATTTTTTGTCCATATCCTTTCTATTGATATGGATGATATATATATTTTTACTGGGCTTTCAAGAAGAGAAGCTCAAGTTTCACTAGCCAGTTCAATGGGAGGGAATGAAACTCACATGAAACTACTAATGAGTAGATATCCCACTACTATTTTACGGGAACAAGAAAAAGTAGCGGAAATATCCTCATAAAGAATGTAAAGGATATCCCACTAAGAACCATTTTATTCACCATAACCTACATAGTAGCAATTGTAGCTTTGTATTTGGTTACCAAAGCACAAATTCAATATGAATTGAAGTGTATGGAGCATACAATTTTCAACTGGTGTAAAGGGATTTTAATAAACATGAAGGATTAATTGACTAAATGCAAGACAAGTCAATTTAAGAAATTCATCTATGGGTCCATTTTGATGTCCCTTTTCTGGGAAAGGGTGCCCTTGATGTGTCCAAAAGGGACAGAGGTGGATGATCTTGCACCAATAGTACCTTGTATGAGGAGATGGGTTGAGTTGATGTCTGGCCATGGAAGTATTCATATGTCGTCATTTGGTCCCACATTTTTCAAAAGGTTGCGGATCCAACTAATCATGATAAAGGATTTTCCATATGCAAGCACAAATTTCAGAGGAGATACAAATATAGCTCTTCCCAAGGGAGTCCAGTGGGAAGCATCAGTTAAAAAGGACTTTTGAAAAATTATGCTTTTTTTAATGCATTTTTTGATTTTAATTGCTTTTGTTGTGTTAAGACTAATACCATTTTGACATGCATATATTGGACCGATTAGGCGAGTTTAGAAGTCACCAAACCATAGGAAGGGTCAGTAGGGTGGATTAGGTGATTATGATTATGAAGCAACATATGCGATCCAATAGGTGGAGCAAAACCTTGAGCACCTGTTAGGTCCCTATAATACTAGTGATTTCCCCATTACTATTGTCATTGTATCCCTTATTGTTATTATTGTGCCCCATAGAATCCCACTATTGTTATTTTTGTGCCTTTATATTATTATTGTTAGGTCGGCTTGGTATATTGTGACCCTTAGACTCCTATATATAGAAAGGAGGTTTTTTCATTTGTATCATCCAAGAATTGTTCATTTGTGTAATGTAAAGGAGGTTGCCCCCTCGAAGAGGCTGAATTCTAAGGTTTTGATCTATCTTTCTATCTTTCTATGATATGGTTTCATAACATTTGGTATCAGAGCTTTAGATTATAGGGTTTCGTTGCTCCAAACAGGTCATCATGGCATTTTCGCTATAACATTTTTTTCTACAACATTTCAGAAGCAAAAAAAAAAAACCCATTTGAGACGAAATCTTGTTGAACCATGGGTCCGAATTTCAAAGATATGATCTGAGGAAGTTAGGGTTTTTGCAAGCTCCTAAATTTCATCTAAAACAGGTCATCATGGAATGTTCACTATAACGATTTCTCTATGATGTTTCAGAAGCTAAAAAAAAATCCATTTGAGAAGAAATCGGTCTGAACCTTGGCTCTGAATTTCAGATCTTGTATCGCTATATTTTTGGAGATATAATCTGAGGAAGTTAGGGTTTTTGCAGACCCCCGAATTACATTCCAAATAGGTCATCTTGGGAAAATCGTCATAACTTTCTCTATGAACATCAGATTGAATTTTCGTAAGAAGTTGTAGAAAGAGGACAGGCTGTAGTTTTTTGGGTACCATTTTCATAACCTAAGGTTTAAACAGTGATATGATGCACGTCATACAAGTTCGCTCGACTGAACAAGTCTATACTCAGGTCATCATGGGAGATTTTCTATAACTCTTCATTGGAGAATCCAATCTTGATCGGAATTGTGAGGTTATAAAGATTACTTATAGGGTTACCATAGGAAGTAATTTCAGACCTGGGAGATCCAAAATTATAGAGATACATCAAATTCAATATCAAGATCCTACAAAGTGAAAAAGGGTGTGTAATTTTTTTGTTTAATTTTTGTATAAGCTTGGTTTGAAAACTTAGTTTGAAGGAATTCAAAGGGCACCACCTCTAACAACATTATTGAAGAAAGATGCATTCTCATGGACTCCAAAAGCAACAAAGTCTTTTGAACATCTTAAAGAGGCAATGTGCCAAGCACCAGTCTTAGCTACATCGGACTTCACAAAAACCTTTATTGTGGAATGTGATGCCTCAGGAAATGGAATTGGCACTATTTTAATGCAAGAAGAAAGACCCATTGCTTTTGAAAGTTGTCCAATCAAAGGAAAGTATTTACACAAAGCTATTTATGAGAAGGAAATGCTGGTAATACTACATGCACTTAAGAAATAGCGACCCTACCTAATGGGAAGACACTTCAAGGTAAAAACAGATCATGATAGTATTAAATAGTTTTTAGAACAAATATTATCTTCAAAAGAGCAACAAAAATGGGTCACAAAGATGTTGGGCTATGACTTTGAAATCATCTACAAAAAAGGGAAGCAAAATGTTGTGGTAGATGCACTCTCAAGAAAGGATGAGGATGTGGAAGCATTTCTTTGCACTATTTCTATTATCCAAACAGACTGGATAAACGAAGCAAAGGATGAACGGAAGAATGATGAGGAAGTGTGGGCAATCATTCAAAAGATAAAACAAGATCCCAGTACATATGCTACATTTAGCTTGAAAAATGATTTGTTATGGTACAAGGATCGGTTATACCTATGTAAGAATTCCCAACTCAAACAAAAGATTCTTAGGGAATTGCATACCTCTCCCTTAGGAGGGCACTCAAGATTTCTAAAAACCTACCACAGGGTTAAGAAGGAATTGTTTTGGGATGGCCTTAAATCAGATATTCAAAAGTTTGTGGCAGAATGTTTGGTTTTCCAACAAAATAAAGTTGAAAAAATTAAGACCCCAGGACTATTACAACCTTTATTAATTCCAAGCCAACGTTGGGAGGAGGTTTCAATGGATTTTATCATAGGTTTACCCAAGTCTAAAGGAAAGAGTTTTATCATGGTGTTAGTTGACAGACTTACCAAGTATGCACACTTTTGTGCATTATCTCATCCATTTAAAGCGAGTACAGTTTCTACTGCATTTATGGAAACCATTCAAAAGTTACATGGAAACCCAAAGATTATTGTAAGTGACAGAGATCCAGTTTTCACTGGAAAGTTTTGGAGAGAATTATTTTATTGTCTTGGTACTTAGTTAGCTCATATATCATCTTATCATCCTCAATCTGATGGGCAAACTGAGATAGTAAAAAAATGTTTGGAAGGATATCTTCATTGCTTTGTATCTGATAAATAGACACAATGGTTCAAATGGTTGCCTCTAGCTGAATGGTGGTATAACACTTCCTTCCATACTGCAACAAAAATGAACCCATTTATGGCACTCTATGGATATCATCCGCCATCCATCACATCATATTTAAGAGAAAATTCTAAGGTTCAAGTAGTGGAAGATCACATCGAGCATCAACAACAAGTTCCCCAACTCTTAAAGGATAACCTCACGTTGGTGCAGAATAGAATGAAATAGCAGGTAGATCAACATCGCAGTGAAAGAAGTTTTGATGTAGATGATTGGGTATTCCTACGTCTACAACCATATAAACAAATGTCCCTCAAGAAAGCTAAGAAGGATAATAAATTATCACCAAATTATTATGGTCCGTACAAGGTGTTGCAAAAGATAGGTACTATGGCATACAAATTCGAGCTTCGTGTAGCTTCCCGAGTGACCTAGTTTTCCATGTTTCATGCTTAAAGAAGGTTATAGGAGACAAGATTCCAGTTCAAACAATATTGCCAGAACTTGATGAGGAAGGAAAAATCATATTGGAACTTGAAGTAGTCAAAGAAACAAGAACTCGACAACTACGAAATCGATCAATTTTAGAGTATCTCATCAAGTGGAAGAACTTACCCGTTGAAGATTCCACATGGGAGGATGAGAATTTTATACAGAAGCATCCAAAACTACTCAAGCATTGAGGACAACACTTTTTTGAAGGAGAGGGGCATGTTAGGTCCCTATAATACTAGTGATTCCCCCATTACTATTATCATTGTATCCCTTATTGTTATAATTGTGCCCCATAGAATCCCACTATTGTTATTTTTGTGCCTTTATATTATTATTTTTAGGTTGGCTTGGTCATATTGTGACCCTTAGACTCCTATATATAGCAATGAGGTTTTGTCATTTGTATCATCCAAGAATTGTTCATTTGTGTAATGTAAAGGAGGTTTTCCCCTCGAAGAGGCTGAATTCTAAGGCGTTGATCTATCTTTTCTATCTTTTTGTGAGCTGGTTTCATAACAACACCTTACTCAGGGTATAACAGATACATGAATAAAGGATGTGCCTCGGTGATATCAATGTCATACAATTGGGGTATCATAGTGGATGAGTTGTTTTCTTTGGCGACTGGCTCAAGTTGTAGCGTGCTACCATGAGCATCACAGACATAGGGATGATTAGACATATTACAACTATATTTTTGTTTTATCGGCATGTATTGATATATAAAGGTGATGGGCCTTATGTTGTATTAACATATTTTGTACAAACCTTTTTTCAATACTATTAATGAAAAATAGTTTCCATTTTGGATAATATATTATGAGTTGTGTTAATGTTTGGAATTTACAAAGTTGCGCAAATATGTATCTAATACATAATTGGTTAGAGTGTTTTTTATTGTATTAATATTTATTGGAATGTGTTGATATTCTAGATAGTCAAATTCACATTCCAAGAGACGAACCCTTAAATATCTTATAGAAGAGTAGGATTTCAGATTAAAATAAAGATTGCTTATTTGCAAAAGTATGAGTTGAGAATCAAGTCAAACAACTAAACAACAAATACCAAGAGAAATGGAATTTGATAATAGTTCAATGACTGCAATATACTCTGCGATATTGTTAGTTGTGGGACCAAGACATATACCATGTAAACTCATTGACTCATTAGTAGGAGTATAGATTTCCCATGCAGCATATGCAAGGTACTGAGTAATGTGTCTAGCACCATTGACAAAGCCAATGTGAGGTAAAGGGAATGCCAACATCTACAAACCAAGGATAATGCAAGATAAGAAATGAAGGATAGAAATCGTCTGCAAAAACAAATTGCAGCACGCCAAAAATATGGTACAACAATATACAAATTAATTATGTAGAAGGACTCTAAGCATAGTAATTTTTAAGGTAACGCCCATTTCTGGGCTCTCCTAAAGGAACTCCATCATAGTTTACTAGCTTGTAGGAACATTTTTCAAATACTTGTTTGACGATATAAGGGCCATATCACATGGGCTCAAACTTACCAAATCCTAACTTATCATGTTCTTGATCATACAAAAGGACCAAGTCACCTTCTGGAAATACTCGAGGTTTAACATTTTTATCATAATAAGCTTTAACATTATTCTTGTGATCCTCATTAGACAAACTGGTATCACGATGAGTTTCATCTAACCATGCTAAATACAAAAGGTGTTCTTCCTCAGCAAAACTAGTATAAAGCAATTTGATGACTAGTTTCAAAGAAGGTATCTCATATTCAATAGGTAAAACAACTTCTAAGACATATACTAGTTGGAAATGCATAAAACTAATGGTTATTTTAGTAGAGCTTAGATATGCCCATAACGTTGAAAAAAACATCAGGTGCCCATTTTTTTTGAATCCTTATTATCCATTGAAGCATCGTTTTTCGAACATTGTTTACTGCTTTGACTTGGCCATTGGCCCAGAGATAGTAATTTGTTGAGTTTTCATGGCATAAACCTAAATTGGCAGACAATTTGGTCATCATATAGTTTCAAAAAAGAGAGCCATGATCAGTGACGATGGCTTGGGGAACTATTGTTTTGAGGCTTCTACGATCAATGCTTTGTGTGTTGTTTTCTTCTGGAGTTCTCACATCCATGATTTGTTTGTACTGACATTTCAAGCCCTCCATCATGGCTCATCATCAGGATAGATCAGTAAGTGTGTGACGGTGGCTTGGGGAACATTGAATCTAGTGATAATATGATTGAATACGAAAAGTACTATAGTTGTATCATTATTGGAAAACATAAAAATCACCTTGGCCCATTTAGTGATATAATCCACATCAATGATAATGTACCCAAGCCCCCTGAACGAGTGAGGGTTACATGTCATGAAGTCAATGACCCATTTCAGAAAAGTTCCAACAGTAACTACATGATAAAGTGGAGCAGGAGGTGCGCACATCTTATGGTTATAGACTTAATAGGAATGACATTTTTAGACCATGATAATGCAATATTTAAAGAGAGATGGCCAAAAATATGCAACATGAAAATTTTTACCCAGACATATGACCACCACATGCTCCAGCATGGAAATCATTAATAAATTTTTTGGCTTCATTATCTGTTAAAAAACATCAAAAACTAGATTCGACACCATGGAAATAAAGGGTATTTTCGAATATAATGTATTCTCGAGTTTGGTAATGAATTCAATGACATTCAGTACATGATAATTCTGGTTGAAAATTTTGGATTTGGAGATAAATAATGATATCTCGATACTAGGGATCAAAAGAACTAACCAGAAAAATATATTCGTCGGGGATCAAATCTTTTGCCATAGTTTCTATTTCATTGTAGGGAAGGTCGCAAATCAATTCAACAAATACCAATGATTTCTTTGATTTGTATTTGAAAGATTCCAAATCAAGATCTTGTATGATAAGAATCCATTTGGAGTATTACCCCACTATCAATTTTCAAGTAAGAATGTGTTGCATGGGGTTGCAATCATAAATGATGGTAATTTTGCACAGTACAATATAGTGACAAAAACATTAAACAACTTGTACAATTGAAAATGTTAGTTTATCCACATGGGAATATTTAATTTTGGAAGTGGTGAAGTTCCTACTGAGATAGTAAATAACATGTTCACTATGTGAATCATCCTCTTGGAAAAGCACCATGGTGTTGTAGTGGCTGCAACACCTTCCAAAATTTTCATTTTCTAGTGATTTTGAAGGTTGGTATTTCTATATTCGACTTGTCCCAGCTATGTAAAAATTTGTTGCAATCATACAAAAAGTTTTAAGAACTATCACACAAGTGTCATCACGGTCGTCCTAAGTCCATCTTGAGTGTCACAATTGTCACTTCTCGTTCTAGGAAAATCTCATAGAGGGTAATCCTTTGTCTTGTTGTTCCAGTGGTCTATGTTGCCATGTCATCGAAGTATGCTAAGTGTGTGATCACAAGTTCAAGTTCCTCACAAGCTAACTTTCCTCCTGCACTTAGCCATTTCTCTGAAATCCTTCTAACTGGGCAACTCACTTTCACCAGACCCTGACTGAACTGCGAACTACATAGTCTCAGCCCTCAGTGATTCAACCTTACTACCTGGAAATACATAGTACACATTCATAGTCCCCCAGGGAAATTGCATTGTGAAATTCCAAAGCTGGGCAACCTACCTTCATCCTTAGAATTGCGCAGTAACTTCTCTCAACCTGACTTGAACCACACATTTCACAAGACTAGTCATCAAGCTTCTTTCCTGCCTGCTGGAACCCCGCAATGTGTAGAGGGCCAAGCCTACCTTGCGTGTCAAAACTGTGAAGAAGTGTCTCCCCAGTGTCCTCCCCTCAGTCGGGACTCATTGCCCTCAAGAACTGTGCAGAACTATCCTCACAGTCCCCTCTACTGCCTAGTCCTACCTTGCCTTTGAAAAATGCGTAGATCTACCTCCTAGGGTCCCATCCTGCATTAGCCACTGACTGTCTCAACTATGCAATCCTATCTCCCAGTCACTTTTGTGAAATTTTTCTCGGCCATGAGGACTGTGATCAGGGTTCCTAAACCAAGCCCAAGTTGCACTCTGCGCAGTCTCAGTGACCAACCTCCCTCCCTGTCACTTGGAACTATGCAATGTGCAGTTATTGGGCCCTCTTTCCTAGCTTGTCACCTTTCCCAGGCCTAGTCCATGGATAATAATGCTTAATCTTAGACTAGGGATTTTTTGGATTTGATGTCATCTCATCATGAGTGAATTGCAGGGATAGGTACATTGTTAGATCATGGTGAGACGATGAAGAAGGAGAAGGAGTGAACATGTTAGAAGACTCACTTACAACTGGATGGATAATGGAGCTTATCAAGAAAAAACAAAGGGAACTCATGCATGTAACCACCTCTCAAGACATAAGATCATTGAGAACCCCGCATCATCAAGCTATGCGGAGGAGAAGAGACAACACATCCAAGAACACATTTATCATTCAATAGCATCAGAAACTTGACACTGCCACCTCAGCAAGCTAGCCCATGTCAGCAATGTCATGTCAAGTCATGTCATGAGTTGTCAAAGGCCACATCACTATTATGAGCCATGTTTATTTTAATTTAAAGTGGAAGTCCAATGGACACACATGAATATGAAGAGTCATGTTAGTTGAAAATTCATAGGAATTTGAATAGTCATGAGGGTAGTCAAAGAGTCATAAGGGTCAAGCATCACCCCTTGGTTATATATACCCCCTCATTGTATGAGAAAAGGAATTTTCACCTTGGCTCCTCCCACAAAGCATAGAGAGTTTCAGTCAGTTCTTTGAGGAGCAAGGAGTGGCTCCAATGTCCCACTACTAGGGCTAGTGATGTATGATGTAAATATGTGTCTTGGAATTTTTTCTTAATACAGAAGCCTTTTCAGGCCAACACGTTTCCATGCATGACTTATGGATGTTTGTAAGACTATTTTGTGAGCATTTATATTTCATGTTTATTTCACATGTAATAAGATAGTTGAACTATTTCGGTTGTTTTAGTGCTTATCTTATTGGGAATGTGCTCTAAAGGTTATCATTGTTGTCTCATCCTTGTGGACTATTCCAAAGGATACTAGACAAGCCTTTCCTCACTCATCGGTTATAAAAACCATCACATCCGATGTGGACTATTCTAATGGATGGTAGACGAATCTTTCCATGTTCTTTGGTTTTAACAATTGTTGCATCTGTTATGGAATATTCTGCTGGATGTTGGACACATCTTCGTGATTCATGTCTATCTCCTCCTAGGTGGTACTATTACCTCTCACTTAGAGACTCACTTTTCTTCCCCTTTTTGCAGTAAGAGAACCTAGACAAAATTATGTTGCACTCTCACCGGGCACACTCACCTTTCTTTTCAAAGGTACCATTGCAACACTCTTTTGTGCTGAAAGATAGATCTGAAGAAAATTTCTAAGTATTTGGAAAATGGGCCATCATACTGGATGGGACTCCTACACCAAATGGTGTGAGTTCTAATTGGGACCTCATATCGGGGAGATCCCCTAAATGTTGGTGGACCTAGCACTGTCAACATTTCTGGCGCTAGAAGGAGGGTTGCCAGTATTTTATGGCTAATTGTCCCACCAACCCCACTGATCCATTTTTTGTTAAAGGAAGTGACATTCACTCCCTCTACCCTACCCACAATTCTGAAGTTGGTAATTCCTCACCTCCCAAGCCTAAATGTGAAATCATGTACCATTAAGTCCGAGCTCTATGTCCCATCACTCGTTAATTTGAAAAAGTTGTTGGACTGGTTTTGGGAGTGTATGTTATTCCATATTATCAAAAGAAGAACAAAACTATCCCAATAGGAATAGTAGTTACATCTATTGAAGAAGTGATCTTTTCCACTCTTGAAGAGGTAGTAGAAGTCATTGAGAAAGAAGAAGAATATTTTCTCTTTTGGGGAGAAGAAGAAGTAAACCCCTTGCTCTTGGTTTTAGGTTCTAGTAGAAGAGGCAGAGGGGAAGGAAATGAAGGAGGAGGAGAAGAAGAGGAGGAACCAACATATTCAGAAGAGGAATCATCAAATTCATAATATTAATAGGAATAAAATGAAGAAGAGAACATATCAGACCAAAATCTGGATTGGATGACTCAGGGCCCTTTCGCACTTCTGGGTGTCTTTTAATGAGCTTTTAAAGACACGTGGAGAAGCTTTTAATGAAATATGATCCTGACAAGACAGTGAAGGAAGAAGATCACTTAGACACTTTCTACCTACATCTGCAGACACTCGAGGTACATTATGATGACGTTGCATGTAGACTATTTCCATGTACCTTAGATGGTAGAGCGGATCCATGACCTTCCTAAAAACTCTATCCAGAATTGGAGGGTGTTCAAAAGTATCTTTCTTGATAAATTTTCCGAAGACAAGACCCCTACCATGTTACTGAAGGAGTTGGGTAGTCGTAAGATGGAGAAAAATGAAAAGGTCAATGATTTCAATTAGAGATTTAACTGTATTTTGAACAAGTTCTCAGACAACAAAAAACCTCATGACTCTATCACTATCAACTACTACACTTCTGCCTTGCCAACCAATATTGTGTAGTTCGTTAAGCAAGTTGCAAAACAAACTTTAACAGAAAGCTATGAAGAGGATATTTCCATAGAGAAGGACATGTACGCTATTGAAGTCATTGCAGAAAATGAACCCACTAAGGACTCCAAAGACACGAGTAAGATGTCTCGGACCTCTATGACCAAGGCTAAGGAAAATGAAATGAGCGATATTGAGAACCTTACTCATCTCGTCAATTCCCTAACCATCAAAATGGCTGAACTTAAACAGAGGACAAGCGAGACTAGTGTGAGTATCAGGTCCCCGAGGCTTTCGCAAAGGAAGAATGTATCTTCTAGCAGTAGTAGTAGATAGCCGGGAAAATCTGCATAGAGCTCCAACATGGTTCTAAACATTGAGAAAATTGCCACAAATTCATACTGCACATTCCACCATGAACATTATTCTAAAAAAATGTGCCCATAATGGAACCATGGAATGAGTAGTCTTGTTACACAGTTGTGTGGCAAGGTCATGGTCGATGAACAACTGAAGCCTGATGAAGAAGAAGGAGATACTATAGTTGATGAAACTCCAAGTACTGGGAATATAGTAAACATGTATCAATATGCTCTCGCAACCCAGAAGACCACCACTGATAAGGAGCCTCTGAGTGACGGTTTGACCCAGAAGAAAAATAAGCGATACAACTTGAGAAGTCAAGGGGCCACCATTGTGATTGAGGTACCAAAATAGAAATTTAGATAAAACCTATTAAGGAAAATGGATCCTCTAGTCAACTCAACACAGAACACTCATATCAAGTCTGAGAAGACATCTTCAATGAAAAGTTTTTCCATAAGAAGTAAAGACAAGACCATCCCACTGCAAACCATGAATTAAGTTCCACACTTGGACACCTCGGTGAGTCTTCCCGCAACAGAGTACAACATTGTAGAATACATGAAGAAGACTCATGCAAATATTTCTCTGATTGAACTTACAAAAATCACGAACCAGTAGGACATTCTTCTACGTGCACTTTGGCAAACCTCTGCTAGTGATGCCACTCTTGACGCTGTCGCATATGTGCTTAACATGCTCCAAATGGAGGAGGAAAACTCACTCTCCCCACCATTCTTACTTTCATTTGAAATCCTTAACTTCAATGTTCACAATTGCTTGGTTGATTTTGGTGCATCGGTTAATGTCATGCCACTCTCCATGGCCAAGAAGATCAACGCTCAATGGAGTAAGATAGATGCACATATCATCCAATTAGACATAAGTTGTGTTCCAACAATTAGTGAACATAGGGATGTGATCATACGGCTATCATCTTATGAACGAGTTCATCAATGCATCAATATTGTAATTGTGGACATCCCAGAAGAATACGGGGCATTGCTGAGCAGATACTGGTCAAGCAAGATGCAAGGTCACTTTTCTACTCACTGGTCACACTTATGGCTTTCGTATAAGGGTAGGAACAACCATATCCAAGTACTGTCAGAGAGATACATGAAGCATAATGTAACTCCCTTGAATGGACATAGCAAGTTGTTGGATTTCTTGAAACTTGTTTTATGAAATTACTTTCTAGAGACATAGTTGGGGTTCTATCTTGCAGATCCATCCCCTGTCCCACCAGAAACACAGTTGGACCTCCTTCCATGTTCAACTGGTGAAAATGAAACTTGTATAATAAGTAGTAGTAATAGTAGTAGCTGTAGTACTAGTGCAGTAAGCGATCCCTATATAGATGATATGTAGACCATGTACTTCGACGGATCCGAAATGCATGAGGGCTCTTGAGCTGGTTGTGTTTTAATAGACCTGCTACAGAGAAAACATTTAATATCTAGTCGCTTGGAATTCGAGTGCATGAATAACACCATAGAGTATGAAGCAATTGTCTTGGGCTTAGAGAAATCCATTGACCTCAAGGTTGTTGTCTTGAAAGTGGTAGGTGACTCTGAAATCATGGTGCATCAGGTACGTAACGCTGTACACTATGTGTCACCTTGTCTTAAGAGTTATCAACAAGAGGTATGGAAGCTCATTTCTCATTTCCAAGCTTTCACTATTATTTCAATGCCAAGAATGCGTAATGCAACTGCGGGTGCCTTGGAAAACACGACTACTAGGATGTTACTGTTAAGAGACAAATTTACTATTGAAATTTTGTACAAACCATCCATCCTAAACAACATCACTAATTTTCATGTTTTTGATGATGATCAATAGATACTGCATTTTATGGCCAACACTAACGTGTTTAAGGATGCATCGATAGACGAGGATGAGCACGAATAATATCTGCAGGAGGAAGCTAGTACAAGAAAAGGCAACCTCATCGCCAAGGGTGTGGTATCACTGGAAAAGATGTATGACCTACAGAATCATTTCCAGGGACCTGTGAACATGAAGACCCATAGCTCTACATTGTCGCGTGAGCAGATCAATCTGGGAATAGAAAAATATCTGAAGTATGTGAATCTCGGTACTTGATGTACACCACAAGAGTGGCAAGCTTTTATCCACCTCTTCAAGTAGTACTGTGATGTATTCACATGGATGTACAATGATCTTAAGACATATGACACACGAATAATATAGCACGTGATACTGATCAAAGAAGGGGCCAAGCCTTTTCAACAGAAACTGAGGAAAGTTCACCCAACACTTGAGCCCCTCATACTAAAAGAACTGATGAAGTTTTTGGATGCTCAAATCATTTACAAAGTGTGACATTTGACATGGGTGTCTAACTTAGTCCCTATAAGGAAGAAGTATGGGGAGATCCGCTTGTGTGTAGATTTCTGCAACCTCAATCACACCTTGGAAAAAGACAATAAACCAATGTTTTCCATGGAGCACTTATTGCAGAGAGTATCTGGAGCAGATATTTTTTCTTTGTTAGACATTTTCTCAAGTTACAACCAGGTTTTGGTATCAGAGCCTAGTAGATTGAATACTACATTCTATACTAAGTGGGGTACATTCTTGTTTCACTGAATGTCGTTTGGTGTGGTTAATGCAGGTGCAATGTTTCAACGTGCAATGTACATCACTTTCTGTGGGCTTATCAGATAGAGCGTAGTGGTCTACTGCAATGATGTAACAATGTTCTCAAGACAATGGTTAGACCATCTGTGCCACCTCAAGATAATTTTTGAGCGATGTCAGAAATACGACATCACACATATTCCCCACCCTGTGAAGAAGAAAGAAATGTAGTCTTTCTTGGGGAAGATCAACTTCCTAAGAAATTTCATGTCCGACTATGCTCATATCATCAAGCCTATACATGATATGATCAAGAAGGATGTTGTTTACAGTTGGGAAAAAAGGGAAAAGGACGCATTCACCCGTATAAAGAAAGTGATAGAAGAAGCACTAGCATTGTACAACCCAGACTTCAACAAAGACTTCTTTCTCTACACTTTCACTTCCGAAACTTCTCTCGTTGTTGTGCTCACTCAGAAGGACGAGTTGAACAACGAGTGACCTATCTCCTTCATGAGTATGAGCCTACAAGGACCAAAGATCAAATATCCCGCCATGGACAAACAAGCTTATGCTGTATACAAGCTAGTGAATCACTTCAAACCCTACTTATTGAAAAACCATTGTATTATCTTTGTTCCACACCCAACAGTTAGATCACTGCTTGTTCAACAAGAGTTGGGTGAGAGAAGGGAGAACTGGATGACTAGACTACAAGAATACAATCTTGACATCAAACCAGCTCACACCATCAAGGGTCATGGTATTTGTAAGTTAGTAGTGGAGATGATCGAAGCACAAGAGGAAGAAGAAGATCTTTCAGGATGGGAGCAAGAAATAGAAATGTATAATGTTGAGTGAGTCTGTCCTACTTCAGATGGAAACTCTTGGTACACAGATGTGCACTGGTACCTTGAGCATGGCACTGTTCCCTCTCATTTCTCTTTGCAGTAGAAGAGGGCACTCTGAATCAAAGAACTATCATACCAACTAGTGCATGGGGTGATATACAGAAAGCACCATAATGGGATCTTTCTCAGGTGCCTGGAGGCACGGGAGTCAAACAAGGTTTGACGTGATCTCCATGGAGGACCAGCTGGGGGACACTACACGGGTAACACCATAGCACACAAGGTAAATTTGGGTCGGTTTCTAATGACCTACATTATTCAAGTATGCTTATGCCTACGCCTATAAGTTTTCGGTCTGTCAAAGGTGCACCGACAAAAATCAGAATTCAGCAGCCCTGTTGTAGCCTATTACAGTGGAAGAACCATTCCAACAATGAGGCTTGGATATCATTGGGGAATTTTCTCTCATTCATCGAAGTAACATCATTATATCTTGACTGCTATAGATTATTTCGCGTGATGGATAGAGGCCGTTCCACTGAAACAAGCGAATGATCAGGGAGTCATTAGCTTTCTATAACTGAATACATTTCCAGGTTCAACATTCTTACGTCACTTGTTTTTGACAATGCAACATACTTGTATTCGTTAAAGCTTATGACTTTGCATTGGAAAATGGTATTGTCTTTAAAAATTCTGCTAACTATTATCCATATGGGAATGGTCTTTCCGAATCCACAAATAAGAACCTCATTGGTATCATCAAAAATACCATATTCTCTGAGAAGAAAAACTATCACTCCACTTTGGTGAATGCTTTAGGGGTTGGCTGAGTCACACCTAAACCTTCCCTGAATACCTGCCCTTAGGTCTTAGTATATGGAAATGAAGCCATCCTCCCACCGAACATATAATTTTCGGCTCTCCAATTGTCCCAAGAATCCCAAGGCAATCCATGTCTCTTATTTCAGTGTAAGATGGACACTTTGCACAAGCTACAGGAAGAAATGCTGAAAGAAAAATAAAATTATCTCTCCATCAGAGCTGTATCAAGAGATGGTTTGAAAGAAAGTCTACAGGGAAAACTAGCTTCAGTGTGGGTGACTTAGTCTTGAAGTAGGACAAAACGCACAAAGACAAAGGCAAGAACACTAAGTTTCAATCCCTGTGGATTGGTCCTTACACCATCCATGAAAATCTTGGCCAATACATGTACATTCTTCAATCACTTGACTGGAAGATTGAATCTCTCCCCGTCAATGGACAAGACTTAAAATTAACGTTCAATGAGGATTTGGGGTTGCGCCCTGCACTATGTACATAGTATTTTGTTGTTTGTTGTTTATGTTTTCTTTGATTTTCTATTTTGTTGATTATGTAAATAAATGTTGTGCCTTACTGCATTGTGGCTTCCAAGTGTGTGTGGTTGAAGTTCAAAGAGTCCTATGACACTGCAACCCTTGGCCAGTTTTATGTTTGCCTTCTTTGTATTGGTTGTAACTTTTGGCTGATGAATTTTTGATGGAAAATATGATCTGTTTGTAAGGAGAGTTTTGGCCCAACCATGAACCTATGTTCAGCCTGGGAACCTCATGGCTATACTTAGTTTTCTGCTATTGGTGTTTTCAATCTTATCCAACTAGTTGAAATGGAGAAGGGGGAAATCTAAATGAGAAAACCTAAATCATAGGTCTCTATATGCTTCTTCCAAGGAACAACCTATCCTACTCTCAATAAGTTGGGATCCCTCTTCCGCCAAAAATAAATAAGTGTCGATGCACAATTCTCTTTAAATAAATAAATAAAGGTGAAAGAAGAGAAAGGCTTCATATGCAAAGAGGTGAAGCATGCAACTCCACTAGGGTATTGTCCAGGCTCACTAGAAGTGGAGCAATGCTTGTGCTCCTGCGTTACTCCACCGGAGTACTTTCCAGGTCTGCTGGTAGTAGAGCAACACCCGAGATGAAAACTATACTATGAAAATCTTAAGCTTGTGAGCTAAACTACCCTTCCCAATTCGAAACATTATGATCTGGCTAAATATTATATTGTCTTCAACTAAGAAGGTACAAAGGGAACCATGTCTTCCCATGGGGTAAGTGGGGAAGCCATAATAATCTACATGATGGATCAATACTCCTTGAAGTACCAAGGTCATGCACTAAAAAAATGAACCAATATAGAGAAGTTGGTATTCAACTAGTGTGTCGCCAAGTGTTCTAGTGGCTGCAACACCCTCCAAAATTTTGTCTTGCACTTAAATTTCAGAGCCTTCCTTGGTATCTCCCTTTATGGTTGCAAACACTTGAGCTCATGTCAAGAGATTTCTTAGAGTCTTTTCACCCCTTTAACATGTTTGATCAAGTTTCGATTTTTGGCATGTTAGATTGTTTTACCATGCTTGCGGTATTTTTTGGTGATTTTGAAGGCTGTTCTTTGTGTACTCAAGATGTCCCAGCTATGTAAACATTCCCCACACTCATATACAAAGTTTTAAGCACTTTGACACAAGTGTCATCACTATAGTCCATCTTAAGTGTTGCACTTGTTGCTTTTTGTTCTAGGATAGTCTCACAGAGGGTAATGCTTTGTCTTGTTGTTCTAGTGCACTATGTTGTTGTTTCGTCAAAGTATGCTAACTATGTGATCACAAGTTCAATTTCCTCACAAGCCCACTTTCCTCCAGCACTTAGCCATTTCTCCGAAATTCTTCTGACCGGGAAGCTCACTTTCACCAGACCCTAACTGAACTGTGCACTATGCAGTCTCATCCCTCAGTGACTCAACCTTACTTCCTGGAACTACACAGTGCATAGTCACTATCCCCCAGGTCAGTTTCACTACACAATTCAAGAGTTGAGTAGCTTGCCTTCATCCCCATAATTGCGTAGTAACTTCTCCCATCCTGACCTGCACTGCGCATTTGGAAAGACTAATCATAAAGCTTCTTCTCTAACTACTGGAACCCTGTAATGCATAGAGGACCAAGCCTTCCTTGCCTCCCAAAATTATGCATAAGTGTCTCCTTAGTGTCCTCTCCTAGTCGGGAGTATCTCCCTAGTGTCCTCCTTCAGTCGGGACTCATTGATATCAAGAACTGCATAGACCTGTCCTCATAGGCCTCTCTACTGCCCAATCCTTCCTTGCCTTTGAAAACTGTGTAGACCTGCCTCCTAGGGTCCCATCCTACATTAGCCACTGACTATATCAACTGCGCAATCCTGTCTCCCAGTGGCTTGTATGCAAGTTTTCCTGGCAATGAGGACTATGCCCAGGGTTCCTTATCTAAGCCCGAGTTGCGCTCTATGTAGTCTCAGTGACCGGCCTCCCTCCATGTCACCTAGAAATGTGCAATGCATAGTTACTAGGCCCTCTTTCCCAACCTGTCACCTGTCTCAGGCCCAATCCATGGATAACAATGCTTCATATTAAATTAGGGATTTTTTGGATTTGATGTCATCCCATCATGAGCGAATTGCAGGAACATGTACACTGTTAGATCATGGTGAGATGATGAAGAAGGAGAGGAAGGAGCGAAAATTATATAAGGCTCACTTACAGTTGGAAGAACAATGGAGCTTATCAATAAAAAGCAAAGGGAACTCATGTATGCAACCACCTCTCAAGACCGAAGATGATTGAAGGCCCCACATCATCAAGCTATGCGGAGGAGAAGAGAAATAACATCCAAGAACACATCTATCACTCAACAATGGAAACGGCTTGACATTGCCACCTCAACAAGCTAGTCCATGTCAACAATGTCATGTCAGGTCGTGTCATGAGTTGTCAAAGGCCACATCACTATTATTAGTCATGTATATTGTAATGTAAAGTGTAAGTATAATGGACACACATCAATATGAAGAGTCACATTAGTTGAAAATTCATAGGAATTTGAATAGTCATGAGGGTCGTTAAAGAGTCACAAGGTTCAAGCATCATGTCTTGGTTATATATACCCCCTCATTGTATGAGCAAAGGACTTTTCACCTTGGATCCTCCTGCAAAGAATAGAGAGTTTCAGTCAGTTCTTTGAGGAGAAAGGAGTGGCTCCAAAGTCCCACTACTAGGGCTAGTGATGTATGATGTAAATATGTGTCTTGGAACTTTTGCTTAATATAGTAGCCTTTTCAGGCCAACACTTTGCATGCAAGAATTATGGATGTTTGTAAGACTATTCTGTGAGAATTTATATTTCATGTTTGTTTCACATGTGCTAATATAGTTGAACTATTTCGGTTGTTTTAGTGCTTATGTTGTTGGGAATATTCTGTAATGGTTTTCACTGTTGTCTCATCTTTATGGACTATTTTGTACAATACTAGATAAACCTTTCCCCACTCATTGGTTATAATCACCGTCACAACCACTATGGACTATTCTGATGGATGGTAGATAGATCTTTCCTAGTTCTTTGGTTTTAACGACTGTCGCATCCACTGTGGACTATTTCGTCGAATGTTGGACAGGTCTTCCTAATTCATGTGCACCTCTTCCTGGGTGGTACTATTACCTCTCACTTATAGGCTCACTTTTCTTCCCCTTTTTGCAGTAAGAGAACTTAGATAGCTATGTTGCACACTCACGAGGCACACTCACCTTGCTTTTTGAAGGTACCATTGCAAGATTCTCTTGTGCTGAAAGCTAGAGTTGCTAAAAATCTCTAAGTATTTGGCAATCGGGCCATCATACCAGATGGGATTCCTACACCAAAATGTGTGAGGTCTTATTGGGACCTCATATCGGGGATATCCCCTGAATGTTGGCATATCCAACACCATCAACACATGGAAATGGTTTTTTCTGAAGCAGCTAAGTATACACTGTAATCTCAATGATAATATGGGGGGTGTAATAACGGTGTGTGAATTAACATGTTTTCAAAGAATAAAATGATTTGTGTGTAGTATCAACCCAAATAAAAGGAAACATTTTCTACAATAGTCAATTAAAACCTTTAGTAAGCTCAACATAATTTGGAATGAACCGACATAGAAAGTTTTTCTTCCCTTGCAAACATTGAAGTTGGTGTAATGTAAAAGGAGGAGGTAGAATCATAATGGCCTCAACCTTCAAGGAATCAACTCAGATTCCTTTATTGGATACAACAAAATGATATGTAAATTTCTGTGGATATTCCACTAGAGATTTCATTACAACAAATCTGATAATAATATATCAAAATACTGAAATTTTACACTATTACAGTTTTATTAAAATTCTAGATTTGTAGATTTTACTGTAACTAGTGCATGCATGCTAATGAATAAAAGTAGAGAATGAAAAAATAAGATAACAGACACATAAGACATAAGATATGCTCTCTCGGAAACCGTTTCGGGAGAAAACCTAGCTAGAAGGTGAGGTCACTTCGCTCTCTTTCTCTATTCGGAAATATGGTTGTAGGTACAAATAAGTAATGCCTATGGCCCATGGGCTACTACAGTGCATATATCCTCTCTGTGTGCTCTATCTCCTATCTCTCCTGGCCATCTTTGCTCAACTATGGAACAAGATGTTCTCGAAAGAATGGAATGCGTCTTCCTCCTAGTTGTCGAGTTATAATACAACCCGATGGCCTACTAGTGGTTAATTGTAACTACATAAACTCTTAACTAGAGTTACAATATAGACTCTTCTAGAGTCTTTTACAGCACAAACACATGGCTAGCCCTTTTTCATGAATAATGGGGGTTGTCATGGCATCCTCCTGAACTATAGGTGTGAAAATAGGAAGGTCAACTTCTGAGTGGCATAACTTTTGCATACGGAATCTGATTAACATGCTTATTACATCATTGGAAAGGTTTTACCCCAAAAAACGTCGTTTGATGCATCAAAATGCTACCAGAAGGTTTCAGACCTCATTTTACCAAACTTGTTCCCTCTGGTAAAAATGGTCCTGTGAGCTAATTCCTCCACTTTTTCCACTCCAAATGCATCGAGATGGATGAAAAGCAATAAAATGATCCAATTTGGATCACAAAACCTAAAATATATCTAGATTCCATAGAAGAACGCATTTATGTGGATTTAAGCAAATATGGTAATGTCAACAATGGAGGAAATTGGCTAATAAATATGTCGAGTGATCTTGACATTTCATAGAAGGTGTATGTAAATCATCAAGATAAGGTTGTGCAATATGCTTAAAGTCATGAAACACATAAGACATAGCTCATTGAAAAGTGGAATTGCCATTTTTAAGTCCGAAAGGAAGCTTTAAATAGGCGAAAGTCCCCCAAGGACAAATAAAAGTAGTTTTGTGTTGATCTGATGGTAGTATATCAATCTGGTTATAGATAGAAAATCTATCCATAAAGGACGAGATTTTACTACTAGCACAATCATCTACAATCTATTCGATCAAATGGGTTGGATAGTTATCTTTAGGACAAGCATTATTGATATCCCTTTAATCAATACATACATGGATTGTACCCTATTTCTTAGTGACTGGAACAATACTGGAAACCCAATCAGTCAAGTTACAAGATAAATATAACTTGCTTTAAGAATTTTTTCAACCTCATCATTGATAGCAACAAATTTTCGTGGGTGAAAAAGATGAAGTGTTTTCCAGGAAGGCGTGGTGTTAGGATATGCCTTAATTTCACGAATGAAAATTTGTGGATTGATGCCAGGAATTTATTTGTAAGACCAAGAAAATGTATCTCGAAATTATTTAAATAGGGTCGTATAGGTTTGAAATTCGTCAAGAGAACATAAGGCACCTATATGAACGTTTTCCATGATCCTAGATTTTATTGAGATATTAATCGATATGATTACTATTATATTCCTTAAATTCCATTAAGATAAAGCATCATGGATCAACATAAGAGTTTGAGGGTTATTTATTATCTCAAGTCAAATCAAAGTTTCAACTTGACTCTCATCTCGATCTTAGGGAGAAAATAAGAATGATGATGACTATTATCCCATGGTATTTCTCCGAAAGACATGATCTCCATGATATTTTCATAGGTATGAAAAATATCATCAAAAGGATCAGGAGATGTAGTCGAAATGAGGCAAGAGGATTGAGAGTGTTGATATAAAACCGCGTTCATTCAATCATTGGAATCATAAGTAGTTGTAGAGGCAGACTATATTGCTTCATAATTTAATTAATTCATACCAAGTGGCATCTAGTTACCATAGTTTTCATATTATGATAGACTAAGCACTATCCAAGGGTCATATAATTTGATGGATCCACTAGTGCTATCTGAAAGCATGTTAATTTGAGTGACACAAGGAGAAGTTTTGGGTGGTTGGAGTCAAAAAGTACCATTTAATAATGAATCTTTCAAAACACCCACACCAACATCCTCATAGGGAAATGAGGTTTTACCTATGAAAGGTACATTACCATTCGTTCATGAATTGAAATCATAGTAAGTGAGTTGGTCTACTGTGACTATTTTACCTTAATGAGGGAAGCGAAGCACATGGAAAAGAGTAGAAACTATAGTAGACATAGCACAAGTCTAGCTACAACCAAGTAAAATGTCATAATTGAGAGGCTCGTCAACAACTTCTACTTCAACTATTACTATTTTAATTTCTAGTTGCATAGGAAATGCATTAATAATTCCATAGGGCTTGAATCCTCTACTATCAAATGATTTTAAAGTTGTTGGGGATTGATTGAGTGAAGGAAAGCCAATGGCTTTCCAACAGGTTAAATACATTATGCAGGTTTAGGCTCCTTCGTCAATGGCGGTACAAAAAATGTTTTTTCCACACACAAAAACTTGAAACTAGAATGAACATTGGTAGGGGAGCCTTGGTACATGATTATCCAAATAAAAAAATATCAAACTCAAATAAGATAAATCAAATCCACCAATAACTGACAATAGTTCTTTTCGTTATGTAGGAAAATAATGAAGGAATTCAAGGGCCAACATCACAGAAGGAGATTGAGCTAAATTTTCCACAATATTGTAATTTTGAGCAGCTCGAGCATGTGGACTGAAGGAAATCCTATGAATAATTACCTATGGAGGGGGTCAGATCATTGTGTCAAAATTTGGTTGCTTGATTTGGAGAGGACCAGAAGTAGGTGGAGTAGATTTGGAAGGTTGATTGGGAACACTTCCACTAGAAGGATCATAGCCTTTGGCTGGAATTGAAACCAAAACAATCTATTCACACATGAGTATGTCAAAAGAGATTTGAGGGGTAGAGGGTTGATTTTGCACAACCATTTGAGTTTGCTGAGTAAATAAAGGGTTCATCAAAACATCAGGTGTAGTTGAAGTTTATTTAACAAAACGAATGATGTCAGCATGACGTGGAAAATCCTTAGTATAATGATCTTCGTCACAAATAAGACAAGGATATCAAGTTTTGTGATTTTGTGTTGCCTCAGTAGGTTGAGTTTTAGTTTTTTTCTATTATGGGGCATTTTTTTTAGCTTTACCTTTGCCCTTTTTCTTACTTCTAAGTTTTTTATATTTATGGTTGATTTGGAATGAGCAGATGTTTTACTCATAGACTTTTGATTAATAGAACTAATCACACCATCAGTAGTGTGAGATTTTGTAGAAGGAAATGTAGCGAGATTATTTGATGTGTGAGGAGCATGAGGAATAAGAACATACAATGTGCAAGATTTTGAATATACAGGATTTAGATATTGAGCACGAGTGTCAGCTTGCTCTTTAGTAACAATGCCACCCATGGCAACACCAAGAGTAATAGGAGGAAGTAATGACTTTGTAAACCAATATTCCAATAATTAGTCTAGTATAGAGGCTTTTAATTAATTGACATCATCATCTCCATTCATGAATATGATCTGAAATATGTGTAGACTTAGTTTATCATAACAAAGTTAAAAGCTCAGTTCTAGTTTCATAATGAATTAACAGTTAGAAGTGGGTTAAAAATGTTGTATCCAATGTACTAAAATCACCAAAATATGCTCATAGTAACTTGATGTACCACTTAGTTGCACTACTAGTGAGATTGTGATGGAAAGTACATAATCGAATGGAATCATCATTTAAAGAGTTCAAGGAACACCAAAAATCATTAATTCATAACATGATTTGATGGGTCTTTTCAAGTTTTACCATCGAATTTGGGAATGTCATTTAGTAATTTATTAGGAATTATCGGCCATAATGTATGATGAAGAATAGGATAGTTCGTAAGTTGTGATAGGTATGGTAATTCTAAAGTCATAAGGAATTGTAACTTCCTATTAAAAGCAGGTTATGGTTAAGCAAGATATCGGTAACCACCCATAGGACCATAAGGTCCAATGACCATTTGAATTCCACCAGTGTAGTCTAGAGGAGGAAATCCTTGAAAAGTTTGACCTATTGGTATCTGAGTTCCAAAAACATAAGATTGAAGAGGAAATCCTTGAAAAGGTTTACCTACAATCATTTGAGTTCGACCAACATAATCTGGAGAAAGAAATCCTTGAAAATGTTGGCTTGCAAACATTTGAACTCGACTAACATAAGCTAAATTACATGGGGTGTCTTCCATTCCATGGAATGGAGCACCACTAAATATTTGACTATTGACGTGTTACGTAAGACCTATTTGAGATGGTCTCCATTAGAAGGAAAATATCCAATGGGAGGTTTTTATCTAGTGTAAAGAAAAGATCCTATGGGAGGTAGTTGTCTAGTAGGAAGGAAAAAATCCTACAAGAAGTTCCCCCCAATAAACAGAAAGGATCCTACAGGAGGTTTCCCCCCAAATAATCATAGAAGATCCTGCGAGATGTCTTCGTGAAAAAATTATCCTACTAGATATCAAACTAGGTTATTGACTAGTGTTGGTTGGACACTAGACATAGAATTTTGAAAAACAGTCATAGTTTAGGGGCTTTGTATCATACTTGTAATAAACGAATCAGATAGAATTCTAGTAGACTAAGGAGGATAATGAAAAAAAGAGGGAGTAGTAGTAGCTCCAAAAAAGTTCCTCTAGGTTATTGATACCCAACATGAATAAAAGGTCCACCATAAATATAAGATTGACTAGGACCACTGGGATCAAGAGGACTATTAGGTGAAGAATATCCAGCAAACATGGAAGATGTACTAAGTCTAGAAGATTCACACATAATATAAGGTGAAGTTTGCATTAAAGTACTTTTAGATGTAGATTCTATGGACATTGATTGATGCATGTTTGGAATAGTAAGAAAATATAAAGGAGTGTGTAAAAGTGGACTTCTCCTAGATGTAGAATGTTTGTCAATCTCTAAAGGTGGATGTTGACTGCTAAGAGGGATAACAACAAGAGATTGATACCAAGAATTATCTCGCACTTGGATGCAATATGTAATTTAACAAGAACAAGGCATATTATATCTGTTATTGGAGGATTAACAGGAGAATGATATTCTTAAGAAACAACCTCTATGTGTAGTAGACTAGGTGGAAGACAAGTTATGACTTCATCTCCTGAAGACAAATTATTGAGGACTAGTGGGTAAAGGACTAGACACTAAACTTGTTGAAGGAGGAATGTTAGTTTTCGAAGTTATAGGTTCAACAATTTCTAGTTCCAAAGTTTCAATGTCAACAAACTTTAGTTCCAATGTTTTGGTTTCAAAAATTTCAAGCCTTGCAACTTCGGGTTCTAATGTTTCAAGTTGTGTAATTTCAGGTTGTACAAATTTAGGTTATGATGTTTCAAGTTCTATAATTTTAGGTTGAGCAACTTTAGGTAGTTCAAGGGGAAAACCTTACATCCTACGTGATCAATGAGGTTGATGTTTTACCACGATGAATTTATATAAACAATTAAAAACACGCCTATGGTCTACTAAAAAGGAAAACAAACAACACATGCTTGAAAATCTAAGGAAGCAAGCATACAATATGAGAGAATGGGTGGAATAGTTACATTGGTGACCTGCTTAGTAGTCCAAACCTAGTGCAAGTACCCTCACAACCATGGGGCACCCTCTAGGAAGGTCTGAATGAGTTTTACTAATGTTTATTCCAGGTGCAACAAGGATTTCCCCCCCTCGTCGACACCTTTTGTAAGAGCCCTAAGATTATAACCACTAAATTTTCCATTGACAACAAACCCTCTTGGAGGGATAATCGACAATCAGATATACACACAAGGGCAAGGTATCTAACCTAAAATAACCCTAAGATATTTCTGAAATTGAGGTTTACTCCTCCTAGGTGATCCCCAAGTGTTATATAACACCTTTTGTAATGTGCGTAGGTCAATGCCACCAAGACCAATGAAGCAGGGTTAATTACTTCACTGGCCCCAATGTGACCTCAAGCTTAATCCTTGTGTAAGAAGGGCTACTCAGACACTGTGATGGTGCAAATGGATTTTCACTCCCTAACTCAAGATTCTAAGTATTTTTTGTATCCTTGGGCAGTTTAAACTCACCACCTATTCGAAGGTCCTAATTCTAAGCTAATGTAGGTGTGCTACCATAGAAATGCAAAAAAAATGAATTAATTTTATTATTCATTAATTTTAATTGCTATTGTTTACACAAATAGGCATAATGGAGTGTATGTGATGGTCTTTGGACACAACTCTAAATCTTAATGTAGCATAATTAAATCCAAGCTTTCATTTCGAATACCATATTATGAGAAGGAGAAAACACTTCAATATTCCCATATGAAAAATTTCCCAAATTTAATCAAATTTGTTGAATATCAAGATGCTTTCCATATTAATTCACTACTTAAAATTACTTCATTTCAAAAACAAAAATATGCCCTCCTATAAATGCAAGAATTTAAAACCTTTTTGTTTTCAAAGAAGGAATTAAAACACACAATGAATGCAACAAATTCACTCTAAGAAACAAAAAACCAATTCAAGAAATATATGTTTTTTCTTTTTTTTAAAAAACAAATTATTTAAGGAAAAGGAAGAAATTTTCTCTTTTTTCACAAAACAATTCAAAAAACAACCTTTGAAATAATTGATCAAATGCAGAAAACAAAGACACTCTAATATCTAAATAAAAGATTCAAGCGTAAGAGATTACAAGCCTTTCAAAATAAAATTAAGAACAACTAGGTCAAAGCAACAAATAATGTAAATTTCAAATAAAATCCAAAAAATTCAAAATGCCACACAAAAGGATACCTCATATGCAAAGTATAATTGTTAAGAAGTAGTAAACACACTTAGAAACCATACAAAACATAGATGTAAGATAAATTTGGAATAACCCTAATAAATATCATTTCCAGGTAGTGTCACTGGTTGGAGTGTAGCACAGTGAGACATGTAGGTTGTGTTATATTTTTCAACCTAGAAAAGTGCAACAATGTCGCACTAGTTCCAAAGGAGGGTGCGACAGGTTTAAAAAAGCAAGAAAAAAGCAAACAACCTTCTAAGATCTAAGTAGATATGAGGATTAAGAGTCAAACTTGGATTTCCAATGACTCAGAAGGAATAAATCTTAGGAAAATACAAGGCTTCAATAGTAAAAAAGAATCTTGGAGAACAAATCCTAAAGATCGTTCCATGGAGGAGTTGCCAATTTTGTTATCATATAAATCGTTCTTGCGAATAGGATCGATCTTCCTAGATCTGGTAGCCATATCTAGATAAAAAAAGGAACAGAAATATATGATTTTCCCTAAGTCTATCACAATCAAATCATTGATGAAAAAACTAATTAACGGAGTGATATGAGTGATTCATACTTGTTTATCGAAGTTTGTCCTTACTAGTTGCTTGAAATGTTGTTACTTCTTGCCTTGTCTTCAATGCTCAAGTAGAAAACAATTTCGGACAACACAAATAAATAAGAATAAAAGTGCATCTAATTCAAATATGATTTGACAATACTTATATATGATCAAAGAGATATATACCAAAAATCATCAAACATAGACAATGATTGTGGGAAAACAATATATAATTGTATTATCACAAGGAAGTGGTTACAACCTAATACCTTAATGTCGTAGAGTCCCCTTCTAGCTATTTCTTCTCTCAACACCTTACTTTCAAAAGCTTTAAGATCATATGTTGGATACTCTAGCAGAGTTTCAATGATAATATTAGAGCCAAATCCTTCTTGAAATCAAACAAAAGCCCCCTCTCAATAAAATATTGTTGTATATATAAGCTTAGAGGAGGATAATAAGAGGAGGTTAAGATCTAGCCAAATCAGGGATGAAATTCAGATCCAAACCAATCAAGATAGATGTCATCCATGAGTCTTATCTTCCAAAAGATTCTTGTTCTTTTTATTTTTTCCTTTGTAACAATAGTGGCGCAACTTATAAATGAGCAACCTATGATAATGTAGCACATTAGGGGAATTTTGAGGTCTAAAATGGGCATACTAAGGAAATTATAAAATAATAGTTCAAATAATAAAATATGATTAGCGTACATCATCAATTTTTAGAGGGAAAAAAGAAAAAACTATTTTTTCAACTCATATTTTCAACTTATCTCTGTATGGGTTTACTTAAATTTCGAGTGGAAACATTAGTTGGATGCAAAATTTGATTCCTCATCCAAGGAGTAACCATGTTGTACACTTTTGATGGACCCTACTACATGAAAAATGAGAAATACATGAAAAGCGTGATTGCAATCACATTTTTCATGTATTTCTCATTTTTCATGTAGCAGGGTGCATCGAAAGAATGCAACATGGGTACTCCTTGGATGAAGAATTAAATTTTTCATCCAACAAGTACTCCCTCTCAAAATTTGAGTAAAACCTTAGGGAGATAAGTTTAAAATATGAGTTGAAAAAGTAGTTTTATTATTTTTTAATCTTTCTACTTTTTTACTCTAAAAATGGTAAATCATCTCCCATGGTTGACATCATCATCTTAAATCCTATTGGTTCTTATAAAGTTTATTTTGTTTGTACATTTTGCTTAGGAGGCCCATTTTAGAACTCAAAATTCCCCTAATGCCCTGACAATTATGAAGCGTGCGATAATCAACTTTGTCGCATGTTGTCAATGTGCAACTTGTGACATCCTCTTGAAATAGGGTTTTTAAAGGGATTTGAACAAGATTTTCATGTTTCAAGGAAAAAATTTTCTTCCATCTTGTTCAGGGGCTAATGGAAATAATGCTTCAGATGACAAAAGATAAGGGTATGAATTTAATTTCCATGAATGTGACAAAATAATGTGTAACATTTATAACCACTTGACCATCTCGACTAAGAAAGATAGTTGAGGGCTTCATTTTTTCCAAAGTAGAGGAGGGTAAGCCTAAAGAGTTCACCACTAAAATGGGAAGAGGGAGGCATCTCAAATATATCCCAAATGTTGCATACAAAATACACAAAAGGGTTAGGGTGGACAAAATCATGATTTTCAATGGAAAGAGAGGGTAAACTTTTCATATGAAACATAATAAAAATAACATCTTATAGGTTTAGGGCTTTGTGTGGGGTGAAAAGGAGGAAAAACTGAGGGTAAACTTTCATGACAAACTTCAACAATATAACAACCAAATCTAATTTAACCTATGTGATTTGCTAGATATTCATATTTCTAAAACAAGGACAAAGAAGGAAGAGATAATATCCAAACTAATTGAATTTATGGAGTCCCCTAGTGTCACTGGAGATGTCTCCTTCGAAGAGATAATACAGAATTTGACTACCAAAAAGTTGAAGAGAAAGAGCATTGAAATTCTCCCAAAAATACCATTTGAATGTCTTCCTTGTAATAGGAAAACAAATAATATATTTTCCATGAAGATGAAGAACAAACCATGAAAGAAAACATAAAGTAAAATTCCATAGGGGAAAATGATTTAGTGAAAATGGAACAGGGAAAGGAGTTTATGAGGACTAAGGAATTAAGAAAATGGTTGGAAATATGATCCCAAGAAAAAAAAAAAAAAAAGAGAACAAAGAGGTGAAAAAAACACATGGTTTTTGTGGTAATAACCAAAGAGGGAAGTGGGCCAATGTTTCCTCTCTAGTGAAGTAAAACTCAAAGGAAATTTGTGTGGAAAAACAAAATACATGAAAAACAAACAAATCATTGGATATTTTGTTGGATGACTATGTACGTTTTGCAAATTTTGAAATCATAAAAGTAATTAATTTTGGAAGGACAACATAAAGTGACATAGAAGAATAATTGAAGCAATGCTTTAGCAATGGTTTGTTTAATAGGAAGTTACAACTAAGAAGGATGATTCAAGTTGGACTAAGTAGGCTTGCAAACATAGATGGGGTGAATGATTTGTCTAAGATGAAGTTACAACTAAGAAGGATGATTCAAGTTGAACTAAGTAGGCTTGAAAGCATAGATGAGGTGGATGATTAAGTGGATGGCATTTTTTTTTTACAATATGGCAGAGTTGATTTTTTCTTTAAATACTCATTAAAAAAACCCTTAATCATTCAACTAAATCATAATATTCAATTCTCTTACAATTTCCTTTATTCACATTCATTTCTTTGATGATGTGACATATGCTTTATTCATATTCCATTAGAGTAATATGAGGCCTAAAATGGGCCTCCTAAGGAATATTATAAAATAATAGTGGAGATAATAAAATAATAACATATTACATCATCGAATTTTAGAGGGATAAAAGAGAAAACAATTTTTTCAACTCGTATTTTCAACTTATCTCCCTACCATTTTATTCAAATTTCGAGTGGGAGTAATCATTGGATGCATAATTTATTTCCTCATCCAAGGAGTACCTAAGTTGCATTCTTTTGATGGACCCTGCTATACAAAAAATGAGAAACACATGAAAAAATGTGATTGCAATCATGTTTTTTCATGTATTTCTCATTTTTCGTGTAGCAGGGTCCATCAAAAGTATGCAACATGGGTACTCCTTGGATGAGGAATTAAATTATGCATACAACAAATGCTCCCTCTCTAAATTTGAGTAAAACTAGAGAGAGATAAATTGAAAATAAGAGTTGAAAAAATAGTTTTTTTATTTATTTATTATTTTTTAATTTTTTTACATTTTTACTTTTTTACGCTAAAAATGGTGAATTATCCCCCATGGTTGACATCATCATCTTGAATCCTATTAGCTCTCATAAATTTGATTTTGGTTATACTTTTTTATTTTGAGGCCCATTTTTTACCTCAAAATTTCTCTAATGATTACTATGAGGATGTGCTTTATGTTGTGCATTGGATTCTCTATTCTAATTGTGGTATATGCTCAATGATCAGTTGTTTATACTCCAATAAGTCAGGTGTTTATTTATGGGGTGTAAATCGCACTAAGGCAATAAACCACTCATTTACCATCACTCAAGCGTAGACCTGTGGTTATAAACCCACATTATATCGGAAGCGTTAATTATATGCTTTTACCTTAAAACCCAGAGACCACACATCTTATAGGAATACACAAAAAAATATACAAAATCTTACCTTTTTCAACAACCCTTGCACATTTCCCAATATATACCTTTATCTCTATTGCAATCGAGCGATAACGTGCCTTCCCTTCTTTCTACCGATATGCGATAATACACAAAATACATATAGGAAACATGGAAACCCCACAGTCAACACCTAAGCCAGACTTCAAATATTATACACCCACATTCAGAACTCCGTCGGGTCTGCTCTCGGCTTCAATCCTTTCCACCTTCTCCGATCACCGATCGCGCCTCATCGCATATTGGCGATATCGCTTAATCGCATATCGGCATTCCACCTGCCCGCCAGCCTTAACTCCTCCAGTTTGCGATTAGCGATTAAATCGTGACCGTCGATCTGGCACTTGATCCGACGGTCTACACTTAATCGCCTGATCGCAATCGCTTGCTCCTACAGCCAGGTTCGATAACGCATAAAGGTTCTGCCGATGCGATATATCGACAATCGCTCATTGGCATTTCTTGAAGCCTGAGGTCCACCCTTTATAAACCATATTTTCCGATGCGATATCAATTGACTCTATCCTCAGCGATATGATCCTGTTCGTTGATCATATCGATCCAACGGATCTTGTGCATCACTCTTCACTTCTCGTTCTATTGATGGACTTATGCTACACTTGGGTTTACTCTACCATACTCTGGTTTTAAACATGATATCCATATAACAATCATTCATTTAATCAATGGATCGCCATCGATCCTTCTAGTGATCGATGGTCAATCAACATGCCTACTAATGGGATTTTAGTCATCAACACATATATATAGCATAATTACTTGAAAAGGAAAAATACACAGTTCCTCTGCCTGCACACTCCTCTCTGGGTTCGCTGAATTCCGCCTAGATACATATGTTAAACAGAACCACTAATACAAACATAATTTATCATTTCATAATGAATCACACTATTCCACACAGAGAATCAACTCTCTGTATATTAACATACAAACACATTATTGCATATTGAGGCTCTCCGTCCCTCTCTGTCCTGATTCTTCTAATTAGAGCCTCTGTTTCCTACACTGCCCATAGGCTTATGATTCCATCGTGAATCCTCTCAAATCCCCCCCTCTCTCTCTCTCTCTCTTCAGAAAAGACAAGAAAGTACATATATGCTCTATCTAACAGTATCCTTCCACATATGAAGGAATTCATTATATACTTAGAAATCATATCCTACCCTAACTAATCAATATAACTACTTGGCTTGATCTCCATGCAGGGAGGATCACTTGCCACTTATTCTCTAATTTCCTTAGTATTTGCAACAATATAAAACTTACATAATTTGAAATTAGTAAAAATTAAATAACCAATTCTTCCTCCAAACTCTCATTAGCCACAACATGTGACCACACCATAACATTGCTGGCTAGGCCTAGATGCTCCTGCATTAGATTCCCAAGGTTAAAAATAATCATGATATCCTCATCATGTGCTTCTGATCTGTGTCCTCCTGGACCCATACTTTGTTCGGTAGTCTATCCTTGATTAATGCTGTTGTTGGTTGTTTTTCTCCAGGTCTCCATATTTTATGTTGCATCACCCCATTAGCTATGCTCTCACCATCTGTTTATGTCTTTTTCATATATATTACTGCTTTTTGCTCATCATCACAATTTATGCCAGGCTTCCACACTTTAATTTGCAGTTTACCATTACCTTCACCTATACCATTCTTTCCAACCCATCTTCCTTTCTTCTTTTTTCCTTTATATATTTTATTGGAATGTTGTTGTATGAGTTCCCACAACTCATCAATTTCTTTGTCCACTTCACTTATCAGATGATGAATACTATTCCCCTGCAATTGGATGTGTTCTTGCATAAGAACATCATAATCCATGTGCCAATACATTTCTAAAATGTACAAATTCCTTCTCCATTGATCCCCTACAACAATTCCAGTTCCTTCTTCTGGTTTCTCACTCATGGCTTCATCACTTCTTACTTCAATTCCCAGTATACTTGTAATTCCACAAATTTCTTGAAAACTAAGAATTCTTCTTGCTTTTTTATGTGCTTGGAATACCTCTTCTTCTAGTAACTTAATTTATACACCGTTAAGGATTATGGCATCATATTTGTCTGCTTCTGAAATGTCATTACTATTATCAATAAATCCCTGTAGTATAATAGCAATCCTGTTACTATTATCTTTTGAACTCATCTCTAGTTCAACAGTTCCATACTGTAGATTCAACATCATTCCATATTTCTAAGACATTCTGATCTCACCCTTCCTTACTTCAATCCGATCTTTAGAATCAATTCCTTATTTCGAATTGACTTCACATCGCCTTGCTTCTGCATATAAATCTTCACCAGAATCAATCAATTCATTAAACACAAATGCTTTACCTTGTTTCCTCATTATGCCAACATTTCTGACAACTTCTTTTCCATATTTGTCATCCATGACAACTTCTTCATTCTTATTCAGTTCTGGTTGTGCAGTCTGATCACTTATTCCTTCGTTTCCTTGCCTCTTCTCCAAAAGACTAGACTCATGCCACAAATCTGTCATCTCATTTGGAATTTTTCCCAAGAGCTCTGCATGATCTTCACTAACTTCATTGTCTGCAACATCTGTCTTTAGTCCTTCTTTACTCTAGATTTCTTCAAGGTCAATAATCTTCAATAACTGTTTAATATCTACAAATTATTCTATATCAACATTCAATAGCTGTTCTCCTTTGGCTTCAGTCCTCAATAGTTGTCAAATATCTGCATAATTCACTACAGCTATGTTTAACATCTACTCTTTCCTCTGCATAACAAAATTATGTGAATTTCCTTCTTCTAACTTCTGAAAAATCATATCTTTGCTTTTTCTCTCTTATGACAACCTTAAATAGTTGCCTTACTTCAGTGTATCCCACATTTACACACAAAATATTAGTTTCAAAACCATGAGACACCAAGGTCTCCTCAAATAATTTCATCATCAATCCTTCCGGTTGACTCCCACTTCCTGAACACAACATAAGATTCTCCATTTGCTTTGTATTAGCTTCATCAGTTTTCCTGAGAAAAATCTTTGTTCCATATTCATATGAATGGATCTCTTCCTTTCCAAACACTTCTTTGATCTCAATAATTCCTTTGCCATCCTCCTTCTGACTTATCTTTTGGATGTCATATGACTAGACATCTTCCTTCACTTGACTGTAACCTTTCTCTTCATTCTTCATATGACTGTGGGTAGTCATCTTTCCACATGTTGGTTTGATAGTTTCCAATAACTGTCTATTTTTCCCCAAGTTTACATGACCTGCAAACATACAACAATT
This sequence comes from Pinus tabuliformis, assembly GCA_031772625.1. Lineage (NCBI taxonomy): Eukaryota > Viridiplantae > Streptophyta > Pinopsida > Pinales > Pinaceae > Pinus > Pinus tabuliformis. The sequence continues at coordinate 833,877,615 of CM062818.1, forward strand.
ATCAGTTTTAAAAATACAATACCTTTCATCCTCTTTTGATGCTTCAAGCACCAATCTTCCATCATAGATCTTCTGGATTTCAGCAGATCCTCCTTGTTGTGACTCCATTCCTTTGAGTCTCTTCTTCTCTAAAAAATCAATATGAATTTGTTCAAGTTCCCTGAACTCGTTCATAAGCTTGTCATTCCACATCTATTGCAATAGCTTCCACTTGACCCGTTTCTTCATTTTTCATCTGTATCTTCGGTCTTCGTTTGTCTTTCTTTTTACTGCCAGACTAATCTCTTGTTCTTCATTCTGTTGCTAGTTGCTATACTTCTGCAATCTAATGCCTTCCTCAAATTCATTCTCATGTTGCTGATCATCTCTTTTAAATTGCTGGTTCCTTCCATCTTTATCCTACTGGATTAATACTTATGTCTCCTTCATGTCTCTAAGGACATAACTTCCTTGTTGTTCCTGATATTTCATCTCACCTTCAAATAATCTCGACTAAATTTCTCTGATTTCAGCATCATATTTATTAATGTTGTCTTCCATACCTATAGTCACATCATTAACTGAAGAGTCTAAACATTTACTTAACTCTATAAATGTTTGAGACATTTCATCCTTATCATGCATGGTAACCACAATCTCTTCTTTATCAGGTTCTGAAAGCTTCGTTTCTCCTTCAGGTTCCTTGAGCAATCTTTCCAAGAATTCTAATTCCATGTGAAATCTTTCCAGCATTTCATCACAACTTCCACTCTCAGTTTCATTCTTTTTCTGGCAATCCTTCTGAGTTATCCTGTTTTCTACACTATCATATTGCAAAGTTCTTTCATCAATTCCATTAGACAAATTCATTTGTTTACCTTCTTGGAATACCACTATGGAATTTTCATTAGACTTCTGGTCCATATCAACTTCATCTGACTATCTTACACCAAACATAAATTCATCCATGAACTCTTTCTGTTGCAATAAATCAACACCTTTTTCCTCTAAAAGGCATTCTCCATCATACTTCACCTCAAGAGTTTCATTCCTATTTGTGACAGTTTCACCAGACTATCCATCATCCTCTACATATCTTGCAAACATACACAAACTATGAGAATTAAAATCACAAGGCTTCATTGCCTCATTTGCTTCCCTTGTCATCATATCTTCTAATTGTTCTGAACTATTCCAATAGTTCATGAGATCTTCAGCTGATCTCTCATTATCCTCTTCACCCAGAATTTCCCCCTGTTCTGGTCTACAAATGGAATCTTCCATTTCTGCTTTTGCTTCTCTGAGGTTTTCCATCAACCCCTTTACCTGTCTTTGTTGTAGCCTTCTCTGCAACTTAGGCCACTTCACTGGCTTCTTCTTCAAGACCCAACCTTGTCTTTGGTTCTCCTCTAGCAACATTACTAACGCATCAAATTCTTCTCTTATCTCAGCTATTTCCTTGTCAAGCTCTGCTTGACTCATCCGTTTCCTATGGATTGTTTGAGCACCCTTCTCCTTCATCTTGTAGCCTTCTTCTGAACCTTCCATATGACTTTCCATAGCCATCTTCTCTTATGTGTGAGCTCCTACACCTGCAACCAATCAACTTCCTTCTAAGTTGATCTTCTCACCAAGCTTCTCCTCTGCCTGGTCTCCAAGTCCTCTTTCTTTAGAACTTGCATTGAGAAATCTTGCTCTCTCTCTTTGGTTTCTCCACTCACTTCTCTTAAGGACTCCTCTATCCCTATCTATTCCAAGCCTTAGCTGGAATGAGGTTCCACTACAATTTCTAAGAACTTCCAAAAGTTCTTCTATAGTCTTACTGCTCTAGGCCTGTGCCCAACATTGCCATTCATTCGACCGCTGCAACTTTCATACCTTTTTAGTCATAATCTTCATAAACAGAGCATCCTTGCTCTGATACCACTTGATGGGGTGTAAATCACACTAAGGAAATAAACCCCTCATTTACCATCACTCAAGCGTAGACCTGTGGTTATAAACCCACATTCTATCAGAAGCGTTAATTATATGCTTTTGCCTTAAAACCCTGGGACCACACATCTTATAGGAATACACAAAAAATATACAAAATCTTACCTTTTTCAACAGCCCTTGCACATTTCCTGATATATACCTTTATCGCTATCGCAATCGGGCGATAATGTGCCTTCCCTTCTTTCTATCGATATGTGATAATACACAAAATACATATAGGAAACATGGAAACCCCGCAGTCAACGCCTAAGCTGGACTTCAAATATTATACACCCACATTTAGAACTCCATCAGGTCCACCCTTGGCTTCAATCCTTTCCGCCTTCTCCGATCACCGATTGTGCCTCATCGCATATTGGTGATATCGCTTAATCACATATCGGCATTCCACTTGCCCGCCAGCCTTAACTCCTCCAGTTTGTGATTAGCGATTAAATCGTGACTGTCGATCTGGCACTTGATCCGATGGTCTACCCTTAATCGCCTGATCGCAATCTCTCGCTCCTATGGCCTGGTCCGATAATGTATAAAGGTTTCGCCGATGCAATATATTGGCAATCGCTCATCAACATTTCTTGAAGCCTGAGGTCCGCCCTTTATAAACCATATTTGCCGATGCAATATCAATTGACTCTATCCTCAGTGATATGATCTTGTCCGTTGATCATATTGATCCAACAGATTCTTTGCATCACTCTTTCTCGTTCTATTGATGGACTTACGCTACACTCGGGTTTCCTATTCCATACTCTGGTTTTAAACACGATATCCATATAACAATCATTCATTTAATTAACGAATCGCCATCGATCCTTCTAGTGATCAATGGTCGATCAACATGCCTACTAATGGGATTTTAGTCATCAACGCATATATACAGTATAATTACTTGAAAAGGAAAAATGCACAATTCCTCTGCCTACACACTCCTCTCTGTGTTTGCCGAATTCCGCCTAGATACATATGCTAAACAGAATCACTAATACAAACAGAATTTATCATTTCATAATGAATCACACTATTCCACACGTAGAATCAACTCTCTGTATATTAACATACAAACACATGATTGCATATTGAGGCTCTCTGTCCCTCTCTAGCCTGATTCTTCTAATTAGAGCCTCTGTTTCCTAAACTACCCATAGGCTTACGATTCCATCGTGAATCCTCTCGAATCCCCTCTCTCTCTCTGTCTCTTCAGAAAAGATAGGAAAATACATATATGCTCTATCTAACAGTCTCCTTCCACATATGAAGGAATTCACTATATATTTAGAAATCATATCCTACCCTAACTAATCAATATAACTACTTGGCTTGATCTCCACGCAGGGAGGATCACTTGCCACTTATTCTCTAATTTCCTTAGTATTTGCAACAATATAACTACTTACATACTTTGAAATTAATAAAAATTAAATAACCAATTCTTCCTCCAAACTCTCATTAGCCACAACATGTGACCACACCATCACATTGTTGGCTAGGCCTAGATGCTCCTGCATCATTTATCCTCTAAATTTACCCACCTTGTGTCGACTTTTCCATGTATCTTTTCACATCCTCACCACCTCTAGGATCTCACACAAATATTTCTATGTTTTACTTGATTTGGATGTTGATAGTTGCTTGGCATAGATTTACCACACCAAGGGAGAGAATAACCATTAATCTATGGTGAAAGACCAAATCCCTTTGATCATTTGTGTACATTGATGAAAAGATTAGTTTATTTGGATAAAATGAGAAGTATTTTTTGGACAATCCCAATCAAATACAAATTAGGTTAAAAAAGGAAGACCTTAATGATGGATCAATAGTTTAGTATAATAGTGATGAAAACACAAGAGCATTGTGGCGCTTGGGAGATATGGGGTGAATACATGCACCATCCTCATTCAATTCTAGTTTTAGATGTGTTTCATGTATTTAACAATGATTTTTTAATTTTTAATTTTGAATTCTTTTAATGCTTGAATGCATAGTTAGAGCATACAGTGCCCTAAGTTAACAAGGGCACACATGCATGTGCAACTTCAACCTCAAATAAAAGTGAAAATCTCTAGGAGGAAACATGCTTGTATGATTCGAATCATCTCTAATATAATTGTACTTGATTTTGTTGAGCTATCGATGCAAGGAAGGTGTTGAGACAAATTAATTACCTATCATTTAACTGTCAACCCGGGGGTTTCGTAAAACTTGTGAAGCATGCGTTCACTATATATTCTAGAAATTAACTTTCAATTTAGATCATCTAACTACGAAACCAAATAAAGACAAACCAAATTCACCTATTCTAATTCAACAATCAATTCAAAAGAAATTATAGTACAATTATAGTACAACGCACGTAATTGAAATCTTAATCTATCACACTTGCAGGAATTGAAATATTAATCTACCACACTTGCAGGAATGAAATCTTAATCTACCACACTTGCAGGAATTGAAAAGCACACCACTCTTTCATAAATGAAATTGCATGAAATAAGATATACTCTAAGGGATCATGTGTGCATTATCAAATCACGATCCTATGAAATGAATAATCAAAACCACATGAAATGAAATGAAAGAAAAAACAATCATTCTTAACCTCTTACACAAGAAAAGATATGAAAGAAATAAATCTTAATCTATGAAATCAATAAATATTAATCTATGAAAAACAATAAATCTCACACATTATAGGCGGCCAATCCAAAAGCATGAGAGATGGCAAATTGAGAGGCTCCCAATGCAAGCATTACCAGAAAGAGGTGAACATCACTCATGAGCATGGTGCTAAATCTAAATTCCTTTCAAACATGAGTAATCTTAATATATACACCCGGGATGAGTATCTCCAACTTTACACATGCCTTTGAAAGGAGAAGGCTCTCCTATTCATACAAGAACATAAGAAGCTACCTCATTAATGGAGGTCCATTATTCTCTCCGTAGATCCCTAGAAAATCTCATAGATTTACAACTCAAATAGATAATGATGAGACACATACAGAGTTACAACTCAAATAGGTAATGATGAGACACATATCCTCTTTGACCTTTATCCAATTCTTCTTCCATATCTTGAAGGGAATTCGAATTTGAGCGTTGGAGGCCACATAAGGGTGCCTTGGAAGCTTCCACATGATCTACACAGGTCATGAAACTCAAACCACTTTTAAGTATTAGCAAGTATATGTCATTTTTCTAAGTTTTAACCATAAATTCACTTAAAATACTAGAAATCATTAGCTTTTGGAAAACACAAAGGTAAACCCATGTAATCATGAAAATGGAGGCTAATGAAAGATTATATGGCTATGGAGTTACAACATGTGAGTGAAATGGTGGTGATAAAGGTGAAAGTGGATGATATTTTGAAGACATTTTGGAGACTCTACAAAATGATTTTTTGTGTTAAGGTTTGACACTCACGATTGAAGTATTAATGTCTTAGTGTCCTGATTCATTGTGCCCTCTCTTCTACCTAATCTCTTCACCTTCTTCTATAAATAATAAGGGACTTAAAAAATGAGAGAGAAAACATAGTTACACATCAAACACAGATATCATTATGTTCTTATTGATCAGACATTAGTTACATATATAAGAATAGATCATCAACTACATCCAATAGAAGTGGATCTGATTAACTAAAAATAACTAATTTAGAAACTCACAACAATTAACAACCTATAACACACTTGTAAGAATTAATTCTAACTCCCTCCCTTAATTCTTACATTACAAATATTAAAATCACACATTACAATATTGTAATAATAACACTAATCTTTGTTTGATATGGTCTTCATTAGCACATCTACCCACTCTGAAGTCTCACAATCTATGCTCATTCTTCACCATAACTTCGAACTTCCCACTAAAATCATTTAAGATACCACTGATTTATACCATCATTGACATACTTGTATAATTGATAATATTGACATACTCGACTTGTTAAGGCTTTCGCAAGAAAAACATTCAAGTAACTGAATCACTCTATATACATACCTCCATTTATTGAATACATGACCTTCTATTATATTCACCATTTATCTAGGAAGGAATTATGATACTGGATGTATTCATAAGTCAATCATACAACAAGACCTCTTAAACACATAAAATAAATAACCAGTAAGTTGATGTTCCTAGCCCCACACAATGGCACCAACTTATAATAGATTGTAAACATAATCAAATCAATGATGCATTCTTGTGTCACCATATGCATCAAGAACCACCAATTTGAATTATGTTACTTTGTAATCATTTTGGTTCTTCATAATTCATTACAAATAAAAATAAAATCACAATAACAATCATGAACTCTGTTGATCCAGGTTGATATTGGTGGCCACCTGCCAATTCTGCTTGGACCCCCACCATTGCTTCTTTTAGTTTTTTAGTTTCCTTAATTGTAGCACAATTTACTATTTTTAGCAGTTTTTCGGGTCCTAAACTTCCGGATCTGTTTTGATGCCCTAAACAACATTTTTTTGAAAATCTACCGCCAAAGATTTCATTTTTGAAAATGTATTTTTCGTTGTAGTCCTCAGAGAGATCTTTCCAACCCGTTATCATGCGCGTAAAACATAGATAATATGACCAAGTCATGACCTCAAGAAGTTGGTTGTCCAGCTCACCCTAACAGGGCCCATAAACTCTTGGTGTTACATCTCCTCAGGTTTTGGTTGTTTAGGGTTTTATCTTATTGTTCAATAATAAAAAGGACCTTGAGCTTCATTGTAAGGCAGTTCAGAGGCAGGTAGCTGCCACATCTCTTCTTAGAGATAAGCTACCATCGCCCTAACCAGTTTATTTCCATTTCTGTTTGTAAACATATTTCAGTATTTTACATTAATTAAATGAAGTATTATTTCCGCTACATCTCTGTGTTTATGGTTATCTCTATAATTTGTTGTGTTCCTGTTTAAATTCGGATCAATGGTATTAGAGCGGTTTGCTTTTTTTCTCTATTTTTCTTTGCATGTCCCCAATGAGGTCGGGATATAAGGAGTTAGGGCTTGAATTGGTCGAACCTTTGCAAGACCAACCTTGAAAATCCTGACGGCCTCCCATGGCGGATGAAAAGAAATATGATGGGGCAGGAGATCCTATCAAAATCTTTCTCGAAGAAGCCCTCGAGTGACAAAGGAATGAGATGATGGATAGCTTTTCCTAGATCCTTCAGCGGCTACTCAGGGGAGACGCATTGGCTTCCAACAACTACTCTGGAAACACCACACCGTTTAAGGTACAGGTTAATTTTGAAATCCCCATATTCGAGGGTCAGATAGACGCAGATGCCATCGATAAATGGTTAAATCTGCTAGAGGGTTATTTTTCTGTTCATGAATTTTCCAGTAGGGAAAAGATTATTTTCGCTCTTCTCAAAGCAGCCCCCCACGTCAAGGACTGGTGGGAAGCCTATTGCAAGCAGAAGGATGAAAATACAAGCTCAGTATGTTCAGCCACACCCACTTGGAATTCATTTCGGGATGCCATCAAGGAGCAGTACTACCCTGTCAGAAGCTATGAGGATCAATACATAAAGTGGACCACGCTGCGGCAGGTAAGGGACCAAGACGTGCTGGAGTTTATCATTATTTTCCATACCCTTCACACAAAGTTGGGTATCAAGGATTCAGAGTGACATTTGGTACTCAAATACCGTGGCTGCCTGCACAAGTACATCCAGGAAGAAATAGAATTCTTGAACATCTCCTCGCTCGGCATGGCATACTGATATGTCGTTAAGGTCAGGCAAAAGTTTGCAGAAGAAGTGATACTTTGGATTTGCGAATCCGAAGCAAGGTAAAGGTGCCCCCAAACCGCAGAACAAAGGATAAAGCCAAGGAGAGGCAACCCAACCTGCCAAAGCTGAAAGAAAAGAACAGCGTCACGAAGCCGAAAAATGACATGGGAAAGTGGTGTGAGTTCCATAATAGCTCCACTCACAACACAAGTGAGTGTCCGGCCAAGCAGTCACTGGTGGCCGAGTGAAAGGTTTCAAAATTAGATGCATGTTCCAACTCTGAGACAAAACCAAACAAGGGGAATGACAAAGGGAAGCAAATTATCAATGTGGAGCCCAACCCCACCGTTGCCACCACGAAGATCTAGAAGGAGGAACCCGAATATCCAAAGGATAAGGAGCGTCTCTTCCACTCACAGATGTGGGTAAAGGTCCTGCTACAGTTCATTATCAACAATGGGAGCCAAAAGAACCTCATTTCAGTAGAGGTCGTGAAGCGGCTGGGCTTACCAACCATAGCACATCCACAACCGTGCACCATCGGGTGGCTTCACCAAGGAAGGGATCTTCGCGTAAGTCAGCAGTGTCACCTTCCATACAACATCAAGCCCTTAACGGATGAGGTATTGCGTGACATTGCTCCCCTTGAAGTTTTTGATGTATTATTAGGACAACCATACTTTTGGAAGTGACATGCTGTGTATGAATCAAGGCCCTATGTTATTATTGTTACTTTGGGAAATAAGTTGTACAGGATACCAGAGGTAGCACTACCTACCGCCATCTCTTTGGTTATTGCAAAACATTGCAATAAGCTCATTTCCAAAACCAGGAAATTTGTTTTCTTGATGAAACGCCCTCAAGGAAAGAAGAAGACAGTGGCCATGACCTCCAGATAAGACCCCTCCACATGACAACTACAGATGGACAAGATCATGGAGGAGTACGAGGACATCTTCACCTCCCCTGCAGGGGTCCCTCTGCACTGTCAGGTCAAGCGCTCCATCGATCTGACCCCATGTGTGCCACTGCCCAATGGACCAATCTATCGGCTCTCCATTATGAAATCAAGAGGCAGATTCAGGAGCTGCTGCAGTAGGTCACATCCATCTGAGTTCGTTGCCTTGTGGGAGCCCAATTGTGTTGGTACAAAAGAAGGATGGGACTTGGAGACTCTGTATTGACTATTGGGCGCTGAACAAGATCACTGTCCGTAATAGGTACCCGATCCCATGGATTGATGATCTCCTGGACCAACTAAAGGGGGGAATATTTCAGCAAGATCGATTTGAAGTTAGGATATCACCAGGTACCAATCGAACCCTTCAATGTGTGGAAGACTACCTTCAAAGCCAAGGAGGGCCTTTTCGAATGGTTAGTTATGCCTTTCAGATTGACAAATGCTCCTGCAACCTTCATGAGGCTAATGGATGACATCTTGTGTCCATTCACCAACTCATTTGTAGTGGTATACTTGGATGACATCCTGATCTTCAGCCAGAGTTGGGAAGAGCACCTCCACCACATTTCACAAGTTCTCTAAACACTGCGACAACACAAGTTATGTGCCAATTTGGAGAAATGCACTTTTGGCAGAATATCCAACTGTATCGAGTTGTCAAAGCATGCCAACTCCTTCACTAGGACAAGTGGCTCACCAGGGACCAAGTTCAGCAGAAGTTTCCTCATCTCATGGAGGAACTCAATGTAATGGCGACCATTGCTTCCTAAGAGGGGAGGAATGACCCAGGTGGATATTGGTGGCTACCTGCCAATTCCACTTAGACCCCCACCATTGCTTCTTTCAGTTTTTTAGTTTCCTTAATTGTAGCACAATTTACTATTTTTAGTAGTTTTTCAGGTCCTAAACTTCCGGAGCCATTTTGAGGCCCTAAACAATTTTTTTTTGGAAATCTACCGCCAGCGATTTTTTTGTCTAAAATCATATTTTTTGTCATAGCACTCAGAGAGATCTTTCCAACAGGTTATCATGTGCGTCAAACGGAGATAATATGACCAAGTCACGACCTCGAGAAGTTGGTTGTCCAATTCACCCCAACAAGGCCCATAAACTCTTGGTGTTACAACTCCTCGGGTTAGGGTTTTGGTTGTTTAGGTTTGCTCTTATTGTTCAATAATAAAAAGTCCCTTGAGCCTCATTGTAAGGCAGTTTAGAGGCAAGTAGCCACCACATCTCTTCTCAGAGATAAGCTACCATCGCCCTAACTGGTTTATTTCCATTTCTGTTTGTAAGCATATTTCAGTATTTTACATTAATGAAATGAAATATTATTTCCGCTGTATCTCTAGGTTTATGGTTATCTCTGTAATTTGTTGTGTTCCTGTTTAAATCTGGATCATCTATACACCACTCAATAAATTTCACACCCACACAACACAATAAAACTACATAAAGGATCAAATAATAAATTGTTGCAAAACATCTTGTAAATCCAAGTAGAAACCCATCTCATGTGCCTCATCTAAACTTGATGACATCAGGGTCAAATCCATGTTTGAATAGTCAACCAGGGTTCAAAATAAGATTCCCTTTTCTATCTTTCTCTATCTCCTCATGTGGCTAAAGCTGAGTATTCCATATGTAGTCAACAAAAATCTATTGTATGCTCTAGTCAATTTTTTTGGAGCATTCACCAGAATGTACGAGAGTGTAGTCTAGGCGACTTCATCTAAACAAGGATTGAGGTTTGCTGCACTTTCATGATCAGTGGGCATAAAATTTAGGGTTGAACAAACTGATTTTCCACTAGCATAACGTATCTTGAGAAGTTGACCAGTGACTGCATTTTTGGTGTCTGCCATGTCCAAATATCCTCTAGCTGATCGATATTCATCACAATTAACCTTAGCAGATCTCTTATTGGCATTAACAACACATTGCATGATGGCGGAAGCACCACCCTTCTGAGTTTGGCCAAGGGCATGTGCCTCCACACTTTGCATCAGAGAAACGCCGTTGGGAGTTATGGGATGCATTGTGACAAAAAATATTTTCCTAGAGCATATTGCCATACATGTTCACCACTCTACAATAGAAATTTGTCAATTGGGCATTGGATTTCTTGTTATGAATCGTGGATGCGATGGAACTGAAACTACTCATAAAACAAGCAACATTTAGATCATTAGTTTATATCCTTGGATCCTAGAATAAATGTGATTTCTTCAAACAGAAATGATTGTGCCTTTTTTACAACAAAGAAATGAACACACACACACACAAAAAATTAACTACAGAAACAATGAAATGATCACTCATAGTAAATCAATCATTCTTCTATGCTAATCTACTTATTTAAACAGGATCAACTATCATGGATCTCAGATCTTCCTGGCCCTCTCTTGAGGGAGTTAAGCTAGAACATGCTCTAATACCAATTAAAAAAATGAGAGATCAAACATAGTTACACACCAAACAGAAATCTCACTATGTTTTTATTAATCAGACAATGGATACATATATAGGAATAGATCACTAACTAGATCCTATAGAAGTGGATCTAATTAAAAAAATAACTAACCTAAAAACTCACAACAATTAACAACCTATAACACACTTGTAAGCATTAATTCTTATTGAGAGTGCCACACAATTATGATGGTTCAAGAGTTTGAGTTTTGAAGCTATAACATTGTTACTTCATTGTTTTTATATTTAATAGAAAATCACTAGTGTTGTTTTTTTTTAGAGTTTAGATTCCCATGTTTACCATCAAATTATGAGAAATATGTGTCTGTATGTCAAGACACTCTATTTACTATAATTTTGATTGGTTTTTTCATCTTTTGCTATGTAGGTAGTTAGATTCCATTGTGCTCCAATGTGAAAAATATGCTTACGATCGTTTATATTTTTAGAAGTAATGGATCAAAGAAAACCAATGCAATCACACAATAGTTAGATTAAAGATGACCAAAAAATTGTGGGTTATATTAGTCAAGTTACTATTCATACCTTCGACTATACTCATCTTATTAAGGCTTTAACAATATGGTATATTAATGGTGGATTGTTCAATAATGTTAATACATTTTAAAAGCATCCTCTGATAAATTTAGCTTTATTGTTTTGGTCACTAAAGGCATACAATGTCAATATGTGCTATTCATATAGTTTACATACTCAACAATCACATATGCATGAGCAATCAAGCAAATTGTAGTAGTCTTAACCATCTATAAAATGATATCTTCACTACAACAAAATCGGCCATTAGTGTCGGAAATAACAACATAATTTAGTGTTTTTGAGCCTATGAATTGGCTTCAATTAGCAGCACAAAACCCAGAGAAATTCTACATCATCACTTGGGCATTAGAAATAACATCAAGAATAGTGTCGAGAAGTGTTTATTGCATTCTTGCTTCCATTGTTGCATCCATTTGCACTTCTAGTTTTGCTTCCAATTGTGCTTCCTATTTTTCTTTTGATATGACATTGAAAATATCTTCTCTTTTGGCTTCCTAACTTATGCCAAGTCATGCTTCCATTATAACATCCTTTATTGCTTCTAGTTTTGCTTCCAATATGTAATTACTTGTTGCATCTAACTTTTCTTCCATTATGACATCTTCTTTAGCTTCTAATATGGCTTCCATTATAATGTCTTTTGTTGTTTCTAATACTGCTTCCATTAGTACTTCTTGGTTTGATACTTGAATGGATTCTTTAGTTTCTTCTTAGGGAACACCAAGTTTGGCTTCTAATATTGCCTCCAATATTACTTCTTTGTTTTCTATTTGAATTATTTCTATTTTTTCTTCTTAGGTAACGCTAAGTTTGACTACTAGTATTGCTTCCATTATTACTTCTTGTTTTTCTACTTGAATCACTTATTTGTTTCCTTCTTCGGGAATACCAAGTTTGGCTTCTAATATTGTTTCCATTATTACTTTGTTTTTTATCTCAATTTCTTTTGTTTTTGTTTCTTACGTAATGCCAAGTTTGGCTGCTAGTATTGCTTCCATTATTACTTATTTGTTTGCTACCTAAATTGCATATTTTTTTGTTCTTAGGTAATGCCAATGTTTTCTTCCAAGATTGATTGTCGTGTGCTTCTCATTTGGCTTCCATTGTTGCTTCCTTTTTCCTTCCAAAATTGCTTCCTTGTTAGCCTCATGGTTTTCTTCCTTTTAGTTGGAAGGTTTGCTTCTTGTTTAGTGCATGGGTTTGCTTATTTTTTAGGTCTAGGGTTTGCTTCCTTTTAGTGTTGGGATTTGCTTCTTAATTAGCCTCCAATTTTTCTTCTTGTTAAGAAACCAATTTAGCTTCCTATTTAGAGCCAGTAATAGCTCCAAGTATGGCTTCCAATTTAATTTCGAATTTTACTTCCATTTTAGAGCCACATTCTTCTTCCATTTTAACAACTCATGATGCTTCCTTTATAACTTCCATTTATTAATTTAATATTTTTTATTTCAATTAAATTAGTTAAGTATATCATGCCTCTTAAATAACTTATATAATTATAGATTAAGTCATATTTATATCATACCATTTATAAAAAAAATAGGGAAATGGACATCCATACAAACTAACAACAATCTTTTTTTAAAATATAACCAATTTTCTTATATTATTAATCAAAAAAATTATTGGTTTTGACTAAATACACATAATGCAGTCCTAGATTCACATCATAGATATTTCTAGAGCATATCTCTTTCAGGTTTCTTATAGTTACAACCCCCACCAGAACATTGGAATAAAATACCAAGATAATTTTTTTTGAACTATAACTGGTATTTTTATATTATTAATAAACAAAGTTGTTGGTCTTTGACCAGCTACACATAATGCAAGCCCATATAACACATGTCCAAACGTTATAAGTGAAAATGATATATGTCAAAATGTAAGGGAGCATCACTGGGGGAGTAATACCATACCACGTGGGTTCATATTAGGGGATATGTATTGAGGAAAAAATGACATAATATATGTTGGAACCAGGTTTAATACTAAGAGGGGGGGTGAATCAATAGTGATAACAATTTCAAAAATATAAAACTTTTTTTGCAGTAAATTAATCAATTCATCACCTAACAAATAAGCATTAGATCTGAACATGCACAATGAGAAATAAATCATCACATCACATAGAAACATAGGATATCTGGTGGAAAACCATTTCCCGGGAGAAAAACCACCATGTTGTTGTTGCGTTGCTCAATATATTTTATTATTTGTTAAGAAAATCATTACGTAGAGAGTACATATGGAAACTATCTTAAAGGAACTATGATATCCATCTACGACTTATGAAGAAATGTGTTCTCAATACCCTTTTTCTGGAGTACCCACCCCACTTCTCTATGAGGTTCACCTTTCATGCATTTTCAAACTGGTACACTTGAGCTACTCAACATGAACATCGTAAAAAAATATATATTCATAGCACAAAAAATCAATCACTAAATCAAACTCAAATCATATCCTCTCTCACGTTCATTCATCATTATCAACTCAGACAACCTCAAAACATTTTCTGCAAGCAAAACTAGATGCAGAAAATCAACAATGAAATACATAATAGCTATATGAAAACATGAGACACTACTGCAACCAATCTATCACAACCATATAAACTCAAACAATAATTATTCCCCTGCAATCACAAATGCATTAGCAAAATACTTTGTAGCCCTATCACTTGTCTTCTACATAAGAATAGTCTTCAGCCATGCATACTTTTGTCTTTGCTACAACTATACCTCCATGCACACTCTGCTTCAAAAAATTCACACTCCTCACTAATGGCTCTCCAAAACACTATGACAATTTTCTCACACAAGAGAACCAACCAAATGAGCAACCTTTCTCCACATATTTGTAGTTTCTGAAGATGATTAAATCAATTAATTCCAATCATGTAGTGGAGCTTTGTTCATATGATGAAAGTGGTTTGGTTCAATGCTTCTTGACTCAATCAAGCCACTAACTTCATTTACTAATGAATATTCTCTTTCAAACATCCTCTAGAAGTTCAATGACCCTTTTCTGACCTTTACCTGATGAATCCCGAAAAAGACAATGTTGGGAAAAATACTAAGAGGGGGGGTGAATCAGTATTTAAAATTTCACAATAATAAATTTTCTTTTTCAAACTGTATACATGATTTTACAGAAACCAAACAACGTATGTCTGCAACTATAATGAATGAAACTAGCGTATAGATAATAAACTTGTAAAACAACTAATTCATTGTCTGTTGAACTTAAATCAGAGTGTGATGCATTTACTAAGTAGTAAATAGATGCAGTAAGAACAAAATAAATCAACACACATAAGAAACACACATGAACACCAGGATTTTTCAGGTGGAAACCCAATGTGGGAAAAAACCACTACTGCTGTCATCTCAGTCTTCAATCTTCTTATTATAAAAAGTGTTTACAAGTTTTGTACTGGTGCAAAAATTTTCCAATATGCAGGCATCTACCTGCTGAAGGCTACAACCTTCACTCATTTTCCAGCTTCTACTGGAAGGGAGCTCCAACCCCCTAGCTCTTGTACTGGTTGATATGTTTACCAGTACGTAGGCATCTGCCTACAGAAGGCTACAACCTTTACTCGTTCTCCAGCTTCTACTGGAAGTGAGCTACAACCCCCTGGCTCTTGTAGTTGTGTAAACTTGTACTAGTACATAGGCAACGGCCTATAGAAGGCTATCACCTTCACTCTTCTGCTAGGGACCACGTTGCATAAATTTTCAGATTGGATACTCCTAGTACACATCAACACAATATGTAGGCCACGTTTCATCAAATTTTCATACTGGGCCCATTAATAACATTGAAGCTCAAAATCAATCACCACAACTATAATACAACCATCAAATACACACTAGTAGAAAATGGTGAAATTAGTGACTAGGTGACTAAAAAAGTTAGTCACCAAAACTTTTCCAAGTGAAATACTACCAAAAATTAGCAATATTAAGAGACCCAACTAAAAATGACTAACATAAATGACTATTTTAGTCACCAGTTAAAATATACGACTAGCTAATAAGTAATACTACTAAAAATAACTAATTTAGTCTAGGAAAAAAATATGACTACCTAACAAAAACTACAATAATATGAGTTAGTAATTTATGTTAGTCATTTTAATTGCGTCACTTCAACAATCTAAAATTACAAGTCATAGGGGATTCAAAGGTTGTTTTAGATTGGGTGAAAGGTTATACTTCCTTGTACACTTGTTTATTGGATGAAAGGATGATTAAAATTATGGAGCTTATTAGAATCTTTAGGATCATATCATTTTATCACATTCACAGGGAATCAAATTCAAAGGTTGACAAATTATCAAAAGGGGGAGTGGGCCAACACCTCCTTTTGAAACCCGACATGACCACCTATATATTTTGTAACAACCTTTCCAACTTATTTAGTTGGTTGCACATATATTTCACATTTCAACTTCGTCTTGAAAAGTGGTAGTGTTAAGGAGAGGGTATGAACTTTGATCAAAGAATGTTCACTTAGTACCACTACCAAATTTCCTTCATGCAACTTGCATGATGATAAATGGATGACATTTGAATGTTACAAACATGTGAGTAGTCCACAATCAACTTTTTTGTCTTCATTGTCCTTAGTAACAATGACAAGTTTGAATAATTCCTTTATTTATCATCGCAAACACATAACTCTTTGTTGTCCCAAACATAGTTAATATTGTTGGCGTATGATCTCTTAATTGTGTAATGGTCTCTTGATGATGATAACGAGCTCTCAATCTCTAATGATCATGAATACGATGAATGAATGATCTAATTCCTTACTTGTATAGACAATTTATGATTCATTTTCTATTTTTATTGTGCCATTGTACATATGCTTCACTAGCATCTCATGCTATATGGTTAATTGAGCAAGCTTTATCTTTCATTTTTCAAGTATAATTTGGTTGCATGAATAAGCATAGTTGTGTAATTAAAATCATTCAAAATTTGTTAATAATTCATGGTTTGTTTGACTATTCGCACACTTATCCCTGACCTTTTACTTTGAGAGTGAGTAGTGTCAAATCACCAGTCTTCGTTAATGAACTTCCTTTCATTACTCAATGACCTAGCTTAGCTTGATATTTAAGGATTCCCCCCTAGATAAGGATATCCTTCTTGTATTCTAAAGAGTGAGAGAAGGCCACCAAGATGACATTGGGTGGCTTGCATGATGGGTGGGGTCAAGACTTTTTTTTTCTATGAAATTGTTTGAGTGGAGATACAATTTAGAAAATGCTTACAAGAAAATTAGTTTCCTTTATTTCCATCACATAAATTACTTCCAATAAAATCATGTGCTTTTAATAAAATCCAATTCTGATAAATAATTAATTCAATCAAATTTAAAAAATAAGATTATTATTATTATTATTGTTATTTTTTTTGTATATGGGAGAATAGACAACTATAGCATGTTTGTACTTAAGGATTGATTCTATCCACTAACACAATCACCTCCAAGTGTACCCACATTGCCTCACACGCGGCACACTAAGCTAATTGAAGTTTAAACCAATAACATCATAAGAAATGCCTTAACAACCCATTCTATCATCAAGTAATCTACACCATGGGGCAAATTAAAAATAACCTTTAATATTAAAAAATATAGCCAAATTATTTTATTTGAAAATCAATTTTAACATCTAATTTGAGGAAACTCCATAAAATAAAATTTAATGTGAAAAATGTTAAGCAAAATAAAGTTGGGGTAAATTATAAAAATAAAAACAAGTAAAGTGAAATATAAAATTAACAATTATAATTATAATTAATAATTCAATCATATTACTCCTAATTTACCAAGTGTCAGAGGCATAAAATCTCTTCATATACAAACCTTTTTTAAAGTGAAAAGAGATTTGATCCCCTTTGCCCTTGGTAAATCCAAAATTAAGATCTAAAATTAAGATATATCCAAGCTAGTTTTAAATCAATTTATGTAATTGAAAGTAAAGAATTATTATTTTAATGGAAAGTTAATTTCAAAAATATTTGTAATTTCCTCAATTTTAAAATAAAGCCAGCCTTGTTCCATCTTAACTCCGGATCCATCAAGCAATGAGAGGGATCACATCCCTTGAGGTGCAAACCTCTTTTTTTAGTGCAAAACTTGAGGAAAGGTTTGTACCTCGAGAGATTTGATCCCTCTCGATGCTTGATAGATCCAGAGTTAAGATGGATCTAGGTTGGTTTCAGTCATGTGCGGCCAAAGAAAATCTAATGCATACATGATTAATTTTATCAATAATAAGTAAATTCATCTAATATTAATATAATAATTTTAAATATGCTAATATGTCTCAGATTAATCTGTTATTTTAATTTTAAATTTGCTTAGTTGCCCCAGTTTATTGTGAAGATAATACTTTAATGATGAAAAATGATGAAATATGAATTTTGAATGTAAAGAGACAATGTATAGTGTTGAATGATAGAAATGTGAATAATAATAATATAGTCAATTGCAAATAGTATTCATTGTGGTTAATCTAAAACTATTTTCTTCTATTATTCATATTGTCACCATTTTTACTTTTGTCATCTTTTCATATTGATTATCATATTTTCATATCGATTATATGAAAAGGATAGGTTAAACCGTAAATGATTTAAATCTTTAGCTCAATCTATTGTAGTAAACATTAGTCATTGTCTCTCCTTCTCTCCATTATTAATAGGTTGAATTACTATAACACAAAACTCAATGTACATTATCAATAAGTTTTTGTGCTTAAACTGAAATCAATGCACAATGTTAATCCAATCAGTTTAAAAATAATGTACCATCATACATCCAATTACATCAAAACATAAATCAACATTTACACTTAAATTAATGAATCTAATGCAAGCAATTAAATAAGATTAGAAAACAACATTTACACTAAAATCATTGCATCTAATGAAAGCAATCAAATAAGATTATAAATCAACATTTACACTCAAATCAATTCATCTAGTGCATGTAAGAAAATTGGATTATAAACCAACATCTACACTGAAATTAATGCACCTAGTGCAAGTAAGAAAATAGGATTATAAAGCAACATCTGCACTGAAATCAATGCATATAGTGCAAGAAATCAAAGAGGATTAGAAATCACCATCTACATTGAAATCAATGCATTTAGTGCAAGCAATCAAATAAGATTAGAAATCACCATCTACATTGAAATCAATGCATCTAGTGCAAGAAATCAAACATGATTAGAAATCAACATCTACATTGAAATCAATGCATCTAGTGCCAGCAATCAAACATTATTAGAAATCAACATCTACATTGAAATCAATGCATCTAGTGCAAGCAATCAAATAGGAATAGAAATCACCATCTACATTGAAATCAATGCATTTAGTGCAAGCAATCAAATAGGATTAGAAATCATCTACATTGAAATTAAAGCATCTAGTGAAAGAAATCAAATATCATTAGAAATCAACATCTATACTAAAATCAATCCATCTAGTGCAAGAAATCAAATTGGATTAGAAATCACTGTCTACACTGAAATCAATGTATCTAGTGCAAGAAATATTCTCTCCCCCCCCACACCCACATATATATCTATATCTCCCTCCATCTCTCCATATTTTCCACTCTATCTCAACCAACCAAAAACACATGCTATTTCACTTCATATCTATCAATCTCTTTGTCACTCCCTCCCTCTCTCCATCTCTCTCTTCTTTCATCTCTTCACTTTCCATCTATATATCTATCTCCATTTTCCTCTCTATATCACCGCCAAAACATACACTCTATTTCTTAAATCTATCTACCTATCCCTCCCTCCTCCTCTCTCTCTTTCTCTCTCTTCCCCTTCTCTCCCTCTCCCCCACTTCTATCTCGCTTCCCTACTTCTTTCCTCTCTCTCTTTCCCCATCCAAATCCATCTCTCTTTCCCTCCCTCACACCACTCTCTTGCATCCTCTCTCTCTTCCTTCCTCTCTCTCTCTCTCTCTCTCTCTTTAGCCTCCAACTCTGTTACTATATCCCTCCCTCTCTCCTTCTCTCCCCCATTCTCTCCATATCTCCTTCTTTGTCTTTATCTCAACCCCAAACATACACACTCTCTCTCCATCTCTCCATTGTTACTCCCTCTCTCTCTCCACTTCTCACTCTCTATGTATTTCTTCTTCCCTCTCTCTCTCCACTTCTCACTCTCTATGTATTTCTTCTTCCTTCCCTCTCCCCCCCTCCAACTCCATATCATTATCCATCCCTCTCTCCTCCTCTCTCAATTATTCTCTCTCGTACTTCCTCTTTCTCCCTTTCTCTCCTACCTCCCTCTCTCTTCCCCCATCACTCTCTCTCTCTCTCTCTCTCTCTCTCTCTCTAATCCTCTCTCTTACCCCATCACTCTCCTTCTCTCTCTCAAGTATTATCTCTCATTATTCCTCTCTCTCACTCTCTCACTCTCTCTATCTCTCTCTACCCTCTATCTCTCTCCCTTTTCCCTCCAATCCTATCTCTTCCCCCATATCTCTCTATCTCTATCTCTCCCTCTCTACCTATGTTACTATATCCCTCCCTCTCTCCTTTTGTCTCCTTCTCTCCCCCTTCTCTCTATCTCTTCTTATTTATCTCTTTATCTCACCCCTAGACATACACTCTTTCTCTCCATCTCTCCCTTGTTAGTCCCAGCTCTCTCGCTCCACTTCTCACTCTCTATGTCTTTCTTCTTCCCTCCCTCTCTCCCCCTCCAACTCCATATCTCTATCCCTCCCTCTCTCCTCCTCTCTCTCATCCTTCCTCTCTCGCCCTTTCTCTCCTATGTTTATCTCTCTTCCCATGTCTCTCTCTCTCTCTCTCTGCCTTCCAATCCTCTCAATATCTCCCTCCCACTCTCCTCTCTCTTCCCCCTCCATCTTTGTGTCTCCCTCTCCCTCTTTTACCCTTCTCTACCTCTCTCTCTTTTTATTCCTCCTCTCCCCTCTCCTTCAGTTTATCTCCATCTCTCCCTTGTCACTCCCCCTATCTCTCCACCTCTATAACTTTATGTCTTTGTTCTTACCTCCCATATATAGAGAGTTAATATATATCATGATATATTAATATATATTATAATATAAAAAAATTAATATTAGATTAAAACAAAGTTATTATATTTATTAATATCAATATGATGATATATTAATATGAATATTAGATTTAATAATAATAATCTTTTAATATTAATATTATGGTTAATAGTATTTTTTGCATGGTATTAATAATAATTTGGCTCATGGTATTTTTTCCATTGGCTTCACCTAAATAAAACCTATTTTTTGAGTTTTCATAAATATAAAGGGGTTAATGGAGTAAAGATAAAAAGAGGTTTTATTTATTTATGATACCTCTAGTTTATTTAATTTTTTTTTATTTACCATACCTTTGGAGAAAATATAAAAAAAGTCTTATTTATTTACCATACATCTGGTTTATTTGTATTTTTATTTATTTACCATGGCTCTTTTTTTTTAACTATTCGTAAACCTCTTTATATTTTAATATTATGTTGTGTTTATACATAATAATAATTAGATAGATTTTTAAATAGGACCATTTACATTTACATTTACATTTACATTTACATTTAAGCTTACATGTTTACATTTACATCTAAGTTCACATGTTTACGTTTCTAAGCGAGATCTACCCCATGGGCGCAATAATTATTTTATTTTTAATCTGAAATTACAAATAACATTGAAAAATACATATAAATAACCAAAAACAATTTTTTTTTTTTTTTTAACAAGATCGGCTGCTATATATTAGACTGAAAAAAGGAATAAGGCGTGAAGCCATACATGGATTGCTTCAAGAGCATTACAAATCCAAGGAGAAATCATGAGGTTCCTGTCCTTGAATCGATTTCTATAACTTCTAGCTAAAAAACATCTATTGCTACTATAAATTCGGACATACTGGAGGCACCAAAACTTGCATTTACAGCACATAATTAATCAATGTCAATACGACTAATCTTTCTCGCTGTGGAATCCTCTGGGTTCTGGTCAGCTTCCATTGGCTTTGCACTTGAGGATGATGAGTTATCTTTCTGCTTTTTCTCCATGATTTCCCTTAAGATTGACAGCGATTCCTCAGCGTGTATGCATCTATTGCTGAGTCCGTTGAACTGCTCATGAAGAGTATGAACTCGGTGAAGAAACAGGTTCATTTCTGCGCGGTACTTGCTGTGTAAAATTCTGAACTGCTCGTCAAATTTGGCTTCCAGGTTCCGGATCTGTTCAGCGTGCCTGGCCTCCATGTTCTGGACTTGATCTTCCAATACCTTTTGTTGAGCTCTGACCTCTTCGAATTCGGCCTGTAGATCGCGGCAATGGAAGCATTGCTCAGGACGCTCCATCACTATTTGGGCTTGGATTCTCTGAGGGGCGATTTCACTGATTTGGGCTGCTAACTCCTCTTTGCTGCGGGGGATGTGAAACTTATCTATGGATGAGCTCACTGAGTCTGAGTGAAGGGGAAAGGAGTCTGGAATCAAGGAAGGATCGAAAGGATGAGGAAAGATGAGGGTCGAACCGGGAATATATAGAATAAGAGCACAGAGGGGGCGGGAACAGGGCTGCACATTCCTAGAAATGAACGACCCAGCCCAATGCAAGTCTGGAGTAGAGCAAGTGATTTGAATGATGGTATGATTACTTCTGGCATTTCGACGGATTCCCGGTCTGTGAATAGATTTCCCAATCCCGATTTTGAGCATACTGCCGTCGTCCACACCTGTTATGTCCTGAGTGTGCTGACTGGAATCGTGCGGGATGTTAGATCCTTTGTAATGGGAAGGATGAGCTGATTTTCCTTTCTGCCTTCTGACAAAATTCCTTACATCCATATCAAAATTATGTTCTGCACTGCTGATATTTTCACAAGTGCGGATCCTGTCGATTAGAGTGCTGCATGCTTGGACTGATTGCTTGGTCATGGTAATGAGTAGGATGATAGGATAGCATTGCTGCTGAGTTGGCCTTGAGGTCGATCACAAGCCCTGTTGGCAAGACTATCAGCCTTTTTATTGAGACCACGCAAAATGTGGAAGTAACTGGTCTCCTCCATCAGATTGTTGAGGATCTGGTTTCTGTTATTGATTTGCTGAAGTAATATGTTGGGCGAGGACTGCTTGAGCACCATCAGACGGATTATGATAGCTGAGTCACCGAATATGGTTGCTTTCTTTATTCCTAGCTTGAGCAATTGCACAAGGCCTTGAAACAGGGCAAGACCTTCAGCCCTGTTGTTTGATAGTTCGCCCAACCCCCACTCGAATTGGAGAATTAGAACGCCATTTCCATTACATATTAACCCGCCTGCCCCAGCTTTGCCTGGGTTGGATTTTGAAGCTCCATCAAAAAACATGTGGTATCTATTACAATTACTCAACCATTGGACAAATTCTTCCTCTTTAAGCCTCAGCTTCCATCCTTTACTCTTTTCATTCTGTGGAAGACTCTCTTTCTGTAGCGCCTGAACATTGATGACATTGTCGGGCCCAAAGTTAAGCAAGTTTCTTTCTTCTGTGCTGAGATAATGGGTTTCAATTTTGCCTTGAGTACGGGAAATGATTGCTTCAACAGCAAGAGTCTTAGCTTTGTGGCAGATTATCCTTAGGTTGTGGTCTTTATCTTGAAAGACTTTTTTGTTTCTGGCCAGCCAAATGCTCCAGACCAGGGTAAGTGGAATTGTATTCCAAATCCTTTGAGTTAGATTGTTCTTCTTCCCTTTCCATGGGCAGATTTTCTTCCAACTTAGAACTGAATCAGCTATAGTTGCCCTTGGCTCCCAAGCAACCGCCCCTATTGCAGCCATGTTGTTCCAGCATCTCTTAGCAACTTGACAGTCTATGAACAGATGTTGCATTGTTTCTTCGGCTTGACAGCAGTTTGGACATCGGGAAGGTCCCTGAATTCCCCTTTTTTTCAAATTCTCTGCTGTTAGGATCTTTCCTTTCAATAGAAGCCAAAAGAAAAATTTTATTTTGGGAGGGGCTTCAGCTTTCCAAACCAATTTCCAGTGAATCCATATTGCCTGAGGAAAGGTATTTTCACATATTCTTTGGTACCCTGCTTTGGCTGTATATAGTGTTCCTGTGGGATCCCAGCGATAGCTATCAACACTTCCTCTTTGAACCGGTGCTTTGCTGTGCAAAAGATTTTCCAAGACAAGAAAACTTGCTTCTATTTCCTTAGGATAATTCGGGAAAGACCAGCCTGTCCAAGAATGAGAATGGTTTCCCCACTGAGTTATTTGTGCTAGATTCCATATTCCTCTGTTGTTGAGCCAATTGATAGCTGGGACTGCCTCCTTATTGGATCCTATAGAGTTCTGGCCCATAATTCTATCCATGGAAATACTTATGCTGCTGCCTTCCCCGGGAATTTTTGAGATATTTTGGGCAATGAAAGGAATGGTTTTCTTACACAGCTTCCAAATATTGGAGCTGTCCCTGATGGGGATATTGGTTTTTAACAGATGGTGCCTAGAACTGTTTAGATACTTGGCTTCGAGGACTGCTTTCCACCAAGCAGAGTCTCCAGTTAATAGCCTCCAGACCATCTTTGCCCCGAGAGCTAAGTTTAACAGGTGAGGAGATCTAATTCCGAGCCCGCCTTTTTCAAGAGGCTGTATGACACTTTTCCAATTGACTAGATTAAACTTCTTTTTCTCCACTTTCCCTCCTTGCCAGAGAAAATGTTTGAGAGCCTTTTCCATTTTGTGATGAACGGCCATTGGAGCTTGAATCAAAGAGAAGCGATATATAGGCAGAGATATCAGACCTGATTTTAAGAGGACTAAACGGCCTGCTGGATTCAGCCACATGGATCCCCAGTGTTGAATTTTCCTTTTGATTTTATCCAGGATTCCACTCCAAGTTTCAGTTTTCAGAGGGCCAATACCAACAGGCATCCCAAGGTAAGTGAAGTTGTTCCATTCCAGCTTGTGAGAGACACCAAGAATGGAAGCAATGGAGTGAATGGTGTGGTGCGAGGCATTCCATCCATAAACACAGCTTTTCACTTGATTGATCATTCCACCTGAGAAAGCCATAAATTGGTCAAGGATCTTTTTGAACCGCCTTGCAATGGTGATCGATGCCCCACCCATCAAAAGGGTGTCATCCGCAAATTGAGAGTGGTTGATATTTTTTGTACCCTGAGCAAATTGGATGCCTGTGATAAGACCAACTCTTCGGTTATAATCCAAAGATTTACTAAGGGATTCTGCCATAAGGATAAATAAATACGGAGACAGGGGACATCCTTGTCTTAGACCTCTGGAGGATTGAAAGGCTTCACAAGGTCGCCCATTGATCAAGGGGGATATCCAGGGGTTGGAAATGCAAGCTTTGATCATGCTAATGAATGAGGCATTGAAGCCCAATTTGAGTAAAACAGCAAAGAGAAAGGAGTGTCTGACTCTGTCGAAAGCATTGGCAAGGTCAAGTTTTAGGACGAACCCTTTTTCCTTTCTGCTCATGCTAGAGTGGATTGCCTCTTGCACAAGGAGAATAGAATCAGAGATATGACGGTTGGGCAAGAATCCCCCTTGGTTTTCAGAGATTAAAGAGGTTAGATGGGGCTTAAGTCTAGCGGATAAGATTTTAGTTATAATCTTGTAAGAGGAGTTGCAAAGGGATATGGGCCGAAATCTAGAGAAGGTGGAAGGCCTGTTTTCTTTAGGGATAAGAGCAAGGTAAGTAGAGTTGGTGGAGCCCCCCAGCTTGCCTTTCCGGAAGGACCATCGAATCATCTTTAGAAGGTCTTTTTTTATCAGATGCCAGAATTCTCGATAAAAGCTTATTGAGAAGCCATCGGGACCTGGAGCTTTGTCCGGATGGAGACTCCAGATTGCAGAATGTACCTCTTCTTCTTCAATTTCTTGTGTGAGCTTGCTATTGATTTCTTGAGTGACATTGCTCGTCATATGCTGGAGAAGGCTCGAATAGTCCTCCTCGTTCTTATCTTCCGTTAGAAGTTTTTTAAAGTGGGAGGATGCAGCGGCTTTAATGGATTCCTGAGTGTCATGATTTTTCCCTTCGCTGTCTTTGATATTACTTACAGCATTCCTTGTCTTCCTGATTGTGGCTTGTTTGTGGAAGTATGAGGTATTCTTGTCTCCGTCGCGAAGCCATAACTGTCTTGATTTGATCCTCCATTTAATTTCCTCTTCTCTTGCTATTTGTTTAAGTTGAGCATACAGACGGATCTCATTTTCTTTAGCTTGCTGCGTGAGGCCCTGCGCTTCTATGTTTAGCTGGACGGACTCGAGATTTTTCTTTAAGTCTTTTTTGACAATCTCGGGTTCCTGATAGTTGTTTTTTGCCCAAAGTTTGAGGGCCTGTCTGGTTTGTTTCAGTTTGGTTTCCCAGATATAAACTGGGGATCCCTCCACGTGTTGGAACCATGCTTGCTTCACCACTTCTCTGGCCGCCGGGATGCGATTCCAAAGGGGAGAATATCTGAACGGGAGAGGCCCCGATTGGCTGTGATTGTGCAGAGAGAGGGTGATTGGATAGTGATCTGAAGCAGAAGAGCTGAGAATATCGGACTGACCAATCGAGAAGGTGGAGAGAAAGGTTACGTTCACAAGGAAACGGTCAAGTCTTTCCATGATATTACCTGCTCCGATTCGCTTGTTGCTCCATGTATATCTTCTGTTCTTTGGCTTTATGTCCACTAAATCTTTCTCTTGCATTATATGCTCAAGCTTGCTTCTGTAAGGGTCTGGGGCAAAAGTCCCTCCTCTTTTCTCGTTGCTGTGCATGACCAGATTGAGGTCCCCTGCGAAGATAATGTTGCTGTCTGGATCTTCTTCGATAGCTGTGTTCAGGGCGGTCCAGCAAGCTTCCTTTTCCCTGTAATGGTTAGGTGAGTAAACATTATATATTTTCACCTCGGCTCCATTGTCCTTGCCTTCCAGTTTGACGCAGATCCAGTTCTGGTGGATATTGAAGTAACTGCAGATCCATCTGCTATTATCCCACATAGTTAATATTCCTCCCGAAGCTCCTCTAGCTTCACTAGCGCATCCGCTATATTGTCTTTGTTGAGAAATGAGTTTGTTGATATCTGTTTGATCAAGCTTTGTCTCTTGGATGAGAATGATTTCGGGCTTTTCACTATTTATAAGCTCCCTTAGGGCTGCTTTCTTGGAGGGGTGCCCCATTCCCCTGCAGTTCCAGGATAGCAGCTTCATCATTATTTACCAGTGATATGGAGAGGTGCCCGCCTCTCTTTACCTTTATTATTGTTTTCCTTATCTGAGAATCCCTGGATGTAGGATTCGATAGGTGTTTGGGATCCCATTGCAATGTCTTTCTGGGCGTTTTCTTCTCTGTGTTGCTTTGCTGACTTCCTTCCTGGTCCGTGCTTTTTAGGGATGTCGCTAGAGGCTCCATGTTCCTTGGATGAGCTTCTTGTAATTCTTATGGGGATTGAGTCAGGGGATGGCTGGGAAGAATGAGGGGGTGAGGGGTGGGGCAACGGGTCAGAAGAGATGGGTTCCAGAACCGGATCATCTTCAGAGAGGGAGGCAAAAGGATTGGATGATGGAGGGATGGAGAGGTCCGGGAGATGAGGAGGGGTGGAAGAGGAATGAGGATGGGATTGCTTAGGGGAAGAAGGGGATTGCTGGGGATGAGAAAGAGAATGTGAAGGATGTTTCTGAGAAGGCCCTGGGGTTTCAGATTCAGATTGCTTCGGAGGCGGATTCGGTTTTTTTTTTTTAACCGTTTCCCACTGTCCTTCTTGCTCTTTTGAGTCAACATTAATAAGTTTTGGGCATCTATTAGCAAAATGTCCATATTCGTGACATACCTTGCACTTGAAGGGGATCTGCTCGTAGTCCAGCTGTTGGATATGGCACCAGTCGTCCACTTTCAGTTTGATTGCCTCCGGCAGTCCGCGTCCAAGATCAACCTCCACACAAATTCGCGCACAGGCCTGCATGTTGTCCTTAGGTTCGCAACGATCTATGTATTTTCCGACAGCGTTCCCAATAGCTTTGACAGAGTCGTCTCCCCAGCAGTGGAGGGGGAGATGAGGGAGTCTGACCCAGACTGGAACAACACTTGGTATATCCAGCTCGGGATCGAAATCCGGGGTCCATTTGTTGAGGTAAAGACCTCTGGAATCCATGAAGTAAGGCCCGTTGCGGAAGATAAGGTCCTTATCCTCCTTGGATTCAAAATGAAAAGTGAAGTATCCTCTGCCGCAAAATCTGATTGCTATTTTTCCTTGGACCTTGTCTGCCCAGTTTCGCTCCACCCATCTTTGCACAGTTTTGGGCGAGGGCCATAACCCTGTAAATTGACCGATTAATCCCTTCTCAGCAAGCGAAATGGCTGCCATGCGAGGAATGGTCGGAGGCAAATGAACTTCTTGCAGGACATCCAGTTTCTTTACAAATTTGGTTGCTGAGGGTCTTGGTCTGTTTTGAGGTAACGATTTCACCAGAGACGAGAATGCCTGCTGCAGATCCGGATCCCCTCCGGGCGGATCCGGAGGGTCCATGAGGGAGGCCGAGGGCCGAAAGACGGAATCGCAGAAGCTCAGGTTCGATTAGGGCGAACGCGCGCGCCGACTTTTTTTTTGAATTTCTTAAAGATTCCAAAAACAATTTTATATTAATTAAAAAAGAATTCAATTAATTGAAAGTTAAAATAATATTATTTGAATGAAAAGTTGCTTTCTATTTTCAAAAAGAGTAAAGAAATTTGTAATTATTTTATTTAAACTTTGAATTACAAATAATTTAATAATTTAAACTGCCGTAAATTTGGGGTTTTGGGTGATTTTTCCCTAAACCGTAGGGGTTATAGATCATCTTGCCTTGATAATTGGAAATGTAAAGGCATTGTTTTACATCTGGCACTGTTTCTACTAGGGTAACACCTATCCAAATCTCTGGGAAGATAAAACTGATCCAGATCGTGCGGCTGGATTTTCAGTGGATCCATGTGTTTGGTGCCCCTAAAAACTGACATCTCAACCATCAAAGTGATTTCAGATTCTATGGGCATTGAACTAGCGACAACTAGTTGGGAACTAGAGAAAGAGAGATGCAGTGCGCTGCTGAAACCTGGAAAAAAACTAATAGGTTTTTAGATTCGAAGTTCCTTGTAATGGAGACATGGTGGGTGCTTCAGATGTTGGTTACATGTTTGGCAGTACAAATCGTTGCCTATGGATCAATGGATGTTGAGGTTTCTTCGAAAGCCAGTCTTTGAAAAAGTTGAGTAAACCGATTACTCTCACATTGTTGTTGAGCTAAATCAAATATTCAGCTTGCAAATGATTTATCCAATAGTTACGCACTATGGCAAAGGTCAACTATCTTGCTTCCTAGCCAATCTAGATACTATGCTAGATCTGGTGAATAACTCTTAACAAATTGTGAAAAAAAAATTCGTAATTAATTTTACATTTTTTGGAGTATTTCTATATTAAATTTTTTTATTATTAAATTATGTTTTTCATCTATATTTGGAATATGACAGTGGATGGTTCCAAACTTATCAATATCATCTATCAAGATCATCTACAAAATATATGTTACAACAATTGAAGCACCTGGAAATGATCTATGAGCCATATGCATTCTACTAAGGAAGGTGAATTATGTGCAATGGAGATGAAATACAAATTTATTGGTGTTGTATTGTTTTAAACATTTTAATTGGTAATCAAGCAATATACATTAATAAATTTTTTAATATATTTGTGTAGATTTGATACTTCTGAAAAATTGTTTCAAGAGCTTAGACAATTTCGGATTTGATGTGAAGATGAATGAGACAGTTTCAAATTTGATGTTAAGATTATCGAGTGGAAAAACTACATCGGAAATATTCATATTCCCTGACTTGGTGAATATATTTTAAATGGGTGACTGGTTGCAATGGCCATGAAGACATCAATTTTCACTTCACTGGGTTCAGTATTTTTGGGAGAGTGATGAGGGCTGTTGGAGTAGAAATTTGTTTAGATATAAATGGAGGTCGTGCCAATGTGAACGTTGAACTCATTTCCACTAGCAATGATCTCATTAATGATGTGTTTACGTCGTAGGGTCGCAGTTACACGTTTACAAATATTACTCCAAGGAAATATAGGCGGGTTTCTTCTCATCATGAATACATAAACTTCATCAATTCTCAAGTAGTATACAAATATCATGTCATATCAAATCCCACTACATTTTTTTTCAAAAAGGAAAGGCCATGATATTTTTCTCTCTTTGCCTTCGTTTGATACGCAGAATAAGTTTGGATATTCCTTAAGGATGAGTGTCCAAAGGACACAGTAGCCCTCCATGAAATCAAACATGAAGAAGTGGAAAGAGCGAGCTCTATGAGCCAATTGTTAAATAGAGGAAGAATATATAAGGTCATACCTAATGTCGATCCTAGCTAGGATGGAGCTATGCATGAGGTACAATGATTGAGGTTTATGGAGTATATTTTCTATAATATTCTCTTTCAAATACATGATTCTCATGTTCTCTTAATAATTGTCCAAAGAGGCTCTCGAGAGATGGAGTTGGGCTTTGGAAATTTGGTATCATATCTTTTATGTCCCAAGTTATGATATGGATGGCTTATTTGTTTCTCAGGGTAACCCTATTTTAGGTGTTCATGTATACCTTTATTCAGATGATGTCCATGAGATGAAGTGCCCTCAAAGAATCTCCTTGGCCAAATCAAGCACTTTTTTAGGCAATATCTGATGCATATGGGAAATTTGCTTTTAATTTTATTCCATGTGGAAAAAAAATATTGTTTCCATTCTACAAAGGTGAGAATACAATATTTGATGTTTCACTTCCATATATATAGGTTCTTGTTGAGCACAATCATGTTAATATATCTCAGCCATTTCAAGTCACATGTTTCTCAGTTAGAGGACTTGTGGTGACTTCTGAAGGAGTCTGTTTTGAAGGTGTTAAGATATTAGTTGATGGACGAGAAAGATATACAACAGATGTCCAGGGATATTACCAAAATTGATCATGCAAAATCAACACGCTACACAATCAAGGCTAAGAAGGATCACTTTGAGTTTAGCAGTTTGGATAATTTCATGGTTGTGCCAAACATGGCTTCAATCCCAAAGATAGAAGTAACATATTATAATATTTGTGGTTCCCTAAAATTAGTGAAAAATGGATATTATGGCAAGCATCAAGTTGGCTTGACACATGGGCTAGACAATGTTAAGCCTCTACTAAAGAGGATTGATGATATGGGAAACTTCAGCTTCGAGGTTCAACCATGTTAATATCGAATATCCCCACTAACCACAACAGTAGAACATGATTCTGGTCTTCAATTTTCACCATCACATATTGATGTGACAGTAACTAGACCAATGTTTGGCATTGAATTTATAAAGGCCCTTGTTGATATCCGTGGATCGGTGATATGCAAGGAAGGATGTGACTCCTCAGTTTCTATATCACTTACTTCTCTGGTTGTTGAACTCTAGGTTTAGAGAATCTTAACTCTTTAAGTTTAACAAATGAGAGAAGTGACTTCATATTTGAGAAAGTCCTACCTAGTGCATTGCATATTGAGGTAAAACATGGACCTTCATCTGATTTGTTAGATTGGGATGATGACTAGTGTTGGGAGAGAAAGGTTATTGATGTCAATGTTGGTGTTTCTGATCATTCAGAGATAATGTTTATCCAAAAAGGCTATTATGTTTACTCATCATGTGGCTTCTTACATCGTACAACCAAACAAAGAACCAATAAATTTGTTGATTGAGAAAGGATGACAACAAATCTGCTTAGAAGCTTCTCATGTGCACATGCTTCATTTCTTGAACTCGTGCATTTTCTTTGGAATGTCTTCATTAGAATTCAATGTATAGAACCATAAGCCTATATATTTGACTGGTGAAAAATATCTATTGAGTGGTGAAATACATGTTAATTCAAGTTCTTATCCCAAAGCAAATGAGTTGTTTCGAAGCATTATTGTAGACATATGGCAAAAGGAGGGTGCATTTATAGGTATGATCAATAATTTCAAACTTTTTTCAAGTTCTAATGAACCAAGCAACATTGTTGTATATAAGTACACTCACTCGGACAATATTGAAGATGAAATGTTCTTTGTTCTAAGAGTAAAAGGAATGCTAGTGAGAAAAATAGTTTTGGAAGGGTCTTGTTTTATCCAAGAAGTCGACATGTTGTTGTTAAAACTGATGGGTGCCAACCTGATATTCCTTATATTGTGGGGTGCCTAGGAAAGTACATTCAAGGCTAGTGCTACTAGTAATCCCAAGTGTTGACATTAAAATAATTGCTCAAGATGATAGTAGCAATGGTCTTCTGAAAAAGGGTGACTTTGTTCTTCAAAATTCGACACGATCAGATGGTATGTTTTTGGGTGGTCCTTTGTATGATGATACTAAATACTATGTTGAATCTTCCAAGGGATATCATTTAAGAGCACTTGCATGTGACCCATTTTGAAGATTAGCTGTATGCTCATCCAACTTGATCGGACACCCTACTCGACTAACCAAACCATAAAGAATATCTGATCGTCAGTATTCAAGCTTCTGTGCACTCCCTACGTTTGTGGTCCTCAATAGAAGAATCACTAAATTTGCATCAAACAACCGCTAGATATGGACAAAACCTCTTCAATCACACTGCTTCAAACTACAACCATGTAAGTCTGGATTTTACTATTACTTTCAACACTTTATAATGAAACCAATGTAAATGTAGGTTGTATGTGGATAAAATATAAACCACTATAAACACAGGTTGTATTGTATGTGTATGTAGGGGCATACATGATCAAATATTTGAGAGTGAATGGGATACTGTTTCAAGAGCTTTCATGCTCTATCTTGAGACTCAATATGCAACATGGAAGTAATTTGACCGTACTGGAAATGGACTCATATCCCAATAATGCATACAATTTGTTTGTGGACATATTGATTGAGATGATGGGGAGCTTTAAATCATTAAAAGGGATGGTCATATGTGTTGTTGCCTTTACTTAAAGAGATATGTGTCTTCTCAATTTCTTGTTTGAGAGGCTTCCTAATCTCCAATATTTGTTAATGGGTGACAACTTTATCTTGGTAAAAATAGAATTTCTTCTTTTCTTTTACATGTGCAATGAACAACATGTTTCAATGTC
This sequence comes from Pinus tabuliformis, assembly GCA_031772625.1. Taxonomy (NCBI): domain Eukaryota; kingdom Viridiplantae; phylum Streptophyta; class Pinopsida; order Pinales; family Pinaceae; genus Pinus; species Pinus tabuliformis. The sequence continues at coordinate 833,910,564 of CM062818.1, forward strand.
TAGGAATGTTTGCATTTGCTACTTAGTTTTCAGGTATAGCATAACAATTTTTTTTATACAAAGCATATATTGATGTAGCTTAGGTTGACTATTATGTTTTGGTTCATTATTATGTCCTGTTTTCAGATTCAGTATCAAAAGATATGAAACAAAACTAAGGAACGACTTTGTTTCATATCTATTCCTTAATGAAAATCTACACTACCTAAATTAAAAAAGTTAACCTGCTATAAGATGTGAAAAGACCATAAAATTCTTCCATGGTTTTTTTCCATGATGTTCATAATGAATATTTATGTCTTTTACCTTGTAAATGAGTGTAGAGTTGGCTTATTCTGGTTTTGAAATGCAATGCAGGAACTTGCAAAATATCCCATACCTCGACGTCTCAGATCCCCACTCTCTCATCTCCGTATAAACAGGTTTATGTAGACATAACTGAATTTCATGATAGGGAAATTAGTGTATTAGGTTTCTTTCTTCATAGCACCCCTGCTCTAGAGATGATAGAACTTCGTTTAATTGATGACTAGAATTATGACGATCCACGATGTCTAATGTTTTTGGAGGAAGTGATGTATTTGAATAGAGTTTCAAAGCAAGCAAGGATATTGGTATGAGAATATTATTTTTAAATACACGCTTCAAAATCTTTAAACCGTTGGCCAGTAAAAAGGATTTCAAGCTTCATTTAATTTTATTTTTTCTTTACGGAAGGGTATGACCAATGCAGGTTGTATGTGGATACGAGGATGAATTCTACCGTGGATATGAGGATGTGGACACCAGTGGAATGATCTACTTAGTCTTGGGAAACATCAAGTATGAAAGTGGATGGCAGTCTCATGGAGTGGGTATGCGACATTTGGCCCCATTTTCATTTTGTTTATCATTCGTTGTTTGTGTTGGTTCTAATAGTTAGTTTTAATTAGTTATCTTTTTGTCATTTATATCATTAACATTCCATGTTTCCCAGGAAAGGTAACATCTTCGATTTCTTTAGATGAGTAATATGTAGGATTAGGATGTTCCCAATGAGTTTTGAACATTTGTCCAATATGTCTTATCAATTTTGGATTGTCATTAACCGCTTTAATTGTTACCCGGTTTGACATTTGATTGACAATGAAATTCCATGCTTTTATAAATTATTTGTATGTTAATTTTTAAAAGTATTTAAGAAATTTGTCTTCAGTAGCCACACTTCAAACAATGGATTTCATGCTACTAGGTTTAAGGTTTGGGTTATGTATTTGATTAAAATTTCCCAAGATTTATATCATATCTCAAGTGTGAGGTTTGGGTTATTTATTTGGTCAAAATTACCCAAGATTTATATCATATCTCAGCCTTTTGAAATTCATGCATTCATGCCATTCGAATGTAACACATCACGACAAGGATGAGCCCTATTAAGCTCACCAACTCTGTTACTATGCTTCATGAATCATAATTCAAATGGACTCTGAATTTGGTTCTTTTCCTTGACTAAACAATATTAAGAAAAATCCTCTCATTCAAACTCAACCCCAAGTCATACTCAAAATTTTATCATGTGAATAACATTGGCTCGGAAGCGAGTTTGACACCCAAGTCCTTGCAAGTCAGACAAGACTGCCTATTTAAAAAAAAAATGATCGTATCCTTAAATTGTTAGCCCTTGGACTCCTTCATTAAAGAAAAGATCATTCTATGATCTTGATAATTGGTCTATCAAAATGTAGATGGGGAAAAATATGAGTTAAGGAGTAGAGAAAGAAATTTTCCTTGACATTGCCTAGAATATTTTGAACTTTTGGGGGCACATCACGTGACACTACCATCACGACACCAACATTTTTTGGTAAAGTTCCACTACAAGAGGCATCCACTGATTCATGTTCCACAACCCATGACCGTAAAGATGATTCTTCTTGAACATTTTTCCTAGATGATGATAATGATATATAGTCCTTATCATCATAAAGTATGGATTTTCTTTCTTCACCCGTGCTCCACCTTCCCCCTCCCAATTGTATATAAGCATCAGTTTCTCTTGCATGCTTCCCTCCGATTGCAAAGTTATACCCATACCTGAAATCCTCGTCTTGATCTTGGTTCTTATGCTTCTCTTCTTCTTCTAAGCTAAGCAATCAAAAAAACATTACCTCCCTACCACCACAAATAGATAAACCATTTTTCCTACACTATATTTCAAGCTCCACAAGAGGAATACTAAACAATTCTCGAGTTGTTGCTCCCTCTCCAATCACCATAGAAACATCTTGATTTGGACCAGATCCATCTTTTATGTTTGTAAGATTGGATTCATAACTATCAAGGTCCTTCAATGGTGGGGCATCTCCATATATTGAATGAAAGGGAGGGACACCTAAATCTCCAAACTGAAGAAAGGTAGCTCTCCATCCATTCACATAAGAATATGAAAGGAGAAACGAGTCTAACCAAACCTGGAGAACTTTTATCACTCTTTCCTACAAGGACGCCATCATATAAATGTAAAAAAATTCACAAAAAGATCCACACGGTCATTACACTAATTATGATATTTTTTTTACGAGTAACAATAACCAGCCACCTTGCTAATTCACGACTAATAAGGGGCTTCATCTTAATACAGGATCTATTTTCATCATTACTATCCTCAACATGTTCTATTATTTAGAGTGAGATTTCGTGAATTGGCAGGCGTGGTTTTCCACATTTATGTTTTTATATCCCACACAGTTGGAATCTTGCTACATTTGACCTCCTCTACTTCCCTAGGCTACATGTGTTAAAGAGGGTACAAAACACTAATGATATGTTCTTTTGCCATAAGTTCTTCTCATTTTTTTGATGAATTCTATGGAAATTTTATTCATGCCAATTATGTGGTAGGAAATAATGTTCCATTATTCTTTTTTATCATCTCTTGTTTATGAGTTAGCATGCTTCTATTGCACTATTTCATTACGACTATGTTATGCAAAGATCAAGTTGAGTGGGTTTTACATTTGATTTCCAATGTAGTGAACAACTGAATATATAAGCTTTATTTTAGGTTGAATGATTAGACAACACACTTTGATTTCCACTAGTGCTCTCTTTATCATATACTATCACAAGTGCACAACTTTGTATTTTGTAGTGACAAGGATAACTATGTATTAGAGCTAGATGTTGAGCCGTTCAATTCATCCTTTCCTTACCCAACACAACCATCTCCTATTGTTAATGGAGTTCAACTTCTGAACCAACATTTGTCTTCAATACTATTCCATGATAAAGAAAGAACACAACCATTGTTGGATTTCCTTCAAGCGCACAAATACCAAAGCCATGTCATTTTTCTTTCCTTGGTTAATATACTGCATAATTGTGTTTGATGGTTAATTCATTATTATTATATGCCAATAAATCTCTAACAAATAGCAGAGAAGGATGACCTGGCTGTTTTAGAGATATATAATATGAATTAATTAAAAATTCACAGGGTTATTTTGATTCTCATCTTTCTATTTAAATTCATTAGAGAAAACTATATATTCAAATACCAACTCAAATAAAACCAAACTAAAATAGAGAATCCTAGTTATGAAGATGTTTCTCTCTCCATACCTTATAATGACATTATTTTTTTGAATTGTACTTGAAGTTCACTGATAATAACCTAGATTTATATATTTCTTTTAGCACCAAATTGAAATCATGGTAAAAATACAAATATCCCATTAAATATTACCTAAACATGATTCAAAGAATATCACCTTTAGTCTGAGCACATGACAAAGTAATTTCTGAGGTGTGAAGTTTTATTAGAGGCATTGTTTGTTTATTTGTTTTGGTTAGAAAATGGTTTTCTCTTTCTTTTATGTGACTTTCAATTTATCATGTCTAGCATGTTGAGTAATTGGAAAGAATAATGTGTGATATTTATCTTGCAGAAATTGATGTTGAATGAAAGAATAAAGAGTTTAACCAAGCTACAATCCACTTTGGTAAAGGTAGAGGGACATCTTAAAAATTTACCTAAGAATACACCATATACATAGTTTGAACATAAGTAATATATGGCTTTTTAGTTTGTAGATATGTTCTTTTTTCTATCCAAGATATCACAGCAAGACAAATATTGATATTGTAGAAATTGCTAGAGGAGCTCATTGAGGTCAATTTTTCTGATGTTCTACTTGATTGATACATTCTCATGACAGGAAGGCTTTAAATACGAATTAATATGTTACCAAAACAAATTATATTCAAAGTTTATACATATAAAAGATAAAAACAAATGTCAATTCCTTCATTTGATTGTTACTTGACTCTGTTGTGGGAAGGTTACATGAAATGTTATTGGAAAAAGGATGGGGAGAAAATATACAGATCATGTCTTAGATATGATTCATTTATTATTGGAGATCCTTCAGGCACTTCAACCATCGACTTTGGAAATTTTTCTAGTAAGTATTCATATGGTTTTTAATGTTGTGATTCTTTCACCTCATGGTTATTTTGGGCAAGCAAATGTTTTAGGAATGCATGATAAGATAGCGATGGACAGGTAAACAATTTTTTTAAAATTGCAATGTCCATTCCATGATATCCTCTCTTTATTGTTTGATTGTATTTTGATTGTTTATTTTGATTTTCCTTTGTATTTTAACTATGAAATTGAAATTACTTGGTATTATGTCTGTTTAAACAACAACCAAAGCTTGAAGATGAAATTAATATTACACGATGTTGATTGAAATCCTTTTAACTGTTTTGTATTGAAATATTTTCATGATTATTAGAAAATTTTAATTTCATGTTGTTATTTGAGAAAATGTTGTTTTATACTTGACCAATTTCATGCATTAGACAACAAATTATTGTTGCAAATAAAATGACAAGAATTAGACATCACACCTCAGATTATTTGTTTTAACAAGCTATTTACAACTTGAGCTTTTTAGCATGTAAGTTAATTGGCACGATTGTGCCTAAGCTTTTCCTGAAGGTTGAATACTAAGTTACTAAGGTGTTATTTTCTATGGTGACTTTAATTTGTTTATACAGGTCATCTGGCCACATAGTGGCCACTATTGCTCAACTGAAGAAAACTTGTTCAAGTTTTTTTCTCTTATGGGGGAGAATGGCTTTAACTTTTTTGATGTTGAGGTATATGTAATATAAAGCCTTTATAGTCTACCTTCATTTATATTTTGTTGTTCATCGTCTTTCATGTCTTACAGTCTACATTCTAGGTTCTTTTGTTTTCAGAAAAGGAACTCAGTATTGATGGTAAGCAATAGACTTTGAAGAAAGAGGAGAACACTAACCCTGGAGCGACAAATGAAAGAAGAGAGAGAAGAGAACCAATCTAGTGGTACCCTTAAAGCCAATATCCCGCATAAGACACACACATAGAGACTAATGTTCAAGTATTCATAGTTGGTCAATTCACCTGCAATGACTTGACAACACAATGATAATGTTTTATAGTGATGAAACAACATTTCATGTGTAAATTGTAGTCCAACCAATGTTAAATTGGAAACTCATATTGTAATACTCGACATCTCATTTAATATAATTTCTGTGGTTGAAATTATTTATAGTTTCACTTGATATTGTTTAGTATTTTAACTAACATATGTAATTTTGAATTTTCATATTAGATGAACCAATTCACATTGTATTATATTTGTTTAATTTAGTCGCAAAATCATACTAATTAATCTATGTTGATTAATAATGAACACATAAAATCAATCTAAAACTACTAAATTAGTAGTTTATATTGATTAATGATGAACACAAATAAAATGAATATACGACTAAATTAGTCGTTTATAATGATTATTAATGAAAATAAATGAAATGAATATAAATTACTAAATTAGTCGTTTATATAATGAATATGAAACTACCAAAAAATATAAATGAGTACTACAAATGATTAATTTTTCATTACAAATGATAGCTAAATTTTTCATATACACTGTTATCACTCAGGTTGTTCCCAAAAGTTGTAAGAAAGGGAATACGGTCGAGGTAACCACAAACCAATATTTTAGATACAGAATCTAGCCAATCTGTATCCAAAGAGGGCTCTCTCTTTATGATTTAGCTTTGTTTTTAAAAATGTTAGGCTAGTTATGAAGTTCAAGGGTTTTGTTTTGAGTTTGGGTGGTGAGATTCAATAGAACTGTGAGGTAAAATAGAACAGTTCAGTCCATTGGGCATGATGGAGTCAAAGAGACATGCTTTCTGGATTTGGTTTCTAACAGAGGATGGCTTCATAGAGCAAGGTAATCAAACAGGGAACAAATAAAGGCTGGAATCAGATGGAGTGGGCTCAAATGGGTGAAGAGTAGTTAAGAATCCTTCAACATATTGAAAGAGGGAAAATGGATGATTACTGATAAGGAGCAGTTAAGAATTCCTTAGCAAATACTCAACATGAGAGAATCAGGAAACATGAGCAATTAAGAATTCACTATTTATGCTAATTCTGAAGAAAACACAGAGAATAATAAAGACTGAAAATAGAGTGCAGTTAAGCAAATTCTGAATTAATCTTTTTCTTTACCATTCAGATTATGAAACATAGGTGATATAATAAACATGAAAACTGTAAAACACGAGATATAGGGGACTTATTGATCCGGAGGTGTCACATGGAATGAGTCGATCTTGCAGACAAGATAGACCTTCCTAGAATCTAAAGAGATCTAATGACAAGCAAGCCAATCAAAAACTATCTTTCTCTAAATATGCATTCATGAACAAAGGCAAACAAGTGTTTAGTCCTACCTTGGGTCCAATGCAAGTTTGTGGAAGCCTCGCTCTTTCGATCCAAATGAGCTCCCTCGTTGCGAATCTGCAAACACAAACAAGCAAACAAATTAAATAGCACCTGAAAAGCCAATATCATAAAACATATTTAACATGAAGATCAAGGAATTCATGAAACAAATGACATAAGAAAATTTGTTGAGAAAAATGAATCTGATTGTATTAATTCAAATCAAAGAAGAACTTTACAACTTGTGCCTTGACGTTGTACAAGCTCCTCCCAGGGTCCAACAAGAAGTCTCCTCTACTTTGACAAGTTTCACTCTCTTCCCAATGAAGCCAAAAAGGTATGTGATCTCTCCTCTCTAGCTTAACTAGGAAGTCTCAATTCCACCAGCATTTACCCTCAAAAATGTTCAACTTCTAACCTCCCTAGCAACCAGCCCAATGCCTTAATTTATAGTGCAATGGAGGGAAGTTACTAGGTCCTCCTTCAAAGGGATAAAGCCCTCCTTCAAAGGGATAGCTCCTCTCATCAAGGGATTAGCTCCTTCTCTTTTGGGATGCATGAACCACCTAAGAGCGACCAATCCACGTCAAAATTCCTTCTAGAATCATCTAGAATTAACCCAAAGTGAGTTTTTTAGAATAAACTTGCGCCTTTTTGACTTTCACAGGGGTCTGCACCCACTCCTTTAGGGACAGAGCAGGCAGGTCCGCAGTTTTTGTAAACAGGAGGTGCGGGACCGCAGGCAACAGTGAGAGAAAGTGCAGAACCAGAGCTTTGTTGATTTTCAATGTCTTTCTCTCATTTTCAAAGCTTGACTTGAAGAGCTGAGGTCTGAGACTTGCTTAGGAGGATAGTACAAGTGATGATAGACCCATACTGACTGCAAATAATCATGGTGATGATATTTTTCTGTAACAGATTGCCCCCTAAAGTGCGAAGTCTGTAGTAGATGAGGATTTCATTTATCATTTAGGAAGAGTGAAGTACTTTATCATTTCGAGGATCAGATTGTGGAGAGCCCGGTCGGAACCTGTAAAAATATTCAATGCAAGATATATATATATATATATATATATATATATATATATATATATATATATATATATGAGATCATATCATCGCTGAGGTAGGCATTCCCATACTCAGATCAAAACTGACTTAGAAAACTAACTACTTCTCTAATATAGGAATGATCTTGTAATACATCACAAGTATAGACTCATGTGGACATAGTATGGATGCAACCATCTGTTTATGAATAGTCCATCAGGGAAAATTTTAAGAACCCCCCCTAAATTTATAAATATAATAAATGGGCGAATCTCCATGGTATATAGGAAAAATGGAAGGCGATTTTATCAATAATATAATATGTATATATAATTTTTTGGCGAATCTCTCACCAGGCATGGCGAATATTTTACTCAATTATAAAATCTTGTAAGATCTTGGCGAGTCTTTCACTAAATAATAAAACTTTGTAAAGTCCTAGTGAATCTTAGCATAGGCTACATGCTGGTTTAATTCCCCCATTTAAATAGGCTACATTCCAGATGAATACCATGGGTCAATACCATGTGCCATTTTGGTGAATACCATGGGTCAATACCATGTGCCATTTTTATTTTTATTAATTCTAATATTAGGGTTAATAATGGTTTTTTGCATGGTATTAATAACAATCTAGTCCATGGTATTTGTCCCATAGTATTTTGGCCATAGGTTTCACCTAAATATAACCCATTTTTTGAGTGTTCGTAAATATAAGGTGACTTATGGAGTAAATATAAAAAAAATAAAAATTATTTGTTTACCATACCTCTCGTTTATTTATATTTTTATTAATTTACCATACTTCTTTTACAAATATGGTATTTGGCCCATAGGATTCACTTAAATAAAACCTCTTTCTTGAGCCTTTATAATTAGAACGAGGGTTATGGACTAAATATAAAAAGAGGTTTTATTTATTTACGATACGTCTAGTTTATTTATATTTTTATTTATTTACCATACCTTTTGAGTAAGTATAAAAAGACGTTTTATTTATTTACCATACCTCCTCTTTACTTATATTTTTATTTGTTTACACCCTTACATGTATATAAGGTGACTTATAGAGTAAATATAAAAAATGTTTTATTTATTTACCATACCTCTCATTTATTTATATTTTTATTAATTTACCATACCTCTTTTATAAATATGGTATTTGGCCCATAAGATTCACTTAAATAAAACCTATTCTTGAAAATGGGCGAATGGATTCACTTAAATAAAACCTATTCTTGAAAATGGGCGAATGGAAGGTTGTAAGTCCTAATTTCAAGGGCTAAATTTACCTTTTTTACCCTCCCTTAAAATAAGGTGGGCTATTTGAGGTGATTTGTAAAAATGTACTATGATACAAAATATTCGCCCACTAAAAATTTAAAACCCCTTAATTTCACCAAAGGGCGAACATTCGCCCCTAAAATTATCCTTGTAGTCCATCATATAATGAATACAAAATTCCTTGCAACTTGGATTGCGGAAACTAGATCCAGGGTCTTCATTTCTACTTCCTGAAACAGTACGATTCTATCCATGCGAATGAATGTGTTGATGTCGAACATGGTAGAAACCACTTGATTACTAGTCAATGATGTAAACTGTTAACAAGTGTGAGAGAAACCACCAGTGATGCCAATGGATCTCAAAGTACCCAGTACAATCCATGAGATGTGAATAAATGTGTTGATGTCGAACATATCACGAAATCCTTTGATTGAAGATCAATGATGCAACTTGTCGTCAAAGGCGAGAAACCTGCCATTGAGGCATGCAGATCCCAAGGTACTGATGATTTCTAGATCATCTTTCTAGATAATGAGCTGAAGTCGATAGAAAGCGATCCGTTGCAGGCAAGCCCACAACACGAAATCATAGATCAAGTTGAAGAAATTTAGTTGCAAGGACTGACTCAGGGATGGTCAAGATGGATGACAGATATTTTGCAGATGAATGGCTTATTGGCAGTGACCTCTTGAACACATAACGACACAACAGATGGTTTGGTGACAATTGACCCAAAGTTAATACCCAGAAACTGGCTGAAGACTTTCAATGTGGTTTGATCAACTGTTAGGCAAAGGATTTCCCAACCCAGGTGAATAAAAGTGTCATGTTCAAGGGTGGTTACAAAGTATGACAAACAGGTCCATTTTTCTCTCTTTTCCCCCACCATTTCTGGCAAGTACCTCTTTATTTTTGACAAGCTTGAGGAGGATAACATTTGCTTGATTATAAGCTCATCCTTCAGATGAGTCCAACTTAGTTTAAATTCAAACCCTAAGAAGGAGTGGTTCGTTCCTGTTTGTAATTGAACAGGTCCTTTACTGTGAAATTTTAACGAGTCCAGTATAGGAGAAACTCGACGTTTTTCAATTTTAGAGAGTCTAAAAAAACTTAAGAAGACTCCAGGGTTGACCTTTTTCGTAAATTTGTGTCTCCCAAGCCCGAAAAAGTATAAAATAATACTTGAGAGAACCGCTTGATCTTTACGACCAAGGAGTCCTTTTCATAATTAGTGCCCTTGATCCGAAAAAGTAAAAAAGCGATCAATGACACGTCGTTTTATAACCAATATCGAATTTGAAATGACAAAAATCCGGTAATCTTTTCATGTTTTTACGGTCAGAAAAGAGCTATAAGTGGAACGTCTTTTTAGTTCCGTTTTAACGAGTTTAAAAAGAAAAACTCGGCGATCTTTTCATGTTTTAGGAGTTAGAAAAGAGCTTAAAGGTGACTCTAAATGTTTTTTCATTGAAAATGATAGATTTCGCCTGAATAATCCGTTATCCTGAACAAAAACGCAAACATTACCCATACCTGTTTGAAATGGATAAAAATGCTGCAAAAATTACCTTTCTAAAGTGAAACATAAACAAATTTGCAATTTATTTACTCAAAAAACTTATAAAAATGACTTTCGTCAATTCATTTTTACCGTTTGAGATTTGGGTGAGAAAATAGTGCTTTTGTTCAGAAAATTCCCGTGAAGATTGCGGAAAATCCAACCGTCGGAATCGAACACCGTCTTCTTCAAGTAATCCACATCATCCTACTCTTCATTTTTAACCGTTTCATTTTTTGTTTTAGGTTTTTATTTCATTTTTTGGAGGGTTTTTAGGCTAAAAACCCACGCGCGGGGGCCCGCAAGGCGTAACACTAGCAGCCCGCGGACCCTGATTTTTTCTCAATGGGGGAAAAGTCAGGGGTCTGCACCTTCCATGTAGGCAAGGTGCGGACCCACACACTGTCTCTAACGCAGAGGGTGCGGTCCCCGCAGCAAGGGTTTTTAACCCAAAAATTCTCAAATTTGACCCAAACAATTTAATTTCTAGCATTCTAATTTGTCTTTTTATTGGATGTAGAGTGTACAGAGTCCGTCCCACAGCGATAAAGAGTATCTCCAATAATCTTGAATTGTTGGGACTGGAATCGTATTTTCCAACGTTCTGACCTTGAAATTTCTGGCTGAAAGGATTGGGTCTAGAGATAAACGATGATATCCCCATACCATGGATCTAAAGTACTAATGAGAAACAAGGATTCGTCCGCAATGGGCTCCTCCGCCACAGTTTTCGTGTCAGCACACGGAAAGTCACACATTAACTCCGCAAAAACTAAGCATTTCTTAGACTTAGATTTTTCAAATTCCAAGTCGAATTCTTGCAGGATAACAATCCATTTAGAGTACTTGCCCCCTAGCAATTGCTTGGTCAAAATGTAGATCATAGGGTTGCAATAAAAAATTATTGTAGTTTTACATAGTAAAATGTAGTGACGAAAACGTTGGACAGCTTGAACAGCTGCCAATGCCAATTTCTCCACATGTGAGTATTTTAGCTCAGTTGGATTTAAAGTTCAACTAAGGTAATATATCACATGTTCAGTACCAAATTCATCTTCCTGAACTAAGACCATTCCAATGGTGGAATGAGAGGTGGGGAGATACAAGAAGTAGTCCTGGTTGTAGTTGGGAGGATGCAATAACGGTGCATGGGTCAACATGTGTTTTAGTGCATTGAAAGATTTCTGAGCTATCTCATCCCAATAGAATGGAGTATTCTTTTTCAACAACCGGGTAAAACCCTTTGTGACCTCGGTGTAGTTAGGAATGAATCGTCGTAAAAAGTTTGATTTCCCTTGCAAACTTTGGAGTTGGCGAAGACTCGAAGGAGGGGGCAATTTAACAATAGCTTCGAACTTCGAGGGATCGACACGAATGTCGGCTTTCGAAACAACAAACCCCAGCAATCGACCCATTTCTATACAGAAAACACACTTGTGTGGATTCAACCGAATCCGATAATGAATACAACTCATAAAGAATGCTCGTAGATGGATGAGATGATCAGCTCGATGTAATGGATGAGCAGGCAAATCATCGAGATAAGGTTGCACAATGTGCTTGATGTCATGAAACGCATAAGACATGGCCTTTTGAAAAGTTGCCCCGGCATTATTGAGCCCAAAAGGTAATTTGCAATAAGCAAATGTCCCCCATGGACAAATGAAAGCCGTTTTTGGTTGATCGGCAGGTAGAATATTGATTTGATTTTATCCAGAAAAACCATCCATGAAGGAGAATATTTCGCTGCCGGCACAATCGTCAATGATTTGATCGATATAGGGAGTTGGGTAATTGTCCTTTGGACAGGATCAATTAATGTCCCTATAATCGATACATATTCTTATTGTCCCTTGTTTTTTGTTAACCGGAACAATATTCGATACCCAATCTATTAATGGGATCAGATAAATGAAACCTGCTTTATGTAATTTTTCAACTTCTGCTTTAATAGTAGCAGCTTTTCTCGGGTGAATCTAATGCAAACGTTGTCGGACGGGTTTAGCATCCGGGTAAGTCTTGATTTCATGAACAAAAATTGCGGGGTCAATTCCTGGCATTTCCTCATAGGACCAGGCAAACACGTTGTGGAATTCTTGAAATAGGGCCTTATATATTTGAATTTCATCTTCTGTACACGAGGCACCTATATGAATGTTCTCAACAATTCCAGGCTTAACCGAAATGTCAATAGGAATAGTTCGAGAGATGTTTCCCAAATTTAACTCCGAATCAGGATTTTTCATTGGATTTTGAGGTTCCTTGACATATTCAGTCGTAAAAATTGATGAAAAATCATTTTCAAAACAGTCATTCTTGGGTAAGAACGAAGATCTGTGATGGAGATCTTCCCATGGTAAATCATCTACACATAGGATTTCACGAATTTGCTCATCAGAGTGAGCAAGTTCGGAAAACGTTGTTGAATCCGAGCTTGATGTGAAAAGTGATTCCTCACGGACCACATTCATTAAGTCAATTTTGGTTGAAGATGGGTCAGTAAACGATTGCACGGTCTCATACGCAATTTCATATGGACTCAAAGGCATAACATCACCAAATGAGTCTATCTCAGATTCAGAAGGAACGATCCAAGGATCATCATAAAGAATGGTGTTTGACGAAATCATATGAATGGTTGCAAATGAAGACGATGCGTTGATCGGAGGAAAAGGAAAAGTTCCCAGTAAGCCGACATCTTTAACTAGTCCTACTCCAACATCCTTATATGGGATATTCGTTTTACCGACATGCTGAATACTTTCAGAAGAGGCTGGGTCAGATGAAAAGTAAGCCAGCTGGTCTATTGTTATGATCTTTCCATTATGAGGAAAATTTATAACCCGAAAGATCGATGAAACGACAGTTTTCATAGCGTAAGACCAACTACGACCCAAGAGAAGGTTGTAATCTAGAGGGGCATCAACCACCTCCACATCTAGATTAACGGTTTTTCCTTCAACCCCTATAGGTAAATCCTGTAGAATGCCAAAAGGATGAAACCCACAGCCATCAAAGGCCTTTAGAATCATTGGGGATTGATTTAGTGAAGGGGAACCAAGTGATCTCCAACACTGTATCGACATAATACACATTGAGGCTCCCTCATCAATCACAGTCCTATGAATAGGCCTGTTTTTTACTATCACTGGGATTTGGAAAGCCATTTGATGAGGTAAGCGTGGTGTACTATTTTCTAGATCAAAAATTATTAGGTTCGAGTCCTGAACATCAATAGCTCCTATAACCAACAAAAGTAATTTACGTTGTGTTGGACATGATTGCAACACTTCCAAAGCCGACATTGCTGAGGGTGAAATAGCTAAATCCTCAACAATGTTATAGTTCTGAGCCACTCTCGAATGTGGATTGAAATCTGACTTTCGAAGTATACCCTTGGCGGGCGGTTTGATTACCAAGTCTGCATTAGGTTTCTCGATCTGTAGTGGATCGGAACCGGGAGCTGAGGTTGATGGGTTAGAATGAGAATATTCTGCTTCTTTACCATCAACAGGAATTTTACTACCATAATCATGCGATCGAGTCGCAATCCTAACATGGGACATCATTAGTATGGGTTCTTCATTGGCACTCGAGGAAGTACCTATCATCTTACTATCTTGACTTGGAAAAGGATCCTTCAAAACAGCAGGCGTTTGGGAACCTTTGACAATCTTCGCAACCTCTGCACGATGAGGGCAGTCTCTTGTAAAATGTTCTTCGTCACAAATGAGACAAGGATAACGAGGTTTGTGTTTTTCATCATTGGATTCCGATTTTTCAGGTTTCTCTTTTGAATTTTTGTCTGTTTTATTTTTCTTCTTCCCTTTCTTCTTACCGCCGGATTTTGATTTGGCTGTAGATGACTCTACAACGTGAATATCAGCAGAAATTTCCACAGAAGAATCTCCTGTCAGGGAATCTGGCAAGGTTATGATAGGAGAAGAATTCTTGGAAGACTTCTTCTTACTTTTGGTGTTAACTGTAACAATCATACCATCAGTGGCATGAGACCCTGAAGGAGCTGCAGCGATTTGACTTTTCTTAGGAAGATCGGGGATTTTCTCGTGTAACGTACCTGACTAAGTATAGACCAAGTCAAGGTACTGTGCTTGAGCAATTACTTGCTCCTCAGTAATGACTCCGGCCTTAGCTACATCCTCAGTGATCTTTGGCAACAAATATTTTACAAACCATTCAGCCAAGATCTGATTCGGAATAAAAACCTTCACTAAACGCCGTCGATGTCTCCATTCATGAATGTGATCTGAAATGTAAGTGGACGTCGATTGCTTTAATGAAGTTAGTAATTCTGTGCCATTGTCATATCTGATTGGCAACCGAAAATGAGTTAAAAACGAGGTAGCTAACTGATTAAAATTATAAAAAGTGCCTCGCGGTAATTCAATGTACCACTTGGCTGCGAGACCAATTAAAGTGCGCTGGAAAAGCCTTAGACGGATTGAATCATCTGAAATGGAGTTAGACACACACCAGAGGTGATAAGTCATCACATGGTTCGACGGGTCCTCTCCTGATTTGCCTTCAAACTTAGGAATATCACTAGGCAACTTATTCGGCATTGGCGGCCAAAACGGAAGATAATTAATGGGATCGTTTGTTAGGCGCAACAAGTCAGGCAAGTCCAAAGTTGCGATAAACGGTAACTAATGATTAGGGTCCCTAAAACTATGGGTCATGAGACCAGTCCCAGGAGGAGGATATCCAGGATAACTAGGAATAGGAATTGCATTTGGGATATTGTATCCTCCCGGAAAACCGGGATTAACCGGACCGTACTGGGGTTGTTGAGGTTGTTGATATGTGTACCCAGGGTACGGTTGATACTGATAGACTAGCTGCTGCACAACAGGACCGAATTGGTACTGTCCCTGGTACGGTTGATAAGTAAATTGTGGTTGACTTGTGACAACCGTACCTGAACCAGGTTGTCCTACAGGCATCTGAACCGAAGTTTGAATCGTGGATCCAGATGGAGGTAAAGATGTCTGAGGAGTAGATACAGGAACAGTAGAAACTGGAGCTGTCGATACTCCAAAAGTAGGTGGGGTAGATTGAACAAATGTTGCGGTAGTTGCAGCAGTCGTTTGAGGCGGAGTACGAGGCATACTAGGCCCAGGCTGAGAAACTACCGAAGGTATAGAAGTTTGAATGGTAGATTGGACAGGTTGCTAGGGTGTACCAGAAACTAAGGGTTGTCCAGTTTGAGATGACAACTATACATTCAGTTGCAAGACCTGTTGAGTTTGTGATGGATCCCACACTAAATTCATTCCGGGGTATGGACCCATAACAGGTTGAGAATATTGAGGACCATAACTGGGTTGAGGGTAGGGTTGATAATTCAAAGGTACATTTCCCGTTCCTTGAACATATGATTGACCGGAGGGTGGTTGGAAACCTTGGTTCGAGTACTGACCTTGGGGTTGATACCCTTGAGGCACGTACTGATACTGGGGTTGACCTTGAGGTACATATTGATACTGGGGTTGACCTTGGGGTACATATTGAGTCTGGGGTTGACCTTGAGGAACGTACTGTCCCGTAGGTATGTACTGTCCTTGAGGTTGCCCCCCAGGCGCAAATTGGGTACCTTGAGGTTGCCCCCCAGGTGATAATTGAGGATTTTGAGGCTGCCCCCCAGGCGGTAACTGGCCACCTTGAGGTTGAGGATTAGGAATAGTACCTGACATCATGAGAATATCTTCTACACTCAACGGCTTAGTACCATTGCTTCCAGTTAATAACCCTTGCTCAATGGGTTGAGGAGATGCTCCCGAAAAGGTACCAGCAAATGACTGATACCCAGAGGGAACAGAAGGACTGCCATACAAAAAGGACTCTGGAGATTGAGTAAACATGGACGACTATCTTGACATATTTAACGGAGGATAGTAACCTCTAGGTGTTGGGTGATAAGGAACACGAGGTGGTGAAAAACTTAACCCTGGGTTTTCTAAGAAATTAGTCAAAGAAAGATACCAAGCACTGCTCCTAGGTGGACTGTAAAAAATTGATTCACGCTCCCTTAGTTCAATAGCAGGTTGATTTTCAGGGATAGGGATGCCTACTTCTTCTTCTGGAGTAGCAAGTTCTTCGATAGCTATAAGTCCAGAAGGAAGATTTTGGGTGATTATTCTTTCTACCCTAGGTGAACCAGGACCACTAGAAGCTGGAGAAGCAAACCCCGATGTTGGAGTAGCAGCAAATTCACTTTCAGGTTCGGATATTTCAGGTTCCTCAACCATATCACTAGTAGATGAAAAGCTACCAGTAACTTCGGAAACAGACACTGATTGTGGATTATAATCTGCTACTAAGGCTTGAAAATCAGGGTGTACCACCAAAGAAGACTCTCCTTCTTCAGGTGACCCAACTCTACTGTCTCTAGGAGTTACGAGGGCTCTTAACCCTTTAAGCTGGCTCGGTGAAAACGTAGGAGGTTTGCCTCGAAGTCTACGGGACTTCCTCGGTAATTCAGCCACGATTAAAAAATTTTAACTACTTCACACGCAAACAAAGTAAAATCTCAATAAAAACCACCTAAAGTCTTTAAAGAACCAAACAAATTTGAATCACACGCCTAAAGACTCTAGGAGATCAAACACACACAAACAGTAACTTTCCGTACTGAAAACACTAGTTGTTGATGAAGCCCAACGTCGCAGAGTTCAATACAGAAATGGCAGTTGGAACAGTTACCCCGGCAACCTGGTTAATGAATAGACTGGCACAAGTTCCTCCACTTAACTGTCTCAAGTGAAGAGAACCCCCCAGAAAATCCAAGTGAGTCTAGCCGATGTCTGCTCCAGGTACAGTGGAATCTTCCCACCACTATCACCTTAGGAAGAATCCTAAAGAATATGGTCACTAAGGTTACCAACCGAAACAAATATACCTGGGGGAACAGTCTACGATCCGATACGCATGCAAGGGCAGAGTAATAAGCTCAATCCCCTTGAAGGCTCGTTGACATAATCCAAGGTTTACCAACAAGTGACCCCAAGCTCCTCGACAATGGTTAATCCGAGGTTTACCATTTTTAATACGTGAATATCTGGCGTCGTTCCCAATGAGGAAGGATTGATTCCCACACTAGTTCGGACACGATCTCGTGCTTCTCCTTTAAGAGGAGCTTTCCCAGAGCATAAATGCAACAACTGGATTTCTCTCCTACCACAAAATACAGCTACTTGTTTGTTTTACTATCTTGGAGAGTTAATTACTCTCCTACTCCAAGACACTAGCCTAAGCTATGTTGGTGTATCAGAGCCCTAGAAATAAAAATATTACTAGATGAATTTTACTTTAAGCGTTATTTTTATTGGTTTTTGTTTAATTCAAGAGGTGTGGAGATGAAACTTGTGGTATGAAGACTCGACTCGAAATCACTAAAAAATGCACTTAAGATGATTAAACAATATTTTCCCTTCTATGAACTTCTAGCTAGGAAAGAGTTTGAGAATGCAAATACTTGTAAACACAAATCTTTCTTAACAAACAAATTAAAAGAAGAGCTTTTTGTCTTTTCCAATGCACTCAAAACGAGACAACTAGTTATTTTCACAAAAATTTCCCTTTTCTTTCGAAACACTCAACCACTACAAAAAGAAACTTTTTCCAAAAGAGATTTTATTTTTTATTTTTTATAAAACACTCAAAACTATGGAAATGACTAATCTTGAGATCTATAAACTATAAAAACCTATTTGAAGTCAAAGCTTACAAGATGTCTTTTTAAGGATGTTTTACTTAGCTAGATATAAACTAAGGACCAATTTATGTAGAATCACAAATCATTTAAAAAACAACCAATTTTTGTTTTCTTTTTAAAAATGAAAATCCAAACTTTTAACACAAGCTTTTTCGAAGTTTCGTAAAGAGAAAACACAAGGTGGATTCCTCAACAAAGGTAGATTTTGCAAATGGTCAGACTCATAAGAAGACTGGTAGAAACCAAGGTGATCTGAGGTTCCTACAGCTTCTAAGCTCAGATCTACTACAAGACCAAAATGAAAACCAAGCCCAACAAGCAAAACTTCTAGGAATTTCACCTAAAACCCTAACACCAATGAAATTAACCTAAGGAAAGCTTCTGATAGGTTATATGTAGGTCTGGGCAGGGGATAATAACATCTAAATAAAAACTAAGCTGACTAACAGAGAAAATCTTAGGTTTTCCAAAATTTTGACAGGGTCCGCAGGCCCACAGTTAACATAGGTGCGGTACCACTCTGTGCTAAAAGAAAAAGTGTGGATAGGTACGCACTGTGTCAAAAGCCTAGGGTGCGATCCTTTCCCAAAGTTATGAAAAACAAAAAATAACCCCAGATCTACTAATTCTACCCAATTCCACACACAACAAGCCAAAAACAGAAACAAAAACACAGTTTCTCAGGTCAAAGTAAAAACAAGGAAAAAATCAAGTCCCCAGCAGAGTCACCATTTTGTCACACGGAATGAGTCAATCTTGCAGACAAGATAGACCTTCCTAGAATCTAAATAGATCTAATGACAAGCAAGCCAATCAAAAACTATCTTTCTCTAAATATGCATTCATGAACAAAGGCAAACAAGTGTTTAGGCCTACCTTGGGTCCAATGCAAGTTTGTGGAAGCCTCGCTCTTTCGATCCAAATGAGCTCCCTCATTGCGAATCTGCAAACACAAACAAGCAAACAAATTAAATAGCACCTGAAAAGCCAATATCATAAAACATATTTAACATGAAGATCAAGGAATTCATGAAACAAATGACATAAGAAAATTTGTTGAGAAAAATGAATCTGATTGTATTAATTCAAATCAAAAAAGAACTTTACAACCTATGCCTTGACGTTGTACAAGCTCCTCCCAGGGTCCAACAAGAAGTCTCCTCTACTTTGACAAGTTTCACTCCCTTCCCAATGAAGCCAAAAAGGTATGTGATCTCTCCTCTCTAGCTTAACTAGGGAGTCTCAATTCCACCAACATTTACCCTAAAAAATGTTCAGCTTCTAACCTCCCTAGCAACCAGCCCAATGCCTTAATTTATAGTGCAATGGAGGGAAGTTACTAGGTCCTCCTTCAAAGGGATAAAGCCCTCCTTCAAAGGGATAGCTCCTCTCATCAAGGGATTAGCTCCTTCTCTTTTGGGGTGCATGAACCACCTAAGAGCGACCAATCCACGTTAAAATTCCTTCTAGAATCATCTAGAATTAACCCAAAGTGAGTTTTTTAGAATAAACTTGCGCCTTTTTGACTTTCACAGGGGTCCGCACCCACTCCTTTAGGGACATAGTGGGTAGGTCCGCAGTTTTTATAAACAGGAGGTGCGGGACCGTAGGCAACAATGAGAGAAAGTGCGGAACCAGAGCTTTGTTGATTTTCAATGTCTTTCTCTCATTTTCAAAGCTTGACATGAAGAGCTGAGGTTTGAGACTTGCTTAGGAGGACAGTACAAGTGATGATAGACCCATACTGACTGCAAATAATCATGGTGACGATATTTTTGTGTAACAGGAGGTTGATTCAAGAATTCTATAAGAAGTCCTCTACTTCAAATCTTCATCCAGTGGGCCAGACAACAGATGTTTCCAACAGCTTTTTATTCCAAAGTTTCTGAGTTACAACAAAGTCTAAGAAATATATACACACCCTACCTCTTCAAAACTCTAATGAAGGGGGTATTTATACAACAAAAATATGTACAACAGATATCTCATCACAGCCGTGAGATAAGATCTAGATTTTAGCCTAAATTAGTTTACAATTGGAATAGAGGCGGCTAACTTATGTTGTGCTGCAGGCAGGCCTTTATGGTTCAGCTTGTAGCTGTCTTGTAGTAGCTCTGTGCCGACTGTTTGTCTTAACTGTGCTTTTAAATTCTGATCTGACACTCTTTAATGCTTGTCTGATACACTTTAATGCTTGAACTGATACTATTTGACTTGCTGCATGCGTTGTTTTCTTGGTTCATATCTATCCGGCGTTTAGCCCAAAATATCCCTGTATACCTCTGTTTCTCTCTTCTGCGAGCTCGGAAGTCCCTTGGTGCTGGTTCAACTGTGTTAAAAGAGGAAGAAAATGTATTGTGAAGGTTGAATAGCAGGCTGCAGAGCTTGCGCTGTAGTTTTTCTGATGAAGAGGCGGTTGAAAACTAGAGCTGAGTCGGTCGTTTGTTGTGCTCGGAACATAGTTTACAACAAACTATAGAAAAAATGTCGTTTTTGCCCTTTATTTGACAAAATGTAACTTGGCAGGAAAATTTGATTTGAAGGATGGATGACGTCAACATGACATCAGCAGGAGTACGGGACAGACGACGTGGTAGTAACGTGGTGGGTGATGTGGTAGTGACGTCAGCACAAGGCGGAGGATGTCAGTAGATGACGTTAGCAAAGGGTCAGTGGGAGGGTGGTAAGCTGTTTTGCCCGCACTGATTTTGGGTTTGGGTGGTTTCGGGCAGAAGGGGAGCGAGCATAGCGAGAGCGCGCCTCGTGGCAAAGGTACAACGCGATACCTCCAGTTCCCCGGGAGTTAAAGTTTAGCAGTGGAGGGGGTCACGATACGTTTACGGACCTTTGGATGATGGAGCGGAGATCTGATGGTGGGCGTACACAGCACATGGCGGAAGTTTAATGCGCGGGCCCGATCAAATAAACAATGTTGTTTATGGTTTTGGGCACAATGTTATTGGTTCAGGGTTCGGTTATAATTAACCCGGATGGTTAATTATCCCAAGGTTGCGCGTGGGGAATGGTTATTAACAAGTTCCAGATGAACTTATTAACCCTTGCTTTATACAGTGATATGGTTATAGTTAATCGGGGCGGGATATATTATTTGGGAATTTTATTATATATACATAATACGGGAAAGGGTACTAATTTACACAGGATTTATATAATAACATGTTAATTGTTAATATGAAAAAATAGAATGAATGCGCGCTAAGTTATAGTGTTGAAAGCTTAGGCTAAAGCTGGAACAAGGTTTTTATGGAGAGTTTTGTCAATTTCTTAAGTAAAATGGGTTTCACTTAGGCGATGTTAATGAAATGAGATGAGGTGGAGTGGCTTTTTAGGGATATTTAAGAAGATCTTAATACCTTGGGGGGAAATTAGCAAATTATTTGGGGAAAAGACATGAAGGGAGGTTAGTTATACCTTGCTTGAGCTGCTCCAAGAGTAATTTCTGCCATAGAACTTTGTGATAGAAGTGTAAGTCAACACATTTTTTAGAGACAAAATCAATCACAAGTATGCTTCTACAACATCATCTACCTACCCAGCCTACTTTTCCTAACATTTTTTCTTCTCTTTACTTGGGTGCACTTAGACTAGAAAACCCTTATCAACCTTTCCTTTCTTTGCATGGTAAGCCTACCTAAGTTTGCACTTATTTCTTCCAAGGGCTCAGATTAAACAGTTAAGCTCCTTTGCTTCTCTACCTATCTACTTATCTGCCAAGATTAAATAGTTTGGTCAAATTTTATTCTCTATCTCTAAAATAGGAAATTCAAACATGAACTGGCCAAGATTAAGCTGTTTGGCCATTCATCAATTGTGGCATAAATTCAACAAACTGTACACAATGCTTTATTTGCAGAAAATCAAATAGTAGTGGCATTTGGACTTGCACACTTTCCTGGTATTTTTTATTTGGGGTTCATTTCTTTCTTTTTCTTTTGACCATTTTATTCTTTTCACCCTTTGATTTTTCTTTTAGGGTATACCCTCTTTACATTTTTTAATTTTTTGATAATATTGAAAACTTTACAGCAAGGAAAGGATGAACATATTACAGAGCTCAACCAGTTAATCATGAAATATGACACCTATTGCTATAGGAGTATAACACTGGCTCCACTTGGGGATGGCTTTCCCTGGTGGAAAGTCAATAACAGCAAGTCAGATGGCCTTCTGCATAACTTGGACTGTGTTCTGAAATCTTTCTTTGCTGGATCTAGAAACTATACAAAAGGATCATGTAAAATATATACACTATTCTTGAGCTGATTCAAACAACTGTACATTTGTTCTGGATAGTCTACTTGGATTATTTGATCTTATGTTTCCTGCTTCCAAATCTTCTTCTGCAATCTCTGATAAACTGAAATGAGGCAAAACAAAAAATGATAAAGTTACTTCACTACTTTCAAAATTTTCTGCACTTCCCTCCTCATTCTCATTGGTGCAATAAATAAGTTGGTCACTTCTTTCAAGATGTTGAATCCGAATTTCCTTATGTACATGTTAGGGTCAGAATATATCAACAAACTGGATCAAAGTAATGATTCAGCATTCGACCATTCACTGGTCCATCTTTTGTTTCTGTATCGTCCAAGCTCTTCAAAAAGTAAGTATTGTTGCCTTGTATGCATGGATGATAAATGGTCCTTTCCACAAGAATTCAAACTTCCCATGTTTTCCTTTGTCTTCTCTCCTGGAATCCCACTTTAGAACTTTGTCTCAAATGTAGAAATATTCTACTTTGGTCCTTTTATCAAATATCTTCTTGAGCTTTTCTTGTAACATTTGGGATCTTTGGTGCACTTCTTCTCTGGTCTGCTGCAAATGGATGGTCTTATTTATTCTCCTTTGAATTTCATTGGGTTCCACCTGAGCTTCTTGCAGTAATTTTATCACAGGAACTCCTAAAGATGAAGGAAACACAACCTCCATACCATAAACTAACTCATAAGGGCTAGTTCCAATAGATCTCTTTGTAGTAAGTTTGTCCGCCCATAGTGCATTTGTATGTTTCTTGTGCCAGTTTTTCTTGTTCTCTTCCAACAGTTTCTTAATAATATTGATCAGGCTTTTATTGGAAGACTCAGCTAGACCATTACCTTGAGGGTAATAGGCTATGGAATGGCCTAAAGTGATATGGTATTTGCTGCAGAAATTTATCAGTTTCTTGGATTTGAAGGCAGCAACATTGTTGGTTATGATCTTTTCAAGACAACCAAATCTAGACAAGACGTTGGTCTCTAAGAATCCTATAATCACTGTATCATTGGCTTGTCTAGCAGGAATGGCTTCTATCCATTTGGTGAAATAGTCTGTGGCAGTAAGGATCCATTTATGTTGGCCGGATGAGGAAGGGTGTATTTTTCCAATGAAGTCCAAACCCCATTGTTGAAAGGATTTTTCAGTGGAAATTGGTCTCAATGGTAAGGGTAGCAGTTTTCTCTTGCCTTCAAAAATTTGGCATTTGTGGCAGGCAGTGACAAACTTCTTTACATCAGCAAACAGGGTTGGCCAGTAAAATCTAGCCCTTAGGATTTTGTCTGCAGTTGATTTCCAGTAAAGGTGTCCTCCGCAGTCCCCTACCTGAAATTCTTTGAGAACTTTGTCAGCTTCTTCTTTTATTAAACAATTCAGTAAAATACATTCATGATTTTTCCAAAAAGAGCATTATCTAAAATACAAAACTTTGAAGCTTTCATCTTTAAAAATCTTTTCTTTGTTCTGGATAACCCTGTAGGAGCCTGCAAGTTTAATAATACATGAATTATATCAGCATACCAAGGTGATTCTAAGAAGGCCTGACTGATTTGTGGAGTCACCATCTCATGTTCGTTATCCAGTGCATTAATATCCAAGGCTTGAAAGTTTGTTTCAGTCATGAGTTTAGCCAATCCCTGTCCTTTTATCAGCTTTGTCAATTTATTTCAATGTCATACTCTAATATATTAGCTATCCATTTACCTCGTTTGCCTTCAATTCCATCCTAAGTTAGGATGTCTTTGACAATAGCATTTGGTACGTAAGCTATTACATGTGAATACAGTATATAGACTTTGAAGTCTTGAATGGCTTTCACAAGTGCATAAGCCTGTTTTTCCATGATTTTGTATTTCAGAGGTGCATCTCTAAGTGCTTTACTGAAAAAGGCTATGGGTTTTTCACATCCTTGGTCATCCTTTTGTAGTAAAAAAGCTGCAATGGTGTGTTCTGATGTGAAATCTCTGTCAAACTTTGGACTTGTAAGGATGGGTGTTCTGGTTAAAGCCATTTTAATTTCTTCAAATTCTTGTTTGGCTTCTTCTGTCCATTTAACTTTTGAATCCTTTTTTAACATGTTGTCAGCAATATAATCAATTCAGCCAAATTAGGTATGAATCTTCTCAAAAAGTTGATATTCCCTAAGAAAGATTGAAGTTATTTGACATTTCTGGGGTGGGGTATTTGCAGAATAGCTTCTATTCTGGCAGGATCAATTCTGATGCCATCTTTGGAGATGATGTGGCCTAACAGTTTGCCTTCTTCTAGACCAAACAAAGATTTTTTAGGATTTAATGAAATACCATATTTTCTGCACTTTAAAAACACTTGTCTGAAATGATCTAAATGTTGCTAATCTATTTTGGAAAACACAGTAAGATCATTTAGATATACAACCAGAAAATCGTGAATTTCTTTGGCAAAAGCTATGTCTATTGCTCGCTGAAAGGTCGCCCCTGCATTCTTAAGTCCGAATGGCATTTTAACATATTTGAATGTACCCCGTGGTGTTGTAAATGCAGTTTTTTCTTGTTCATCAGGATGAACTAGAATCTGACTAAAACCTGAAAATCCATCCAACAGTGAAATCCTAGAAGCACCTACTACCCTTTGTAAAATATAATCCATCTTGGGTAAAGGGTAGTTTTCCTTCAAAGAGACCTTGTTTAAATTTCTTAAGTCAACACATAACCTGATTTCCCCTGTTTTCTTCCTAGTGGGCACTAAGTTAGATACCCATTCTGAAAATCTGATTGGTGCGATTATCCCGACATCATGCATTCGTCTGATTTCTTTTTCTATTAAAGGAAGCAATACAGGGTTGATTCTTCTAAGCTTTTGTTTGAATGGTTTTTGATTTTCCTTGAGGGGTATTGTATGTTGAATGACAGAGGTGTCATAAGATTTCAGGTCTTCATAGCTCCAGGAAAAAACATCCTAGAATTCTTTGATCAGTTCGACATACTTCAGTTTTTATCAGGGGGCAAAGACTTGCACAGTTTTATCACTTTTGGATTCTGTTGAGTTCCTATTTTGTAGTCTTCAATGTCTGCTTTTGGAGGTTCCGTTTGGGGTTTCTTTGGAATGTCGTTAAAATCAAAGAGATCTTCCAAAGGAGTCAATCTTTTGGGAAAATGATTGTCTTTTAAATTTATAACTTCAGTTTCTCCTTCAATAATCTCATCAACATCTATTTCTTCAAGATCATGTATTTCCTCTTTGCTAAATTTTGTTGGATGAAGCATTTGAGTTGCATTTTCTACTGAAATGTCTGATTCTATCTAATTTGTTTGATCAATCTCGCTAAACGTATCTCCATCTTCGTTAGTGTTGGAAAATTCTTCTTCAAAGGTCAAAAAACTTTTAATCTGATTATCACTGTTAAACACATGCCAGTTTTTCACATTATCAGGTGTGGTTGGCCTGTGTCTAATTTCTGTTGTGAATCGATGATTTGGTTCAAATGGCAATTTACAGGTGCTGGAAAACATTGCTAGGCTATAAGCTTGCAAGTTATGTTTTCTTGGGATTTTGGCAAGCTGAGTTTCCAGTTTCGTGTTGAGGATCTCTATGGTTGTTCCTCTGTACTCTCTCAATTGGGGATCATTTGTCAAGAACTTACCTTTTATCTGTTGAATGATTAAATCAGAATCTCCTAGGACTGACACTCTAGTTGCTCCTAATTTCTTGACCAGTTTAAGACCTAGCAACAGAGCTTCATATTCAGCCATATTATTGGTGCATCTGAAGTTTAACCTGTAGGCATGGCCTTCAACATGATTATTTTGAAGATTGTGCACCCAGACTCCTACCCCTGCTCCTAATTTGTTGACAAGACCATCAAATTATAAGTACCAAAGGATTTCATATTCAAAATTAGTATCTGGAGCTTCAGGGATCTGTTTAGCAGGGAGATCTAGGTTTTCAGCTTGTTCTGGCTTATCTGATGTTTCATGATTTTCAGTAATTTCTTGGATTCGAACACTGGACCTCACATTTGCAATTTTTTCTATTTCATCTATCAGGACTTTTATCTTATGTGGGGGATAAATTTCAGCATTGTAAAGGATAAAATAATCCATATCATAATGTATTGAGTAGATAGGGAAATTTTGAGGTTTCTCTTGGCTACTTACTACATACTTCATTAGGGTTTCTCTGTATAGTCTCTTTGGTTGACCAAACATTGAAATAGTAGCATAAGACATGTCCAACTATAGAGATCATTGAAGCTTTGCACCCCAAGATCTAGACAATAACATACCATACTTTGGAGGAATATCAGCTACTACTATGTCCATTAATATGGCTTTGGCGGGATATTGGACTAGTGACACACACAAATCTTTGATTAAACCCAAACATTTTACTTGACTTGAATGAAAAGAGAAAACATCTTTATATGGCTTGGTGATGTCAAGGTCAAGTCTCTCCATTACAGATTTAGGCATTAAGTTATGGGAAGCACCAGAATCAAACATGGCATTATGGAGTATTTTATCATGAATGTTTAAACCCACATAGAAAGGAGGAATTTCTCCCTCTGCTGTTTTTCGACTTACTTCAGGGCCAAATATCAGTTCCGGCTGGCCATCAAAAACGTTTACTGAATTTTCGTTGACATAAATGTTGAGTGGTCTGCTGATTTGACTTCTGTAGACATCATGTTTAGCTAATTCAGATAAGGGAATAGCTATCTTTATTTTGCTTATTTATGTCTCAAGATTGAAAGGTTTTTCGGCCTGATTTTTTGTAATTCGGACAACCGAATTTTCTGCTTTTTTGTCTTTTTCAGGACTGGGTTTATGTGCTGAATTTTTTTCAAAATTATGTTCTAGAGGTTGTTCTTCTTTTTCTTTAGCAGGAATAACAATGGAAGGTTTTCTGTTAGGAGGCTGATTGTCTATTATGTCTTCAAAAATTGGGTTGTTAGGGTTAGGATCTATTTTAGAAAGAATATATACAGGGGGGGTTACTGATCTTACCTTTATTAGGCTGTTTGGTATCTTTATGTTTGCTGATTTCAGGGACATCTATTCTTCTGCTCCTTAGATTATATTGCTTGTGGACTTCATATATGGCTGTATCATATCCCTCCCTAAAGTCAAATGATTCTCCTGACTGAGTTTGGAATTGTTTCACAATGTGGGCTTCTTGATCCTCATGGGTCAAGAAAACTTGTTGTTCATTGTTGAGTCCCATCAAATTGATTTGAGTGTCTTCTGTTGGTTCATCAGAAGTTGAGGCTTCAGCATAATTTTCTTGAAATGGGGGCCTAATATTTTGGTCAGGCCCTGTCTTTCCAGTATTAGGATTTTGGTTTTTCCTGAAATTTGGATTTCTCCCAGTGCTACATGGTTGACCATCCTAAGGGGATTTTCTCTCGATTATTTCCACTCTATCACCAAGTCTGTCCATTCCTTTAATAATTGCATCTAGTTTCTGTTCAAAGGTAGAAGGTTCTTCTTTGAAAGGTGCTCTTCTTTCAGCTCTGGCTCTAGATCGTTTAGATATCAGGTTGGCCTCTACGCTGACAGCTATGCTCTGCATCTCTTCTAAGTTTCGAGGGGCTCTTTCCCTAAGTTGGTATGCCATATCAGAATCAAAGGCAACAGGGAAATTAATCAAGGCCAAATCTGGAGGAGGTCTAAGATTCTGAGGAATAACATGGTAGATATTATTGAATTTGGTACAGTAATCTCGGATAGTTTCTTGTGTGCCTCTTCTTAGGTTTTCATATTTTGATAAAATGTGGAGAGGATCTTTCTTCTTTTCCCATCTGTTTAAGAAGGTCTGATAAAGAGCTTGTGGTTCATTGGTATTGTTCGCAGGGAGGGCTCTAAACCAAGTTCTAACATCTCCAGTTAATCTTTGAATAAATAATTTCATTCTGACATCATCATCATCAATCTTATATTTTTCAAAATAGTCCGTCATTTTCTTGGTATGTTGTTGAACTGTGTAAGTACCAGTACCGTCAAAATATGTGATTTTACTTTGATAGTCTTGAGGCATAGCCCCTAGATTTGCAGGTAAGTTTAAGGGAGTATATTGGTTTGCCATGGTTGCTGCAATAGATGTGACAACTAGAGGAGTAGGGTTGACAATGGGAATGTGTGTTGTAGATGGAGGAGTGGAAAGGGTAGTTGGAGGTGCTGATGGTGAACTTGGAGAAGCTGTTGTAATGATAGAAAGGTTTTGTGTTTTTTCAAAGGTAAGCTTAGACTGAATGGAGCTCTGCAAATGTTCGTCAAGGTGTGAACTAGCAGAATTTTCTTGGCTCTCTTGTCTTCTAAGGATCCTAGGAATCAGATTAGGATTCTCAAACATAGGAAGGGGATTAGGATCAGGATTTAATCTGGTATAATAAATCTTTTTTGAAGCCATTTTCTAGGTATGTTTTTGGTTTTTTTTTTTTTTGAAATAGTTTTGACAATACAACTTTTAACAGATTCTTCTAGGAGGTTTTGGGTATAGGAGTTTTGAACTTTCCTAAAGACTTTATTGAAAAGAGGTATTGATCAAGTATTTGGAACCAACTGTTTAACACATAAACTAGACCGGAGATAGACTGAAGCAGCATTTATTTACTTCTACAATTGCAAAGCAAAAGTAGTTTCAAAGGCTACCTGGCTAACTTCAGGCTCCATCTGTAGCTTATGAAATAAACAATAGTAACAAACAATTATTCAGGTTCCCAGTGGAGTCGCCAATGATGTTATCACTCAGGTTGTTCCCAAAAGTTGTAAGAAAGGGAATACGGCCGAGGTAACCACAAACCAATCTTTTAGATACAGAATCTAGCCAATCTGTATCTAGAGAGGGCTCTCTCTTTATGATTTAGCTTTGTTTTTAAAATTGTTAGGCTAGTTATGAATTTCAAGGGTTTTGTTTTGAGTTGGGTGGTGAGATTCAATAGAACTATGAGGTAAAACATAACAGTTCAATCGATTGGGCATGATGCAGTCAAAGAGACATGATTTTTGGATTTGGTTTCTAACAGAGGATGGCTTCACAGAGCAAGGTAATCAAACAAGGAACAAAAAAAGGCTGGAATCAGATGGAGTGGGCTCAAATGGGTGAAGGGCAGTTAAGAATCCTTCAACATATTGAAAGAGGGAAAATGGATGATTACTGATAAGGAGCAGTTAAGAATTCCTTAGAAAATACTCAACATGAGAGAATCAGGAAACAAGAGCAATTAAGAATTCACTGTTTATGCTAATTCTGAAGAAAACACAGAGAATAATAAAGACTGAAAACAGAGTGCAGTTAAGCAAATTCTGAATTAATCTTTTTCTTTACCATTTAGATTATGAAACACAGGTGATATAATAAACATGAAAACTGTAAAACACGAGATATAGGGGACTTATTGATCCAGAGGTTGATTCAAGAATTCTGTAATAAGTCCTTTGCTTCAATTCTTCATCCAGTGGGCCAGACAACAGATGTTTCCAACATCTTTTTATTCCAAAGTTTCTGAGTTACAGCAAAGTCTAAGAAATCTACACACATCCAACCTCTTCAAAACTCTAATGAAGGGGGTATTTATACAACAAAACTATGTACAACAGATATCTCATCACAGCCATGAGATAAGATCTAGATTTTAACCTAAATTAGTTTACAAGTGGAATAGAGGCGACTAACTTATGCTGTGCTGGAGGCAGGCCTTTATGGTTCATCTTGCAGCTGTCTTGTAGTAGCTCTGTGCCGACTATTTGTCTTAACTGTGCTTTTAAATTCTGATCTGACACTCTTCAATTCTCGTCTGATACACTTTAGAGCTTGAACTGATACTCTTTGACTTGTTGCGTACCCTGTTTTCTTGGTTCATATCTATCCGGCATTTAGCCCAAAATATCACTGTATACTCTGTTTCTCTCTTCTGCGAGCTCGGAAGTCCCTTGGTGCTGGTTCAATTGTGTTAAAAGAGGAAGAAAATGTACTGTGCAGGTTGAATAGCAGGCTGCGGAGCTTGCACTATAGTTTTTCTGATGAAGAGGCGGTCGGAAAACTGGAGCTGAGTCAGTCGTTTGTTGTGCCCGTAACACAGTTTACAGCAAACTATAGAAAAAATGCCGTTTTTTTCCTTTTATTTGACAAAATGTAACTTGGCGGGAAAATTTGATTTGAAGGACGGATGACGTCAGCATGACATCAACGGGAGTACGGGACAGACGACGTGGTAGTAACGTGGCGGGTGATGTGGTAGTGATGTCAGCACAGGGTGGAGGACATTAGCAGATGACGTCAACAAAGGGTCAGCGGGAGGGTGGTAAGTTGTTTTGCCCGCACCGCTTTTGGGTTTGGGCAGTTTTGGGCAGAAGGGGAGCGCGCTGCATGGCAAAGGTACGACACAATACCACTGGTTCCCCAGGAGTTAAAGTTCGGCAGTGGAGGGGGTCACGATACGTTTATGGACCTTTGGATGATGGAGGGGAGATCTGATGGTGGGCGTACACGGCACATGGCGGAAGTTTAATGCGCAGGCCCAATCAAATAAACAATGTTGTTTATGGCTTTGGGCTCAATGTTATTGGTTCGAGGTTCGGTTATAATTAACCCGGATGGTTAATTATCCCATGGTTGCATGCAGGGAACGATTATTAACAAGTTCTAGATGAACTTATTAACCCTTTCTTTATACAGTGATATGGTTATAGTTAACCGGGGCGAGATATATTATTTGGGAATTTTATTATATATACATAATACAGGGAAGGGTACTAATTTACACGGGATTTATATAATAACATGTTAATTGTTAATATGAAAAAATAGAATGAATGCGCGCTAAGTTATAGTGTTGAAAACTTAGGCTAAAGCTAGAACAAGGTTTTTATGGAGAGTTTTGTCAATTTCTTAAGTAAAATGGGTTTCACTTAGGCGATGTTAATGAAATGAGATGAGGTGGAGTGGCTTTTTAGGGATATTAAGAAGATCTTAATACCTTTGGGGGGGGGAATTAGCAAATGATTTGGGGAAAGACATGAAGGGAGGTTAGCTATGAAATCTACCTCACTTGAGCTACTCCAAGAGTAATGTCTGCCATAGCACTTTGTGATAGAAGTGTAAGTCAACACATTTTTTAGAGACAAAATCAATCACAAGTATGCTTCTTCAAGATCATCTACCTACCCAGCCTACTTTGCCTAACATTTTTTCTTCTCTTTACTTGGGTGCACTTAGACCAGCAAACCCTTATCAACCTTTCCTTTCTTTGCATGGTAAGCCTACCTAAGTCTGCACTTATTTCTTCCAAGGGCTCAAATTAAACAGTTGAGCTCCTTTGCTTCTCTACTTATCTACTTATCTGCCAAGATTAAACAGTTTGGTCAAATTTTATTCTCTATCTCTAAAACAGGAAATTCAAACATGAACTGGCCAAGATTAAGCTGTTTGGCCATTCATCAATTGTGGCATAAATTCAACAAGCTGTACACAATGCTTTATTTGCAGAAAATGAAATAGTAGTGGCATTTGGACTTGCACACTTTCCTAGTCTTTTTTATTTGGGGTTCATTTCTTCCTTTTTCTTTTGACCATTTTATTCTTTTTACCCTTTGATTTTTCTTTTAGGGTATACCCTCTTTACATTTTTTAATTTTTTTGATTTTTTGATAATATGGAAAACTTTACAGCAAGGAAAGGATGAATAGATTACAGAGCTCAACCAGTTAATCATGAATTATGACACCTATTGCTATAGGAGTATAACATATACGACTATTAGTAGCTAATCTACAGTATTTTATAAGACGACAAAAATTTAGTCATATTTCTTTGGCCATTAATTGGTTTTAAACAATGACTAAAATTTGCATATATATGACTATTAGTAGCTAATTTACAATATCTTATAACACGACCAATATTTTGGTCATTAATTGGTTTTCTCAGATGATCATATAGTAATATATTTTGTTGTATATTTGGTCATTAATTGTGGCAATTAATGAATAAATCAATAACTAAATTAATGACCAAATTTATGACTAAATATATTGCTAGATGATAAAATTGAGACAATAAACTAATGACTAAGCTAAAAACAACTAAATATTGGTCGTGTTATAAGATACTATAAATTAGCTACTACTGGTCACTAATTAAAAAATAGTCATTTATATGCAAATTTTAGTCATTGTTTTTGTAACTACTTAGCCATTTTGTACTAGTGACAACTGCATCAACCAATCATTGAAACCCATCAACTCTGAAGAAAAACACAATCAATCAATCTTAACACTCAGATCATTGTAGCCAGAACACAGAGTTGAACCCAGAACACAACATCAACAATTAGATCTAATTGCAACCTCAAAAATCATATGTCAGAATGTATACGCTACTTCAATGAGGACAATCTGTGTGTATACGCTACTTTCTGTAACCCAACCTGCGTATACCTCTAAAGATACTGAATCATAAAACTTCTGAACAAAAAATTGTACTACCCAAAGACATTCTGAATATCTACTGTCATATTACAGAGTTCTAAACAAATAGCAGCAAAGATCACCCTTCTTACTCAATCAATCAGTCAGTCAGACTCAATCTCCTTATATAATCAGTTTTACTTCAGATCTAATGAAGACATCATTGAAAAACAATAGTAAAACAATAGCACTAATTAGATAGATCAATCATTTCTGAACAACAAGCCCTTCCTCTGCATACCCTGCTTGGAAGTGTCAAACCCGTGAGTATACTTGCCTTCACCATGGCAAACCTGCGTATAGATCTGCAAATAATGACTTATAACTTCATAGCTTTTCAAGACTTCAAATATACCCAGATCATAGAATTTAAATGATAAAACATGTGTTAGCACTTAGATCTAGCCTATCCATTATCAGATCATACAATGATAAGTCATTTCAGGTCTCATGATCGTGATCCAAAATTGTATCCAAGGGTGCACAAGATGTTTTTGATCTATATCATAACCATAACCCTTACAACTCAAAATATACTTTAGATAGAGGTATTCATGAAAAACCCTTCCACTTGCATGTTTAGCCCTTTGATCTTCTCCTCCTTATATACTTAGAGCCTTTGTCAATACCATGCACCAAAACAACACTTAGAACTTATGGTATTCTTAGACAAGATCAAGTAACCGTTATTCTGCTTAATATTGTGGCCTAATACCATGGTATGGACGCTTGGTATTCTTTAATCTTAATTTTCCATCCCATACGCGCTTTTACTTATGTGAAACTATGTGCATAGTATACGCTCCTTTTATTCTATGGACCCACGTTTATACACAACTTGGACTAGATTAAACAACATATACAACTTAAAACATTCTCTTTCCTCAATTTCTTGATTCTGATCTATAATCTTTTGTCCTAGCATCCTATTCTTCTGTACCATTACTTTGTTACCTCTGAATAGCCCTGTTACAATGTGAGTTTCCCTTTATCATTTCTGAACTGACTGTTATGTGGGTTTCCATAAAGGACAACACATGTACCATAATGCCAACAGAAAACTCTGAAAAACAAATAAAGACCTAATGAGCATGAGGAATGCGAAGGAATTTTCATTCTAAGTCTCTGTCACATGCATAGGCATGATCCAAATCGACTGAAACTTGTGGTCTCTTTCATGGGGCCTATCTCCAAGCGACTAGAGCTTTCCAGTCTCTCCCATTACCCGTCCTCCATGTGACTGGGACAAAGGATTAGGAAATCTCATCCCAAATCAGCTCATAACCTAATCAAACTTGGTACATTGCTCAATCACCTTCTGTAAGACCTCAGTGACCCACTGTAGCCACTGCAACACTCCATCAATCCACTGTCACAACTCCATCATCATCACAAGTCAAAATAAGTTGACTTGAATGCCATCCACTAGCTGCTCCAACACTCAATCCATGAAGCTTCACCACAACTACTCCAACATCTACAGCCATCAGTGATAGACCCTGAAATTGATCATATGAGATAAAAGCCATCCATACACACACCAAGTACCATAAGCATGACTTGATATTCTCCAGTACTTTCAACTAGGTCTAGTAGTTCCACAACTTTCCAAGGAATCCACACACTAAACAACAACCTGCACTAACATCAACACCCATCAAGATAAGGTCTACAACCAATGTACAAGCCAAGTACCATCTCACTAGAGACCATCCACACACACACACACACCAGATACCATAAACCAATAAACCATGTGCGTAAACAATCACATACTACCGAGTTGACATCAATGTCAACCAATACAAATGCAACCTCCAACACCAATGTTACTAGGTTGACATCAATGCCAACCAAACAACTGAGCCACAATGCCAACAATATATTGAGCATATAATAGGGTGTAAAGGGCTGTTATATTCGAAGGTATAAAAAATGGAGCTCACAGTTAATGAAAAGATATAAAGGGGTATACAAAATGTTAATGAAAAGATGGATACCTACAATATCTTTTGAAAGTATGGGTTTTTTAAATAGGGAAGATGTATTGGGTTCGTATTAGTAGGGAGTTAAATAATGTGATTTTTTGAGGTATTTTCCAATATGTAGCCAAATCAAGAGTATTTTTTATTATTCCACAAACAAAAATGATATGTCAGAGGTTCATTGAGTGAATCCCCTATGACAAAATGATACAACTCAATATGGTACTGCAGTTGAAAATGATACATATGATAATAAACATGAAAAGAGGCATCATAATGATTTATCAACAATGACCCATGATGTAGTATATGTAACTAGCTGCTACCATAAAATTTCTCATCATCATGATCATGTCTATCATGATCATCATCAATGTCATCAATATCATCACCATCGTTTACCTCAGTGTCCTTTCCATCTACCTCATCATCATCGTCTCAAATTTTTGAACCCAGACCCAACATAATCTAGATCAATCTTAGGATCAACTAGATCTTTTGAAAGACCAATGTTCTATAAAAAAAACATTCAAAATGAAAATTTATTATTTATTTCATGCAATATTTAATGTTTTTGTTATAATTCTAATATTACAACATATGAAATGGAACCATAATCATATTACATCATATCAAAGTGCACATATATACCTTAATAAATTTTCAATTAAATTATTGCTAATATGTCATTCCAATGATTTAAAGCATGCAAACATTCTTATAAATGTTAGTAAATCATGGAGGAGGATAGAGGATCAAAATCTATCTATCGCTTCTCAGAGGAAGGTGATGATGTAGCAGCAAGATGGGGAAAAGGGTCAGGGATAAACATAGAGCTTGACCCTGGAGAAACTATGGTGGCAAGGATTATTTTCTGAGCATGTCGTTGTGGAGAGGGGAGATGTGGCACTCCCCTCCTAGGTTAGTTTAATAGCTCTAGAGCAACCAAGCTCCTTGACCACCCCTACATCTATTGTACTAGAGGCTTGAAGACAACCTCAGTAAGGACAAAGGTTATAGGATCCATGGGGATAGAAGGAGGACTGAGTGGCTTGAGGATGAGCCACATTTTTGTGTTGGGGGCCTATTGGAGCCCATAATTTTTTTGTGAAATTTTGTTGAAATAGTTAGGATTTTCTATTGATAATTATTGTAATTTGGAAAAGTTGTTACAAATTTGTCCTAACCTTGGAAATTGTTATCAAATTTTTAATATGTATTCTCAAATTAGATCACATGAGAATCGAAAGGTTCTCGTGATTATCTTATCATTGTAATTTTAAACTATAAAGAGGAGTACTCTCTACTTGTGCAAGATAGACATATAGAAACATATAGAAAATGATAGAGGGGGAGAGAACTAGCATTGTAATCTTTTATTTTTCATTAATACAATCTCGATCATTCATGGCACCATACCTTCCAGTTGACCATCTTGTGGGTTGTGTAGTGTACCAACCCTGGATAGGAAGGAAGGGACCTCCTTCTTAGTAGGGGTCATTGGTTAGGAAGGTATTGTAGTTTTTTTATTTATTTCCTCTCAGTTATAATTCATGTGTGATTGTTGTTACTATTATTATTAGTCATGTTCATGCTTAATGATTGCATAATTCTAACCTTTGTATTGTGTAACGTGGTAGGTACTAGACTTGTGCCTTTGTTAGTGTGTCAGTTATTTAATCCCTATTACAATTTGATGGTGTGTTCGTTTCATTTGAATGTGTTTTTAAGCATTTGTTGAGAGAATGGTTTCCACAAA
Source organism: Pinus tabuliformis (assembly GCA_031772625.1). Classification (NCBI taxonomy): domain Eukaryota; kingdom Viridiplantae; phylum Streptophyta; class Pinopsida; order Pinales; family Pinaceae; genus Pinus; species Pinus tabuliformis. The sequence goes on from CM062818.1 coordinate 833,947,433, forward strand.
TGATGTTCTTTTCTAAATAAGAGTTACAATGTGACAAAGTGGTTTTACTATGCATTGTGTGTTTATTTCTTGAAAGTGTGAACAAGGTTTGAGAGTGTAATAGTGAGAGTGTTAAATTGTTAAGAGTGTGATTACAATGATTGAGTTTGAGATTCATTGGCACTAGTCATCAATTTCCCTTGAATATATTTTGTGTAATAGCCTTGCAATTTGCTCTAAATTAAAAGGACAATTGTTCTGCACAACAGGAATCTGAAGAAAAACCCATACACAATTTTCACATAATCCAAGTTGAAGCAAAACTTGGAATGTTGTAAGAAATTTGAAGTAGAATTATTAAGGATAAAATTAAACCTATAATAATTCAAAAGTGTGTATAGTAATTAAATAAACAATCTACAATTTGAATCAATCAGTTTGGCCAATAAATGAAGTTTGGGCATGCATTTTAGTGAATTAAGGCAAGCTTGGCTTGCTTCACAAAAATGCACGCCCAATCTTCATTTCAAGGAAAATTGAATTATTCAACTTGGAGAGTACTTTTTTACTCATAATGAACATTAATTGTGCACATAGAAATTTCTATTGCGCAAGAATATGCAAAATTGGATCGATTTCATAGGGTTAAAGTCAAGGTTTGTGTGCCTTAAATAAATGCACAACAAGACCTGTATTTAATTAGTTGTGAAATAATGATCATTCCAACCTCAATATAAAACCATTTTATGCAACATATCATAGTCATTTTCGTAAAGGAAATGTTATACACTGAAATCCAAGTCTGCCAGAATAAAAATTGATCATATATACCAATGATCGCAGTCAGAACAAATATGCACTTCCAGGCCAAGGATATTACACTCTTAGTAATGAAATTTGAAATGGGACATGATTGGACAATTCCTAACCTTGCATCATGTCTGAAAAATATCCTACAATACACAACTTTCACATAAGGCAAGTTGAAGCAAGACATATAATGTTGTATGAAATTTGAAGTATAAATATTTAAGCTCAAAGTAAAGATATAACAATGTAAAATTGTGTAAAATAATTATATAAAAAAAAATCTACAATTTGAATCAATCAGATTGGCCAATAAATGAATCCTAGGCATTCATTTTAGTGAAGCAAGGCAGTTTTGGCTTGCTTCACAAAAATGCATGCCCAACCTTCATTTCAAGGTCAGTGTCTTTGTCTATGAGGATATTTTCTCTTGCATTTATAAGGAAACGTCTCAATGTTTACCAAGTACATTTTTTCCTACACAAAATGGTATATTTCCAAGCTAGAGAGGATTGTAGGGCCATTTATTGTAAAGAATAGACAAGCCCTTACACAAGTGGAAGTAATGATGAAGGAGTTTGGTTCTAACAAAGGAGAAAAGTGGAAATATGACTCTCACCATATAATTTCTAATAAAATGGTGGAAATTAGTTCTACACCTTATATTAATGAAATCATACTTCAGAAAATGAAAAATTAAGAAATTTGGCCATGTGACAGGGTGCAACAAAGAACATATTTTGAAACCCATATGTTAAAAGAGAATAGTTTGAAGAGGATTGCTCTTGAACATATAGATATTCAGATGGAGGATTCCCAACCACAAAAGAGGACTAAAATTCAAACAGAGGATGAAGAATACATACAAATCAAATTAACAGGACCTTCAAATGAGCTTGGTTTTCAAATGCAGTTGGGAAATCTAGGGCATACTACTTCCTCTTTTATCTCCACTGATTTGGCGGAATTCACAATAGAAGAGACTCCTTTTTCATTTGAAACTTTGCAAAAGAATTATCAAAAAATTAAAGTACAGAGTTATGAAACGAGAATTAGTATGGAAACATAGCTAATAGATCAAGAAACCTCAAGCTATAAAACAAGGTTGCTCTCTTATATGGACTTATAGAGAAATTAGTTAAAGCTTTCTCTTACACATCCTGCTACTCAATTTGTTCCTTCAGGACCAGATTTCAGAACATTGGATTTATCAATTAATGTGGTTGATATTGCCCTACCTAACTAGATAAATTTGCACAAACAAGCATGGGAAATGATCTATAGTGATCTAAGTAAAATTTATTTGACAGTGAAAAAAGTAGAAAACATTTTGAAGAAATTTTCCAATCAGTTGAAACGAGAAAAGACAAATTATAGAGAACTACATATAAAAAATGAAGAGTACAAGAAATTAATCATTAACTTGGGAGTAGATCCAAATGGCAGGGAAACCATCAAGACCCTATTATAGAACACCATATTGGAGGTGAAATCCTTAAGGAAGAAGTTAAAAATTCCTGGGACTGAGCATGCTCAAACAACCAAGTTGGATCAAGTTGAGAAAGAAAAAAAAACCATTAATATGAGAATTAGTTGATAAAATAAATGTATTGTTATTTTGTAGGAACGAGTGCAAAGCCTACAACAGTCAATTAAAAATCATGTTTCCACCATTGTGGTCCGATCCGAATCAGATGATCCCTCAAAGAAATTGACAAAGGTCGTGATAGAGCTCAAAATTTTAGAAGTTGATCTAAAGAAAACCAAAAATGATTTGGTGCTGGTAAGGGAGCAGTTGAATGTAAATTACCAATAAGTATAAGGTAACTCAAGATGAAACCAAAGAGTTGAAAACCATGTTGAAAGGTAATATTTCTTTAATTGAGGCTAGAAAAATTGGTTTGGATGACATTATTCAATAAGTTCATTCTATATGGGAATATATTCATATAATTGCACAACAAAATATTATGATAAGAGAGTAAAAAATGAGCATTTATATATGCAAGAAACAAGTACCAATAAGATTACTAAGTATTTGAATGAAAAGTATTTAATAGATATAAGGGCGTTGGATATTACAGACAGAGCTAGAGTGATCATGGATATTAGTAGAATTATTGAGTAAAATGTACTTCCTATTCAGGTTGAGAACAGGCTAAAGGAAGTTCAAAATTCAGTTTCTCTTTTTGATTCCAAATTTCACCAAAGGCAAAGAGTTGGTTTACCCAGTTGTTGGGATCAACAAAGGAACTTACTCTCTTTGGAATTGTATGAAAAATAATTAGTGGTTGTAAAAAGCAGACCAGATACAACCCATGAAAATAATGCAATTTTAGAGGGAAAAACTATAGTGAATTATTTGCAGAGATATTTCCAACTTCTTTGGATGATGAATACATTGCTTGTTGTTGAACATAATTATACAAAGATTTCAAATTTGAATATTGAATTACAGAGAATGATATAGTGTGGGATTACAGATCAAGTTCTTCGGAAGAATTGTGAAAGGTTGATTACACCTGTTGAAGTCGAAGTGGCGGAACCAAACACCAATCCTCAAAATCAATGTTCCACAAGTCAACAATAAAAAAGTTTTATTTTGTAATGTTTTAAAGTACTTTTTAGTTATGAATAGTTAAGCAGTTATGGAAGTTTTCACAGCTACCTTTGTAATTGATTTTGATGTAATATTTAAAATACATGAGAACCACTGATTTGTGTGCCTCAAATAAATGCACACTGGGACCTGTAATTAATTGGTAGTGATATAATGATCATTCCATCCTATGTTTCTACGAAATTGTACCTCAGTCTTGTGTTGTAACAGTGCCCTAATGGGCCTCAGTCTTGTAGTGTAAAAGCTACCTAAAGGACCTTAGTCATGTGATGTAACAACGTCTTCATGGGCCTCAGTCATGTGATGTAACAACGCCCTCATGGTCCTCATTTTTATGGTGTAACAATGCCCTAATGGGCCTCAGTTCTTAGGTATGACAACATCATCTTTGGTCCTTATTTATGATATGAGAAAATATTATGACAGAGATATGAAGGAGATATGTTGAGTATTGGAGCCCTGAATTTTTTTTGGTTAATTTTGGTAAAGTATGGAGTTGTGCAGGAGGATTGAGGAGCACAGAAGGTATGGATGGTGTGTAGCACAAGGCTATGTCAAGAGGTAAGGCATGACATAGATGGACACTAGGTAGGGAGGAGGTAACGATGCCCGAGGAGAGGAGGAATGTGTCAAGAAATATCAAGTGTTTATGATTTTGTAGTAGGATAGAGCTGACAAAGGATGTCATGGAAGGAATGAAGTTATATATATTTTATATGAGACAAAGGAATGGAGAGTGGAGAATTTCAGCGAGAAGATATTTCAAAGGATTATTATTAGGCATGGACCATCTAATAGATTAAATTAGGAAATATCCCAATCACTTACAGGACAGTTGGAGAAATTAGGTAGAAGGCCGAGAATATTTGAAAGGCTTCCAGGTGAGAATAAGAAGGAATGTTGAAGATAGAACATGGGCTGGACGAAGAACAAGACTAGATCGAGGAGTTTGTACTAAGTCATCATCTATTAGTAATTTTGGGTCTGTAATGTTGGTATCTGTATATTTGTGGTCTTAGGCATATGTAATAGAGTCTAAATTTGTGAGTCATCCCGATTGTAATGCTTAAGAATATATCTATAATCGAGATCTACACTATGTTTTTGTTCCTTGTCTATATATGGTATGGATTTGAAAGGTTGATGAGCCTATTAGTCTCATGAATGTATCACTATGTGTAGCACCTATTTCCTTTATGATAATACAATATGATGGAATGTTGAGTTCCCCCTTTATATTTTGTGGTGATATCAAAATGTATGATGTTGTTTATGTCACATGGGATTTTTGTGTGTATTCAATGGTTTATAATAGTTTGGAATACTTGTGAATGTGTTTAATGGTATAGTCATTCATAAGGTGATTAATGTTGTTAGTTAATACTATATGTCTGTAAAGGAACTGATCTTTGATATTGTTGATATAACCACTCACGGTTGAGGGTGTAACTTGTGCTGACATTTTGCGCACTATCGCTTCTAATTTGTGCATTGTCTGGTGAGATGAGGGGCTTTATTCACTATGTGGCGTGCTGGAAGGAGGAAATTTTAGCTTGAATTAGGTTATTCCAGGCATATGGTCAACAATAAACACCACACCATGTTTGGGGTAGCCCCACCGAAGAAAATTTTAAGAAGGATTCGTGATGGGGGGAAGGATTCATAATATTTTGGACCAAGCGCACTAGCGACAGTGTACTTTAACATGTGAAGGCTCAGAAACTCAAGTGAAGGTCAGGACCGCATGATGGGAGTTGCAACAAATTATTCATTTCCTGCATGAAAATATTAATTGAAGTGAAAGAAAATGGTTGGGCGAATTGCTAAATAAAGTTTTTGTTGCCAAAGAGAGCATGTGAGTTGTCAAATTAAACCATGGAATTTTGAGGAGGTGAACACCAATGAGACTAATATTGAGGTAAAAAGATAAAATAAGTTGATACTAGTTTGGGTGAGATAAGAAGCACATGCGAACCATTGTATCGAGTTGATCCAAAGGAACATTGAAAACTTGGTTTGTGCAGACTCTGAGTGATTCGGATCAGAAAATCATAATGGAAGATTCAAGATCACAAGAAACCATGATGAAGGAGAGGGAAGTATGAAACACTATAAAATACCACCCAAGGGATGATTGAGGAATGAAATAATTGGTGAAAGGAAGTCTTCGAGTAATAAAGGATTAGAGGAGATGAGGGCAGTTTAAGTTGGAACTAGGAGAAGGAGCAAAAGAGTGGCGCCAAACTAAAGGAGTATGAGGGGGCTGAAGGAGAATTGAAACATATGGAGGAAATGATGAGACAAGGGGCCTCAAGGAGTGGTCATGGTAAGGTGATGTGGTTATGGAAGAAGAGACTAAATCAAAAGAGCCAAAAGTGATAGATACAGAAAAGGATATTTCGTCCATGGGAGGTGGTTAAGTTGCAATGGGTGGAAAGGGTGAGGGTGGGACCCATTTTCTCACAGAGATGGTTCTCATGTCATGCTACAGTCTCACCATTAAGTCTATCCCAACACCCCTTGAAGGAAGGATTTGTGAGTCCATATGACAGAGTGGTGTCGGGAAAGTTCCCACTATGGGAGTTGTAGCAATAGGAAGGGATTCTGCCCCCTGCATGATGGTAGGGAAGGGGAACTTTACCCTTAATTGTTAATTTAAATCAGCAAAATTCCCTATTATAGTGGGTAGAAGGAGATGGAATCACTTTGAGGAAACATGATGGTTGGTCGAAAAATGTTGAGCCACCCCACCCAAGTAACCGTCAAAGTATCTTGAAGAAGGAAAGAAGACCGAATTCTTGCCACTACCAACCAAAGAAAGGAGCAGTTACAACAGGAAGAAGGGAGAAATGGCCGGGGATAATCATGGGACCCAAACCTAGAGAAACAATGGTGGTCATGTTTCTCTTTTTAAGAGCACCGCTGTGGGGAGGGGGAATGTGGATAACCCCTCCTACTTTGTTTGAAGAGCTATAAGGAAACTAGGTTCCCTATTTACCCCTGCGCCTGCTATACTAGGAGAAAGAAGACAACCTTAGTAAGGACAAAGGTTTCATATCCATGGGGATAGAAGGAGGATGGAGTGGGTCGAGGAAGAGCCACTTTTTTGTGTTGTGGTGTAACAATTACCTAATCGGCCTTGGCCTTGTGGTGTAACAGTTCCCTAATGGGCCTCAATGATTGGGTATGACAATGGCCTCTATGGGCCTTCTTATCTGTGATATGAGAAAAGATTATGACAGAGATATCGAGATATTTTGAGCCCTATGACAGAGCTCTCATGAAAAACCTATGATAGAGATATCATGATAGACCTATGATTGTTCTGCTACATTGCTATTGCTAATGTTCTCTCTACATAATTACTTATGATTATATGGGGTGAATGCAATGTGAAAATGTTGAAAATATTTTAAAATTCAATTATCTACAGCAGAGACTTGTAACACTAAGAAAATTAACATTGTTAGTACTCTATCAGTTAATGGTTAATGATGAATATGCTTGAATAAATGTTCAAAAATGCAATAAATTATATGGTTGTGAAATCTAGTCCATAAAATTAAACATTAATGTGGGTACAGAGGCAAAATTATAGGTCACCTCTGGATGGTAATGAACCTATTTTCCCTATTGAACATATGGATAGGTTTGTAATTTTAGTTTTTTGTTTCTACCTGGATTTTAAAGCGATTGTTGAGTTGATTGATCTTATCAAATACTCAAAAAGGCTCTGTCCCTCTAATCCTTTTTTTTCTTTTTCCTATGTGGTGGTAGCCTTAATTCTGGAAATAATTGGAGTCTTGATTTTGGAAATTCCTAGATACAATCATGCCATGCCTAGATATCATCCTCCTAGAGGGTGTGATAGTGAAAATATGCAAGAGAAAAGAAAGGAGATGAGGCACCTACCTAGTCATTTTGAAGGCCTACATAAGGTCATGCTCTACATTAGTACTGAGATGGAATCCCAAATGAAGAAGAATGAAGAATTGGTAGGGTAAAGAAATCAAGGACCCTAGTTATTTAATGCAAGGTATGGTATCCAACATTATATTGATATGGTGGGCAACATTCCACCGATATATTACCCTCGATGGATGTCATTTATCCTATCATGTTGCAACCATTTTCCAACCAATTTTAAAATTAGAGTGTACAACATTTTTCATAGGCTAAATTTGGAAAAGAAGGGTATGTTTCCTCTACTCTATGTTGCAAAATAAAAAGGATGTATAAAAAAATTATGACAACATAACCAATGTGTTAGGATTTACAAATTATAAGTCTCTTCCGATATATACATGACCTAAGAGGCCTTTGAAATGTGTGGGTAACATGCCTTTTGACATAGTATGAAGTACATCCTCATTAAATTTTGATGGATAATAACTCATCCTCATTAAATTTATGATGTTCATGAATACTCCAAAATGGATTAATTTTATAGGGTAAAAGGTAGAAGTTTTGTGCCTCAAATAAATGCACACTATGGCTAGTAATTACTAATTAAATAGTATACAGTTGGAATCAATCAGGTTCACCAAGAAATGAAGCATGGGTGTGCATTTTAGTGAGGCGAGGTAATTTTGGCATGCTTCACAAAATTCTTGCCCAACCTTCATTTCAAGGCCAAGTTAAATGATTCAACTTGGAGAGGACTTTTTTACTCATAGGTAACATTAATACAATTAAATATTTTTATATTTTCACATATGTATTTCTATTGTTAAATAATACTTCAAATTGCATGGATTTAATATGGTAAAAGGCAGGGTTTGTGTGGCTCAAATATATGCACGCTAGATCCTATAATTAATTGGCATTGATATAATGGTCATTCCATCCTATAGGTATGCAAAATTGTACCTCAGTATTGTGGTGTAACAACGCGTTAATGGGCCTTAGTATCTTGGTGTAAAAATTCCATAATGGGCCTTTGTCTTATGGTGTAATAGCACCCTAATGGGCCTCAATCTTGTAGTGTAAAAACTCCCTAATGGGCCTCAACCTTGTGGTGTAGCAGTGCCCTAATGGGCCTCAGTCTTGTGGTGTAACAGTGCCCTAGTGGGCCTCAATTATTGGGCATGACAACGACATTTTTAGGCCTTCTTATTTGTGATATGAGAAAATATTATGACAAAGATATGAAGGAGAGATATCGAGCCCTGTGACAAATATATCATGACAAGCCTATGGCTGGTCTGCTACATTTTTATTGCTAATGTTCTCTCGACATAATTGGTTATGATGATAAGGGGTGAATTCAATGTGAAAATGTTTTAAAAATTCAATTATCTACGACGGAGAATTCTATCCCTAAGAAAATTAACATTGTTAGTACTCTACTGGTTAATGGTTAATTATGAATATGCTTCACTAAATGTTGAAAAATGAAATAAATTATATGGTTTTCAAATCTGGTCCATAAAATTAAACATGCATGTGAGGAGAGATGCAAAATTATAGGTCACCTATGCATGGTAATGAACCTATTTTCCCTATTGAAAATATGGATAGGCTGGTAATTATAGTTTTTTGTTTCTACTTGGATTTTAAAGTGTTTGTTGAGTTGATTTGTCTTGTCAAATACTTAAAAAGGCTTTGTCCCTCTAATCATATTGTTTTTTTCTTTTTCTTGTATGGTGGTAGTCTTAATTCTGGAAATACTTGGAGTCTTGGATTTTAGAAATTCTTAGATACAGGCATGCCATGGCTAGTTATCCTCCTCTTAGAGGGTGTTATATTGACAATATGCATGAGATAATAAAGGAGATGAGACACTAATCCAATCAATTGGAAGGCCTGCATAAGGCCATGGTCTACATTAGTACTGAGATGGAATCTTAAATGAATAAGAATGAAGAGTTGGAAGGGTAAAGAATTCAAGGACCCTAGTTATTTAATGCAAGGTATGATGGCCAACATTTTATAGATGTCATTTATGTTATCATGTTCCAACCATCTTCCAAACAATTTTACAATTAGATTGTACAACATTTTTCATTGGCTAAATCTGGAAAACAAGGGTATGTTGCCTCTACTCTATGCTGCAAAATAAAAAAATATGTATAAAAAAATATGAAAACATCACCAATGTGTCACAATTTACAATTAGAAGTATATTCCTATTTATACATGACCTAAGAGACCTTTGAAATGTGTGGGGAACATGCCTTATAACATAGCATGAATTACATCCTCATTAAATTTGGCTAGAGAATAACTCATCCTCATTAAATTTCTAATCTACATGAATACTCCAAATTAGATTGATTTTATAGGGTAAAATGAAGCGATTTTGTGCCTCAAATAAATGCACACCAAAAGAATTAATTACTAATTAAATAGTATACAATTTGAATCAATCAGATTGGCCAAGAAATGAAGCATGGGTGTGCATTTTAGTGTGGTAAGGAAATTTTGTCCTACTTCACAAAAATGCACGTCGAACCTTCATTTCAAGGCCAAATTGAATGATTCAACTTGGAGTTAATTTTCTTACTCATAAGTAGCATTAATAAAATTAAGTATTTTTATTTTCACATATATTTTTTTTGTTCAAGAATAATAGAAATTACATGGATTTCATAGGCTAAAAGGCAAGGTTTTTGTGCCTCAAATAAATGCACATCAGGACCTGTAATTAATTGGGAGTGATATAATTATCGTTCCATCATATGGGTATGTGAAATTATACCTCATTCTTGTGGTGTAACAACACCCTAATGGGCCTCAGTCTTGTGGTGTAATGCACCCTAATGAGCCTCAATCTTGTGGTGTAAGAATGCCCTAATGGGCCTCATTTCATAGGTATGACAGTGACCTCTTTGGGCCTTCTTATCTGTGATATTATAAAATATTATGACAGAGATATGGAGATATGATGACCCTATGAAAAAGATAACATGATAGACCTATGACAGAGATATCATGACAGACCTATTGTTTTTCTGTTGCATTGTTATTTCTAATGTTCTCTATACATAATTACTTATGATAGTATAGGGTGAATGCAATGTGAAAATGTTGAAAATGTTTTAAAATGCAATTATCTACAGCATAGACTTCTAACCGCAATAAAATTAACATTGTTAGTACTCTACTAGTTAATGTTTAATGATGAATATGCTTGGGTAAATGTTGAAAAATGCAATAAATTATATGGTTGTCAAGTTTGGTCCATAAAATTAAACATCTATGTGGGGACAGGAAAAATTATAGGTCACCTATGGATGGAAATGAACCTATTTTCCCGGTTGAAAGTATGGACAGGTTTGTAATTTTATATTGTTTCTATTTGGATTTTAAAGTGATAGTTGATTTTATTGGTCTTGTGAAATACTCAAAAAGGATTTTTCCCTCCAATTCTTTTGTTTTTACTTTTCCTATGTGGTGGTAGTCTTAATTTTGGAAATACTTGGAATCTTGGATTTTGGAAATTCCTAGATACAATCATTCCATGGCTAGCTATTCTCCTCCTAGACGTTTTTAATGTGATAAGATGCATGAGATAAAGAAGGAGATGATATACCTAACCATTCAATTGGAAGGCATACATAAGTAAATGGTATACATTAGTTCCCAGATGGAATTTGAAATGATGAAAAATGAAGAGTTGGAAGGGTAAAGAATTCAAGGACCCTAGTAATTTAATGCAAGGTGTTGTAGTCAAAGGCTACTTTTTACTTTTCCTACAATAAAATATATATATATTTTGAGAGAGAGAGAGAGAGAGAGAGAGAGAGAGAGAGAGAGAGAGAGAGAGAGAGAGAAGATTTTGGATGTAGGTACTAGGAATTTTTTTATATAATAGTCCCTTTTCAAAAGTGAAACCTTTGAAAAGCGCAACCTTAAACTATATAAAAATGGGTCTAATACTTGTATAAATTGGAAAATAAAGTGTGTGCAAGTTTGGGGTCGAATTTCTGCTCATTGGAATCAACTTGAGGAATCAAAGGTTTTCTGACAAGTTAAAGAAACTGAAATTTACAGGATGAAGACCCGTCAGAAATCAGTATGGCTAAACAACCCATATCCAAATCATTTCCCATGATTCATTTCGATAGCTCCCCTTTGATTTTTCACAAACCACTATGTGGACCACTCATATGTGGTTAACGATTTTTGTGAAATCCACGTATTGGAAGTTGGTAATAGTTCATGTACCTGTCAGGTGATCAAGAAAATTGAGAGGGCCCTTACATGTCATCAATCCACCTCCCCCCTCCATGTTATTTCTCGTACATCCATGTCACCCTTCCATAACCCTTATGTCATCAATATTTTTCATTTTTTGTGCTCAGTACAAAAAACATAAAAGGTTTTCATGCTTGCTATTTTCTTTGTCCTCTAGTTGTAAAGTTACAGTGACCAGTTTCTAGAGTGTACATTGTCGATTCCACATCAGCATTTGGCTCTTCATTGTCTCTGGTTATCAGGTAACTCATAATTCCACATTTATTCCTTGTCCTTTCTTTCAAATTGTAAACATGGAGAAAACCCTGAAATCAACTAAAAAACCTGCAATCTCTATGTCGTCTGTTCATATACCCCTTATGGACAAAGAAGCTAAAGTATATGATTCTTGTTTCTCCTTGGACCTTTTGGAGATTTGACAAGACATTCTTGACCGTTCTAGTGACTAGCATAATTTTTTCTAGTCATCTATTCCAGCCTTTATCATGTAATTTTCCCACATACCTTTGAATTTTCCAAAAATGTTAGTGGGTTAGTGTCTTCCCTTGTCCCACAAATGAATTTTGTTATGTTCTTTTAGGGGAGAATATTTTTGAGGTCACTTTCGAGCTAATACAAAAGCCTTTAATTTTCCTACAGTCTAGAATCCCAAGAGATTTTCAGATGAATCCTTACTTCTAACTTCTAAACATCTTTCTAAACAGAAAAAGGAAGGCCTGTTTAAACTCATTTTTCCACCAAATTACCAAATTCCTCCACCTGCAGTGAATTATCCAACAACCTTATTTGTTGAAGTTGCACAAAATTTCTTAATTATAATTTTTTATCTTTTAGGAGAAGATGATACTAGGTAGTAAGTGAACAAGCCCTGGGTTTTTTGAGTTTGATGTTGCAACCAGATATTGTTTTGGATATCCCTTCTTACCTAGCCAAGTCTGTCATTACTCAATTTTAGAACTATGATATTTTTGGTTTTTTAGATATTCCTCTATCCTAGTCTATCTATTATTATATGTACATGTTGATAAATTTGGCCATCTGGGTCTAAATATATGGGATTCAAAGAATCAAATGAAATTTGTGATTAAATTGACTAGTGTTGTTAGGAAGAAGGAAAATAATGAGGGATTTTCTTACTACTTTTCATCATTCATGGCCATTATATATACTATTTTGAACAATCAACAACCTCTAGGGATTTTTCCTGAAGAAAAAGAGTTTTTGTAGCTCAGCAAGGACACCAAAGTGGAGGACTGGTATATTTTTGAAGATTAAAATGAGATAAGAATGTAGGGGGCTAAAGCACCACCATATCTTTTGCAAATAATAATCCCTGTGAGGGTATTTTCTCTTGAATTTATAAGGAAGAGTATAAATGTTGACAAATTTCATTTTGTTCCTACATGCAAAGGGTATATTTTTAAGTTACAAAGAATTGTTGGGCCATTCATCATGAAGAGTAGACTAGCCCTCCTAAAATTTGACGAAATGATGAAGGAGTTTGGCTTTGATCAAGGAGAGAAGTGGAAATATGACCCTCATCATATATTTTCAAACAAAAGAGGGGAAATCATTTGCACCTTATATTCATGAAAGCAAGCCAAAACTTGAGAAAAATGGAAAGTCAAGAAACATGGCCAGGTAGCAAAATGCAGCAAAGAATAGATGTTCAAACCCCTATAGTGAGGGAGAAGAGCTTGAATATAAATATACTTAAACAAATTAATGTTGAGACAGAAGACTCACAATTTCAAAATAGAGCAAAGGTTCAATAAGAAGAAAAAGCAGAGGTACAACTTAAACTAATAAAGGGACCCTCAAATCAACCAGGTTTTCAAATCATAGTTGGGAAACCCAGAGTGATCTACCTCCTTTGTTTCGATTGATTTGGAAACATTCTCAATTGAAGAAACTATCTCCACCACATAAGTGTTATAGGGGAATTATCAACAGATTGAAGAAATAAGTCATAAGGTGAGAAGCAACATGGAAAATCAGCTAGCAACACAAGAAACTACAACTTATCAAACAAGACTACTCTCTATTATGGATTTATAAAGAAACCAAATAAAATTGTACCTCATGCATCTAGTTGTTATGTCTCTTCCTTCAGGACCTGATTTTAAAACATTAGATCTATCCATAAATGTAGTTGACATCCCACTTCCTGACAAGATTAATTTACATAGACAAGCAAGGGAGATGCTCTATAGTGACCTAAGAAAAATACATTTAACTGTCAGTAAAGTAGAAAATCTTTTGGAGAAAGTTTCAAATCAGCGCAAGCAAGAAAAGGCAAACTCTATAACATTGCATATTCCAAATGAGGCGTATAAGAAACTAATTGTTAAATTGGGAATAGATTCAAAAAATATGGAAGCTATCAAAACCTTGTTGCAAAACATAGAATCTGAGGTGTAGTTATTAAGGAAGAAGTTCAAAATTCCTAGGATTAAGCACACTCAAACAACTGAACAAGCCTAGGTTGAGAAAAAGAAAGAAGTGTTGATGAGAGAGTTAGTGGAAAGAAACAAATAAATTTTCATTTTTCAGGAACATGTGTGGAGCTTACAATAGTCAGTCAAAAGCCATGTTTTTACTATTGTGGTCCAAAGTGAGGCAAATGGCCCCTCAGAGAATCTTACAAAAGTTATGGCATAACTTAGAATTTCAGAGGTTGAACTAAAGAAAATTCAAGACAACCTAACTTAGGTAAAGGAACAACTTGATATCAAGGAGAGGCAACTAAATATAGCAAAATAAAACAATGATCAATTGACCACCAAGAACAAGGAAGCACAAGATGAGATCAAGGAGTTAAAAACCAAATTGAAAGGAAATATCTCTCTAATTGAAGCTAGAAAAATTGTTTGGGATGATATCATCTAGGAGGTTCATTCTATATGGGAGTATATTCATATAATTTCTCAACAAAAGATTATGATGAATGAATTTGAATTAATGATTGATTCATGCAAGAAAATGTACAGAAAGAAGTAGTGAAGGCTAAAAAGATGATCAAATATTTAAATGGAAAATATTCAACTAAACTAAGGGCATTAGATATCATAGACAAAGTTGGAGTAATTATGGAAATCAGTAAAATGAATGAGAAAATCCTACTTCGTATTCAAGTTGAGAACACATTGAAGGAGGTTTAGAAGTTAGTATCTTTGTTTGATTCCAAATTTGACTAGAGGACTAGAGCTAATCTGCGTAATTGTTGGGACTAGTAAGGAAATCTGCTTTCTTCGGAACTATATGAAAAGAAACTAGTGGATGTTAAAACTAGAGAAGATGTAACACACGAAAATACTACAATTCTAAAGGGAAGCACTGTAGTTAATTATTTGCATAGGGACTTCCAACTTATTTGGCTGATGAAGACACTATTTATTGCAAAACAGCTAATGCATCTCCCTTATCTGTCTGTCTGATAGTCGCATTATCACTGCTCCAGCGGCTTGCTTCTTCGGGTCAAAAAGTGATGAATCCTTGCCCCCGGAGGGACAAGCGGCTTCGCACCTTCGAATCAGAATATTCACCATCCGCTCCTTAAAAATCCCCAACCAAAGTAGACGACTCTGTACCCGCATCTGCTTAAGGAGGTGAAACTACCCGCTCGGAATCAGGTCAAATCACCCCCGATCCAAACCAGATGGACGGAACACCCATGAGATGGAGGCGAAACTCCGAATCCGACAGATGGAACCTTATCATACTTAGATGTCACCCGATCAGCGGTGGGCACAGGCAGAGTAACCATCCGGCAGTTTGACGATATCTGCAATCTGCTAAAGGGAAACCCTCTAAACTAATTGCCCATCCCATCTGGTGCTTATAAGATCAGGTCATAGGTAGGTTGGACAGCACTCCGTGCCTCGTCTCCTAGCAGTCCGAAGCCTGTCCATCCATCCCAACGAGGCTCTCTGATGAACCATAATCCAAGTCATCCGGCAGTGAAACGATATCATCTAAAGGGAAACCCTATTTTGGCTCCTCAACTATCCCACAGGAGCATGGGAAGCTAGCTACGACAAGTCCTCGGCTACTCTACTCGACCATCCATCCGATGCTTCAAAGAGAAGAGGAAATAGCAGTCCCGATTCACCACACTAGGTGCATTCATTCCTAAAGAGGTCTAGGTCGAACCGGTCTAGTTCTAGCAGGTGAAGAGTTGAGAACCCAAAGTAAGGTAGGAGGTGCGGAAAGGGTTAATAGCGTGCCACTCTGTGCCTCCTTGTCCTGGTTGAAGCAAGTGGTATCACTCCATCCATGCATGAAAAAAGTTGGTGAAAGAAATGAAAGTCTGGTAGAACTGGTATAACAGGTGGATTGCACATAGAGAAAGTCAAGGTAAGCACGGACGTGAAGTTCGTTAATGAAGGAAGCACTTTTCCTCCTTGCCTTGCTCGGTTGGGTCATGAAATATGGTATAAAAAGAAAGCTCACAATAAGTGTAATATTATATACGTAATATGCTTCCTCTCCCCTCGGGGATTGGGGTGGGTGGGTAAATAGTGGTCGAGCCTTAAAGCGCATCCTCACCATATGAATAGTGAGTCGATGGCGGCCTTTGTTGAGAGTTCGCTTTCATTTTACTTATTGGGTGGGGGGGCTACTGGCCCTCACCATCGGAATAGTGAGTGACTCCGTCCCTTGATGCTTATTGGGTGGCCCCTCTCAAATAAGTAACTAAAGGTTGGTCGAGCCATGCTTCACATCCTCTCCTCTCCCTATGGTCGAGTACCTAAAGGTCCTTAACAGTCGAGCATGCTTACGCATCCTTATGGTCGAGTTGATGGCGGCCTTGACAGTCAAGTGTGCTTACGCACCCTACTGGTCCTCTCCTTATCAGTCGAGCCCCTATTGGTCCTCACCCTACCGGGCCCCGGGGATTGGGGTGGGTGGGTAAATAGTGGTCGAGCCTGCTTACGCATCCTTGGTGGAGGTTTGAACATCTTTCTCTCCTATTCTTGCCATTTTAGGAGGCGGAGGTTTTGTAATGACATATATAATTCATTCATGCATAATGACATAGAGAATATATGCTTTGGCGGAGGTTTGAACATCTTTCCCTCCTATTATAGCATTTTAAGGATGCACAAGCAGGCTCGACTGATAAGGACCCTTTAGGGGGCTCGACTGATAAGGAGAGGAGAGGAGGCGGAGGTTTGAACATCTTTCCCTCTCCTCTCCCTCTCCTTAACAGTCGAGCACCTAAAGGTCCTTTTGGTCGAGCACCTAAAGGTCCTTAACAGTCGAGCATGCTTACGCATCCTACGAGATAGGCCATTTGACCGTGGCGCGGAGAGGTTAGAAAGATAGGGTCGAAGAGAAAGGGTGAGGTTCTGATCTGAAAGGGAAGTGTAAGTTCCGATCCTAAGGTACCCGCAGGGTATAGGTTTAGTTATTTATATCTTAGATTATTGAACCAATGTACAAGGACCCTACCAGGGTATCAGTCTTACTACCCGCCAGGGGAGTTTCAGTTACAACCCCACCTAAAGGTATAGGTTTTTGTCTTTTCATTATATATGAAATTACCTATAGTGGAACTGATAACTAAAGCGTTCCTGTGCTTTGTCACAGTATTTACGTATAATAAAGAGAAGGTATAATCCTACTATTGAATAGCACCAGCGTCCTTGTCTCTTGGTCACTTGGATCCACACATCTACCACCCTGTCGGGTTTCTTTCTATCCGTCTCGACGAGATCTCCTTCAGACCTCATCCGTCGTCCCAACTTTAAATGTGAAAGATGGGGCAGTATCTACTTGGATCTCCCGAAGGGCATAATAATAATGCTGAAGCTGATCGATCGAAGCGTGTTCCCTATGTGCTAGCTCTCCGCCGCTATGAAATGCCCGGTATGTCTGGCAATGGGTTCGTATGGCCCGGTAAGCCTAGCGTGAGCGTCCGTCCCGGTCCTCTAGCGTCAAAGCAAGCCAGCAAGCCCAGCTCTTTTCCCAGCCTGCCAGTAACAACCAGCAAGCAGCAATCCCAGAATCCTAGCGAGGCCAGCCATTCATTATGCCCTCCAAATTCATTCCCGCAATCCCGGCCAGGTCAATAAATGGTGGAAAAAAATATTTCTGTCTAGGTGGGCTAGGCTTAGCTGTAAAAGTGGATAGGTAGGAAAGAGAGAGTCAAGAACTAACTAGCTTCGCTTCGTTGCAGCAGTTATAACGTCTTCAAATGCCACTCCGTACCTCAATCTCAGTAAAGGTTCTAAGCGTCCACCCACCCAACAAGCAGGTCCTTCCTCCCATAGAATATAATAAGTAATGTAGTTCCTAGAACTGTTCGGAGATCCCACAACTGAGCTGTCCAACTGACATAAAGCGGCGTGTAGGCTTGAAAAGGGAATACGATGGTAGTCATAGTGCAAATGCCCAAGGACGAACTTCTCAGTTCTGGCTATAGTTCCGATAAAAGAAAAGCAAGTAGTTAGGATGGGTGAAAAGGGAGAACTTCATGGGCTCACTTACCTTAACGGGTCAAGAGAGGGGGAGATAGCTCTGCTTTTGATCCACTACTTGTGGATGATGGACGAGAACTGAGAGGAGCCAACCCTACTCTAGATTGACTTGCCCCTAGCCGTACAGTTATCGATATATGTACAGTTATAATTACAGTTATAATTATATGTACCGGAAAATCACTGCCTTGTCCCCTCTCTTCTCTCTTTACCCGCCTCAGAAGAAGAAGCCGTAACGTTATGTACCGGCAAAGGCCCCTACCTTCAGTTATAGATATATATATGACCTTACCGTTTATATATAATCTATCTGGTCCGGGCGTAGCAGGACACCCTTAAGTTGCAGGGAATAGGAATGAACGAATTAGCTAAAGGGAAGGCCCCTATAACGAGGGGAAACTTGCTTATTGATCCATTCCATGGCAAGACAGGGGCTCTTAAGACGGGCTCATAATACTGAAAAAGACCAGCTATTTACTAATGTATGTCGTGCTGGATTGAATGATGGATGGATAATTACATATATAACAACGATTATTCCTTACCGGGTATAAAAACGAGTAAGGCAGTGGGAATCAAGAATCTCCGCCCACACGAATGAGGCATTTTTGGCATTCTTGCCTACTGGATTGGTAATAAGGAGGAAGGAACGCTACCGCGGGATGGAGGTATTATTTTGAATGATCGAAACCGCTCTACAACAAACACAATCGGGATCTCTAGCGGTGGAGTCTTTCTATATGGACCAAGGAGTCGTCAATCAATATGAACCAGGGTGTTTATATGAAAGAACCTAACAGACCTCCTCTTTCTTAGGCTCCCGGCCCCTATGGTCGAGCCTTAAAGCACATCCTCAATTGTCCTTTGTCAGATGTGGGTCCATCTGTGTGGTAGGGGCCGCCTCCATTCCCCTTCCCTCCCCTAGCCCGAGAGAGCTGCGAGCACACATAATCAATCGAGTGAGGGTCGTATCCTTTCGGGTACCAATGAAATAAGGTTATTCGATCCATTCTCAAAGGTCGAGCAGCCCTGTTAACTACAACACGGACACCCTGTTCTCACTGAAAGTAGTAAGAGAATACCTAATGTGATTGATGAGTAAATGATTCTCACCCCTGCTATGGAAGGCCAACCACGCCTACCCATGGCGCCTAGCCCTCGGTGAATCCGTCCTCCCCACCTTCATTACTTCAATCAATTACTCAAGTTGGTCATAGGAATTCTTCTTCCAATTCGTTCCATTCATTGGTCATATTCTCTCCCTGATAGCGAAATTCCTACATCGTCTTACATATCGTAACAAGCGGTTGGTAAAACACACAAAGGCGGGAACCCATACCTACCCATCGTTCCCCCGCCACCCACCACCTTTGATCATATTATAGTGTTTTACTAACTAGTTGGTCATATTTCAGAATTGGTTCCGAGATATGGGAGGGGCCTAACGGACCAAAGAGGGTCGGTCAAGCCCATCGCTTCACCCCAGCATGAGAGGCTCGGCTATGAGGTTGCGTAGCAGACTCGACTGTTAAGGAGAGGGAAAGTGCCGGCTAACGAGGGGATCCATCGAGCCGGGGCTGTCTGTAGCCTTCAGACGGAGGGGCAAGGTCCCAAAGGGGCTTGCACTTTCTAGTGCAAGGACCCGACAGGGTGCTCGACTAATAAGGACCTTTAGGTGCTCGACCATTAGGGAGAGGAGAGGATTTCGATGCCTGAAAGGGTACGTAAGTACACTCAACTAATAAGGAGAGGACCAGTAGGGGATCACCATTCTGATGGTGAGGAATATCCAGGGTCGATCATAGCTTTCTCGAAAGCCTGTCCCGGAGTGCTGTAGCTCATCCAATGAGCGAAAGCGTCCCTTCAAGAGGCTATTTTAAAGCTTTCAAATTTTAAAGTTGCATTCTAGAAAATGATCCAACGTCAGCTCCCAGATGAAGTATTTTGGAAGAAGTGTGGAAGGTTGATTACTCCTATTAAAGGAGAAGTTCAAATGGTGGAATCAAGCACCAATACTCGAAGTCAATGTTCCACTAGGCATATAACTCCTCAAAAACGAGAAAAAAACATTTTATCACGTTGTAAAAGACTTTTTAGTTACGGATAGTTAAGTAGTTATATATGTTTTGACAGTTACCTTTGTAACTGATTTTAATGTAATATTTAAAAGACATGAGAACCAGTGGAAAAGGGTTCAAATTTTTGGTATTTTGAGTACTTGCGTAATCATTTTTTTTTACTTGAAGAGAATAATAAAAGTCACCAGGTTGATTCCAGTATATGTTGGTAAATTGTTGTATATGTTGTTTCTCTTACGATTTTCCATATTCATTTTCCTTATTTGAAGCACGTGTATGATCATAACAAATTTATTTTATGTATTTTCAGCAGTTACAGTGAATACCTATAAGTTCTATTCAAATACATCATAATAGGCTCTCCACTGCTTGTGCACTTCCATTATTAATCTAAATAATTCATACTTTCTTAATGTAAATATATTTATATTGTTCAAGAATACTCCAAATTGAATGGATTTCCTAAGGTAAAAGGTAGGGTTTTTGTGCCTCAAATAAATTCACACCAGGACCTGTAATTAATTGGTAGTGATATAATTATTATTGCATCTTATGGATTTGTAAAATTCTAAACCAGTCTTATGGTGTAACAATGCCCTAATGGGCCCCAGTATTGTGTTGTAACAACGTCCTACTCAGCCTCAGTCTTGTGGTGTAACAATTCCCTAATGGGTCTCATTCTTGTGGTATAAAAAATCGCTAATGGGCCTTAGTATTGTGATCTAACAATGCACTAATGGGCCTAAAAATTGTGGTGTAACAATGTCATGATGGGCCTCAGTATTGTGGTGTAATAATTCCATAATGGGCCTCAATTATTGGGTATGACAATGGCCTCTTTAGGCCTTCTTATCTATGATATGAGAAAATATTATGACAAAGATATGAATAAATCCTTTTGGAAGCTATTTGGTTTCCTCTTGCATATGTTGTTCATTATATAACATGCAATCAGAATGTTACTAGTGATGAAATGTTATTTTTCTTCATGAAACTCCATATTCTAATAGTAGGTAATTGTTGAAGGTTGGTAGATAAGGCGTCAACTTTTGACCTCCAAAATTTGGAAAATACAATGCATTTAGGACTCCATAGTCGAGAACTATTTCTTCCATTGTTGCACACCAGGACTCCATAGCCAAGAACTATTTCTTTCACTATTTCTTCCCAAATTGGATTGATTTTATAGGATAAAAGGCAGGGTTGTGTGCCTAAAATAAATGCACACTGGAACCAGTAATTACTAATTAAACAGTGTACAATTTGAATCAATCATATTGGCCAATAAATGAATCTTGGGTGTTTAGTGAACAAGGCAATTTTGGCCTGCTTCAAAAAAATTCATGTTCAACCTTCATTTCAAGGCCAAATTGAATGATTCCACTTGGAGATTATTTTTTTACTCATAAGTAACATTAATACAATTAAATATTTTTTTCTTTTCACATATATATTTTTTTGTTCAAGAATACTCCAATCTGCATGGATTTCATAGGGTGGAAGGCAGGGTTTGTTTGCCTCAAATAAATGCACACCAAGACTTGTAATTAATTGTTAGTGATATAATGATCATTCCATCCTATGGGTCCATGAAATTGTACATCAGCCTTGTGGTGTAATAGAACCCTAACGGGCCTATGCCTTGTGGTGTAATAGTGCCATAATGGGCCTCTTTTATTGTGGTCTAAAAACGCCCTAATGGGTCTTAGTCTTATGGTGTAATAGCACCCTAATGGACCTCAGTTCCTAGGTATGACAAAAACCTCTTTGGGCCTTCTTATCTGTGATATGAGAAAATATTATGACAAATATGTGAATGATATTATGACGAAGATATGAAGAAATATTTTTGGAAACTGTATGCTTGGATCTTGCATATGCTACTAATGATATAATATGCAATGAATGTTCCTAGTGATGAAATGTAATTTTTCTTCATTAAACTCCATATTCTAATAGTAGGTAATTGTTGAAGGTTGTTAGCTAGGGAAACAAATTTTGACCTCCTTGAGGGAAAATTTGATGAATCTAACACATTTAGGACTTCATAACTAAGAACTCGTGTTTCTTTCATTGTTGCACACCAAGAATCCATAGTTAAGAATTGTTTCTTCCATGTTTCTTCCAAATTGGATTGATTTTATAGGGTAAATGACATGGATTGTGTCTCTGAAATAAATGCACAACAGGACTAGTAATTACTAATTAAATATTATACAATTTGAATCAATCAGATTGGCTAAGAAATTAAGCCTCTGTGTGCATTTTAATGATGTAATGTTAGTTTTCTTCATGAAACTCCATATTTTAATATTAGGTAATTGTTGAAGGTAGGTAGCTAGGGCATAAATGTTTTACCTCCTTGAGGAAAAATTTGGCCAATCTAATGCATCTAAGACTCCATATCCCAAAGGAGTAGACACTATTCCAACAATTTTGGTGATCAAATTCCTCTTTTTCCATATTTTCTCCTCCTAAATTTCAATCCCCTAAAGGCAGGGCAGAAATCGAGGGCTTCTAGTGAAATTTTAGTGGGGTGATTTTCAGGAATCTGAGGATCCAAAATTGAAGCCCAAGGTTTAGACTACCTATGCTCCAAGTTTGGTGGGTATCTGCCTGAGTTTCATCCATAAAATATCTTTCCCTAGGTGCTACTCTAAAATGGAAAACCTAGGTCTTTCTCTCTCACCTTGGGGACTTATATGAGGGTTGTATGAGCCTAGTATTTGTTGGAATAAATTTCAAGAAACCATTTCTCCTACCTTATCCTAGTGAGTACCTTAGAAGCATTTCCTCCCACAATTATTCATAAAGTCCTAGGTTTTTGCGCAAGTCTTTCTTAGGTCTTTTAAAAACAGTGAAGAGCCTTTTGGAAGTTTTAAATCATCACACAAAGATTCTTTGAGATGTCATACCTCATCTCCTAGAGTCTTTACTTTAGTAATACTTATTATCATCATCATATCTAAATCCCTAAGGCTTGATCTTACCATCTTAAATATTTTCTTGGAGAGTGTGTTAGCTTCCTTGAAGCATTGAGCTGTTGTTGTATATCTCCTTGAATGGGCTTGGTGGAATCACTTCATACCTAAATCATTGATATATCCATTCTAAGTGATTATCTTCCAACCAGGACTCCTCCCATTGGTGAAAGTTAGTAAAGCACAAGGGATATTTACTAAAGTTACAATGGGTTATTGTCCCATTGTTGTCACTTAGTCTAGCAGTTGTCCCTTAGGTTTTCCCTTCCTGAGGACCCTGCTAGATTGTGTGGTAACAAGAAACATTCCATCGATATGGTGGGAAACATTCCACCAATATATTACCCTAGGAGGATGTCATTTATCCTATCATGTTCCAACCATCTTCCAACCAATTTTACAATTAGAATGTACAACATTTTTCATTGGATAAATATGGCAAACAAGGGTATGTTTCCTCTACTCTATGTTGCAAGAAATGAAAATTGACATATAAACACAACAATATCCAACTAAATTATTGAAATTAAATTATAGATACCTCATTCACCATCTAGATAACAAATTTGGCCCACTTTTTGTTTTATAACATGTCCTTTTCAAAGCATGTATGGATGATGGCCATGTTTGTCCTCCTATCAAAACATGGCACATGGACTAGTTAAACTAATTAATATGCAATCATTTAGTTTTTTCTAGGAAATAAAAAAATACCATTTCACATATTAAATATACTTACAAAAGTACAAATCAAGGAATGTAGGCCTTTTTGGCCACTTTGATTGATGGTGCTTCATTTTGTAAGCCTAGTCCTTGAGGCCTTGTCCTGAAACATATACTAATTGAATTTAACAATGCACAAATAAAATATAAATATCATTTAAGAAATTTGATATAATCTTATGAGAAAATTCCAATACTTGGGTCCTCTCCTCATTAGAGTTCCTTCGTTCATCCAACTTCTCAAATGTTTTTACAAGCTCTTTCCATATTTTTATACTTACATAAATTGACCTTCTTTTGATTCTTTACTCAAGTATGATTTTTTTGATATTATTTGTTTTATTGCACCTAAATATCTCGCTTGCAGTTCTGAGACATTTTTAGTTTAACCTTCTTTACATACCAACCTACGCCAAATTCAGTCTCCATGTCATGAATTACTACTTTATGTAGGTGAAATGGTATCTTTGAGAGTCGAAAATGGAGATGGTGTTTGAATTCTTGAAGGCATGATTCCTTAAAATTATTCACAAAAACTTTCGCAACATCTGATCTATGGATTTCACCTGAAAATAGGTCATATTCTATCCTTGTATCATTGCTACCAATGCAATATTCATAATGTGACGTGGTGGAAGAAGAGATTTGTGTCCCATGAGTGGATTGGTATTTGGAAGTCTTTTTTTCCTATTCCACATTCTTAGTGGTTATGCTTAATTATTTCCTTGATCTTTTGCTCAATCCAGGAGTGGTTCGGGAATCAATTGATTCCCTTTGAAATGGTTGATGTTCTTTCAATGTTTTAGTGGTTTTAGTTGATCATTTTTTCGCGTATCTAGCAAGCATTTTCAAGTCCACATTGTCAATTTGGTTAACTACCTCCATCCCCAATATCGAAGAGAAAGCCTCTTTCTCCTGGTCAATCTCATGTCCGTTGATTTACAGAATTTGTTTTTAATTTAATTTTGTCAAAAAAAAAAATCAAAGGAATTTAAACAACTACATATCTATAATTTCACAATGACTTATCTCAATCTATCCACTATCTTCTCCCTTCCCTCTGATTGACATTTTGACGTTGGGTTAACAAATCTTGTCCATAGAGGAAAGGCAAGGCAAATAACATGCAAGGAAGGATATCATATTGCACAAAGGGAAACGATTCAAGTGGAGGTAAGCTATCCAACCATCATATACACACAATCTACCTAAATTTTCAGCAAACCTTTATGGTGATCAAACCATTCTGCACCAATACATGAATACATATCCGGCAATTTAACCCAAAATCCACCCTTTTTTCACAGAACTGACAATGCCTTACTTTACAGCTCTAATTTCTAGACCAAAAAGGGAGAAAAATAAAAATCTCATGTAAGCTTTATTTGAATCCATAAGATCCTTGAAAATCCACTAAATATTATCAAAATATGTCATTTTTTTTTTGTAGTAGTCAAACAACCACCACGAATCAAAGAAAAACAAGGAAATGTAAAAAATGTACGTCTACAACATAATGGGTCAACTTTGAAGCTCTCATATATTTGAGACCCATGTGGGGGTAGAGGAGCCTATTCTTTTATTTCTAGGTTCGTGCCTATCAATGGTGAAAAAAATTCTCAGAGAAGAAAGAAAGAGTCTGATTTTTTTTAGTTTAATAGTTAGTGGGAATTTAATTTTTCGGTTTTGGACCACAAGAATTTTTAAATTTCGACTCACCCATCGCTAACTTAAGGGTTGAATCAAGTCTTTAAATTTCGACTTTCATATCGCCGACTTTAGCATCGACTCAGACCTCATAATGTGATCATGTTGGGGCACAAAATTTGGCACAAATGGTGCCCAGTATAGCATGTAGTTATTTTTTTGCATCAACAATTAGACATAGAAATGTTACAATAATATAGCATTATTCTCAAATAAAATTACAGATTAATAGAATACATTAAGTAGAATAACCATAATTTCAATAATCCGCTACATTCACTATAGAGTAATTCAATTAGCTATAAAATGATTGCAAAAACAAAGTTATAAATGAGGAATGAAAAAAAAATTGATATACACATTAGTGATAAAGAGTGTTACGTGGAGAAAAAAATGTTAATCTCAATTAATATTTATGTTGTAAGGACAAATTATACTCTATTCAAAATATAGTCCACCAATAATTAGGCCCCTACATTTATTGTTTTCATTGTTGATACTTGTATTTGATTAGTGTACTAAACATTATTGTCATTGTTGTGTATTATAGGATCCATAGGAGGCCATGGACATAGGACGTGGATGGCATAGAACTACTAAATCACCAAGAGGAAAGTTGGTCAAAGAAGATATGATAACGGAATTTGTGGATGCAATATAGGTAAGAAGGAAAGGCAACCTCAACCAAAGGAGGAATGTCTTTATGATTCACAAATACTACAACATAGAGAAAAGAAAGTCAATTTCTTTTCCATGAGGTCGTTCAAGTCAAACGTATTGAATGAAAATGCACAAGGGTGGTGATTAAATGTGATTCTATGATCAAGGAAATTTTTTTAGAATTAGGATGGTCATGTGGGATGGGGATGTTGGATACTTTGCATTTCAAAATTTTGGATCGATGTATCTACCTAGGCCATAAAATTATTTTTTTTCGACTCTAAATTTACATGATATCAATATGTCAAATATATGACTGAAGTGAAGTTTTGAGTTATATAGCATATTCATTGAAATCATATAATTTGTGTACTAAAAATTATTGAATATGTTGTTTATTATAGGAGCCATATGAGGCCATGACAACAAATCATGTCATATCAAATGAGAACACAATGGATGTCATAGGACATCAGGTATTCAAATTTTGATTAAATTAATAATGTAAAAATGATATAATGGCATTTTGTGATACGTCCATCTTTTTTCACGATATTATTAAAATTTATCGTGTATTATCCAACCTGGCAGAAATCTTGAGGCACACAAATCATGTCTTTTACTCTATGAAATACATGCAATTTGGAATATTCTTGAAAAACACAAATATATTTGTGAAAAAATAAAAATATTTAAATGTATTAATGTTACCTATGAGAAAAAAAAATAAAAATAAAAAATAAAAATAAAATAAATAAATAAATACTCTCCAAGTTGAATCATTCAATTTGGCCTTGAAATGAAGTTTGAGCATACATTTTTGTGAAGCAAGCCAAAATTTCCTTAATTCAATAAAATGCACGTCCATACTTAATATCTTAGTAAATTTGATTTTCAAATTGTATACTATTTAATTACTAATTTTACACACTAATTTTCTTCCAGTGAGTTTATGTTCTTCACAAACTGTTGACACTTTGGGGAGACATCGTGAACTAGAATTGATCTAGCACTTTCATTTACATTAACCTCGACCTTCAAATCACTAAATTAGAAAAATTTAATTGTATTATTGTTACTTATAAGTAAACAAATACTCTCCAAGTTGAATCATTCAATTTGGCCTTCAAATGAAGATTGGGCATGCATTTTTATGAAGCGAGCAAAAATTGCTTTGCTTCACTGAAATGCATGCCGATACATCATTTATTGTGCAATATGATTGATTCAATTTTTAGATTGTTTATTTGATTATTTTATGCACTTTTACATTGTTATATATTTACTTTGAGCTTAAATATTTATACTTCATATTTCATACAACATTCTAATTTTTTTTCTTCGACTTGCCCTATGTGAAAGTTGTTTATAAGTGGGAAACATAGTTATGTAGGATATTTGTCAGACATGATGCAAGGTTATATCCTAAGGTTATGTATTGTCCAATCATGTCTCATTTCAAATTTCATTACCAAAAGTTTTATTGGTTTGGCCAAGGAGTGCATATTTGTTCTGACTTCAACATTGGCAGATATGATGAATTGCTTAATTGGTAGACATAAATTTTAGTGAATAAGATTTTTTTTAGGATAATGAGTATGATATGTTGTAGAAAATGTTTGTATCTTTAGGAAGAAATGGTCATTCTTGAATTTCCAATTAATTATTGGTCATGGTGTGAATTTATTTGAGGCACACAATCCATGCCTTTTACCCTATAAATTCAATCCAATTTGGAGTATTCATGCACAACAAAAATTTCTATGTGAAAAATTATTGTTGATTATTAGTAAAAAATAAGTACTCTCCAATCTAAATCATTCTATTTGACCTTTTAATGAAGTTTGGGCGTGCACTTTTATGAAGTAGGCCAAAATTTCCTTGCTTCACTAAAATGCATGTCATGGCTTCATTAATTGGCCAACCTAATTGGTGTACTAAAAATTATTGTCATTGTCGTGTATTACATGATCCAAAGGAGGCCATGGAAATAGGATGTGGATGGTGTAGAACTACTAAATCGCACAGATGAAAGTGAGTCGAAGAAGATATGACAATGGAATCTATAGATACAATATAGGTAAGAAGGCAAAGCAACCTCAACCAAAGGAGGAAGGTATCTACGAATTCACAAATACTACAACATAGATGAGAGAAAGTCAATACTTTTCCATGAGGTATTTTAGGTCAAACTTAATCGTTGAAAAAGAACAAGAATGATGATTAAATGTGATTCTATGATCAAGGGAAATGCTTGAAAATTAGGATGGCCATGTGAGATAGAGATGCTGGATACCTTTCTTGTAAAAAAAAAAAAAAATCTCGATGTATATACCTAGGGTCATAAAATTATTTTTTTTCAACTCCAAATTAACATGATATCGATATGTCAAATATATCACCAAAGTGAAGTTTTGTGTTGGATAGCATATTCATTGAAATGATATAGTTAGTGTACTAAACATTATTGACTATGTTGTGTATTATATGAGCCAGATGAGGTCATGGAAACATATTGTGTCATATCAAATGAGGACCCAATGGATGATGTAGGACATTAGGTACATAAATTTTGACTTAAATTCGGAAAAATTGATATAATGGCATTTTTTGATATTGTAGAAATTAATGTGTATATTCAAAACTTCACATGAAATTTTCAAAATCACAAGACTTGAAGCTATTCTACTGATCTGTGGAATTTAATTCACCATCTAAAACAAGAATCATAGACATGCAAAAGGAAAAATCACACATTCACATAGATTTATCTAGGGGAAAGAAACTGCTCAAAACCCCTTACTATCTATATTGAATTAATCAGAGAATAGAGAAGAAATACAATGCTTTCTCAAGCTTGAGAACACCCTACAAGTGTATAGTATATCCCTCTACCTGATTGACTAAAACTGACCCAACACTTAGCCAATTTCAAGCCTTCCCAAGCTCCTATTTCCTTGTGTTCTTCATTGGGGAATTAGGCCCCTATTAATTAGAAAAAATCCCTCATCTAGATTACACAATTCCTTTAGGGTGTTTCTCAACTGGGTAACTCAAATGGTCTACATGCATGAGCTAATTTAGGTTGATTGATTAGTTATTTGGATGATCACTGAGTGTGGTTGAAGTTCCTCTTCCACAAATTGACCTTCCACTAGTTCCTCCAACAATTAGAACTACTTGAACTAACCATAACTCAATTTAACTGAATTAAATTGATACAACTAAAATTAACTCAACCTACTCTCCTAAAATTTAGGAGCTCATTGCACACAACTGAACTTCATGTCCTAAACTTGAATTAACTAAGCTAGACTCTTATTTTTTAGGAATCAACTCAAGTACACTAAAATTCAATTCATTAACTCGAATTTAATTTTATTAACTAAGTGAAAAGTGCTATGTCACCTCAATTAACTCCTCCAAGTTGTCTGATGATGTGGAAATTTGAATTTTCTCAATTTTAATTAAGGAAAAAAATCAAAATTGAGACCTTCTATAACACCCTCCCCCCACATTTACCCAAGTTACAGTCCTATTGGGGTAAACATGTGATGAAGAGTTAATATGATATGATTCAACCTTCTAGATCACCTTAAGGAAGTGGAATCGACAAAAAAAACACCTTAATGACTTCCCTATCATGTGCTACAAGACCCCCAAGGGCTAAACCACCCTTCCAGGTTCCAAGACCCTGAGTTAAACCTCTTTTTTGAGTGCCCTAATCTCTCGAACATTAGCACAACACTGTCTAATTTTGAATGAAACCCTCTATTCACACGCATGATTCCTACAAGGGAGTGACTGCAGTCTTTTTCACCTAGTTTTATGCCTGCGACTGTGGGATTTAAGCCACTTTTTCAAGCTAGGATCCAGACCTCTGCCCAGAACTTAATGAAACTTTCTAGAACCATGAATGACACAAGGAAAAAGCCTTCCATACAAATATTAGACAAGAACTTGACCTAACAATGCCTAACCATGACAGTCATTCTGTCAAACATATCATGAACATGAAATCTACAAGTCATAAATACACATATGAACATAGGGGTCTCATACTTATCTAAGAATCATCAAGAAGGTCTAATTCCCTCTCATATTAGTTGCAATAACATCTATTAGGTCATGCATTCAATAACCAATCACATATTCATCAAACATGTCAAGAGCCATAAACAATATACATCATATAACTAGCATATAAACCAATAATAACCAACATATAAACCATGGCAACTCATCCATAATATCACCGTCATAATCAATACATATGCTCATAGATCACATTAGAAAATGCCTCTTATTAGCATGTGAAAATGCCAACCAAGTCAGGGATTTCTAGGTACCATCCAACCATGGCTATCTAGGAAATGGAAAGGCTAGGAAAAAACATAGAAAATCCAAGTAATCCTCCATGCCAATGACATATCATAGCCAAGAAACCACATGCATGCCAAAACTAGCAAATAAATCATACATGCAACTCGGTACTTGCAAAGCAAACCTGCTGCAATTGTCGATCCACCTGTTCCCTTGTGCTTTCCTACTTTCCTTTGCCTTATTTCTCCAAATCCAAAGTATTCCACACGCCTACAAGAGTTCTCCAATAAAACTCTATGTCCAAGAGTATGAGAGAGAAAGAATAGAATGAGAGCTCCAAAACTGAAATAACAAAAGCTACCGCTGGCAATGCCATGAACTGATCCTCAGAAGCCTTTTTATCATTAAGGCCTCTATTTTCTTTAATTTCCATTATTTTTCATTTGTTTTCCTCCTCACATGCAACCTGTGACCTTTCACCTTCATTTTCTCCTAATTTCCATTATTTTCATAAATAAATGCCAAATAATGCCTCTTGCCTTTCCAAAGCCTTTTCCAATTTCCTTAGCCATAATAAACTGAAATGGACACCCACTAGGATGTTTTTCCTATCATTCATCTTCGAATACGTGTCTCGTGACTTTGGTCTTATATTAATTTTTTTTTTACATGGAAATTCAACCAAGGGCTGTCACAGAACCCTCCCCCTTGGGGGAAAATTGTCCTCGGTGTTCAATGACACTTATAACTAGCAAGAATACTAAAAACAAAACATATTTCCCATGGAGCTTTATAGCACATCTCATTGCAGTATTTATAATGACCATTGCTAAAATATGACAAACGTATAATTTACTAGAGATTTATAACATAGCTCAATACGATATTTACAATAACAACCACATATATACTCAAGCACATTTGCTTCAACCAAAAAATAATCATATTTTATATGGAGATTTATAAATCTAGCTCGATACAATATTTACAATAATATACACATATGCACATTTGATCAACCAACAAATAAAAGTATATGATTCTCGTATCATCAACAAGAGAATACATAGGCTCACACCTCCACCCTCAAAGTAATACCAAGATTCACTTCCTTCCCAGGAATTCCAGAATCCACTACCAAATTCAAAGTTGCATCCAATGTCCAGCGCTACATTCCTGTGCCACTTGTCCTCTCAATGAATAGTTATCGGCTCATTGTTCCAGGGCACACTCCCAATGTGCATCTAATTCCATCTGATAATGCTAATGACCAAAACAAATCCATCCTCGTACTTCCTTTCTCTGCTACATAGTCCCTCGAGAAATATGGTCACCCCCTTCCATGTAGTCACACACTTTTCAAGTTCCATGGGCTCCCCTTCTCTGCTACACAATCCCTTGCGCGACCCGTCCCTTGGCAAGGTTTCCTTGCATCAGAAGGTCCAAAAACCAAGGCATATCCCTACCTAAAAACCATCATACCAATCATAGCATGCTCATGGAAATAAATGGACACTATTGGATACTAGTGTCCCACAATGGCCCTACTCCTGAAGTGCTTTACTAGCATACCGCTGCATGTACCAATTCCTTTTACCGACGCTGCGAGTTCTTGCAGTTAGTTTCAACCACTCAGCCGAGAATTTCCATTCTTTCCTATACCAAGCACATAACTTCCATTATATTCAAAATAAATTGAAATAAATTCATGCCATACCTCATTGGTAGCTCGTTAACAAAGTACACCTACAATCCTACTTACTTCTTGTCATAACAAGTCAAACTAGTTGTTTGATCAAATAATAATGTATAAACATATCACATCCTGGTAGCTCAAATGAAACCATCATAAATCATAATCATAAATCACATGAAATCATCATAAACCACAATCATAGATCACATGTAACCATCATAAACCAGAATCACAGATTACATGCATAACAAAACTGAAATAAAATATTGATACTTATCCTTTAATCGGTCATTTGCTTCTACCTTTTTCCTTTCCATACGCACACCGGATCATTTTCCACACCTGGAAAACACCCAATTCCTCCTCTTCACCCATGTACACATACACATAGTGTGCATCACACACACACGGCATACAGCACCATAAAATACATGCACCTACACCTAACATAAAAAACATACACCTATACCTGGCGTACAACACAACACATTCACCTGCATCTGGTGTATGAAACAACACATAGACCTACACCCGATGTACAACACAACACAATGCATACACCTATATCTGGTGGACAACAAAACACAATACATAAACATACACCCGGTGTAAAACACAACACATACACCTACACCCGATGTACAACACAATACATACACCCACACCTAGTGTACAACACAATACATATACATACACAAATTACAACACAACAAATACACGTCACAATACCACGACTACACAATGCACATATATAGTACCACAAGTACACAAAACAACATGTACAACATGCACACAATACCACAGGTGCACAACACAACATGTACGACATGCACACAATACCACATGTACAACATGTACACGGTACCACATGTACACAACACCACATGCACAACATGTACATAGCACCACCTGCACAACGTGTACACAACACCACATTCACAACGTGTACATAGTACCACACGTACACAACACCACATGCATGACATGTATACAACACCACATGTACACAGCACTACATGCACGAAATGTACACAACACCACATGCATGACATGTATACAACACCACATGTACACAACACTACATGCACGACATGTACACAACACCACGTGCACGACATGTACACAGCACCACCTACACACAACACCCCATGTAAAACATGTACACGACACCACATGCACATAGCACCACATGTACAATCATACACACAACACCACATGTACATAGCACCATATGTATAACATGCACACCATGCCATATGTACACATCACTGCATATGCAACATATACAAAGCACCATATGTACACAACACCACATATCCAACATTTGCGCAACACCATATGTACACATCACTGCATATCCAACATGCGCACAACACCATATGTACATGGCACTACGTAAACAACATGTACACAACATCGCATATACAAGATGTACATATCACCATATGTACACAACACCACATGTACACAACATCACAAGTACAACATGTACAACACATATACAATAGTAGTACTGCACATCCATAAACCACACATTGACTCTACCAAGCAACCTTGCTACTAGTGTCTTTCCATTATTCATGCATGTTGCAGCATGTCATCGATCACACTACTTCTATTCCGCTAATGTATCACTCAGTGTTTCCTATCCATAACATAAACATAGGCATAGTACAAGCATATAATATCAATTCATATCCACATGATACTGACCTTGTAGACCTGTCACAGTTACTCTTCCCACTTGATTCCTCATAAACCAATAACCTCTTCATGTCATTAACCTGCATAAGCAATCATTCCTCCACAATAATGATTCTTGTTGACCGTGTCAAACAATGCCACACACATACACATGCGCATATATATAAACATTGATGCCGGAGCATCTAACCTAGGGTTACATGTTTACGAAGGGAGTTGATTCCCTAAGTTAGGATTTAATTATTTAATGTGTTTTCCTATAGTTTTAGAAAATATTCCTAATGACCGTGTCAGACAATGCCTTATATCTCTCTCTCTCTCTCTCTCTCTCTCTCTCTATATATATATATATATATATATATATATATATATATATATATATATATATATATATATATATATATATATCTATATATATATATATATATATATATATATATATATAGAGATATATATATATATATATATATATATAGAGAGAGAGAGAGAGAGAGAGAGATACATTGATGGAGAAGCATCTAACCTAGGGTTACATGTTTACCAAGGGAGTTGGTTCCCTAAGTTAGGATTTAATTATTTAATGTGTTTTCCTATAGTTTTAGGAGAGAATGAGAATTATTGTAAATAGGAGAGAGTTCAATAATATTTGGGAAGACTATAGAAATTTTAGGGTTAGTTAGATCTCATCTAGAGATAAGGGATTAGGTGAGAATTTTATGGATCATGGGAGGATCTAGAGAGAAATTGTAGGAGTTTGTTTAGGATCTAGAACCAACTTTGGGTTTAGATCCATTTGTATAAATCAGTGAGTCATGTGAAGGGGTGTGTGTGAATGAGAGAGAGGAATGAGAGGCCAATTATTAGTCTAATAGTTCTATTGTAAATATTTTATTCTTTAATGAATTGATTTGATTTTTGGAGTGCAAAAAAAAATAAAACTCATTCATGTTCATGTTAAAAGTCTCTGTTGAAACGTGGAATTTGAGCATTTTGTTATTATCATGGTTGTATTCTTGATGGGTAGTATAAAATTACTATGTTCTGTAGCATTAAAGAGACAGAGAAGTGTAATCCACTGGATCATTGGACCACTATAATTATGATTGTCATTTGGAACTTGCAAGAAAGTTGGAGTTGAAACAACGCAAGCCACCATGGAGGAATGTGTAAATGAAGGTAGATCTGAAGATAATATTTGAAGGCAGCAAAATTAAAACGGAGTTACGTGGTCTCATGTGGATTCAAATCATGAGTGGGTAAGATAGGCATAGTTTAAAGTATATATATTAGTTTATTTCTTCATTTTACTTTCACAATACAATTACTTAAAATGTTATACTTCCAATTAGATGAAAAGGCAATGTGGAATGCACTTTTTAATGGGAGACATAGTGAAAAGTTCCCTTTAATATTTTTTTATTATTAGTTTGAACACCATTATGAATTGGAAGATTTTGGAATGTGAAGAAAAGTTTTGGAAAGTTTTTTTAATGTAAAGATAATGGAGGGATAAGGTATATTTGGTAATATTTTGAGTGATAAGTGATTTGTAATAATGAAGTAATAAGGGTGAATTTTGTTTGAAGGCTTGGATAGTTATCATATTTAAATTGTGTGGGAATGTTTTGGTATGACGAGTGCATAAATATACAAGAAAGGTCTTGCTTAATATTGAAATAATCAATAGTAAAAGTTTTAAGAGAGTCTTGTCAAATTAAGATTGAATTGTATTGTACCTTACAAATAAGCATATTTTGTAAGTTAATTTGAATTGTATCGGGTGTATTCTCAGTTGAACCTGACACCCATAGTTTGGTCAATTTATTGTAAAGACATTTTGAAGGGATATTACAACAGTTTGCAGCATATGCAAGGGAAGGAGAAGATGAAGAATAAAGTCTTATGTTTTTAAATCTGGCAATTGGTGTGTGGATGCAAGATGTGTTGCAGATGATGTACATGACACTGATTTTTTTTCATGCAAGGATGGAGACCAGTCTATTGAAATGATTTCTGAAAGTGACAGTAAAATGCTAATGAAATGTGAATAAGAATTACAATTGTTAGATAAGATGTTGATGGAACCTTAATGTAATCAAGTTGCAGATAAGGAATAGAAATGTTCAAGCAGTGAAAATGTGGAACCTGAGATAAAATTTAATTTATAATTTAATGTTTAATATGATGAATTGATTTTCTAAACTAGTAATTGTAAAATTCAATAAGAAACTAAATTGGTTGATGAGATTGAATAATTAAGGAAACTAATGGAAAATGTATAGAAATCAAAGTATTGTGAGATGAGACAGACAGAAAACAACATGATACATTTGACTACTCGAGTATACAACAACAAATAAGGAGGAGAAACACAAAAGAAAGTTTGGAAACCTGGAACACAGAAAAGGAAAACAACAAAATGACAACAATACAATAGAGGAGTTGATAAACAACAACTAAAGTTTGGGATCTAGAGTTTAATTAGTTGATGAAGACATATGGTATGGATACCATGAATTTATTTTACCTGGGAAGTCTAATGCAGGAGCATATAACCTAGGGTTACATGTTTACCAAGGGATTTTATTTCTTAAGTTAGGATTTGATTATTTAATATGTTTTCCTATAGTTTTAGGAGAGAATGAGAATTATTGTAAATAAGAGAGAGTTCGAGAATATTTGGGAAGACTAGAGAAATTTGAAGGTTAGTTAGACCTCATCTAGATATTGGGGATTAGGTGAGAGTTTTATGGATCATGGGATGATCTAGAGAGAAATTGTAGGAGCTTTTTTAGGATCTAGAACCAACTTTTGGTTTAGATCCATTTGTATAAATCAGTGAGTCATGTGAAGGGGTGTGTGTGAATGAGCGAGAGGAATGAGAGGCCAATTATTAGGCCAATAATTCTCTTGTAAATATTTTTTCCTTCAATGAATTGATTTTATTTTTTGAGTGCATTAGTTGTGTGCATTTTTATGTGTTTGTATATTTTTAAGTGCATGGCCTAATAATGGTTTGCGCCATCAAACATTAACATAAAAAAAATAATGATCCCTGGTGACCCTGTCAGACAACTGTATACACACATATATATACATGTGAACACTAGCACAAAACAATCCTAATTACCAGTCAATCAATGACATACATACATACATACGTACATATATGCATATATAAAAATCAACTTAATCGTAGTCACAACAAAATCATCATATATCATAAGGTCAAGATTAAAAGAACTCCCTTTATCCATGCATAATGTTGTGGCTGGAATCAACCTCCTAGAGACAGCCCAGGGTTGGAAAGAGGGTTAGTATCTAGGACATCCTAAATGAGTGCTTGCATATTTGCAAGAGTTGTCACACACACTCAACATTTAAATTTAATGGAAAAAATAATGTTTCAGAACCCTCCTTCAGAAGAAGTATGTAACCATCAAACGCAAAATAAATTCGTAAAAAAATTAACGCATCTATATACAGTCCTTCATCACATGAGTTTGCAACTTAATTAATCATCATAATATATGGAACAAAGGAAACAAACTTAGGAAGAAATTCAATACACAAGGATTGTCCATAAGAATCATGTATAGTAAAAATCATAATTAAGTGGCAAAAGTAGAGATTAAAAATGGAGTGCAAAGATACATAATATGCTCTTTAAGGATTTGATTTTGATGTCTATACAGGCATTATACATCAATGTTTAACTTCAATGAATCCATACATTCATGAGAAAAAAATCCAGCTATACTTATGATACAATTTGAGAAGAAAATGAAACACATATGAAGATACATGGCCAGAACACATACTATAAGCCCAGGTGAGTCGGAATCGCCAAAATCTTGTATTAATTTTCAACAGAGAATAATGCATCCATAATGAATAAAGCTTCTCTATTGGAAAGTAAAAATATCACAAAGTTTTGAACGATTTTAGAGTCTCATCTCATAGTCTTTATAGGGCTCCAGGAAGAAAACTCGTTGCAAAAAAATTCCTTCTTGATTTGGCTTCAAAGAGACATCATATCAAAATTAAGTGTTCCTCGTAGCACAACTATATATAACATAAAATATAACTTACTAAGTAAATAAAATAGTTACATGAAAGTAAAAGTAAAATTGTCATGATTGACACAATATGCAATATCTTCAATGCTGCTGGGAAGGAGGTGGTGGCTACATCAAGGGGTTGATGATCTAGAGCGTGGGTGGATAGATGAACTGTTGACACCTCTACCATAGAACTGGGTTTGAGAGAGGAGACTAGAAGAATAACTTATGAGAGATATTCAAACTAGTGAGGTATGAGTAGTCCAGTCTTTCCCTAAATAGCACTTTTATTAGTCCAAGTAGCTGGAAGTCTTTCTTAAGATAATTGACTATTGGTTTCCCCCTTAGAGTGGAAGAATTCTCGTGAGAGGATTCTACTCTACTTTTGGCCTCCACAAATCATTGTTTTTACTAATACCAGGGGCTTAATTCACCCAATTCCCAATAGTTTGGTAACCCTTCCCTTATCAGTGCTTCGAACTCTTGATTGAAAGCATACACCTTGCTCGCAACAACTCCCAGGAATTCTTTAGTTGTCACTCTGGCTTCCTCCTTTCAAATTATCTTAGTAATTTCCCTGATGGCCCCCACCCTATCCAGCACATCAATAAGCCTCAACTCACTAAGTCGCCTCTCATTCACAAACTTGATGAACTTTTGGGAAATCTGGGATTTCTTTATCCCATCCTCCTTAGTTGTCATGATGGAGTATTCAAGATATTTTAATGCTACTTTTTGTTCATGCATCATCTTTATGAACTCCCAGTTCTTTCCATCTTCTCAATAATCGCATCATATACTAGTTTTTTGGCATGCAGCAGTGACATGTTCCCTTTTAACTTACCCTTCAGCTCTGAGATTTATTGCTTGGCTTCTTGTAGGTCCTTGTTGAGGATCTCAACATTAGTCTTGTTGATCTCTACTTGTTTCTACTTTTGGGTCAAGTTTTTTTGGGCTGTTTCTAGATCTCTTAATACCTTTTTTAACTCCCCCTCTGAAAGTTGGAGTTAGTAAGGGTCTTGGTTATCTTCTTAGCAGGATTTTTTGGGTCCACAAGGACGATGACCATGCAGATCTGTGAGTCAATCTTTTGTTGCAGCTCACCTATTCTTTTCTTGAGGGCTATGACCCCATTGTTCCTGTCAATTATATCATTGGCCAAGATCTATTTTTGTGCCTCTACCTACACTAACTCCTCGGTCTAAACATGTTCACTGCCTAGCATCTTGAGCTTGTGTATTAGCTCTTGAATCTTTGTTTAGGAACCCTTGAGCAGAGTCTCTACAGTTGACCTGTCTCCAATATTCACCCCAAGCTTCACCACTAGCTCCTTGAAATTTTCATTCTATACGTGGAGAGCACGAGAATTGGATTTCTCTTGCTTCAACATGAGTGCAACTTTCTCCAGTAGTTTTTTTGCCTTGCTGGTATTTAAGGCATTTTTATTCAACTCATTGTATAGCATTTCCCCAACCTACTTGTGGAAATTGATTTTTTCTGGGAGGGGAATACTTGACATATCCAAAGACACATCCAGATTTTTGAATTTGGATCCTAAGGACAAGGATTGGGCTCAAGGATGCTGCAAGGAAAACCTCATTTGATTCCTCTCCAAATCCATTGCTGCCAGAAGCCTAGTGTGATAGGGGGTTGAATGAGATTCTACCTGCTACTACATATCCTCTCTTACTTTCTTATTTCTTTCTTCAATGGCCTTGAATGTAGACCAACTTGATCTTGGGACTGATGTGCTAGAAGTTGCACCTAAAACAACTACCTATGAAGAAGATGAGGCAATAGAATGAGATAGATCTTCTAATGAGATAT
Organism: Pinus tabuliformis; assembly: GCA_031772625.1. NCBI lineage: Eukaryota > Viridiplantae > Streptophyta > Pinopsida > Pinales > Pinaceae > Pinus > Pinus tabuliformis. The sequence goes on from CM062818.1 coordinate 833,987,280, forward strand.
GAAAACCTGGTTGATCTGGACCTTTCTCCACTAGGCTTGTTTCCAACTCTTCTTCTTTTTCCTCCTGAGTCTTAGTCTTTTTGGATGAGGAAGCCCCTACCATCTTGGTATCTATAATCTGGCCCACGGGCCTCTTTTGTGCTTTTCCTTTATCTGTCAGAGTGTCAATCTCCATCTCTATGTCAAGAGGCCATGATTTAGAGTTAGCTTTCCATTCTACCTCAGGTTTAGACTCATGAAAATAAGTCAAAGCCTTTATCTTTTCTCTCCTCTGAGAAATGACACCATGAGGGTCATAGTGCCAGACCTCTCCTATGTCAAAATTCATCTCCTTGAGCAAGGCCTCAACAACTCTAAAGGCCAACCTGTCATTAATAACAAAAGGTCCAATAGGCATTCCTAATTTGAACAAATTCCCCTTCTTTGCAAGGACAAAGTTGAGTTGGTCAATGAACTCTAAATAAATTATTCTCATGGGCATGAAGACAAAAAGGTGGTAGGGGGGAAGCTCACACCCATAGATCCTAATCTTTTTGTGATCTTAAAACAAATACCATTCCCCCACCCTAGTGGTCTTACTAAGTTGAAGGATTTATTTCTTTTGGGGGAGAACTTTGGGAGGAGACACACCATGAATGATCCTATAGGCGATGGCCATATAGGTGGAGATAAACTATGAAAATTTTTGTGAATCTAGTCTTTTTCTCATAGCCACATCCCAATCAAAAACTAAGTTCCTCTTCTTGTCCATAGATAGTGCCCAGACACTTGAATTATTCAACATGAGAGTATAGAAAAATGTAAAATAGCAAGGAGTAGTACCTAAAATATGAGCCAGTGGAGAAGTGATGCATCTAGAACCTGACGGCTCCAGCCAGGTAAGCTGGGATGTGTAGCACATAGCCAGACTACAACATTTTCTTGAGGAATCATAAGGTTGTCATATTGGCTATAGTGGCATTTCCTTCTCCTAGCAGATGAGTAATAACAGATAGGATAGGTTGAACAAGCTCTACAAAGAGGGAGAGGGAGAAACTATCAACGACATGTAAGGTATCTAGCCCAGGGGCTAAGATCATTTTCAAGAAGGGTTATTGCTCAGTGGTTGGGAGAGTGGAGTAATAATACATCAAGGTAGTGTCAATGAACTACATTAATTTTGGGGGAGAAGGGTAAATCAAGACTATCTGAATCAGTGTTGCGGTGATTTCTAAGATCTTAACCCCTTGGGAAGAAATGAAATAGTTATTCTTGTCGACATATGCCACTGCCATCCAGGAAACAAACTCTAGGATGTAGTGCATAATAGGAGCAATCTAGTAGTACAGGCTCGAATCCACCACTCGAAAAGGGTCTTCTCCCCTAACATATTGGTAAAAAAGGTCAACTCAGAGGCTATCTAGGTTGTTGCAGCAAGTTGGGTCAGTGATTTGTGCTTCCATATCCATGAGGGGGTCAAGGCTCGACGAGGGTTTAGGTTTGCAGGTTTTTGGAGCCTTAGGGAGTTTGGAAGATTTTGAGGCCGTCATTTCTCAGTTTTTTAGACTTTTACCCTATAGAAAACACGGAGTACAGTTGAGCACATTACTTGGTCGCTGCAGAGGAGGATAAAAAGGACACCGGGATGGGTTGCCTCGGCAACAGGGGTGTGTTAACGATGTTTTGAGCAGGTCAGAGGCAAGAGAATCACTAAGAAGCAACGAAATAATTTTTAAATTTGAGTGGGGGAAGTCATTTTTATAGGAAGTGGGGGCCAATGTTCGAGTGACATCATGATGATGTCATACACATGTCATGATAACATTTCGCGATGAGGGATGAGGTGGAGGATGGGGGTTATTGTTACACCTTCATACTTTACCATTTACTGCACCAGTGAAAAAAACCCGATAGTTGGTGTGGTACCCACCTGATTTCGGAGGTCGAGCAGCGGCGAGACGGGGATCTCTTCAGCTCCCCCGAAACAAATCTCCATTATTGGATCGAGAGTTGACTATTCAACTCCTGAGGGGTGGATATATTTATCATCCATGCAGTTTTCCCCCATGGAATGATTTCAGAGAGCGGAAAGGTGGAGATGGATGGTGATTCACCCGAAAGTTGCACAATTTTTAAGGTAGGTTTTTTCCAAGGTTTGGAGGTCTGATAGCAGCTTATTACGCCTATCATTTTCTGCCACGCATCGCAAGGGAAATAAACAGAGAATGATGATCTCTAGATCCTTGAGAGCTCGTCCCTTTCCTTTGATATGCAACCTATTTCCCTTCAATTTGATATTTAATCTTCTTCTTAAGTCCTCCTTCCAAAGTATGAACCCTACCACCTGGCCTTTGCAAAAATTGGGTTTCCAAGCATGACTGCGAGGAGATGTAAAGTAGGTGACAAAATCAGCTCCAATTGGGGACAATGCATTCCCAGTAATACATTGAGAACTTGCATATTAGTGTCTTCTCTCCATTGGGGATGGATTCAATTCATTCAGGTTTAAAAAAAAATGAAAATAAAAAGGAAATACATGAACTGAAAGCACTACTGATATTTTATACTAGCTCACTGGTATGTACAATGGGTGAAAGATGAACCTCTTAGTGTTGGAAGTAAATCTTGAGGAACTTCCCATTCACAGGCAGCTCAGACACTTCACCTTCCAAGTTTTCTAGCAAGAAATTGTTGTTTCCCTTTGCCTCTGCAATCTTGAAGGGTCCAAACCATAAGGGATCAAATTTTCCATGCTTCCCTTTGTCTTCTCTTCTCACATCCCACCTAAGCACCAGGTCTCTAGGATATAGCAATCTATCCTTGGATCTTCTGTCAAAAATACCTTTCATATTTTCTTGGTATTTGATCAAGTTTTGAGTCACTTCTCCCCTGGTTTCTTGAAGTTCCACAAGTTTATTGATTCTCCTAGTTAGGGAATTGGGCTCTTCGTCAACCTCGTGCAGTAATTTAGCCACTAGAAATGCTAACTGTAAGGGAAAAATACAAGGTTTTCCAAACTTTGCTTCAAATGGGGACTTACCAGTCGACCTCTTATTTGTGACTCTATTTTCCCACAAGGCATATTTCAGTTGTGATTTGCAATTTTTATGATCCTCTGATATGGTCTTTTTCAGGATTCTCGCAAGAGTCACGGTAAGAGGATTCAACCATGCCATTCCCTTGTGGATAATAGGTAGTAGAGTGGCCTATAAGGATGTTGTATTTCTGTCAGAAGCTCAAAAACTTGGTAGATTTGAACACTTGGGAATTATCTATGACTATCTTCCTTGGACACCCAAATCTAGCAAGAATTTTTTCTTCCATAAATTTTATAACTACATCAATTGCATTCTTAGTTAGGATATCCTCCACCCACTTAGTCAAATAGTGGGTTGCACTGAGAATCCATTTGCGTTGACCATTGGATGGTGGGTGTACCTCTCCAATAAAGTCCAACCCCCACTGTCTAAAGGCTCCTCCACAAAGACAGGGATCAAAGGGAAAGGGGCCAATTTATGTTTTTCAGCAAACCTTTGGCACTTATCACGAGCCCTGACATAAGAATAGATGTCACTAAAGATCTTGATCCAACGAAAAACCTTCCTTGTAGATCTTACAAGCAGTAGTTTTCTAACTGTAGTGCCCTCCATAGATGCAGCCATGAAATTCATCCATTATTTTGTTCACTTCCTCTTTGACCAAGCATAGCAGAAAAACTCCCACTGGATCCTTCCCATACAACTGGCCACTTGAAATGACAAATATTTGGACCTACAATCTCAGGGTATTTTGTTTACCTTTGTCAAAATTCACTAGGCATCTTAGGAAAAGCAAGTAGTGAACTATATGTTTGTACTAGTGAGATAGGGTAAACTTCATATGAATTTCCTGAGTTGGGTTCTTGACCCCTCATTTCTCCTCTTCACTTGTGTCTTTATTTTCCCCTTCTAATAATAGATTAATTCCCAAAGCTCTACAATTAGATTCAGACATCATCTTGGCCAACCCTTGTCCCTTTATCATATTTGTGGATTTGATTTCCAAGTAATATTTCTGAATCTTGGCAATCCATCTGCCCCTCCTGCCTTCACTGTCTCCTTGTACCATAATATCTTTCACTAAGGCCATAGGAACATAGGCTATTACCCCTGACTACAATACATACACTCGAAATGATTTCAAGGATTTGACAAGGGAATAAGCTTGTTTTTCAGTATGTCATATTTAAGCTCAACATCTCTTAGCACTTGGCTAAAAAATTCCACGGGTTGTTCATGTCCTTCATTGTTCTTCTGCAATACAAAAACTACCACTGTGTCAGGGGAGGAAAAAGAAAATATAAAAAAGGGTGTTAGATAGTCTAGACTAACTAACACAGACACTTCAGCTAAGGCCTTTTTGATCCTGAGGAATGATTCTTGGGATTCTGTGGTCCATTTTACCTCCTTGTTCTTCTTCAGCATCTCAATGATCTCCTTAACTATCTCAGCATAGTTTGGCACAAACCTTCTCAGGAAATTTATCCTGCCCAAGAACACTTGGATCTCTTTCCTATTTCAAGGTAATGAGATGTTATGAATGGCCTACACTCTTTTAGGGTCAATATTTACTCCCTCCTTGGCCACTATGTGTCCAAGCAGCTTTCCTTCACTTAGAGAAAATTGAGACTTTTTGGGGTTCAAAGAAAACCCATACTTCCTGCATTTCTCAAAGGTAAGCCTTAGGTGCTCAAGGTGTTCTTCATCTGTCTTTGAGAAAATGGTAATATCATCTAAATATATAACCACAAAATTATCATGTTCTCCCACAAAAGAAATGTCCATGGCTCTTTGAAAAGTGGCTCCATCATTAATTAAACCAAAGGGCATTCTTGCATACATGAATGTTCCCTAGGGGGTGGTAAAGGTCATTTTGTTTTGATCATCTCGGTGTACAACAACTTGGTTGTAACCAAAGAAACCGTCCATCATCAACATTCTTGTTGACCCGACCACCTTCTGTAAAAATGTGTTCCATCTTGGGTAAGGGGTAGCTTTCTTTCAAGGAATCCTTGTTGAGGTTTTTGAAATCAATACAAAACCTTATTTCTCCGTTCTTCTTTCTAAATGGGACCAAGTTGGCTACCCAATATTATTACCTCATAGGTACAATGATTTTATCTTGTAATAAATTCTTCACCTCTTTTTCAATAGAAGGAAGAATCAAAGGATTGATCTGCCTGAGCTTTTGTTTGTAAGGCTTCACCCCTCCTTTTAAAGGTATCTTGTGTTGGATGATGGTGGTATCAAAAGTTTTTAGGTCCCCATAAGACCAAGAAAATACATCCATGTAATTCTTAAACAAGTCAAGGTATTTCTTCTTATACTCACCAAGGATTCCTTTTTCTAGCTTTATTACCCTTGGGTCTTGGTCTGTGCCAATGTTGTGGTATTATACTTGTTCATCAAACTTTTGCTTGGTTGACTTGACTGCTACTGTAATCAATTGAGTTGAAAAGTCTCTCTAACGAAACCAACCACCTAGGGATGGTGTTGCCTTTCAGCTATATGATTTTTTTCCCACCAATGATTTCCTCCCACTTCTTCAGTTGTTCCTCTATCACCTCCTCATCTTCTTGGTTGATTAGGGAATTGGAAAACTCTCCTACCACTTCCATGAAAAGTTTTATTTGTTCTTCATCCTAAAACACTTGCCAATGTTTGATGTTGTTTGTACTGAAGGTCTATACCAGACTTCAACTTCATACCTCAGTAGTGGATTTTGGGGAGGCTTAAAGTTACTTGCAACCATAGCCAAAGAGTCAGCTATCCTATTTCCTCTCGGGGAATAATTTGAATATTAAAAGCCGAGAAAAATTTTAAATTATATCCCATACCATGTGCGAAATCCATGCACAAAACCATAGGTAGGTCTGCCCACCTAATATAAGGTCCAAAAAAAAATTCCAAGGAGCTGCCTCGAATGCTGTAGAGGGGGGGCTACTACCCCCCTCAAACCCCTCAACAAGGGGGGGCTATCACCTGGCACAACGGAGGGGGGCTCCGCCCCCGATTAAACTACTAGGGCTAGTGGTGGAAAGTATATAACATAACCCAAAATTCGCCCACTTGTTTTTTTCTTTCCACAGGGGGCCACAAGAGAGCTTAGTCATTGATCCAGCCCTGCAACATCCATTTTTTCTCTACACCAAGAGAACTTCTCAGTTCTCACGTATTTTGTCAATGCATCTGCAGTATTATTCAAAGTGTCCACCTTTACCAACAACACCTTTTTGTCTTTTACCATATCCCTCACAAAGTGACACTGAACATCAATGTGCTTTGTCTTTGAATGATAAGCAAGGTTTTTTTCCAAGAAAATTGCACTTTGGCTGTCATACTCTATCCTTATAGCTTTCTGTACCAACCCCATACTTGAACACAATCTTTGCAACCAAACTACTTTCTTTTTTGTATGAGTGGCTACCATGTATTCTGCCTCTGTAGTTGACATTGCCACTACATATTGTATCTTACTCATCTAACTGACTGCACCTCCAAATAGGTTAAACACAGACCGAATTGTCGATCTTCTCTGATCCAGATCTCTAGCCTAGTCTACATCAACAAAGCCACGGATTTCCAAAACTCTGTCCAATCCTAGTCTTCCTTGGTAGCATAAACCATAATCACTAGTGCCATGAAAATACCTAAAAACCCACTTCACTGTTGTCCAATGCTCCTTCCCTGGTTTTGACATAAACCTTCTCAATACTCCCACCACATGTGTAATGTCTGGTCTAGTACAGACCATCGCATACATCAGGCTACTGACTACACTTGCATATGGAACACAGGACATGTCCTCTTCCTCTTCTTGTGTCTTGGGACATTGTTTAGTAGATAAGTTTACACCTACAAGAATAGGATCCTTCACTGGTTTACTATCCTGCATATTAAACCTCTGAAGTATTGTCGCGACATACTTCCTCTAGTTTAACTAGAGCTTCCTCTTTGCCCAATCTCATTTAATTTCCATGCCCAAAATATAGTTTGCAGCACCAAGATCTTTCATGTCAAATTTGGAGGACAATTTGGTCTTCAAATCCTGGATAATTTCTTTGTCATTTCCAACCAGCAACATATCATCCACATACAAGACCAGATAAATAACACGGTCGCAAATTAATTTAAAATACACACAGTGATCTGCTTTGCTTCTAGTTAAGTCAAGTCCCCATATAAATGTATCAAATTGATGATACCACATCCTTGGTGACTGTTTTAACCCATACAAAGACTTTTTAAACTTGCATACCAGTTCTTTCTTACCCTTCACTGCAAAGCCTTCAGGTTGCTCCATGTAGATCTCCTCTTCCAGATCCCCATGAATAAATGTTGTCTTCACATCCATTTGTTTTACCTCAAAATCAAAAGCAATAGCAACAGATAAAAGTAATCTAATAGAAGCTACCTTAGCAATAGGAGAAACAATATCACCAAAATCAATTCCAGGCACCTAGGAATAACCTTCTGCTACCAACCGAGCTTTATATTTCTCCACCTTTCCTTAGGCATTCATCTTCTTCTTGAACACCAATTTTCTTCCAATAGGTTTCCTTCTGGCCGGCAACTCCACCAGATCCCAAGCCTCATTTTTGTGCAAAGATTTCATTTCATTAACCATGGTCTCTTTCCAGATTTTTCCATCCTATGAATCTACTGCTTCCTTCAGAGTTCTGGGATCATCATCAGTAATAGGTAAAGAAAAATTTGAATGAAATCAGATGGACTATACCTTTCTGGCTTCCTTCTTTCTCAAACTGATCTTCTCACAACTGAAGTTTGTGGCTCTTCATCTTCTGATTCCTCTTCTACTGTAGAGTCTACTTATTTCTCCTTTAGCTCAAACTCTATATTCTCAAGTTCCTTTGGTAGGACTTCATGTTTAATAACATATTTCACCTCTCTAAACACCACATCTCAGTTGTACACAACTTTCCTTGTTACTGGGTTCCAAAGCTTATAACCTTTTAAACAATCCTTATACCCAATAAAGATGCACTTTTCAGATTTACTATCCAACTTTATTCTTTTCTCCTTTGGAACATGTACATGTGCATCATATCCAAATACTCGCATATGAAAAAGAGAAGGTTTCTTAACAGTCCATACCTCTTATGGAGTCTTATCCTCCAACGCTGATGAAGGTGATCTGTTGACCAGGTAACATGCTGTCTCCACCACCTCTTCCCATAATTCTTGTCCTAACCCGACACCACTGAGCATGCTTCTTGCCCTTTCCATCAACGTCTTGTTCATTCTTTCTGCAACTCCATTTTTCTCAAGTGCGTATGGAGTAGTCTTCTGTCATGTTATACCACACTTCTTACAGAACTCTTCAAATTCCTTCTTGCAAAACTGTGCACTGTTATCTGTCCTCGACACCTTTATCTTCTTCTCTATCTAGTTTTCCACCAGAGTCTTAAATTGTTTAAACCTGTCAAAGACTTCAGATTTCTTCTTGAGGAAATATATCCATGTAATCCTTAAGAAGTCATCTATAGATGATACATAGTACACAGACTTACCCAGTGATGGAACTGACACAGGTCCAAACACATTACTGTGCACAAGCTCTAAAATCTATTTCGCCCTCTTACCACCAGAGGTGAAACTCACCTGATTTTTCTTCCCATATATACAATTCTCACAGAAATCAAAATCTAGATAGTTATTAGACATACCTTCTACCATACCTTTACCATGAAGTACCTGAAGGCCCTTCTCTCCAATATTTCCAAGCCTTTGATGCCATAGCATGGTCTTTTCTCTAGACACCATTAGATTTTCTACTCCACTTTCAGTAACCACAGAACTATTGCACCCATCAATAATAGTGCTACCTTGCAGCTTGTAGAGAGTTCCAATCCAAACTCCCCGCATCGATACCAATTCTCCCTAAACCATCTTGCAGGATTCTTTCTCAAACACTGTTTTTACACCTGCTTCATCCAACTTGCTTACACAAATCAGATTTTTGGCTAATGCAGGAATATGTAGAACACCCAAAATTGTTTTAATCCTTCCACCTTACAACTTCAACTTAACTTTTCTGCGACCAACGATTCTAGCCTTCCTGTCATCCCCTAAGAAGACATCACCACCATCATATTTATCATACTTGCAGAACCAATCCCTATGGGGAGTGAAGTGAAAGGATGCACTTGAGTCAATGAACCATGCCTCATGATCTACAAGTGTACTTGAGGAAGAAGCCAAGTACACATCCCCACCTTCATCTGAGGTGGTTTTCGCCTCTGCGGAATGAGCATGATCAGATCCCTTTCCTTTCTCAAGAGCTTTAGATTTAGAGTCCCTTTTGTAGTGTCCTTCCTTTCCGCATTTCCAGCACACCTTTATAGGTTTTCCTGGAGATTTAGATCTCCCTCTAGATTTAGATCTCCCACTCGAGGACTTATTTTTGTTTCTGTTCTTGGACCGTCCTCGTACAGACAAAGAATCACCATTCTGGCTCTCTGTATTTTTCCATCCATCTCCTCCGTCAGCAAGTATGGGACTATTTCATCAAACTGTAAGGCAGTTGCATTGTTGCTTATTGCAACAACTAGACTATCCCATGAATTTGGTGGAGAACACAACAAACTGATGCACTTATCTTTATCTAAAATTTTAATATCAACAGATAATAACTGGCTTACCACAGTATTAAATGCGTTCAGATTCTCTGTCACCGAGTTTCCATCTTTCATCCTTAGGTTATACAGCTTTTTCTATAGGAACAGTTTATTCACTAGAGACTTAGATTGGTACAAAGTCCCTAACTTGTCCCACAAAGCCTTCATTGTAGCTTCCCTGAATACATTCAACAATATTGAATTTAAGACACACAATCGCATTGTGCTTTTTTCCTTCTAATCCAACTTCTTCCATTCTTCATCGGACACTGCCATTGGTTTAGTACCTGGATCTACCGCGATGCATTCATCTTTATCCACCAATGCATCCTCCATCTTGAGTTTCCACAACTCAAAACTCTGACCATTAAATTTCTCAATCTTTATCTTTCCATTGCTCGCCATCTTCTTTCACCACAAGAATCGATTCCACAGATCTCCCACTGAACAGGGTCTACCACGGGCCCAAGAAAAACCCCTCAGTAGCAAAGGCATACCCTTGAAGCCAATTCAGCTTTGATACCAAATGTTGGTTTTAACCTCGTACAGAAATTACCTGCATAGGAATTCTAAAAACAGAAAATAAACAATGGTGAGAGCAAAACACATAAAAAAAATATACACAGGGGTTTTCTCTGGATCCCAAAACTGGGACTACTAGATTGATATTTCTTTATGGTCCTTTCAATGTTATAATACATATATATACATGTTGAAGCATCCATAAACCCCAATCCATTAACCCTAGATTAGAACATAACTGTAGTTCCCTTGACTGGATCTAGAAAATACCATGGACCAAAAACCATGGCGCACAAAACCATGTGCAAAATCCATGCACAAAACCATAGGTAGGTCCTCCCACCTAATATAGGGTCCAAAAGAAAAAAAAATCGGGGCACTACCCCGGGCCCCTTAGAGGGCAGCTACTACCCCCATCAAACCCTCCAACAAGGGGGGCTGCCTGCCCCCCCCAATGACCACCCAGCTGTGCCTGGCACAACGAAGGGGGGGCTTCACCCCCCCTCTAACCCCCTGGTTAAACTACTGGGGCTAGTCGTGGAAAGAATATAACACAACCCAACATTCCTCTTCTGAGAGAGAAGAGAAGTGGTTATCTTGAGTTTCCATAGATTCTTCCATTTGCTCCTCTGGGTCATCCTCCAAATATAAGGGAGGTTGAATGTGATCTTGTTGTTCCTTTCTTTCTCTCTGCAAGAGTTGCAATGGAGGCCTCCTATATTGAGGATTGAAATTTCTATTTGGGGTTGGGAGGGTTTGTCTGGGTGAATTTTTATTTTCCAGCTCCAATTTTACAAGCTTATTAGACAAGCTCTTGATCAACTTGTTCATCTCTTCCAGCTTTTGTTCTTGAGTTTCCTTCCCTTGACCTGAAGAGCTAGCCTCCTCTTTCCCTCTCCTCCTGTCAATATAATCAGGCTTTCCTCTTGACTTTCCATTGAAGGTGAAGTTAGCTTCTACCTCAAGTGCATCAATCTGAATTTTATCAAGGGTGCGAGATTTTCTCTCCCTGAGAGTAAAACCAAATTTGGACTCAAAATCCCCAACAAAAACTAACTTCCTCTTGACTTTCCATTGAAGGTGAAGTTAGCTTCTACCTCAAGTGCATCAATCTGAATTTTATCAAGGGTGAGAGATTTTCTCTCCCTGAGAGTAAAACCAAATTTGAACTCAAAATCCCCAACAAAAACTAACTTGGTAGCAACTTGTGGTGGTTTAATTTATGTAGGCAAGTTGTTATAAACTTTGTTAAATCTCTTGATGAATTCTGAAACATCCTCATTATGTTTCTTCTTCATAACATTAAATTATGTGAGGATGTATCCATAATCTCTTCTCTCGCCCCATTTATGCATGAACACATTTTCCATTTCCTCCCATGTAGTAATTGAGGCATTGGGTAAGGACTTAAACCACTTCCTAGCCTCTCCATCTAAATATTGGACAAAAAATCTCAAAATCACATCTAAGTTCTCCACATTCTAATTCTCTACAAAGGATCAAAAAGTGTCTATGCATTTTTGAGCAGAGATCTCATCCTCCCCAGTAAATCTTGGTATGTTTTTGAGGCAATCCTGAGGCATGGAATTCATAGGTTGTAGAAGATCAAGAGGATCATACCTATTAAGTAGAAAACTAGGGACAAACATATTTTTCAATTGGGGGGGTAGTAAAAGATTTATCATTGGTCTTTGCTGAAGGGATGGTTGAGTTGTAGTTGTTTGAGGCCAAACTAGAAGGTTGTTAACACTTGGTGTTGGGTTATCTTCAAGTATTTCTTTAACTTATTCAAGCTCTGGAAAAATAAGGGAGTCAGATGAAGGAGGGATATGAGGGGCCCTTTCATTCCGACCTCCTAAGAAAAATGGGCCAAACAATGGCCAATGTTCTTCTTTGTATTTTAGGGCTTTGGAAGTGGGTTCAAAACAATTTATTATGGACTACTGCAAGCTGGTTGATGTTATCTCTGGGACATGGATCCTAGTACTTGGAGTGACTGGTGTTTTCTCTTTCCAGACCCTCCTTGATATGATTCTTTTGGGGTCAAACACCATAGGGGTCTTCTGCTGGCTTTTATCAGAGCGAGTATGAGGCATCGTGAAAGCTAGCATAGTTATATGAGGGATCCCTAGTGGAGTCAGTCAAAATTTTCTTACATGGAGTCACCAAGGTTAGTGAAATACAACCCTGCACTACCCTTTCTCACCTATCAAGGGAATGCCATAATAGTCATTATGCAGGGTAAATTATTTTTCAAATTTGTCCCCGGCAATGACGCCAGAAAATGTTGTGGCTAGAATGAGCCTCCTAGAGACAACCCCTTGGGATGGAAAGAGGACCAGTGCCTAGGACATCCTAAATGAGTGCTTGCATATTTGCAAGAGCTATCACACACACTCAACATTTAAATTTCATGGAAAAACAATGATTCAGATCCCTCATATGTAACCATAAAACACAAAATTAATTCGTGAAAACATTAACATATCTATATAGTGGCCTTCATCACATGGGTTTTATAGCTTAATTAATCATTATAGTATATGGAATAGAGGAAACAAACTTAGGAAGAAATTCAATACACATGGCTTGTCCATAAGAATCCTGTATAGTAAAAATCAGAATGAAGTGGTGAAAGTAGAGATTAAAAATGGAGTGCAAAGATATGTAGTATGCTCTTTAAGGATTTGATTTTCATATCTATACAGGCATTATACATCAATATTTGACTTCAACGAATCCATACATTCATGAGAAAAACATCCAACAATACTTACAATACAATCAAAGAAGAAAATGAAACACATATGAAGATACATAGCCATAACACATACTATAAACCCAGGTGAGCTAAAATCGCCAAAATTTTGTATTAATTTTCAACAGAGCAATAATAGATCCATAATGCATAGAGCTTCTCTATTGGAAATCAAAAATATTGCAAAGTTTTGAACGCTTTTAGAGTCTCTTCTCATAGTCCTTATAGGGTTTCGAGAGGAAAATCCATTACAAAAATATTCCTTCTTGATTTGGCTTCAGAGAGACATTATATCAAAATTAAGCATGCCTCGTAGCACAATTGTCTATAATAGAAAATATAACTAACTGATTAAATAAAATAGCTACATGAAAGTAAAAGTAAAAGTGTCACGATTGACACAATCTACAATATCTTTAATGATGTTGGGAAGGCAGTGGCGGCTGCATCGAGGGGTCGATGATCTAGAGTGTAGGTGGATCGAGAAATTCTAACACCTCTACCATAGCACTGGGTTTGAGAGAGGAGACTAGAAGAATAACTAATGAGGGATCTTAAAACTGGTGAGGTTTGAGTAGTCCAGTCTTGCCCTAAATAAAATTTTATCAGTCCAAGCAGCCAAAAGTATTTCTTAAGATAATTGACTACTAGTTTCCCTTTTACCCCTTTAGAGTGGCAGTCTTCTCATGAGAGGAGTCTACTCTGATTTTGGCCTCCACCAGTCATTGTTTATATTGATCTTAAGGGCTTAATTCACCCAATTCCAAATAGCTGGGAAACCCTACCCTTATCAGTTCTTCAAACTCCTGATTGAAATCATCCACCTTCCTTGCCACACATGCCATACATTCTTCAGCTCTCACTTTGGCTTCCTCCTTTTGGATCATATTAGTAATTTCCATGATTTCCCCTACCCTGTCCACCACATCAATAGGCTTCAACTCACTGAGTGGCCTCTCATTCACAAAATTGATCAACTTTTGGGAAATCTGGGAGTTCTTTATCCCATCCTCCTTATTTGTCATTATGGAGTATTTAAAATATTTTAATGCTATTTTTTTTTCATGCATCATGTTTACGAACTCCCAGTTCTTTTCCATCTTCTCAACAATATCATCCCATACTAGTTATTTGGCCTGCAACAGTGGGATATGTTACTTGGCTTCTTATAGACACTTTCTAAGGATATCAACATTAGTCTTGTTGATCTCTACTTGTTTCTCCTTCTGGGCCAATTTTTTATGGGCAATTTCTAGATCTCTTTGTACCTTTTTTAACTCCCCCTATGAAAGATGGAGTTCAGTAAGGGTCTTGGTTAGCTACTTAGTAGGATTTTGGGGGTCCACAGGAATGATGATCATTCATATGTGCCACACAATCTTTTGTTGTAGCTCATATATCATTTTCTTGGGCTATAACCTCATTGTTCCTATCAATCTCCATCTTTTTGTCAAGATTCCATCAGAGTGTCAATCTCCATCTTTGTGTCAAGAGTCCATGATTTAGAGTTAGTTTTCCATTCTAGCTCAATTTTAGACTCATGAAAATAATTCGAAGCCTTTATCTTTTCTCTCCTATGAGAAATGATACCATGAGGGTCATAGTGCTAGACCTCTCCTATCTCAAAATTCATCTCGCTGAGAAAGGCCTCAACAACTCCAAAGGTTTGCTTGGCATTAACAACAAAAGGTCCCACAGACATTCCTAATTTGAACAAATTCCCCTTCTTTGCAGGGACAAAGTGGAGTTGTTCAGTGGTTATAATTTTTCTAATGAACTCTAAATAAAATATTTGTATGGGCATGAAGACATAAAGGTGGTAGGTGGGAAGCTCACACCCATAGATCCTAATATTTGTGTGGTATTCAAACAAACACCAGTTCGTCACTCTGGTGGTATTACGGAGCTGAAGGATTTCTTTCTATCGAGGGAGAACTCTGGGAGGAGGAGCACCATGAATTTTCCTATAGGCAATGGCCATATTGGTGGGGATAAACTGTGAAAATTTATGAGAATCTATATTTTTTCTAACAGTCACTTCCCAATCAAAAATTGAGTTCCTCTTCTTGTCCATATATGCCAAGTTTATGCCTAGACACTCAAATTCTTCAACATGAGAGTATAGAAAAATGTAAAACAACAAGGAGTAGTATATGAAATATCAGGTAGTGGAGAAGTGATGCATCTAAAACCTGATGGCTTCAACCAGGTAAGCTAGGATGTGTAGCACACAACCAGGCTGCAGCATTTTCTTGAGGAAGCCTAAGGTGGCCTTATTGGCTATAGTGGCATCTTCTTCTCCCAGCAGATGAGTAATAACAAATAGGATATGTTGAATAGGTTCTACAAACAGGGAGAGGGAGAAACTATCAGCAACAGGTAAGGTATCTAGCCCAGGGGCTAGGATCATTTTCAAGAAGGGTTGATGCTTAATGGCTGGGAGAGTGGAGTAATAGTACATCAAGGTAGTGTCAGTGAACTGCATTAATTCTGGGGGAGAAGGGTACATCAAGTCTTTTTGAATTAGTTTTGGGGTGATTTATAGGATCTTAACCCCTTAGGAAGAAATGAAATAGTTATTCTTGTCGACATATGTCGCTACCAGCTAGGAGACAAACTCTGGGAAGTAGTACATGGCGGGAGAAATATGGTAGTATAGGCTCGAATCCACCACTCAGAAAGGGTCTTCTCCCCTAACATATTGGTCAAAAAGGTCATCTCAGAGGATTACAGGTCATAGGAGCAAGATGGGTCAGTGATTTACACTTCCATATCCATGAGGGGGTCAAGGCTTGACGAGGGTTTAGGTTCATGGGTTTTTGGAGCCTTAGGGGGTTTGGAAGACCTCGAGGCCGTCATTTCTTGGTTTTTTAGACTTTTATCCTATGGAAAACGCAAAATACAGTTGAGAATATTACCTAGTCACTGCAAAGGAGGATGAAAATGACACCGGGACGAGTTGTCGGGGCAATGGGGGTGTGCTAACAATGTTCTGAGTAGGTCGCAGATGGGAGGAGCACCAAGAAAAAATGAAAGAAATTTTAAATCTGAGAGGGGGGAAGCCATTTTTAAATCTGAGCAGGGGAGGACAGGGGTTGTCGTTACTACTTTAGACTTTACCATTTACTGCATCAGAAAATGAAACCCCGATAGCTGTCATGGTATCCACATGGTTCTGGAGGTCGAGCAGCGGTGGGATGAGGATCTCTTTAGCCCCTCATGGAATGAATCTCCACCATTGGATCAGGAGTTGGCTATTCAACTCTAGAGGGGTGGATATATTTATCGACCACGCAAGTTTCTACCCCGAACTACCTCCGAAGAGTGGCAAGATGGAGATGGACGATATCCACCCGAAAGTTGTGCACTTTTTACGAGTATTTTTTCTCCAAGGTATCGAGGTCTGATAGCGGCTTAGTGCGCTTATCATTTTCCGCCACACCTCGTAAGGGGAATAGACAAAGGAGGATGATCTATGGGTCCTTGAGAGCTCATATCTTGCCTTTGATATGCAACGTATTTCCCTTCAATTTGGTATTTAAAATTATTCTTAGGTTCTCCTTCCCAAGTATGAACCTTGTCTCATGGCCTTTGCAAAAATGGAGTTTCCAAGCATGATTGTGAGGAGATGTAGAGTAGGTGACAACACATAATATGAAAAACATTGAGAACAACCATTCCCAACATATCCAAGGCATCTGAGGCCTCAAATCCATTTACCTTACCTTACCTGATTACCTTTATCATGGTTGTCCTACCACCATCCATTTACACCAATGGACCCAACCAGTTCAACTGGTTGTCATACTCTTTCCTTTAGTTTCCCTTATACATGCACTAAAATTCATCTGAATCTTACCTTACCTGTCAAGTTTCATTCAGCTCTCCCCAAGATCCATTAACTTTCCTCTTTCCCAACTAATTCCCAAGACCCTCAAAACATAGGAAGGCAAGAAAAAAAAAACAAGAAGAAAACCATGAAAAACAATAATAAAATGACACCACAAACAAAGAGGAAAGGCCTTGCACTAGACATAAACAAACTGCAAATCAAGTGCAACCAAATCACAAATACCAAAAGCAAAAAACTAGAAATAAACACCACGACTCAACCACATGGATTCCCAATGCTTCCAATAGAAATCTCAACCCAATAATTTTTCAATATTTCATGGCAGTCTCTTTTTCCATGCAATCCCTGCATCATACTTTCATAAACACATAATTGTCAGTGATTAAATAAATATAACAGCATATTAGTTACCTTACCTTGTTGTGCCAAGTGCGTTTCCTTGAAACTGAATGCGTACGTATATCATATCTCATGGTACTCCAATCCTTTGACAAATCCAACTAAAACTAGAAACTAGCTATTATACCTGTCAAATACATGTTCCTGAATATAGCACATATCCACATAATCTCAGACAAAGTCAAGGTTAAGAAAACTTCTTGTATCCATGCAAAGCACTCATTCATTTGGAACTGCAATTTCCAAACATAGCCAAAGGAATTCTCACCCAATTCCTTTCTTTTACCTTTTACCTTACTACAATTGGGTATTATTATATGTTATTACATCCCCCAGTTGTTAGTTATATAGAAAAATAAATTGCTATCTTGTCGCAATCAACTCACAGTCATAAGTCATAATACTACAACTAGCACCCACTTGCACGCAAGTGCATATTAGTTGTCTCAACACATACTGTGTTAGTACAGCCATCCTGAAACAATAGCATTCCTTCATGCAATCTCATAGACACATACCCATATGATGCAACTAATCAAACATTCAAGCAACAAATAGACGACCTTAATGTATCTCAGGGGAGGCTATCTTGTCTGCACAATCAATCTAGATTAGAACGATATAAATTCACAACCCATCAACTCAAACATAAATAAGGTCATGAAATCCATAATAGTAACTAGATAAAGTTTTCACATCAGAAAATCATAAACAATTGTTATTCATGCATAATAATCACATATGCATAGTCAGTCTAAATTAGTATGACATAATATCACAATATATTAACTCATACTTGAATTTCATAACCATAATCATCTGCATAAGTCAATCCAAATTAACACAAAACATAATAACATAAATACCTCAGCTGCAATGACCATAATCATCAGGCATATGACCACAATTCATACAACAACAGGTTACTATCATTCATGATTATCTAACACATGTGCATATGACTATACTGATCAACTAGCATTTACCATACATCTAACCACAATAAAAATAGAAAGACAAGCACAAAAGTAACCCTAATGCTTATAAAAACCATTAACTACATACTTACATGTCAAATATATAAACTTTTATGATGATCTTCTCTTACCTCGAGGTCTAGTGTTGCAACCTCGCTTTGATGATATGCATCTCTTGCTTCATCTCAAGCCAGCACATCAGCATCATAACATACCAATATCATCATGATGACACAATACCACAACAATGACCATCATAATGCATCTTTTACCTAATATACATGCTTAACCATAGCCATGACAACACATGTATAACAACTTATAGACATTGACATGCATAACAAATGAATATACAACCGACAATAATTCATGACAAACACATTCCAACAACAACATCATCAACTCCTACATGATAACACAATTGTAACAATGGCCACCACCATGAATACATAACGAGCACATATACAACCTCCATGCATGCATGACAAACACATTTCGCCCATCCAATCCAAGTGTTGAACCATGTTCTGATACCACTTTGTAGCACCCTCCTCCCACATTTACCCAAGTTACCAGCCTACCTAGGTAAACATCTGATGAAGAGTTACGATGATATGATTCAACCTCCTATATCACCTTAATGAAGTGGAATTGACAAAACAAACACCTTAATGACTTCCCTAGCAGGTGCTACAGAACCCCCAAGGGCTAAACTACCGTTCTAGATTCCCAGACCCTAAGTTAAACTTCTTTTTTAAGTGCCATGATCTCCTATTTGATGGCACAACATTGTATGATTTCGACTGAAACCCTCCAGTCACATGCATGATGCATACAAGGGAGCGACTACAGTCTTTTTCACCTAGTTCTATGTTGCGACCACCTAGTTTAAGCCACTTTTTCATGCTAGGATCCATACCTCTACCCACAACATAATGAAACTTTCTAGAACCATGAATCACACAAGGACAAAGCCTTCCATACAAATATTAGACAAGAACTTGACCTAACTGTTAGAGTCGGCCTTGTCATTCCTCCGTCAGAGATCAAAACTCTTTCTGCATTTCATCTTTAGGTGTCTCGCTCCATTCACTCAGCTGCATTCCGCTAGGGGCATGCCATAATCTAACGGAAGGGCCTTATCATTCATTCCCCTCATGTCTTGTACCTGCTGGCTTAGGTCTTTTCATCAATGTGTATTAAAGTCCATGACAGTTAATGTTTGATCTTTTAATGGACAAGAGTCATTTCGGTCATTAAGTCTAGGGATTAGTCATTTGGTCTTCAAGCAATGTCTAATAAAGCTAGCAAGGCCAGAGAGAGGCTCTTATAAAGTTGTGATTCAAAGATTTTCATCATCTTGTTGATAGATTACGACTGTTCTTCAAAACTCTGTTTTGAAGAAAAGTCAATAGTTTGTCATTTGTAATAATTTTCAAAAGTTTCTCAGTGGATTTCTCCAATCGCATCCCTGGTCTCCTTAGCCAAATTCCATGTCGGCTACCCCTGCAAAAAATTGCCAAAAATTTCATCATTTTAGTCAAAGAAATCAAAAGGAAGTGTGAAAAGCAGAGTTGTATTAATTATGAAAAAGTGCCAAAGTGAAAACATTACAAAATGGGTTTTGGAGAAAGAAAAAATCAAATCCAACTCTTGCAAGATATTTCTCCAAGTATATAAATCATTTGTATCAAGTTACATTCATGAAATCTTATAGCAAAGTCAAATTTGGAGGTTGAAGAACAAACTGCAGTTTGAAAGGCCGTGACTGTCTTAAAAGTTAGAGCGCGGCGCACAGGTGGAGTGGCATGGTGCACTAAGGGAGCGTGGCGCACTGGGTGCGACCACAAAGTGTTAAATAACACGGGCACGGCGCACTCAAACGGTGCAGTGCACTAGGTATGTTGCGCGGGGCATACACATAAAAGCCCGATTTTGCTCAGAATTGCAACAAATTGCCTTTCAATCCCTTGAATTTTCCAGGTGGGGTCGATCTCTCAGTGTTTCATCCATTTTTATGTTAGTATGATGATGGTTTATGGCTGCTTATGGTTTCACAAAAACTCTTAAACCCTGCCACTTAAAGTCATCAAAACAAATGTTGTTAGGGTTGCAAATTCATTGTGTTGGTGCCAAGGTTCCTCCTCCATTTCATTTTTCCCTTCTTGCCATTATTTGTTGAAAATAATACTGAGAGGGGGGGGTGAATCAGTATTATCAAGTTCTTTTAACAAATCTTCCTTATTTACACTTTGAATTATTTTTGCATATCAGTACCATAAAATAATGAGCATGAAAAAGAAAAACAGATAGTCACACCAAAGAACACCAGATATAAGGTGGAAACCCAATGTGGGTGAAAACCACCTGCTGCAATATGTCTCTATCTTCTTTCAAATTAGAAACTCCTGTTACAATGATTTTGTACTGGTGCAGTCCTTTACCAGTACGCAGGCTGCAACCTGCAGAGAGCTACAACTCTCTCTCGTTTTCCAGTCTCTCCTGGAAGGGAGCTACAACCCCCTACTTCTTTTCTTTCAAGGACCACTTTTCATAAATTTTCAAACTGGATCCAACAACAACATTGAAGCTCATAATCAAACAACCTTCTGAATCACCCAATCACCAGATCCATACATATATAATGATATTATGAGAGTTATCAACCAGATCTAGTACATAAAGATAAATCATTAATCATGTTGTTATCTGAACTCAATACCAGTAACCAAACATCAGTTATGCACCCAAAACCCTGCAGAATAGTCAAAGGCAGTTAAAACAAACTTTAAGCAGGTATCGCAACTTCACTGGTATAGATCTGTGGATATCTGTACTACCTCTGCACCTGCGCCTTCTGTGGCGCCGCGACCACCGCACCTGCACCTTCTGTGGCGCCTCCGCACTGCGCCTTCTGTGGCGCCTCCGCACTGCGCCTTCTATGGCGCCTCTGCACTGCGCCTTCTGTGGCACCTCCGCACTGCGCCTTCTGTGGCGCCTCTGTGGCGTCTCCGCACTGCGCCTTCTGTGGCACCTCCGCACTGCGCCTTCTGTGGCGCCTCCGCACTGCGCCTTCTGTGGCGCCTCTGTGGCATCTCCGCACTACGCCTTCTGTGGCGCCTCCACACTGCGCCTTCTGTGGCGTCTCCGCACTGCGCCTTCTGTGGCGCCTTTGCACTGCGCCTTCTGTGGCGCCTCTGTGGCGTCTCCGCACTGCACCTTCTGTGGCACCTCTGTGGCGTCTCCGCACTGCGCCTTATGTGGTGCCTCTGTGGCGTCTCCGCACTGCGCCTTCTGTGGCGCCTCCGCACTGCGCCTTCTGTGGCGCCTCTGCACTTCTGCAGCTACAGCGCTCGAGAGATCACCCTTCACAGATTCGCTTTCAACTTCCCTTTCATAGATCAAACTTTTAAAACAATAACCCAATATTTCAGATCTTAAGATATTCGATTTGCAAGAATAAATTAGCCAAGTGATCTCCTTTGCTTTATATAGGCAAGCTTCTTCCTAAAATCATGGATCAATACCATAGATAACCAATACAAGGGGCCCAAAAACATGGGGCTCAATAATACCAAGGACTAACCACCATGGACCAAAGGTATGTTCTCCAACATATACACACTTTTGACGAGGTACCATGGTCCAAAACCATAGGTTCAAATACCAAGGACTAACTACCATGGACCAAAGGTAAGTTCTCCAACATGAAAGTGCGTGAACTTTTTCTGTACATGAAATAAACTTTTCTCTACATGAAATAAACTTTTCTCTGCATAAAAGTGCGTGAACTTTTCTCTACATGAAATAAACTTTTCTCTGCATATAAGTGCGTGAACTTTTCTCTACATAGAATAAGCTTTTCTCTGCATATAAGTGCGTGAACTTTTCTGCACTATAATTTATCATCTGAGATGAGTGGGTTGCCATCAAGTACAACATATGTGTCATAAAGCCATACCAGAATCATAATGCCAACAATCTCCCCCTTTGGACTTGATGGCAACCCCAAAATCTTCAGCTCATTCTCCCCCTTTGACATCAAGGGCAAAGGGTTATGCTCCCCCTAAGAGCATGCTCCCCCTGAATATGAACCAGATCTGTAAAGAAGAAACATAATCCACCAAACACCATAAATGACCATGAAAGAGATAGAGACATATTGCAGTAATATTCAGATCAGCATCCATGATCGCCTTCTGTACATCCTCCATAATGCCAACAATGCATTATAAGCTCCCCCTGAACCAGTGCTATTTGATCTTCAACCAATCCGCAACCCAGCACATGTACGCATATTCCTGTACAACCAACAATCAGAAGAGATTCAACAACAAGATGATGCATCAACAACCCCCAGCTTTTGCCTGAGGTATTCAAAAGTCTCCCTGGGCAATGGTTTGGTGAGTATATCAGCAACTTGTTCCTTAGAAGGAACATACTCCAACTTGACCTTCTGTTCAAGCACTTGTTCCCGAAGAAAATGATACTTGATTGGTATGTGCTTGGTTTTTGAATGCATGACTGGGTTCTTTGAGATGCTGATTGCACTTGTGTTATCACATAAGATGGAGACAGGTGGTGTACAAGTGATTTGAAAATCCTGCAAGGTCTGCATCATCCAAAGGAGTTGAGTGCAGCAAGATGCAGCAGCAACATATTCTGCTTCAGCTGTAGATAAGGCAATCGAACTCTGTTTCTTGCTGAACCAAGATACTAGTTTGGAACCCATAAAGAATGCGCCACCACTTGTGCTCTTCCTGTCATCCACGCTTCCGGCCCAATCGGCATCTGTATAAGCATGAAGTGTGAGATTTGTATCTCTAGGATACCATAAACCATAATTTTGAGTCCCTTGAAGATATTTGAAAATTCTCTTCACTGCCTGAAGATGAGTCTCCTTCGGATTTGCCTGAAATCTTCCAACTATTCCAACTGCATGCATGATGTCCGGTCGGGTACCTGTCAGATAAAGTAGACTTCCAATCATAGATCTGTAGGTTGGTTGATGTACTGCTGCAGATTCATCATTTGCACTGAGGCTACATCCTGTGACCATGGGTGTACATACTGGTTTTGCATCTTCCATGCCATATTTCTTCAAAATCTGTTTGAGATACTTGGTTTGAGACAAAAAGATTCCTCCTTCCTTTTGTTGGATTTGCAAACCAAGGAAATATGTCAGTTCTCCCAGCAAGGACATTTCAAATTCTTTCTGCATGACCAAGGCAAAGCTTTGACTCATAGCTTCTTCATTGCTTCCAAAGATAATGTCATCTACATACACAACAAGTATTAGCAATTTGTCATTTTCAACTTTTATATAAAGATTGCTATCTGCTGATCCTTTTGAAAAACCTTGTTGATGAAGATATTTGTCCAAACGATAGTACCAAGCCCTTGGAGCTTGTTTGAGACCATAGAGAGCCTTTTTCAATCTGCATACAAGATTTGGATCATTTCCAAGAATGAAACCATCTAGCTGCTCAATATATATTTCTTCTTCTAAGTCTCCATTCAGAAAGGCTGATTTCACGTCCATTTGAAATACTTTGAAGTTTTGAAAGCTTGAGAGAGCAAGGAACATTCGGATGGCCTCAAGTCTTGCAACAGGAGCAAAGGTTTCTTCAAAATCTATTCCTTCTTGCTGCGCATACCCTTTACAAACAAGTCTGGCCTTGTTTCTAATTACTTCTCCATTTTCATTCAATTTATTTTTGAAGACCCATTTTGTTCCTATAACATTCTTATCTTTTGGTCTAGGAACCAACTCCCAAGTGTTGTTCTTTTCGATCTGCTCAAGTTCTTCATCCATTTCTTTGACCCAACATTCATCTTTGCATGCCTCTTTCACATTTTGTGGTTCAGTGGAAGAGAGTAATGCCAAATAGCTTGAAGCTTCTGCAATTGTTCTTCTTGTTTGTACACCTGCTTCTTTCTGCCCCACAATCTGAGATTCTGGATGATTCTTCTGAACATATCTGGATGGAGTCTTCTCTTCTATGCTTGTCTGCTCCTCTGGTTCTTCTTGAGGTTCTTCTTCTTCATCATTCTATCTTTGAGGGTAGCCTTCATCTTCTTCTATGTCTTCATGATGTACTTGCCTATGAATGTATCCCTTCTCATCAACCACTACATCAATGCTGTCAACAAATCTGCCAAGTCTTTTATTGTAGCACTTGTATACTTTGCTATGTGGAGAATAACCAAGAAGAATGCCTTCATCTGCTCTAGGTTCAAGTTTGCCAAGTTGCTCATCAGTATTCTTAATATAACATTTGCTCCCAAAGATTTTGAAGTGCTTCACCGAAGGAGTCTCACCACACCAGAGCTCATGAGGGGTTTGAGTGCTGTTAACACGGACATTTGTTTTGTTGAGAATAACAACCGCAGCATGTGCAGCTTCACCCCAGAAAGTTGCGGGAGTACCCAACTCATCAAGCATAGCACGAGCCATTTGTTGGACTGTTCTGTTCATTCTTTCCACAACTCCATTTTGCTGAGGAGTTCTAGCTGTAGAGAATTCTCTTCTTATCCCATGTTCTTCACAGAAATCGAAAAATTCATTCGAGGTAAACTCCCCACCTCTGTCAGATCTGAGGCACTTAATTTTGTATCCTGATTCATTTTCAACCAAGGCTTTGAAGGATTTGAATTTTTCGAATGCTTCATCTTTGTGCTTCATTAGTCCTAACCAGACAAACCTGGAGAAATCGTCAATGAATAATATCAAGTATTCTTCTCCTCGAGGTGTTCTTTTTCTGAATGGACCACATGTATCTGTATGTACTAGCTCAAGAGGCATGCTAGCTGATCCTTCCTTCTCTAGAAAATTAGTTCTGGTTTGCTTTCCAAATTGACATGATTTGCATATGGTGTTGTCAGGAATTTTGATATCTGGAAGATCGCGAACTGCCTGATATTTGCATGCTTTCCTTATTTGTGAAAAGCTTAGATGCCCCAACCTCCGATGCCATAGCCAGTGTTCATCATCCTTGCTTAGATAGCATTGTTGTTGTCCTTCTTCAAATACGTATAGATTATTTGGAGTTCTTTTACCTTTGATCACCATTTTACCTGTATCAAGATCACGAACAAGACATCCATTTGTTCTAAATATCACCTCGGTTCCTTGATCACACATCTGGCTGACACTTAGAAGATTATGTTTCAATCCATCAACATACAAAACATTTCCAGCTTGACCTTTTCTTTTAACTGAGCAGTGCCTTTTCCTTTTATAGTTGCAGGAGTATCATTTCCAAAAGAAACTTTCTTTCCCTTTTCTAGAGCAGAATATGACTCAAGTTTTTCTTTATCACCTGTCATATGCTTCGAACATCCACTGTCAATGTACCATAGATTTTCCTGTCCCTCTGCATAGAATGCTATCCCACATCTTTCTGTTTGTGGTTCCTTTATTCTCCATGTTTTGGTGTTTGAGGCTTGTTCCTTTGTCTGCTGAAACCTGCTCCTGCATTCAGAATCTTCATGACCAAAGTTATTGCAAATAGAACATTCAACTTCATTTTCAAGAGCTGAAAAGTTGTTATAAGTCCTTTTTGTAATCCCGATCATACTTCTTTGTTTTTGAGCTTCTCTAGTCATGATTGTTTTATATGCAACACATTGAGCTGCTTTGTGACCAAAGTTATGGCAAGAGAAACATTGTCCATTGAAGAAATTTCTGCGGTTATCAAATCTACCGTCCAAATGATTGTAATTTCTATTGTCATCCATTCTTGAACTAAATTGAGAAGATTTTACCTGTGGCTGGTTGTAGCTTTTGTTCACCCTTAAAACGGATTGCCCTTGATAGTCTCTGTTTGCAATTCGTCCCTGCCTTGCCTGATGGTCTTCATTGTGCTTTTGCTCATTCCTTCTTGCTGCATCAAGATAACTTTTTGAAGTGGTTGCTTGAGAAGTTTCTCCATTATAGCCCAGACCTGTCTTGTTTAGTGGAGAACGCTGTACATTGATAATCTCATCCAAAGTTTCAGATCCTTTGACAAACTTAAGATTAATAGCTTTTGTTTTCTCAATCTCTTTTCTAAGACCAACAATTTCACCTTCTAATTTTTCAAGATGTTTTTCCTTTTCATCAATTTGAAATTGTAGAGTATCAATGATCATATTCTTTTCTTCTATACATCTCTTGAGTCTAGTAATTTCTTCAAAAAGGCTATCCACATCTATAGCATCCATATAATCATCATCTTCAAATGCCATTAACAGTTTATAGTCATTACCTTGTTCATCTTCATCACTAATCGATAGACCATCACTATCTTCATGAGTGTAGTAACTTTTCTTGTTTGCACTCTGTTTCTTGTTCCATCTAGCAGGTTCCTTTCCTTTATCCTTATAAGGACATTTTGCAGCATAATGACCTACTCTTCCACAAGCAAAACATTTAAAAGGTAACTTACCTCTGAACCTTCCAGAACCCCTTTGAAGATTTCTGACAAAATTTGATTCTTCTTCTTCTTCTTCTGGCACGTGACTTGCTTCATAGTAATCTCCTTTTCCTGAAGCCTTGAAAGCCGCTTCTCTTCTGTCTGATGGACCTCCCTTTCTCATTTCATAAGAAGTTAGAATTCCATGTAGTTGAGACATGGTGAGAGTTTGTAGATTTGCTTTTTCCTCTATACCGGACACTTTAGATTCAAACTTGGGGGACAAGGATCTTAGGACTTTTTCAACCACAATAGCCTCTTTTATTTCTTCACCCAAGTTTTTCATGCAGTTAACAATTTCATCTACCCTAAGGAAATAGTTAGCCACACTTTCATCATTATACATTCTGAGATTCTCATACTGAATCCTGAAAGTTTGAAGTTTAGCACGCTTTACCTATTCGTCTCCTTCATAGCTCGTGACAATTTTGTCCCATATTTCTTTTGCGGATTTATAGTGCATTACCTTCACGAATTCCGATTGGGATAAGCATCCCAATAGAGTATTGACTGCTTTCGCATTTGTTTCATATTTCTTCTTCTCAGCCGAATCTGTAGGAGTAGCTGAAGGAAAAGTGTAGCCTGTCTCTATGATATCCCAAACTTCTGTACCAAGAGATTGAAGATAGGAAGTAACTCTTATCTTCCAATAATTGAAGTTCGTCCCATCAAAAATTGGTGGCCTGATTGATGCTTCTCTCTCGTAGTTGCTCATGATGAATGATCTACCTTCAAGCGATCAAGCTTCTCTGAAGGACCTGCTCTGATACCAATTGTTGAAAATAATACTGAGAGGGGGGGGTGAATCAATATTATCAAGTTCTTTTAACAAATCTTCCTTATTTACACTTTGAATTATTTTTGCATATCAGTACCATAAAGTAATGAGCATGAACAAGAAAAACAGATAGTCACACCAAAGAACACCAGATATAAGGTGGAAACCCAATGTGGGTGAAAACCACCTGCTGCAATATGTCTCTATCTTCTTTCAAATTAGAAACTCCTGTTACAATGATTTTGTACTGGTGCAGTCCTTTACCAGTACGCAGGCTGCAACCTGCAGAGAGCTACAACTCTCTCTCATTTTCCAGTCTCTCCTGGAAGGGAGCTACAACCCCCTACTTCTTTTCTTTCAAGGACCACTTTTCATAAATTTTCAAACTGGATCCAACAACAACATTGAAGCTCATAATCAAACAACCTTCTGAATCACCCAATCACCAGATCCATACATATACAATGATATTATGAGAGTTATCAACCAGATCTAGTACATAAAGATAAGTCATTAATCATGCTGTTATCTGAACTCAATACCAGTAACCAAACATCAGTTATGCACCCAAAACCCTGCAGAATAGTCAAAGGCAGTTAAAACAAATTTTAAGCAGGGATCGCAACTTCACTGGTATAGATCTGCGGATATCTATACTACCTCCGCACCTGCGCCTTCAGTGGCGCCGCGACCACCGCACCTGCGCCTTCTATGGCGCCTCCGCACTGCGCCTTCTGTGGCGCCTCTGCACTGCGCCTTCTATGGCACCTCCGCACTGCGCCTTCTGTGGCGCCTCTGTGGCGTCTCCGCACTGTGCCTTCTGTGGCGCCTCCGCACTGCGCCTTCTGTGGTGCCTCCGCACTACGCCTTCTGTGGCGCCTTTGTGGCGTCTCTGCACTGTGCCTTCTGTGGCGCCTCCGCACTGCGCCTTCTGTGGCATCTCCGCACTGCGCCTTCTGTGGCGCCTCCACACTGCACCTTCTGTGGCGCCTCCGCACTGTGCCTTCTGTGGCGTCTCCGCACTGCGCCTTCTGTGGCGCCTCTGTGGCGTCTCCGCACTGCGCCTTCTGTGGCGCCTCTGTGGCGTCTCTGCACTGCGCCTTCTGTGGCGCCTCCGCACTGCGCCTTCTGTGGCGCCTCCGCACTTCCGCAGCTGCAGCGCTCGAGAGATCACCCTTCACAGATTCGCTTTCAACTTCCCTTTCATAGATCAAACTTTTAAAACAATAACCCAATATTTCAGATCTTAAGATATTCGATTTGCAAGAATAAATTAGCCAAGTGATCTCCTTTGCTTTATATAGGCAAGCTTCTTCCTAAAATCATGGATCAATACCATAGATAACCAATACAAGGGGCCCAAAAACATGGGGCTCAATAATACCAAGGACTAACCACCATGGACCAAAGGTAAGTTCTCCAACATATACACACTTTTGATGAGGTACCTTGGTCCAAAACCATAGGTTCAAATACCAAGGACTAACTACCATGGACCAAAGGTAAGTTCTCCAACATGAAAGTGCATGAACTTTTTCTCTACATGAAATAAACTTTTCTCTACATGAAATAAACTTTTCTCTGCATAAAAGTGCGTGAACTTTTCTCTACATGAAATAAACTTTTCTCTGCATATAAGTGCGTGAACTTTTCTCTACATAGAATAAGCTTTTCTCTGCATATAAGTGCGTGAACTTTTCTGCACTATAATTCATCATCTGAGATGAGTGGGTTGCCATCAAGTACAACATATGTGTCATAAAGCCATACCAGAATCATAATGCCAACATTATTCCCTTCTTCCCTATTCCATTTTTCCCATTTTTCCCTATCCTAAAACGTTACTAAACTCTTGTTCCCTATCCCCTCCACTCATTTTCCAAATGTAAAACCCCAAAACCCTACCCTATATAAAATTTCCTAAACCCCCCTACATGTCCCTAAATAAAATTCCTCCTCATAGTCCCTAAATCCCTTCATATTATGCCCCTTCCTAACAGTCCATTGTTGCATTTTTCCCCTTGGTGGCAGATTTCAACACATCACAAAAGCAGTCCAAACACAATTTTATCATCAACATCTTTTTCTCTAAGGCAGTGGAAAAACAATAGTCATGGCATCTGAACATGCATTGGACTATGAAATGGAAACCCAAAGCGACTCATCCTCGGAATAATAGGCTCCCCGGAGGCCTCACAAAAGTGGCAGACATGTTAGAGAAGAACCGACCACCCCTGCCCTCTTTCTATGTCATGTTTCCAGCGTCAGTCATGCTTTGAGTTTTGTCAAAAGGTGGCTAGTGTTCAATTTCATCATGAGCTGGCTCGTCTATTCGTGCTACACTTACATGGAGATCAGGCTACTTTAGTTGGTGTCACCTTCACACTTACACCAGAATTTGTCTCATTAGCAACCGGCATACCGAACATTGGAGAACCATGGAACAAGAAGCAGAAGATTGATCAGCATCATTATGAGCCATATATTAAAACCACTTTCTTGAGGTAGCTCAAAAGAGTCTTTCCATTCCGGTATCTGAAAGATGAATATGCTCCACTAATGAGATTGATTATGAAATACTTCAGCTGTGAGGGACGATTCTCTCGTCTTTATGCTTATCACATCAGGTTTCTCATGCATTTCACCAGGGTACGGATGATGAACATCCCGTATTTCATTTGCCGGAACATAGAGAGGATGACCACCTTTATACAACATAAAACCCCTCAACAACAACTTAACAGTGTTTATCATTTTGCTCTCATCAAGATTTTGGTGGTGCATCAGCTTGATCTACAGGGTATCACTTGGGATGATTTCATCTCCCATGACTTCTTCCAAGCTTCACAGGGACCTCCAGAGACTAGATTTGAGACAAGGGAACCTTCTCATCAGTACGAGCACCATGAGACCGCCAGTGTGCCGGTATTCGTCACATATCAGAGGGGTGCTAGACATTTGTTTGCAGCAGCAAAGCGAGTGTTATCTCCACCCGGGGTGGAAGGGGCCTCGCTTCCTACATCAGCACTACAGGTACAGGACAGAGGTAAGGAGCCAATGCATGATGAGGGGCCATCAGGTGAACGAGAGACCGAATTCGTTCTCCTTCATGATGATGATACAGATACAGATCCGCAAAGTGCACAGCTTAAAGAGATCATCTAGGAGCAGCAAACAGAGATTCAAGCCTTGTCCCTTGACTTGGAAAGAGCCAAATGGAACATGAAATATCTGGAGCAGAGGAACAAACAACTTGAGGATCGGCAAGCTGAGATAGAGTTGCAACTGATCAAGGAAAACCAGCAACACATCATGGAAGCACAAGGTAGACCTGTGGAGCAAAGAGATGAGGACCGGGAGTATGTTTTAGAGAAAGTGAACGTTCACTTGGAGCAGTTGGTGGAGAAGGCTAATAAAGCGATGCTGAGGTGTATGACTCACCATTACATGGCCCGAAACATAAGCTCCAAAGCAAGAATCAGGAGCCTAAAGGCGAAATTGAGGAAGGTGAAAAAAAGACAAAAGAGGCAAAAAGAGCAAGATCGGCTCTGAATCTTGGCCGAGGCTTCGTTGGTCCAACATGACATGTGATATAGAAGGTACAGCCCAAATTTCAAGAAATTTGTAGTACATTTTTGCATTTTGACATTTTGTGCACAAGAAACAGGTTTTTTTTCCATGTGTACCGCGCCACCTGGCACGCGCTTTCGCTAGGGAGCTCCAAATGACAAAAGGTTTACATTTTTGGATTTTCCATGGGAAATCATGAATGTTGGTGCATGGCCAAGAATTTTGGGCCAGTTTTGAGTCCTCAGGAGGTCAAAAACACCCAAAAAGTGACCTCTCTGACCCTATTTTGACACACAAGATGCAGTCTTGGGAGATTGCAGTTTTGGACGGGAAAATGGGCACCAAATTCATAAATTTCACTTGGATTGGAAAGTATACAGGCATGGCTTTCCAACAAGCACACTTTGGCTCAATTTGGACTTCAGAAGGTGCCTCAAAACCAGCTCCAAAGTGGCGCGACGCATACAGTTTTTGGCGTGGTGCACAGAGATCCAAAGGCCAAAATCACTCCCGCTCCGTGAAATTTCGATTCGCAATTTTCTCCAAGTGGGCCCGCTCATTTATAATACATTTTTCCCGGCATCAAAGGCAAATTTTAAAAAACATTTATGGCTTCTATCCAAGTGGCCAAATGAAGGCGAACAGCCACCCAAAAAATCTACGCTCATGTTTGCTTTTTTCTAGTTGGTCCTCATAGAAAATTAAATGTAACTGCTGATGGTTGGCTCTTCATTTCCTGGGTTGATCGACTTTCTCATGGCAAAGCTTATTTATTTTATTGAGAGTCATTTTGTAAAGGGTTGGAATTTCTGGGAAACTGTGGGAGAGAAACCCGGTCACTCACTCTACATTTTGACAGAGAATTAATGAAATATTGCAGCTCTGGTTCATGAGATTCCTGTGGCGTGAATTTCGCAAATGTATTTTCTTTTTGTTTCATATGTATTTCGTTATGTTTAATAGTCCATTCATATTCATTTCCAGTGAAAGCTTCTAAGTAAGAAAAGGTAGAATTCAGTTTTACTGCTCTGCCTTGGGAAAGTTTTCACATTCTATGTTTTCTTCTGTTAAAAAGGATTCATGTATTTATGCCCTTTTCACTCTCTTAAATAGTCTCTCCATTTCATGTTATTTCAAATTTAATTGCTAGACTTTCGACCTGTCTTGCCTCACGAAGTAATCTGCGTCTTTGAGTTAAATTCTCTGCTCATGATGTTCCTTGGTCCCATACATCCCAGAAAACTCAGTCATTCATCAAAATACTCCTTTCATATTTATTTACCTAGCCTAAAATCAGTATCCATTTTAAGTCACTCTCAGACCCTGTTCGTCCATTTTTCACTGAGTGTGACCCGGAGAGAGCCCTCTCCCGTCCTCGTAGGGCTAGCTACGAGGCTGAGCGTGGTTTGTGGTTACCCCGAATTTTGCCTTCCTTCAGCCTAAGGCAGATTTAGGTACTAATGGACGAAGTAATCTGCGTCTTTGAGTTAAATTCTCTACTCATGTTGTTCCTTGGTCCCATACATCCCAGAAAACTCAGTAATTCATCAAAATACTTCTTTCATATTTATTTACCTAGCCTAAAATCAGTATCCATTTTAAGTCACTCTCAGACCCTGTTCGTCCATTTTTCACTGAGCGTGACCCAGAGAGAGCCCTCTCCCTTCCTTGTAGGGCTAGCTACGAGGCTGAGCGTGGTTTGTGGTTACCTTGAATTTTTCCTTCCTTCAGCCTAAGGCAGATTTAGGTGCTAACATAGTGGCGACTCCACTGGGGACTCGAATTTCTTTGTTTGTTAGTCTTCTCTGTTGCGTAAATGGCAGGCTTAACCTACGAACACCCCATACTTCTGACAATTCTAAGCTTCTGGATGATAAGTTTAGGATTTGATAGGCTGAGTAAGTTGTTCATGTCCTTCTGATTTTTTGAAAATAGCACGCTGGCTTCAAGAAGATATACCCGAGCCAATCCAGATCTAGATCCTCCTCATATCTACGAAAACCCCAATTTGATTCCAAGACTCCTTCGTCAAGAGAGCTCTATAACTCCCGTGTGCAAATCTCATTCATGTCCTAACATTTTTTAGTATCTTGAAGAGCTTGAGTTTGATGAGCGGTTTGAAATATCATTGTTCGAGACCAAATCCGAAAGGGCTGTTGACTCTACTGTCCCCAATCCACAGTTTCTTGTATACCTAGAAACTGAGAGGGCTACCCGGTCAATTGATAATTATATTGCGACACAGCTTCAAACTCAAATTGTTAATTCCCTACAAACTGCACACACCCATCCAACACCTTCAAGACCAAGCCCACCAAGAGTGATGGCTGCTCGTTTTGCACCTCTTGTGCTGCCTCAAGTTCTAGATGACATGCCCGCAGATTATCAAAGCAAAATCCCTTTGTTTGATGGTGCTCCTCACAGCATTACCGCTCAGCAACATGTGGACAGAATGGCATATTTCTATGACCTTCATGAGATCGATGCAGAAAATGTAGCAATGAGACTCTTTGTACAAACATTTGTAGGTGAAGTTAGGAAATGGTTCAGAGGTTTGCCGGCTGCACGTATCGCTACCTTGGCCGAATTGCAAAGACAATTTTTAGACCGCTGGGAAGTGAAAAAGAATCCTCTTCAAATTCTGGCTGAATATGAACAAATCAAACGAAACGCTGGTGAGTTGGTCCAAGACTACTGCATTAGATTCAATTCCATTTATAATGAAATTCCTAATCATCTAAGGCCACCTGTGGGACTAGCCATGATGAAATTTCCAGATGGTTTTGATGCTGATATGGCTTATCAATTAAGAGAAAGAGAGCCGGCCACAATGGAAGACATGCAGAAAATCACGGTCAGCGTTGAAGCAAATCTGCTGACCAAGAGGGCTAGAGCAAAAGCAGAAAAGAAGGTCACAATAAAGGAAGAGTCTTCCTCGATGGATCAATTACTCAAGAAGGTAGAGAAGATGCTTGAAAGGGTGAAACTCGAAAAACCGGAGCCACAAGTTAGAAATCCTAACTTCCGTGGCCAGCAGCAGCCATAATATAGGATAAGGCAGAGAGATCAGCGAGCCCAAGATCAAACAGCACAGCAGCCAATACAGCCACCTCTGCAGCAAAATTTTGTGAATGGACCGGAGTCTGATGAGGAAGGGAAGGTAATAGGGGAAGAGAACCACTTCTTTACTCCAGATGATTTTCCTACTTACATTACTGAAGAGGAGTATGCGGAAAGTTCAGCTGCACACAAAGACGCAGATTTCATTCTAGCAAGTGACACAGTTTTGGAAGAAGAATCAGAGGAGTATCAAAGAGGCTATATGAATGCTCTGTCCGCTCAGCAGCGACAATATTCACTTAGAAACATAGATGTGCTAGTTAACCCAATTCAGAAGAGGAAGGAAGTTTCAGCATCAAAGAATGATTCATCAGTTTCACAAAAGAAAGGCAAAGAAGCACTTGGACCTGACAGCAACAATTCACCATCAGCAGAAAAATCAAATCAGCAAATTGTATCGAGAGAAAAGGAAAGGAAAGAAGTCCCGGTCAAAGAGGTAGAAAAGACTTCCGTCTTTAGTTTAGAGAATGAAATTTCTAAATTGAAGGTATCCATTCCCTTCACTGAAATAATGAAGAACAGCAGTTATAGAGGGCAAGTTTCTAAAATTTTAAATTGTGATCCAATGTCTGATATGGTGAATGTCGAAGATGATCAACCCGAAATGATTTTTGGGCCAGCATTGAATGGTGAGTCTCCAGATAATGATGTGCCACCTTTTTATATCAGTTTAAGATTGCATGATTTTGTGTTACATAATGCCATGTTCGATTCTGGAGCTTCTCACAATCTCATGCCCAAGTCTATCATGGATACGCTGGGTTTGGACGTCACCTGGAAATACCATGATCTCTATTCATTTGATTCCAGCAGAGTAAGATGTATCGGGCTCATCAAAGACTTGGTTGTAAGTCTGGATCAAATCCCAGTGAAGAATGTTTTGATGGATATTGTGGTAGCGGATATTCCTCCCAGGTTCGGCATGCTTCTTTCCAGGTCTTGGGCAGCAAAATTGAAAGGGACACTACAACTAGATTTCTCCTATGCAACAATTCTGGTGTTTGGCCAGATGAGAAAACTGTATCAGGAACAAAAAATGAAATACATGATTACAAGCAAGGAGAAACCCATTAATCATCCAATTAATTATGTACATACAGATCTAGAGTCTTTTGTTTTGTATTCAGATAGTTTTAATGATATTGATAGTCAGTTAGTAGAAGCAGAAAGTATTCCAGAAATAGTAGACAATTTCAGAGAAGTTTTGAAGAAAGAAGGACGAGAACAACAAAACACCATTGAGAAATCAGCTGAAGGTAATGGACAGCAAGCAGGAAAAACAGAGCCAGCAGAATTTCAGCACTTGGAAGGAGAAGAAGAAGGTTTGTGGACCATGGATTTCGACGGTGCAGTGGGAAATGATGGTGCTGGAATTGGTATTTGGGTACGCAGTCCTTTCTCCGCCCCGAACAAGGTGCCTAGTAATGTGCGGGTATGCTCCTACAAATTAGCTTTTGATTGTTCGAACAATGAGGCTGAGTATGAAGCTCTGATTGCTAGCCTAAAGATTCTAAGAAAGCTGAATGCTAAGAGGATTGCAGTATATGGCGACTCCGAATTGGTGATTAAGCAGGTCAGAGGCGAATATCAAGCAAAGCATCCTCGGATGCGGGCTTACCGGAATGCAGTTCTAGACATCCTGAAATTATTTTCAGAATATACCTTGACATGTGTGCCTCGTGTTCAAAACAACATTGCTAATGCTCTTGCTAAGGCAACCAGTAGTTTGAAGATTCCAATGAACTCCAGTAATAAATTCGAAATCCATGTCAAGCATCATCCGACTGTCCCCGACAATCAGAGATATTGGCAAGTTTTCCAAGATGATGAGGAGAACAATGATTTTCTGCAAAACAAAGGTAAGTTCAAAGAGACCTCAATTGATGTAGAAAATGATGATGGCAAAGATGAGGTGCAGATCAATCAAATGGACGTGTTTGCAGCTAAAGGATAACATCATTCCTAAAGGCTTGATACCTTTAGAAGAACTCTTTGATCAAGATGACATAGCCTGCAAACCAACATTGCATCCAACAGAGAAGGGTGTTGAAGAGGTCAATATCGGAACAGCTGCTAATCCTAAAATGGTAAAACTGTCTAAAGCATTGCCCCAAAAGATGAAAGCCAAATACATCAGTTTGTTATCTTCATTTGCTAATGTGTTTGCTTGGGAATATTCTGACTTGAAGACATATGATACCAATATAATTCAGCACATTATACCCATTAAGCCTAATCAGAAACCTTTTAGACAGAAGTTGAGAAGGCTAAATCCAAAACTGTTGCCATCAATTGAAAAGGAGATAAACAAGTTGTACAAATCAGGAATCATCGTTCCCATCAGATTTTCGGATTGGATCTCCAATTTGGTGCCCGTGCGGAAGAAGACAGGTGAGATTCGCTTGTGCATTGATTTTAGGAATCTCAATAAAGTTTCATTGAAAGATAACTACCCACTGCCCAAAATGGATCATATACTTCAGCGAGTAGTTGGAGCATCTCGTATGTCACTACTTGATGGTTATTCTGGATATAACCAAATTTCTATCCATGAAGATGACTGAGACAAGACAGCGTTCACCACTCCATGGGGAACTTTTCATTACACTAAAATTCCTTTTGGTTTGAAGAACGTGGGTGCCACCTTTCAGTGGGCAATGGACTTGGCTTTTGCCAATGAGAAGGATGTCTTTTTGGTTGTATATCTTGATGATCTGGCGGTGTTTTCCAAATCTAATGAAGAACACATGTATCATCTGAAAACTGTCTTTGAAAAGTGCACAAAATATGGTCTATCGATGAATATGAAAAAGAGCTTGTTTGCCATGGAGGAGGGCAAACTACTTGGGCACATTATCTCAAAAGACGACATTCGTATTGATCCAGCACATGTGCAAGCAATTCAGCAAATCGATCTGCCCCAGAATAAGAAGGAGATTCAATCGTTCAATGGTAAAATGAATTTTTTACGCCGCTTTGTACCTAATCTTGTTGAGCACCTAAGAGAGATCACAAACATGCTTAAGAAGGACAGCCAAGTGAAGTGGATGGAAGAGGCTGTAAAATCTTTCAATTTAGTCAAATTGGCTCTTTCTTCAGCTCCAGTTCTAATAAGCCCGGAATACACTCAGGATTTTATATTGTTTTCATTCGCTTCAGAGCATACTATGGCAGCGGTGTTGATGCAGAAAAGAGATGATCACGAAAGACCAATTTCTTTCTTCAGCCAAACTATAAGAGATGCAGCCTTAAAGTACAACATCATTGAGAAGCAAGCCCTCGCACTTGTGAAAGCATTGAAATATTTTCGGGTATAAATTTTGCATTCTCATATTTTGGCTTATGTTCCTAACGCTGTTGTTAAAGATGTTTTAGTGCAGACCGATCTGGAAGGAAGACGAGGCAAGTGGATTGCAGCTTTGTTGGAATATGATGTGGAAATAAAGCCCACAAAGCTTGTTAAAGGACAGGGATTGGCAAAGTTAATGGCCGAATCAAACTTGCACGCCTTAGACATAAATTTGATCGCTGCTATGTTCGATGAGAATGAGGAAGGTTCATCAATTCAGGTATCTGAAATGTTTGCTCTTTCTCCATGGTATACAAACATCATATATGTGCTTCAAAATTTGTCACCACCACCCGGCATGACTAGAAACAAAGCTAGAACTCTCAAATTAAAGGCTGCCAAGTTTTGCATTCTAAATTCTACACTTTATTGGAAAGATCTGGTGGTGTTCTTTTGAATTGTTTGGTGGAAGAAGAAGCAAAGCAGGTCATGGAGGATTTCCACGAAGGAGATTGTGGTGGCCACCTTTTTTGGAAAACAACAGCAAATAAAGTTCTGAGAGTGGGATACTATTGGCCGACATTGTTTTTTGATGTATATAAGGTTGTCAAGAGCTGTCATAAATGCCAGATTTTTGAAGGAAGGCAGAAATTACAGCCTTTGCCGCTTAAGCCCATTGAGGTGAGTGCCCCTTTTCAGCAATGGGGGTTGGATTTCATTGGTGAAATTCATCCCGCTTCTTCCAGTCAGCATCGATGGATTCTCATGGCAACAGATTACTTCACGAAATGGATCGAAGCAATTCCCACCAAACAAGCTACAGATGCGGTAATTATTTCATTCCTTGAAAATAACATCTTGTCTCGCTTTGGTTTCCCGAATAAGTTAATCACTGATAACGCAGCAGCTTTCAAATCAAAAAGGATGGTAGAGTTTTGTCATAAATATCACATCATTTTGGGTCACTCAACTGCCTATCATCCGCAAGGCAATGGATTGGCGGAGTCCTCTAACAAATATTTGGTCAACATCATTAAGAAGCTGCTGGAAATCAACAAGAAGAGCTGGCATAAGAAGTTGGTCAATGCACTTTGGGCAGATCGGGTCAGTCAGAAGAAATCCATTGGTATGTCCCCCTTTGAGCTTGTGTATGGAGTTGATGCCTTGTTTCCTACCTCTCTCACAGCCCTGGTAGTCAAACTTCTTCAGGAAGCCGGTAGTGAAGATGATCCTATGCAAAGAAGATTGAATCAAATGATCCATTTGCAGCAGACCAGAGAAGAAGTTTTCCAAAACACATCCAAGTTGCAGGAGAAGATTAAGAAAATTTATGACACAAAAGCAAAGGCAGACAAATTTCAACTGGATGATGTAGTGCTGAAGTGGGATGCAAAAAATGAGGAAAAGGGTAAGCACGGTAAATTCGATAAACTCTGGAAAGGTCCCTTCAAGATTGCAGCATATCGGGGTCATAATGCCTTTCTTCTAAAGGAAATGAATGGGGAAGATTGTCCAGGAGGGCTGATCAATGGTCGGCTGCTCAAGCGGTACCACTTCTGAGTTGTTTCTATTGTTTCCATTGTCACTGTAAATACCATTTTATTTCAGTTTTGGTTAGAGTTTGTCAAGTCAGTCTTCGAGTCATTTTAAGATCAAATTTGAGTCAGTTTTTCGGTCATTTTGGTTTCATAATTGAGTCAGTTTTAGTCAGGTTTTAGTCAATAAATGAGTCAAAGTCTTGTGTTGTTTGTCGAAATAATGACTCCATAGCCCAATGGATGAAGGCACTATCTTCTCTCCCAAAGATCTGCCATTCTTGGCACCTCCAAGGAGCTACCATCCCCCATTGGAGCCAATGTTAGAGTCGGTCTTGTCAGTCCTCCGTCAGAGATCAAAAATCTTTCTGCATTTCATTTTTAGGTGTCTCGCTCCATTCACTCAACTGCATTCCGCTAGGGGCATGCCATAATCTGACGGAAGGGCCTTATCATTCATTCCCCTCATGTCTTGTACCTGCTGGCTTAGGTCTTTTCATCAATGTGTATTAAAGTCCATGACAGTCAATGTTTGATATTTTAATGGACAAGAGTCATTTCAGTCATTAAGTCTAGGGATTAGTCATTTGGTCTTCAAACAATGTCCAATAAAGCCAGCAAGGCCAGAGGGAGGCTCTTATAAAGTTGTGATTCAAAGATTTTCATCGTCATGTTGATAGATTACGACTGTTCTTCAAAACTCTGTTTTGAAGAAAAGTCAACAGTTTGTCATTTGTAATAATTTTCAAAAGTTTCTCAGTGGATTTCTCCAAGCACAGCCCTGGTCTCCTTAGCCAAATTCCATGTCGGCTACCCCTGCAAAAAATTGCCAAAAATTTCATCATTTTAGTCAAAGAAATCAAAAGGAAGTGTGAAAAGCAGAGTTGTATTAATTGTGAAAAAGTGCCAAAGTGAAAACATTACAAAATGGGTTTTGGAGAAAGAAAAAATAAAATCCAACTCTTGCAAGATATTTCTCCAAGTATATAAATCATTTGTATCAAGTTACATTCATGAAATCTTATAGCAAAGTCGAATTTGGAGGTTGAAGAACAAACTGCAGTTTGAAAGGTCGTGACTTTGTTAAAAGTTGGAGCGCGGTGCACAGGTGGAGTGGCGCAGCGCACTGGGCGCGACACACTCAAACGGCACGGTGCACTGGGTATGCTGCACGACGCATACACATAAAAGCCCGATTTTTCTCAGAATTGCAACAAATTTCCTTTCAATCCCTTGAATTTGCCAGGTGGGGTCGATCTCTCACTGTTTCATCCATTTTTATGTTAGTATGATGATGGTTTATGGTTGCTTATGGTTGCACCAAAACTCTTAAACCCTACCACTTAAAGTCATCAAAACAAATGCTGTTAGGGTTGCAAATTCATTGTGTTGGTGCCAAGGTTCCTCCTCCATTTCATTTTTCCCTTCTTGCCATTATTCCCTTCTTCCCTATTCCATTTTTCCCATTTTTCCCTATCCTAAAACGTTGTTAAACTCCTATTCCCTATCCCCTCCGCTCATTTGCCAAATGTAAAACCCAAAAACCATACCCTATATAAAATTTCCTAAACCCCCCTACATGTCCCTAAATAAAATTCCTCCTCATAGTCCCTAATCCCTTCATATTATTCCCCTTCCTAACAGTCCATTGTTGCATTTTTCCCCTTGGTGGCAGATTTCAACACATCACAAAAGCAGTCCAAACACAGTTTTATCATCAGCATCTTTTTCTCTAAGGCAGTGGAAAAACAACAGTCATGGCATCTGAACATGCATCGGACTATGAAATGGAAACCCAAAGTGACTCATCCTCAGAAGAACAGGCTCCCCGGAGGCCTCACAAAAGTGGCAGACATGTTAGAGAAGAACCGACCACCCTTACAGAATTGCAGGCTATGTCATGTTTCCAGCATCAATCACGCTTTGAGTTTTGTCAAAAGGTGGCTAGTGTTCAATTTCATCATGAGCTGGCTCGTCTATTCGTGCTGCACTTACATGGAGATCAGGCTACTTTAGCTGGTGTCACCTTCACACTTACACCAGAATCTGTCTCATTAGCAACCGGCATACCGAACATTGGAGAACCATGGAACAAGAAGCAGAAGATTGATCGGCATCATTATGAGCCATATATTAAAACCACTTTCTTGAGGCAGCTCAAAAGAGTCTTTCCATTCCGGTATCTGAAAGATGAATATGCTCCACTAATGAGATTGATTATGAAATACTTCAGCTGTGAGGGACGATTCTCTCGTCTTTATGCTTATCACATTAGGTTGCTCATGCATTTCACCAGGGTACGGATGATGAACATCCCGTATTTCATTTGTCGGAACATAGAGAGGATGACCACCTTTATACAACATAAAACCCCTCAGCAACAACTTAACAGTGTTTATCATTTTGCTCTCATCAAGATTTTGGTGGTGCATCAGCTTGATCTACAGGGTATCACTTGGGATGATTTCATCTCCTGTGACTTCTTTCGAGCTTCACAAGGACCTCCAAACACTAGATTTGAGACAGGGGAACCTTCTCATGAGTACGAGCACCATGAGACCGCCAGTGTGCCGCTATTCGTCACATATCAGAGGGGTGCTAGACATTTGTTTACAGCAGCAAAGCGAGTGTTATCTCCACCTAGGATGGAAGGGGCCTCACTTCCTACATTAGCACTACAGGTACAGGATAGAGGTAAAGAGCCAATGCATGATGAGGGGCCATCAGGTGAATGAGAGACCGAATTTGTTCTCCTTCATGATGATGATACAAATACAGATCCCCAAAGTGCACAGCTTAAAGAGATCATCCAGGAGCAGAAAATAGAGATTCAAGCCTTGTCCCTTGACTTGGAAAGAGCCAAATGGAACATGAAATATCTGGAGCAGAGGAACAAACAACTTGAGGATCGGCAAGCTAAGATAGAGTTGCAACTGATCAAGGAAAACCGGCAACACATCAGGGCAGCACAAGGTAGACATGTGGAGCAAAGAGATGAGGACCGGGAGTATGTTTTAGAGAAAGTGAACGTTCACTTGGAGCAGTTGGTGGAGAAGGCTAATAGGGAAAAAGCGATGCTGAGGCATATGACTCACCATTACATGGCCCGAAACATGAGCTCCAAAGCAAGAATCAGGAGCCTAAAGGCAAAATTGAGGAAGGTGACAAAAATACAAAAGGGGAAAAAGAGCAAGATCGGCTCTGAATCTTGGCCAAGGCTTCGTTGGTCCAGCATGACATGTGATATAGAAGGTACAGCCCAAATTTCAAGAAATTTGGAGCACATTTTTGCATTTTGAAATTTTGTGCACAAGAAACAGGTTTTTTCTCCCTGTGTGTCGCGCCACCTGGCGCGCGCTTTCGCTAGGGAGATCCAAATGACAAAAAGTTTACATTTTTGGATTTTCCATGGGGAATCATGAGTGTTGGTGCATGGCCAAGAAGTTTGGGCCAGTTTTGAGTCCTCGGGAGGTCAAAAACACCCAAAAAGTGACCTCTCTGCCCCTATTTTGACACACAGGAAGAAATCTTGGGAGATTGCAGTTTTGGAGGGGAAAATGGGCACCAAATTCAAAAATTTCACTTGGGTTGGAAAGTAGACAGGCAGGGATTTCCAAAAAGCACACTTGGGCTCAATTTGGACTTCATAAGGTTCCTCAAAAACAGCTCCAAAGTGGCACAACGCATACAGTTTTTGGCACGGCGCACAGAGACCCAAAGGCCAAAATCACTCCCGCTCTGCGAAATTTTGATTCGCAATTTTCTCCAAGTGGGCCCACTCATTTACAATACATTTTTCCTGGCATCAAAGGCAAAGTTTAAAAAACATTTTTGGCTTCTATCCAAGTGGCCAAATGAAGGCGAACAGCCACCCAAAAAAACTACGCTCATGTTTGCTTTTTTCTAATTGGTCCTTATAGAAAATTAAATGTAACTACTAATGGTTGGCTCTTCATTTCCTGGGTTGATTGACTTTCTCATGGAAAAGCTTATTTATTGTATTGAGAGTCATTTTGTAAAGGGTTGGAATTTCTGGTAAACTATGGGAGAGAAACCCAGTCACTCACTGTACATTTTGATAGAGAATTAATGAAAGATTGCAGCTCTGGTTCATGGGATTCCTGTGGCGTGAGTTTAGCAAATGTATTTTCTTTTTGCTTCATATGTATTTCATTATGTTTCATAGTCCACTCATATTCATTTCCAGTGAAAGCTTCTAAGTAAGAAAAGGTAGAATTCAGTTCTACTGCTCTGTCTTGGGAAAGTTTTCACATTCTATGTTTTCTTCTGTTGAAAAGGATTCATGTATTTATGCCCTTTTCACTCTCTTAAACAGTCTCTCCATTTCATGTTATTTCAAATTTAATTGCTAGACTTTCGACCTGTCTTACCTCACGAAGTAATCTGCGTCTTTGAGTTAAATTCTTTGCTCA
Organism: Pinus tabuliformis; assembly: GCA_031772625.1. Taxonomy (NCBI): domain Eukaryota; kingdom Viridiplantae; phylum Streptophyta; class Pinopsida; order Pinales; family Pinaceae; genus Pinus; species Pinus tabuliformis. The sequence continues at coordinate 834,030,625 of CM062818.1, forward strand.
TGTTGTTCCTTGGTCCCATACATCCCAGAAAACTCAGTCATTCATCAAAATACTCCTTTCATATTTATTTACCTAGCCTAAAATCAGTATCCATTTTAAGTCACTCTCAGACCCTGTTCGTCCATTTTTCACTGAGCGTGACCTGGAGAGAGCCCTCTCCCGTCCTCGTAGGGCTAGCTACGAGGCTGAGCGTGGTTTGTGGTTACCCTGAATTTTGCCTTCCTTCAGCCTAAGGCAGATTTAGGTGCTAACACTAACAATGCCTAACCATGACAGTCATTTCGTAAAACATATCATGAACATGAAATCTACATGTCATAAATACACATATGAACATAGGGGTCTCATACTTATATGAGAATCATCAAGAAGGTCTAATGCCCTTTCATATTAGCTGAAATAGCATCCATTAGGTCATGCATTCAATAACCAATCACATATTAACCAAACATGTCAAGATCCATAAACAATATACAACATATAAACCAACAATAACCAACATATGAACCATGGCAACTCAACCATAATATCACCATCATAATCAATACATATGCTCATAGATCACAATAAAAGATACCTCTTATTTACATATGAAAATGTCAACCAAGTTAGGGACTTCCACGTACCACCTGACCATAGATTGGGTTGAACCAAATCTCGCTGTCTGCGAATCACCCTCGTGCCATATTCCAAGCATGAATGTGGGATCTCATTAAACAAATCAAGCAAAAAAAAAACAAGGGCTTCCAGGGGTCAAACCATCTCAAATCTCAACCAATTATTCCACCTCATGTTTGCACATCAGTAACCATCACTAGATTGGTCTCTACCTAAGTTGTTCAGGGCTCCAAAGTGTTTTCTCTAACCATGGCTACCAAGACTAGTAACTCAACCCACCAAGGGCTCCAGAGCATTTATCCAACCAAGAATTCTAGAACTAGTAAATTAACCCACCAAGGGCTACATAGCGTTTCTCCAACCAAGTATTCTAGGACTAGTAACTCAACCCAAGTTGTTACAGGGCTTCTAGAGTGTTTGTCCAAGTAAGGCTCTAGGAACTAGTAACTCAACCCAAAGCCATCAGGAACATGAGATCCAACTAGAAAAACAAAGATAAACCTACAACACCGTGGCTATCCAAGAAATGGAAAGGCTAGGAAAAACCACTATCAATCCAGTAAATCCTCCATGCCAATGATATATAATAATCAAGAAACCACATGCATGTGCCATGCATGCCAAAAATAGCAATGAAATCATACATGCAACTGGGTACCTACAAAGAAAACCCATTGTAGTTGTCAATCCACATGTTCCCTTGTGCTTTCCTGATTTCCTTTTCCTTCTTTCAACAAATCCAAAGTATGCCACACACTTCCAAGAGTTCTCCAATAAAACTCTGTCCAAGAGTATGAGAGAGAGAGAACAAAATGAGAGCTCCAAAATTGAACTGAAAAAAGCTACCATTGATGTTAGGTCCCTATACTACTAGTGTCACCCCTATTGTTATTAGTGCAACACCCTTATTATAGTGTTGTGCCGATGTAGTCTCCATATTGTTATTATTGTGCCCCATAGAAGCCCACTATTGTTATTGTTGTGCCCTTATATTATTATTGTTATGTCGGCTCTGATTATCTTATGACCCCTTAGACTCCTATATATAGAAAGGACGTCTTGTCATTTGTATCATCCGAGAATTGTTCATTTGTGTAATGTAAAGGAGGTTTCCCCCTCAAAGAGGCTGAATTCAAAGGCGTTTATATTTCTTTTCTATCTTTTTGTGAGTTGGTTTCATAACATTTGGTATTAGAGCTTTGGATTCTAGGGTTTTGCTACTCCAAACTGGTCACCGTGGTATTTTCTCTATAACTTTTTCGCTACGAAGTTTAAGAAGATAAAACAGAACCCCATTTGAGAAGAAATCGGTATAAACCTCGGGTCCAGATTTCAAATCTTGTTTCGCCATATTTTCTGAGATATGATCTAAAGAAGTTATGGTTTTGCAAGCTCCATAATTTCATCTCAAACGGGTCATTGTGACATTTTCGCTGTAATGTTTTTTTTCTATAAAGGGTCAGACTCTAAAATTAAAACCTTTTTGAGCCGAAATCTTGGTGAAGCTTGGATCCAAATTTCATATCTTGTATCACTATATTGTTAGAGATATAATCTAAGGAAGTTAGGATTTCTGCAGAATCCCGAATAACATTCTAAACAACTGACCTTGGGAAAATTGTCATAACTTTCTCTCTAAGCATCAGATTGAAATTTCGTAGGAAGTTACAGAAAGAGGACAAACTGTAGTTTTATGTGTATATTTTTTAGATCTGAAGGTCGAAACAGTGACACGTGGCATGTCATACAAGTTCGCTCTACTGAAACATTATATAATCAGGTCATCTTAGGAGATTGGGAATAACTCTTTCTTGGAGAATCCAATTTTGATCAGATTGGTGGAATTGGAAAGAGGACTCAGAGGACTACCGTAGGAAGTAATTTCAGATCCTAGAGAGCCACAATTACATAGATACAACAGATTCAATATCGAGCTCTTACAAAGTGAAAAAAGAGGAAGAAATGCAACATGATATATCAAAATTACGAGACCAAGTGCAACAAAATTCACTCTCACAAAAAGTAACAGAAGCTAAGATGGATGGTTTAAAGAAATACATGGAAGATAAAATGGATGGTTTAAAGAAAGACATGGAAGCTAAGATGAATGTCGTGGAAGCTAAGATGGATGGTTTGGAAGCTAAGATGGAAGGCAAAATGGACGATTTGAAGACAAATTTGACAAAGTTGCTACAAGAAATGTTTACAAACAGAGAAAAGGTAGTAAAGGAAACTCATGATGAGAAAAAAATAAATGTTAATCATGATTTCATAGACTCTAATGTTGGATTGAAGACCCACCATGTTCCAAAGATCGATATGAGGAATTTTTATGGCAAGAATCCTGGAACATGGATACTATAGATGGAGCAATTTTTTGATCTCCATAATGTGCAAAACACACAAAAGGTACGTATTGAAACTTTATATTTGGAACCAAATCAGTTTGTATGGTATCAATGGCTTTGCTCTCGTAAACAAATTGTCACTTGAGCAATTTTTACGGAAGAAATGATAGCACATTATGAGGATACAAAAAGAAACACTTTTCTTAGCCAATTGATAAATCTCAAACAAAAGGGTTCAATGATGGAGCACATTGAGGAATTCCAAAAATTGAACATAAGGGTAAAAGATATTCCAGAGGAGAATAGGATTTATGTGTTCATAGGGACTTTAAAGGACAACATCCAACATGAGGTTCACCTTTGGGAACCTGATTCATTGGAGAAGGCATTCAGGTTGGCAAGAAAAATGGAAAGAAAAATTATGCAAACAAGGAAGCCTATGCTCACAACTATGGAAGTGTTGTTTCCCCTAGCCTTCCACAACCTACAAGGTTGACACCACAACAATTGGGAAGAAAAAATAGAAAAAGGGATTTGTTATAGTTGTGATAGAAAATACATTAAAGGTCACAAGTGTGCTGAGAAGAAATTAATTTACATAGATTGTGAAGAGGAGGAAGAAAAGGAACAAGAAACATCAAAAGAAGAGGATATACACCAGGAACAAACCCTAGAGAAAGAAGAAATGAATCCAGCCATATCTTGTAATGCATTGGTCGGAATTACCACTCCTCAAACTATCAAGATAGAAGGACATATCAAGAAGAAAAAGGTAATAGTGTTGATTGATTCAAGTAGTACCCATAATTTTATTCATTTTAAGATAGCCAAGGAATTGAATTGCTTCCTATATCTAGCACCAGAGTGTTAAGTGATGGTTGCAAGTGGAGGAACCATAAATTTCTCTAGAAAGTGCCATAATATCAAGTTATCCATGGGAGAATATGTATTGAATAGCCCAATGCTTTCCATCCCAATGGGTGGTGCTGATGTTGTACTAGGAGTCCAATGGCTACAATCCTTGGGTACAATAGCTTTTAATTTTCAAGAAATTTTCATGAAATTTTCTTCGGAAGGAAAGGAAGTTGAATGAATGGGTATCAGAGGGAAACCAAGAAAGATAATCAGCTCTAATGGAATGAAAAATATTCTAAAGAAAGCACAAAGAGGTGTAATTGCACAATTATGTTCGCTAAAGGTTCCCACATCGAAATCATCTATTTCTCCAAATCTCCAAAAAGTCTTTGACAATCATTCCAAGCTATTTGAGACTCCCAAAGGCCTCCCACCTATTCGTGATCATGATCATGATATTCATTTGATTCCAGGAAGTGTTCCTCCAAAAATCAGGCCTTACAGATATCCATATGCCCTAAGGAGTGAAATGTAACGTATGGTTGTAGAAATGTTAGAGGTTGTTATAATTATCCAACCAAATTCGTTAAACGAAGCAAGGGATGAATGGAAGAATGACGAAGTCAAGTGGGAACTCATTCAAAAGTTGCAAAAGATCCCAGTTCAAAAAATATTTCCAGAACATGACAAGGAAGGAAAAATCATATTGGAACCTGAAGTAGTCACATAACCGAGAAATCAACAGCTATGAAATCGATCAATTTCAAAGTATCTTATCAAGTGGAAGAACTTATCTGCTGAATATTCCACCTGGATGGATAATAACTTTATACAGAAGAATCCAAAACTACTCGAGCATTGAGGACAACAATATTTTAAGGAGAGGGGCATGTTAGGTCCCTATGCTACTAGTGTAACCCCTATTGTTATTTGTGTAACCCCCTTATTATATTGTTGTTCCAATGTAGTCTCCATATTGTTATTATTGTGCCCCATAGAAGCCCACTATTGTTATTGTTGTGCCCTTATATTATTATTGTTATGTCGGCTATGATTATATTATGACCCCTTAGACTCCTATATATATAAATGAGGTCTTATCATTTGTATCATCAAAGAATTGTTCATTTGTGTAATGTAAAGGAGGTTTCCCCCTCGAAGAGGCTGAATTCTAAGGCGTTTATATTTCTTTTCTATCTTTTTGTGAGTTGGTTTCATAACAACTGAAAAAAGCCATGAAATGATCTTCATAAGCCTTTTTATCATTGAGGCCTCTATTTTCCTCAATTTCCATTATTTTTCCTTCATTTTCCTCCTCAAATGACACATGTGACCTATCACCTTACTTTTCTCCAAATTTCCATTATTTTCATAAATAAATGCCAAATGATGCCTCTTGTCTTTCCAAATCATTTTCTATTGCCTTTTCCAATTTTCTTAGCCATAATATACCGAAATGAACACCCATTAGGATTTGTTTCCCACCATTCATATTGGAATACATGTCCTGTTATTTTGGTATTATATTTGTTTTTTACATAGAAATTCAATCAGTGAATGTTACACTTTCTTGCTACATTTTCAACACTCCCTCTTAGCAAGAAATGGATTATCAACCACCCCTATCCTGCACATGTGGAATGTATTGCATGCAACACCTCTCACTGTTGTTGCTGCTACTACAACATCTGCAACTAAGAAGCATAAAAAAAAACAAATTGAATCAACTGTGTCTGCAACTGTCTACTGGGAAAATTGTGTTGTTGTTGACTCTGCTATTGAGCCTCCTTCTCTGTTGTCAACACTCCTCTGCACTCCTCAATATCTGACTGACATTGATCCTCCTACTACTGAATACTATGGGCCCTCATAGCAAGGTAATGATCCATGAGGAGAACACCTCAATGGACCCTGCCCAAATTTCTGCAACTCTTGGACTAAGGATCTACATTGCTCCACCTCACTCTTGGAGGTATATTTGCATGTGCTCCCTCTTCCCACTTAGGTCAAATTCTCCCCCTACTGTAGGTCTCTGCCTGAGTAGATTTCTTCACTCTACCTCTTGTATGCTTCTCCATTTTTGGCTTCTCCACAACTTCCTGAGGCTACATGTTGATAGGTCTAGCATGCTCCCTCTCAAGCACTATATCTCTAGTCTCTACCTTTCTCCTCAAGGCTTTGCATTCAAATTCTACCTCAAGAACATACATTTTCTTAACTCGAACCCTAATCTACTTCACTTGCCCTATGGCTATGTGTCTCAGGAATACCTTTCCTTTGTTGAATATCACATCATAACCATGGTCTTCCAAAACTACAACAAGGACAAGATTCTTCTTTAGACCCAGAACAAACATCACATCCTTGAGTCGACAGTACCAATCCCAGTCGCACTGTACCTTCCATAGTCTCCAACTTAATTTTCATTTATATATGTTTCTCCTCCAAGTTACTAAAAATTTCTCTATTCCCCATCATATGGAATGAGGCACCACTATCTAGGTACCACATGTTCCCCATCATTGTGCTCGACATGCATGCAGTGAGAGTGAATTCAAGCTTGAACTATAGATCCAAAGCTTCACCTGTTTCTGCTACTACAGGCTCCTTCTTTCTTTCCTTCTTGGGTGGACACTTCGTGGCATAGTAACTGAATTCATGACAGTGAAAGAACTTAATTTTGGACAAGTCTTTCTTCTTTCCCTCTTGGCTGGAATTAGCCTCACCTTGGGACTTCTTCCCCTTCGCCTTATTTCCCTTGCTGACTAATGAAAATTCCTCTTCCCCTTCTTTGGATGAGGTCTTGTCTGTAGTATTCCGCCTTATTTCCTCATATACCAAGTCAGACCATAGGTGCTCCCAATTTGGTAGTTTCTCCCTCCCGTTCATCGAATCTTGGTAGTTGTGTCAGCTCTTGGGAAGGCCTAGAAGGGATATTCTTACCAAATCATCCTCTACTATAATAAAACCAACTTTACCAAGTTCATCATGACACTATGTGAACCTGCTCAGGTACTACAGAACAATCTCATTCTTCTGCATCTTGATATTTCAAATCTTTTCCTTGAGTGGCAGATTCGTGTGGTCAATACTATTTTGGAAAAAATATGTCAATGCTTTCCACATTGCATACAGAGTCTCTTTCCCATGGATATTTGAGACAATATGGTCTCGTACTCCCTCTAATATGATTATCCTCGCCTTAGCAACACACTTCTTCCATTCTACTAGATCCCTTACATCAGATGCTTCTAGTTTTGGAATATCATTATCAAGGAATTCCTTCAACCCATTATCCTCTAGTACTGCCTCCATGCTATCCTTCCATAAAACATAATTTGAGATTCCCTCAAGGGAATTCTTGAGCATTAGTCCATTGAACTCAATCTTCTCGGTCCTAAAGAAAATATGTAACCTTGATCTTCAAATTCGTATCTCTTGCAATGACAACTTTGAAATCTATGTTCTACAGTGATTCTAGCTCTGATACCATGTAGAAATTAACCTGTAGATTCAATGTTGGTCATGAAATTTGCTAAATCACAAGACTTGAAGCTACTCTACTGATTTGCAAAATTTAATTCACCATCTAAAATAAGAATCATAAACATGCAAAAAGAAACATCACACATGCACAAAGATTTATCTAGGGGAAATCAACTGCTCAAAACCCCTTACTATGTATATTGCATTAATCAGAGAATAGAGAAGAAACACAATTCTTGTTCAATATTGAGCATACCCTGCAAATGTATAGTCTATCCCTCTGCCTGACTCACTTAACCCAACCCAACACTTAGCCAATTTCAAGACTTCCCAAGCTCCTATTTCCTTGCGTTTGTCCTCTGGGAATTAGGCTCCTATTAATTAGGAAATTCCCTCATCTAGATTACACAATTCCTTTAGGGTCTTCCTCTGACTACATGCACCATCTGTACACTTCAGAATAGTCTACAACTAATAGTACACTACCTTGGAATCTTCATCTCAACTAGGTAACTCTAATTCTCTACATCCATGAGCTAATTTACGCTAATTGATTATTTATATGGATGATCACTAAGTGTGGTTGAGGTTCCACTTCAACAACTGGACCTTCTACTAGTTCCTCCAAAATTTAGAATTAGTTTACTGACCATAACTCAATTTAACTAAATTAAATTGCTACAAATGAAATTAACTCAACCTAGGCTCCTAAAATTTAGGGTCCCACTGCACACAACTGAACTTCATGTCCCTAACTCAAATTAACTGAGCTTAGACTCCTATTCTTTAGGAATCAACTCAAGTACATTGAACTTCAACTCATTAACTTGAATTGATTTTTCTTAACTGAGTGACAAGTGCTATGTCACCTCAATTAACTCCTCCAAGTTGTATTTTGATGTGGAAATTCAAATTTTATCTATTTTAATTAAGGAAAAAATAAAAAATTGAGACTTTTTTTTTGCATTTTCAACATATACTTCCAACATTTTTCACGTTTTCACAATATTATTAAAATTTATACTGTATTATTCAATCTTGATAGAAATTAATGCATGGTGTTGATTATTTAAAATGGAGATTAGAGCAAGTGTAGAGCCTAAGCCTTCAACTAGAAAAAGAAAAATATATTTATGTGGACGTGGATATAAAACTATTAAATCACGTGGAAGACAGTGGCTAGAAGATTTTATGACAATGGATCCTACACACACAACAAATGATTGCACTGAATAAGAGGTTGGTCGGGACTATAATACATGGGATGAATACTTTGAGAAAATCGTTGTTTGTGGATGTTTTGTATGTCATGGAAATAAACAATTCAAACGAGCGATTGTACAAAGACATTACATACATGATGAGCTTCCATTGGGTAGTATGCCTCCTACAAATGATTTGAATCCAATAGGAATTATGGTAAGGAATTTTATAGTTTGATATAAATAATATATATTCTTCTTTTAAACATTGTTTTATATTATTTAGATAATTATTTTTTTTGTTAATGATTTCTTGCAAGATAAAGTTCTTTCTTTAAAGTTTCGTTGAACACAAACTTCCAACCTAGAGGGAAATGATCATTTATATGATGATACATCGGTAACAAAAATATGTGAGAATATACTAGCTCAAAAGATGAGGAATAGATGAAAACAAGTAATAGAACAAAACTAGTTTAAATATGCATAATTTCCTTAAAGATAAGGATAAGGTGGACTACATACCCGATGAGAATGAATGGGATGGAGATGATGACTTTCCCTTGAGTTTTTGATCAATTTACAAAGAGTCATTTGATCATTACTATATTGTGCTTGGCCCAGTGATCAACAACTACCTAGAGTGTATGAGGTGTTTCAATTTTGGGGATATAGCTACATGATACGAACCTCCAATATTCATGGAGTGAATCTAGGCCTCTTTATTGTCCAAAATTTCCATGTGGGATATAAACATAGAAACAATTCACAACAAACCACTAGGATATTATTGCCATATTATGGTCCATCATATTATAGTGGTGAATGGAGAAGGCTAGTAGAATATAAACCTAGCATGTCAACATATGGTCTAAATTCAAATATGTATACACATCGTCTCTAATTGGAAAGTGGAAAATAAATGAATAGAAGTCACCTTATGTATACAGAAGGTCGTTCATACACACAAAAATATTGTAGGATTTATAAATAGTAGTAAGGGAAGGGACCCTACTATAAGACCGAATTGTCAATTTGTTGAGGTTATAAATGATAAATATGGAGATATGGAAAGAGAGGTTGGTAGATTGATAATGGATGAGGCTATTATGGACCTTAACATTGGGGATTAGTTATTAATTAGTTACCCCTTCTTCAAATGCACTCTTGCACAAAAGAAAAGGGAAGAATAAGGTATCCCTAAGGATGTTCCTAAGGGCAGAAAACCAAAGAATAATCAATGAGTGTGGACTAATGTTTTATAAACTATGTTGTCAAAATTGTGTTTTATTTTAAATTATTGTATAGACAAGGTATTCTATAAAATAATGTTTCATTATTCAATTGATGTGTGTGTGTGTGTGTGTGTGTTCATACATCTTATATTTTTATTTTTTAAGACATATTTGATTATATTTATTTGAAATTGATATAGCTATGAATTATCCAATTATTTCCTAACATTAAATAATGCTAGTGTTTGTTGATAGGCAGAAGATATTGATGATACACCTACTAATACCCAAGATCAAATTGGGTTATTAATATTTGGATGGGATGATCCAAACCATCCTTTAAACCATACTAGGGTGAAAAGAACAAGATTGAAGATAACACTACCAGCTGATAAATTTGAAGATTTGATTAGATTAGCATACATTAATGACATTCCACCTAGCCTTAATGATGATGATGATAGTGAAAATGAAATGCATGAAGAAGGATTGAATGAAATTCTTACAAGTTTCTTTGGGGATGGAAAAAATGATGATGATAATGATCATATGGTTGATAGTAATGATGATAGCAGGGGTAATTATCACCAACATAATATTGATGATAACAACCTAAAACACTATGTCAAGCAAGCAACTAAGACACTCCTGTTAATATAGGGTGCAAGTAGAACCTCAAAAATTTCAAACACATTAATATTATTAGAAATCAAGTCACTATTTGGTTAGCTAGACAAAAGATTCATAACCCTACTAAAGTGATTTGAACTCTATTTCTTATTTTTCATTGTCAATTGGTGTACATAATTCATAAACATTCATCAACTTCATTTATGTTTAGGGATTTCCAGACCATATATTGTATATAAACAATCCTAGTATAGATTGACATATAAAAAACGTTCATCATAAGTCAAAACTTCAATTGATTTAATCTTGGACAATCTTACAGGGCATGAAAAACTAAAATATTCCTTGAAGATATTGTGTTTCCATCAACTTGCAGAGAAGCGCGTTAGTTGTTGGTTGAGTTGGGGATTGGATATAAGAAAATTAATTCATGTAGAAATTATTGCATTTTATATAGATATGAATATCAACACAATGTAGAATGCCATGTATGAAAAGAAAAGAGATATCGTACAAATGTAAAAGGTCCTATAGTTCCAAAGAAGGTTTTACATCACATGCCAATTATACCTAGATGTCAATAAATGTTTCGTTTCAATTCACTTGCACAATTGATGGACTATCATGCAAAGATCACTAGTAAAGATGGATTCATGTGAATTTTGGTCGACTCCAAAGCAATGAAATACATAGAGGAAAAATGACCAAGAAAATTCAAAGATGAACCCCATGGTATTAGGTTTGGTCTTACAATTGATGGAGTGTGCCCATTCTCTTTCCTAAGCTCAAATTATAGTTTTTGGCTAGTAGGATTGATAGTATACAATATTCCCCCATTGATGAGTGTTAGAAAGGAGCACCTTATGCTGACTCTTATTGTTCCAAGAAAAAATCAAGTAAAAAGAATGGGAATTTATATTACGCCTTTTATTGATGAGATACAACTAATATGGAAAGGAATACAAATATATGACATATCACGTCCTCCATCAAATAGGTCCTTAATGTTGTATGGTGTGCTATTTTAGACTATTCATGACTTCCGAGGACTTGTTTTTTCTGGTAAGATATGATATTTATGTGTTTACACTCATAATTTATTTTCATCCCAACTTTTGTACTTACGTTTAAACTATTATTTTGTGTTGAAAAATGTGCAACAAGAAATGCTAAATTTAGAAAGTGCCAAAAATAGAACTGCTAAAAATAGCACTTCTAAAAATAGCAATTTGGCCAATGAGCATTTTGGCCACCTTGGGTGAGAGGTGAAACTACTAAAAATATCATTTATGGGTCCATTCCTATTTATAGCAGTACCTGGTCTATCTATAAGAAGTAAATTCGAATTTGGTCTTACCAGCAGTTTAAAATATTAATTAATTAATCTCCATGAGTTAATTAGTTATGGAAAATTAAACTTGAAGTCTTTGTGATAACATGCAATAATTCTCCACTAATTGGGGAATTTGTCCTTGATTTGCTCCACCGATTGAGGAATTAAGGATGAGTTCCATATTGAGAGGATCAATATACTTAGTTTAACTTAGTCAAGTTCAGTTAGATTAATTTAACAAGTCGTTAAATTAATGAGATATAGTTTGTTGATGCTTGCATGCATGTGACAACTATTATTTTCAGATAACTGTGTATTCACTCATGGATAACTGATGCATGTCAACTCTGTCAGAGACCTAGTTGAGATCATAGAAGGGACAGTGTACTATCAGTTGGATGAATATTTTTCCTATAAAGGAAGCTCATCCATGATGAGGATTTATCTCCTTTAGGTTTGTGCAGTTAGATCAGAGGTTAGTGAGTGTGTGAAGAGGCCAATTCACATAGGTGGCAACACTGGACCCCAAGGAAAACTGCACAAGGAAATAGGAGGTTTGGAGGATAGAGGAGAAGGTTTGTGAAAAGCCTTTGACTGTCGGTGAGTAGTAGAGGGATTGCAGAGAGAGCAGGATAGCTTGTGAGCTGATTCTTTTTGTAATCCAGACTATATTTCCACTTGTATGATAATAAAGAGTTGGGGTTTTAGGATGAGGCTTTCCCTGGGTTATATCTTCTGTGTTATGTGTTTTTGATTCCTTCTTATTAGTTATATGTGTTCTTATTGATATTGCTCATGTTTGATTAAGCTTCCGCTAAATTGTTTGTAGAAGTAGATCAAGTGTTTTGCTTTAGTACATTGCATTACCAGGTTGATCTACAGTGGGAATTTCTACATGGTATATGTTAGCACCTAAATCTGCCTTAGGCTAAAGGAAGGCAAAATTCAGGGTAACCACAAACCACGCTCAGTCTGGTAGCTAGCCCTACTAGAACAGGAGAGGGCTCTCTCTGAGTCACACTCAGGAAAATAAACAATAGGGTCTGAGATGAATCAAAAATGGATACTGATTTTAGGCTAGGTAAATAAATATGATGGAGATGTTTAAAGAATAACTGAGTTTTCTGGGATGTGTGGGGCCAAGGAAGTGCATGAGCAGAGAATTTAACTCAAAGACGCAAGTTATTTCGTGAGGCAAGACAGGCGGAAAGTCTAACAATTAGAGTTGAAAAAATGTGAGGTGGAGAGATTGTTTGAGAGTGTGAAAAGGGCATAAATACATGAATCCTTTTCAACAGAAGAAAACATAGAACATGAAAACTATCCCAAGGCAGAGCAGTGCATTGAATTCTACCTTTTTACTTAGAAAGCTTTCACTGGAAATGAATGTGAATGAAAATATGAAACATAAAGAAGATAAATTTGCTAAACTCACACCACAGGAATCTCATGAACCAGAGCTGCACTCTTTCATTAATTCTCTGTCAAAATGTACAGTGAGTGACTGGGTTTTTCTCCCACAATTCCGAGAAATGCCAACCCTTTACAAAACGACTCTCAATACAATAAATAAGCATTGCCATGATAATTTCGATCAACCCAGGCAATGAAGAACCAACCATCAGCAGTTACATTTAATTTTCTATAAAGACCAATTAGAAAAAAGCAAATATGAGCATAGATTTTGTGGGTGGTTGTTCGCCTTCATTTGGCCACTTGGATAGAAGCCAAAAATTCTTTTTAAACTTTGCCTTTAATGCCAGGAAAAATTTATTGTAAATGAGCGGGCCCAGTTGGAGAAAATTGCAAATCGAAATTTCGCGAAGCGGGAGCGATTTTGGCCTTTGGGTCTCTGTGCGTCGTGCCAAAAACTGTATGTGTCGCGCCACTTTGGAGCTCATTTTGAGGTACTTACGGAAGTCCAAATTGAGCCCAAGTGTGCTTTTTGGAAATCCCTGCCTGTCTAATTTCCAACCCAAGTGGAATTTCTGAATTTGGATGCCGTTTGCCCCTCCAAAACTGCAATCTCCCAAGACTGCTTCATGTGTGTCAAAATAGGGGCATAGAGGTCATTTTTTGGGTGTTTTTGACCTCTTGAGGACTCAAAACTGGCCCAAACTTCTTGGCCATCCACCAACAGTCATGATTTTCCATGGAAAATTCAAAAATTCAAACCTTTTGTCATTTGGAGCTCCCTATTGTAAGCGCACGCCAGATGGCGCGGCGCACAAGGAGAAAAACCCTGTTTTTTGCACAAAAATTTCCAAAAACACCAAAAATTCCCCAAATTTCTTGAAATTTGGGCTGGAGCTTCCTTATCGAGTGTTATGTTGGGCCAAAGAGGCTTTGGCTAATATCTGAAGTTGATCAAGCTCCCTTTTCCTCTTTTTTTTCTTGATTGCCTTCCTTAATTTCGCCTTCAATTCCTTATTCGAGCCTTGCACACTTTGTTTCGCACCATGTAGTGGAAAGCCATGTGTCTCAGCATTGCTTTTTCCCTATTAGCCTTCTCCACCAGCTGTTCCAAGTGAATGTTCACTTTCTCTAAAACATACTCCCGGTCCTCATCTCTTTGCTCCATAGGTCTACCTTGTGCTGCCATGATGTGTTGCCAGTTTTCCTTGATCAGTTGCAAATCTATCTCAGCTTGCCGGTCCTCAAGTTGTTTGTTCCTCTGCTCCAGGTATGTCATATTCCATTTGGTTCTCCAATATTAGGCATGCTGGTAGCTAATGAAATAGATTCTGGTGTAAGTGTGAAAGTAACACCAGCCAAAGTAACTTGAGCACCATGCAAATGTAGAACAAATAGGCGAGCCAACTCATGGTGAAATTGAACATTTGCAACCTTTTCACAAAACTCATAGCATGACTGAAACTGAAAATAGGACATAGCAAAAGGGCAGGCCTGCAATTCTATAAGGGTGGTTGGTTCTTCTCTAACATGTCTGCCACTCTTATGAGGCCTCTGGGGTGCCTATTCTTCCAAGGGAGAGTCACTTTGGGTTTCTACCTCATAGTCCGATGAATGCTCAGATGCCATGACTGCTATGCCAAATACCTTGAAGACAAGATGATTGTTGTGTATGAACTGTGCTTGAACTTCTCTTTTTGGTGTTGTATTTCAATTTCTGCCACCAAGGGAAAAAACCAATGCAACAAGGACTGTTAGGGATTATTAGGAAGGAGAAACAATATTGAGGAATGAGAATTATTGGGATAATTTTAATTAGGGAGAGGAGGGGGATTTTATATATGGGAATAAGGTTTATGGTTTGGGATTAGTTATATAGGGTTGAGGAGATTTTAATAAGGACTAGGGTTTCGGGATGTTGAATGTAATGTAGGATTGATCAACTTGGTGGGGGGTAGGAAATGATGAAACAAGGGAGAAATGGGGAAGGAGGAGTGACCTTGGTAGCAAAACAAAGATTTTGGAACCCACCGCAATCTTCCTTTGAGGCACTTTAGAGGTAGGGTTTCAAGTTTTTGTTTCAATCATTATCATCAATAAACCACCATCACTCAGCACAAAAATGGATGAAACATTAAGATGTTGACCCTACTTGGCAAATCCACGCAAATAAATGGAAATTTGGAGAAATTTCAATGAATTTCAGGCCTTTTAGCCCAGTGTGTTGCGCCAGTGTAAATTTACACTGGAAATTTTCTCCCAGTGCGCCGTGCCAGTGTAAATTTACACTGGAAATTTTCTCCTAGTGCGTCGTGCTCTCTATGTGCGTCGCACCTTTTTCCAGGTGACGTTTGGAGGCCTTCCCGGTGTCCAAATTGGGTGCAGTATAGCTCATTGGAAAGGTATTTGAGGCTACTTTCCAACTGAGCTAGAACTTTTCAATTTGGAGTTCATTTACCTCGTCAAAAGTCAAATCTCCAAAGACTGGTCAAAATGTGCCAAATGAGTCTGCCTCAAGGAAGAGTGCTGTTACAGTCAACTTTTGAATACATTTCTCAACTCCAAATTGAGCTCACGATAGCTCATTGGAAATATATTTGTGTCTAGTTACATTTGACTCATCAAGCAAGTCAGTTGGCCAACTGAGCTAGGAGAAAACTTGATTTTCCCAAGGTCACTTCAGAGGTGCATCAATTCTCCCGAGGCAATTGTATTTTTGACATTTCTCTAAAACCATGACACCTGTGTAAAAAGTGAAGGAAATTTTTCTTTCTTGGCCTATTGTGGACAAAAACCTCTCTCAGTTTTTCCAAATTTATCTTTCCTTGCTCAGAAACATCATTGGAGTAAAACCTATCCCGATGTGTGGTACAAGAGATTTGTCGAAATGAAGCGAAATGAAGGGGATAAGCGGCTTCTAAATTCTTCAGAAAATTCCTGGAAGTAGGGAGGGATGTTAAGAAGCAGGAGAAAGTGGAATTTCAAATATTGAGTGAGGGGAAGGGGCCCAGAAGGGAAAAACACAGGCCTAGTCAAGAAAATAGGGTTTGTAGCAAGAAACTAGGGTTTGTGTGAAAATGAGGAATTTGGGGGATCTCAGTGATGGGAAATGTTTAACAAGGTACATTAAGGATAGGGGAAGGTGTATGAACATTAGGATACAAGTGTTGCTGATGATTAGACCATCCAAGAGAAATTTCCTTCAAAACCCTAGGAGAGGGAAATGACCGTAGCTAGGCGCAACTTAAGCATGAACAAGGTGTAAAATGAACTATTGGAACCTGACATGATGATCACAACACTCTGAATGATGGTAGACTCAACTGAATAGTGACATAGACCAACATTTGGACAACTTTGAAAGGAGTGAAAGCAAACCCTAGACCTAATGCCTAGTGACCAAATTTTACTTGAAGACTCACTGAAATGATAAAATTTGACCTTGACACCTTAAAATCACTTTGTAAGAGCATGTTTGATCACTGGAGGAAGGCTACAAAGACTGACACTAACATTGGCCCCAATGGGGATGGTAGCTCCTTGGAGGTGCCGAGAACCGCAGATCTTTGGGTGAGCAGACAGTGCCTTCGTCCATTGGGCTATGGAGTCCATTATTCCGACAAACCAACATGACTCAATTTATTGACTGAAACTGACTCAATGCGAACTGAAATGACTGAAAAACTTGACTCTAACAAACTAACTCAAAATACCAAGACCTGAACTTAAAACTTAAAGCTTGGTGGTAGTACATGGCCACCTGTGTTTCTTACAAGGCAATATACGATCAAACTATATCAAAATGCCAATGTAAGCAATCAAGCAGATGCCTTCTTGATTGATTCTCCTGATCAGATCTCCAGGTCAACAGTAGATACTTATGACTGGGCATCCAAAAGGCTAATTGACCCTAATCTCCTTCATCACCGAATACTGCAATAATCACCTTAACTGCTGGCTGCAACAGATTTGCCATTGGATCATGAAAAATGTGAAGATTTCCCTCCTGCTAAGGAAACAAGATGTCTTCCTCCTTTAATTCTGGTCTTTCTTCACACTGTACTTCCATAAGAGAATGTTCCTGGTCCTCAAAAAATTCTAAACAAGTGGATGAGCAGATTTGCTCTTCAAAGAACATTTCGAAACATGAAACATAGGAAGAAGAGTCTGAAATGGAGTCCTAAATGATCTAATCTTCGATAGTCTGAATATATTGTATGTTGGAAATAATACTGAGAGGGGGGGTGAATCAGTATTATCAAGTTCTTTTAATAAATCTTCCTTATTTATTCTTTGAATTATTTTTGCATGTCAGTACCATAAAATAATGAGCATGAACAAAGAAAACAGATAGTCACACCAAAGAACACAAGATGTAAGGTGGAAACCCAATGTGGGTGAAAACCACCTGCTGCAATATGTCTCTATCTTCTTTCAAATTAGAAACTCCTTTTACAATGGTTTTGTACTGGTGCAGTCCTTTACCAGTACGCAGGTTGCAACCTGCAGAGAGCTATAACTCTCTCTCGTTTTCCAGTCTCTCCTGGAAGGGAGCTACAACCCCCTACTTCTTTTCTTTCAAGGACCACTTTTCATAAATTTTCAAACTGGATCCAAGAACATCAAAAACCCATCAACTACACTTGCATCATCAATCTCTGATTTCACCAAAGCCAACCCGCATACAGATCTGCAAATATTTCCTTATAACTTTGCAGTTGTTACATCAGACATACCCAGATCATAACATGTGTAAAATAAAACATGCATCAATAATTCAGACCCAGATTATTAGATTTATAGATCAAGCGTATGCCACATATCACAAATCAAAATCATATAGAGATACCACTATTCCAGCCTTAAGATTTTGACCCATCAATAGAACTTATCCTTCTCCTTACGCTCAGGTTCCTTCTTCATTCAGATCCAGATCTGCACCAAAACCCAATCACAATATTCCAGATCTAGCACTTTATCAGATATTCGATAATTCAGAAGATGCTTTGCCAAATGATCTCCTTCCTCTTTTATAGTCTTAGGCCTTTCACAATACCACGGGCCAAAACCATAGGATCAAAAAACTGTTGGACTAATACCATGAACCAACCATGAAAGTACGTGAGATCAACAATTTTGGATGCAATACCACGGGCCAAAACCATAGGATCAAAAACTGTCAGACTAATACCATGAACCAACCATGAAATTGTGTGAGATCAACACTTTTGATGAGGTACCATGGTCCAAAACCATAGGTTCAAATACCAAGGACTAACTACCATGGACCAAAGGTAAGTTCTCCAACATATACGCGCTTTTCCTCATAGCTTCAAATACCAAGGACTAACTACCATGGACCAAAGGTAAGTTCTCCAACATATACGCGCTTTTCCTTGCATGAAAGTGCGTGAACTTTTTCTCTACATGAAATAAACTTTTCTCTGCATAAAAGTGCGTGAACGTTTCTCTACATGAAATAAACTTTTCTTTGTATAAAAGTGCATGAACTTTTCTCTACATGAAATAACTTTTCTCTGCATATAAGTGCATGAACTTTTCTCTACACTATAATTTATTATCTGAGATGAGTGGGTTTCCATCAAGTACAACATATGTATCATAATGCCAACAATCTCCCCCTTTGGACTTGATGGCAACAACAACCAATCACTCTCCCCCTTTGACATCAAGGGCAAAGGGTTATGCTCCCCCTAAGAACATGCTCCCCTGACTATAAACCAGATCTGCAAAGAAGAACCATAATCCATGACCATGAAAGAGATAGAGACGTATTGCATCAATATTCAGACCAGCATCCATGATCTCCTTTTGTACTTCCTCCATAATGCCAACAATGCATGATATGCTCCCCCTGAACCTGTGCCATTCGATCTTTGACCAATCCGCAACCCAGCACATGTACGCATATACTTCAGATGAACCTTGCGTACAACCAACAATCAGAAGAGATTCAACAACAAGATGATGCATCAACAACCCCCAGCTTTTTCCTGAGGTATTCAAAGGTCTCCCTAGGCAATGGTTTGGTGAGTATATCAGCAACCTGTTCCTTAGAAGGAACATACTCCAACTTGACCTTTTGTTCAAGCACTTGTTCCTGGAGAAAGTGATACTTGATTGGTATGTGCTTGGTTTTTGAATGCATGACTGGGTTCTTTGAAATGCTAATTGCACTTGTATTATCACATAAGATGGAGATGGGTGGTGTACAAGTGATTTGAAAATCCTGCAAGGTCTGCATCATCCAAAGGAGTTGAGTGCAGCAAGATGCAGCAGTAAGATATTCTGCTTCAGCTGTAGACAAGGCAATCGAACTCTGTTTCTTGCTGAACCAAGATACTAATCTGGAACCCATAAAGAATGCACCACCACTTGTGCTTTTCCTGTCATCCACGCTTCCGGCCCAATCTGCATCTGTATAAGCATGAAGTGTGAGATCTATATCTCTAGGATACCATAAGCCATAGTTTTGAGTCCCTTGAAGATATTTGAAGATTCTCTTTACTGCCTGAAGATGAGTTTCCTTTGGATTTGCCTGAAATCTTCCAACTATTCCCACTGCATGCATGATGTCTGGTCGGGTACCTGTCAAATAAAGTAGACTTCCAATCATAGATCTGTAAGTTGGTTGATGCACTGCTGCTGATTCATCATTTGCACTGAGGTTACATCCTGTGACCATGGGTGTACATACTGGTTTTGCTTCTTCCATACCATATTTCTTCAAAATCTGCTTGAGATACTTGGTTTGAGACAAGAAGATCCCTCCTTCATTTTGTTGGATTTGCAAACCAAGAAAATATGTCAGTTCTCCCAGCAAGGACATTTCGAATTCTTTCTGCATCACCAAGGCAAAGCTTTGACTCATAGCTTCTTCATTGCTGCCAAAGATAATGTCATCTACATACACAACAAGTATCAGCAATTTGTCATTTTCAACTTTTATATAAAGATTGCTGTCTACTGATCCTTTTGAAAAACCTTGTTGATGAAGATATTTGTCCAAACGATAGTACCAAGCCCTTGGAGCTTGTTTGAGGCCATAGAGAGCCTTTTTCAATCTGCATACAAGATTTGGATCATTTCCAAGAATGAAACCATCTGGTTGCGCAATGTATACTTCTTCTTCCAAGTCTCCATTCAGAAAGGCTGATTTCACGTCCATTTGAAATACTTTGAAGTTTTGAAAGCTTGAGAGAGCAAGGAACATTCGGATGGCCTCAAGTCTTGCAACAGGAGAAAAAGTTTCTTCAAAATCTATTCCTTCTTGCTGCGCATACCCTTTACAAACAAGTCTGGCCTTGTTTCTAATTACTTCTCCATTTTCATTCAATTTATTTTTGAAGACCCATTTTTTTCCTATAACATTCTTATCCTTTGGTCTAGGAACCAGCTCCCAAGTGTTGTTCTTTTCGATCTGCTCAAGTTCTTCATCCATTGCTTTGACCCAACATTCATCTTTGCATGCCTCTTTCACATTTTGTGGTTCAGTGGAAGAGAGTAATGCCAAATAGCTTGAAGCTTCTGCAATTGTTCTTCTTGTTTGTACACCTGCTTCTTTCTGTCCCAAAATCTGAGATTCTGGATGATTCTTCTGAACATATCTGGATGGAGTCTTCTCTTCTATCCTTATCTGCTCCTCTGGTTCTTCTTGAGGTTCTTCTTCTTCATCATTCTGTCTTTGAGGATGGCCTTCATCTTCTTCGATATCTTCATGATTTACTTGCCTAGGAATGTATCCCTTCTCATCAACCACTACATCAATGCTGTCAACAATTCTTCCAAGTCTTTTATTATAGCACTTGTATGCTTTGTTGTGTGGAGAATAACCAAGAAGGATGCCTTCATCTGCTCTAGGTTCAAGTTTGCCAAGTTGCTCATCAGTATTTTTAATATAGCATTTGCTCCCAAAGATTTTGAAGTGCTTTACCGAAGGAGTCTCACCATACCAAAGCTCATGAGGGGTTTGAGTGCTGTTCACTCGGACATTTGTTTTGTTGAGAATAATAACCGCAGCATGTGCTGCTTCACCCCAGAAAGTTGCGGGAGTTCCAGATTCATCAAGCATAGCACGAGCCATTTGTTGGACAGTTCTGTTCATTCTTTCCACCACTCCATTTTGCTGAGGAGTTCTAGCTGTAGAGAATTCTCTTCTTATCCCATGTTCTTCATAGAAATCAAAAAATTCATTTGAGGTAAACTCCCCACCTCTATCGGATCTAAGGCACTTAATTTTGTATCCTGATTCATTTTCAACCAAGGCTTTAAAGGATTTGAATTTTTCGAATGCTTCATCTTTGTGCTTCATAAGTCCTAACCAGACAAACCTGGAGAAATCGTCAATGAATAATATCAAGTATTCTTCTCCTCGAGGTGTCCTTTTCCTAAATGGACCACATGTATCTGTATGTACTAGCTCAAGAGGCATGCTAGCTGATCCTTCCTTTTCCGGAAAGGTAGTTCTGGTTTGCTTTCCAAACTGACATGATTTGCATATGGTGTTGTCTGGAACTTTGATATCTGGAAGACCACGAACTGCCTGATATTTGCATGCTTTCCTTATTTGTGAAAAGCTTAGATGCCCCAACCTCCGGTGCCATAACCAGTGCTCATCATCCTTGCTCAGATAGCATTGTTGTTGTCCTTCTTCAAATATGTATAGATTATTTGGAGTTCTTTTACCTTTGATCACTGTTTTACCTGTATCAAGATCACGAACAAGACATCCATTTGATCTGAATATCACCTCGGTTCTTTGATCACACATCTAGCTGACACTTAGAAGATTATGTTTCAATCCATCAACATACAAAACATTTCCAGCTTTGACCTTTTCTTTTAACTGAGCAGTGCCTTTTCCTTTTATAGTTGCAGGAGTATCATTTCCAAAAGAAACTTTCTTTCCTTTTTCTAGAGCAGAATATGATTCAAGTTTTTCTTTATCACCTGTCATATGCTTCGAACATCCACTGTCAATGTACCATAGATTTTCCTGTCCCTCTACATAAAATGCTATCCCACATCTTTCTATTTGTGGTTCCTTTATTCTCCATGTTTTGGTGCTTGAGGCTTGTTCCTTTGTCTGCTGAAACCTGCTCCTGCATTCAGAATCTTCATGACCAAAGTTATTGCAAATAGAACATTCAACTTCGTTTTCAAGAACCGAAAAGTTGTTATAGGTCCTTTTTGTAATCCCAGTCATACTTCTTTTTTTTTGAGCTTCTCTAGTCATGATCGTTTTATATGCAACACATTGAGCTGCTTTGTGACCAAAGTTATGGCAAGAAAAGCATTGTCCATTGAAGAAATTTCTGCGGTTATCAAATCTTCTGGCCAAACAATTGTAATTTCTATTGTCATTCATTCTTGAAGCAAATTGAGAGGATTTTACCTGTGGCTAGTTGTAACTTTTGTTCATCCTTAAGACAGATTGCCCCTGATTTGCCTGATAGTCTTTGTTTGTAATTGGTCCTTGCTTTACTTGGTGATCTCCATTGTGCTTTTTCTCATTCCTTCTTGCTGCATCAAGATAACTCTTTGAGGTGGATGCTTGAGAAGTTTCTCCATTATAGCCCAGACCTGTCTTGTTTAGAGGAGAGCGCTGTACATTGATGATCTCATCCAGAGTTTCAGATCCTTTGACAAACTTAAGATTAATAGCCTTTGTTTTCTCAATCTCTTTTCTAAGACCAACAATTTCGCCTTCTAACTTTTCAAGATATTTTTCTTTTTCATCAATTTGAAGTTGTAGAGTATCAATGATCCTATTCTTTTCTTCTATACATGTCTTGAGTCTAGAAATTTCTTCACAAAAGCTATCCACATCTATAGCATCCATGTAATCATCATCTTCAAATGCCATTAAGAGTTTATAGTCGTTACCTCGTTCATCTTCGTCACTATTTGATAGACCATCACTATCTTCATGAGTGTAGTAGCTTTTCTTATTTGCAATCTGTTTCTTGTTCCATCTAGCAGGTTCCTTTCCTTTATCCTTATGAGGACATTTTGCAGCATAATGACCTACTCTTCCACAAGCAAAGCATTTAAAAGGTAACTTACCTCTGAACCTTCCAGTTCCCCTTTGAAGATTTCTGACAAAATTTGATTCTTCCTCTTCTTCTTCTGGCACGTGACTTGCTTCATAATAGTCTCCTTTGCCTGAAGCCTTGAAAGCAGCTTCTCTTCTGTCTAATGGACCTCCCTTTCTCATTTCATAAGCAGTTAGAATTCCGTGTAGCTAAGACATAGTAAGAATTCGTAGATTTTCCTTTTCTTCTATTGCAGACACTTTAGATTCAAACTTGGGGGACAATGATCTTAGAACTTTTTCAACCACAATAGCCTCTTTTATTTCTTCACCCAAGTTTTTCATGCAATTAACAATCTCATCTACCCGAAGGAAATAGTTAGCCACACTTTCATCATTATACATTCTAAGATTCTCATACTGAATCCTGAGGGTTTGAAGTTTAGCACGCTTTACCTGTTCATCTCCTTCGTAGCTCAAGACAATCTTGTCCCATATTTCTTTTGCGGATTTATATTGCATAACCTTCACGAATTCTGTTTGAGATAAGCATCCCAGCAGAGTATTGACTGCTTTAGCATTTGTTTCATATTTCTTCTTTTCGGTCGTATCTGTAGGAGTAGCTGAAGGAAAAGTGTAGCCTGTATCTATGATATCCCAAAATTCTGTACCAAGAGATTGAAGATAGGCAGTAACTCTTACCTTCCAATAATTGAAGTTTGTCCCATCAAAAATTGGTGGCCTGATTGACGCTTCCCTCTCGTAGTTGCTCATGATGAATGATCTTCCTTCAAGCGATCAAGCTTCTCTGAAGGACCTGCTCTGATACCAATTGTTGGAAATAATACTGAGAGGGGGGGTGAATCAGTATTATCAATTTCTTTTAATAAATCTTCCTTATTTATTCTTTGAATTATTTTTGCATGTCAGTACCATAAAATAATGAGCATGAACAAAGAAAACAGATAGTCACACCAAAGAACACAAGATGTAAGGTGGAAACCCAATGTGGGTGAAAACCACCTACTGCAATATGTCTCTATCTTCTTTCAAATTAGAAACTCCTTTTACAATGGTTTTGTACTGGTGCAGTCCTTTACCAGTACGCAGGTTGCAACCTGCAGAGAGCTACAACTCTCTCTCGTTTTCCAGTCTCTCCTGGAAGGGAGCTACAACCCCCTACTTCTTTTCTTTCAAGGACCACTTTTCATAAATTTTCAAACTGGATCCAAGAACATCAAAAACCCATCAACTACACTTGCATCATCAATCTCTGATTTCACCAAAGCCAACCCGCATACAGATCTGCAAATATTTCCTTATAACTTTGCAGTTGTTACATCAGACATACCCAGATCATAACATGTGTAAAATAAAACATGCATCAATAATTCAGACCCATATTATTAGATTTATAGATCAAGCGTATGCCACATATCACAGATCAAAATCATATAGAGATACCACTATTCCAGCCTTAAGATTTTGACCCATCAATAGAACTTATCCTTCTCCTTACGCTCAGGTTCCTTCTTCATTCAGATCCAGATCTGCACCAAAACCCAATCACAATATTCCAGATCTAGCACTTTATCAGATATTCAATAATTCAGAAGATGCTTTGCCAAATGATCTCCTTCCTCTTTTATAGTCTTAGGCCTTTCACAATACCACGGGCCAAAACCATAGGATCAAAAAACTGTTGGACTAATACCATGAACCAACCATGAAAGTACGTGAGATCAACACTTTTGGATGCAATACCACGGGCCAAAACCATAGGATCAAAAACTGTCGGACTAATACCATGAACCAACCATGAAATTGCGTGAGATCAACACTTTTAATGAGGTACCATGGTCCAAAACCATAGGTTCAAATACCAAGGACTAACTACCATGGACCAAAGGTAAGTTCTCCAACATATACGCGCTTTTCCTTGCATGAAAGTGCGTACCAAGGTCCAAAACCATAGGTTCAAATACCAAGGACTAACTACCATGGATCAAAGGTAAGTTCTCCAACATATACGCGCTTTTCCTCATAGGTTCAAATACCAAGGACTAACTACCATGGACCAAAGGTAAGTTCTCCAACATATACGCGCTTTTCCTTGCATGAAAGTGCGTGAACTTTTTCTCTACATGAAATAAACTTTTCTCTGCATAAAAGTGTGTGAACTTTTCTCTACATGAAATAAACTTTTCTCTGCATAAAAGTGCATGAACTTTTCTCTACATGAAATAACTTTTCTCTGCATATAAGTGCGTGAACTTTTCTCTACACTATAATTTATTATCTGAGATGAGTGGGTTGCCATCAAGTACAACATATGTATCATAATGCCAACATTGTAGGTCATCTACATATGATATGACAACCAGATTGTCTTTGCATTCATCAATCATGAGAAAAGAAACTTCAAATGATTCTCGAAACTCAAGCATGACATTTCTATCATCTACCAACGATTCATCCAGAGAAACTTTTTCAATTACTTGAACAAAGCTCTCACCTTGTTGTTCATGAGCGGACTGGATTACCTATTTATGAAGACTGTGTTTTGATGACATGAGAACATTTGGATTCATAACTCTGTTTTCTTCATTCTAGGTGACTTTAACAGCAGAATTCTCTTTCATGGGAATTAGTACAAGGTTTTCTTCGTCATCACAATCTGAATTTGAAACTTGACTTCCCTGCATGCTGTCTTCTTCTATGGACAGATATGAAACGACACTTTTTATTTCATCATTTTCAGCCATATAGACCTCTTCAACTTGCTGATCTATAAAGCTGCTTACAGGATTGTCATCCTTTTCAGAAGAGGAAGAAGTTCCTCCCTCACCTTCTTGACCATGTGCACACTGCAGATCTGTGTTAACTTGAGCTGTAACATGACCATGCAAGAGTTGATCTCTCTCGTATTCTGATAGAGGAGATAATACTTTTTGTTTTCTCTTGCTCAAGTAGCGATTGTCTTCATTAACTTCCAGTGAAGGGGTGTAGAAATTTTCCTCATACTACTGATCCATTTCATGTAATTCTTGTTGATTGTCAAGATGCAAAATTCCTTCATCTTCCACCGTACTAAAATCTTGATTCTGTTGCAAATTTTCATGATCGTCTTTATGCTGCTGAAGTGTTTTTTCATACAATGCTTCCATGATTTCTCCGTCCATTAAGTCATCACACCCATAAAAATTCTCAAGATCTTCAATAAAACTATGAACATGGCTACAACAGTCCTGAACTAAAGCCAAGGATGGATATGATTCTTTATACCTTTCAAAGAATATTGCATGAAACTATTTTAAACAATGAATAGAAGCAGCTGGAAAACTTTCATACCAAGATCGGGCTTCGTTTTCCAGAGTAGCCATAAACATTTTCATCAAACAGTCTTCAGGAAAATTGATCTTTAGTTTACGCACATGAATGTGAAATTTCACCAGATGAAGAGCAGTGTCATTACCTTCCATATTTCTGAACATAGGCAAATTCTGAAGCCAATCCACCTTGGGCATTTTATTTTGGAAACCTGGGATGTGATCTCGGCTCATGGGAGTGTATCTTCTTGCAATCCATTCCATCTTGAAAATCTCAAAGCTACTAATCTCTCTGCAGTGGAGTCACCATGAAGGATTGATTGCTAGATTCTTCAGTGAATGGAGTCGCCAGGTGAATGATTTCAGCCTTCTTATGTCTAATCATTGTTCACCATCAACCATCAGATCTGAACTTGATAGATGTACTGGGGCAAGACAATCTTCAAGCAAACCATTTTTGTCCCCAGTGGAGTCACCATTATGTTAGCACCTAAATCTGCCTTAGGCTGAAGGAAGGCAAAATTCAGGGTAACCACAAACCACGCTTAGTCTGGTAGCTAGCCCTACCAGAATTGGAGAGGGCTCCCTCCAGGTCACACTCAGGAAAATAAACAATAGGGTCTGAGATGACTCAAAAATGGATACTGATTTTAGGCTAGGTAAATAAATATGATGGAGATGTTTGAAGAATAACTGAGTTTTCCGGGATGCGTGGGGCCAAGGAACAGCATGAGCAGAGAATTTAACTCAAAGACGCAGGCTATTTCGTGAGGCAAGACAGGCAGAAAGTATAGCAATTAGAGTTGAAAAAATGTGAGGTGGAGAGATTGTTTGAGAGTGTGAAAATGGCATAAATACATGAATCCTTTTCAACAGAAGAAAACATAGAACGTGAAAACTATCCCAAGGCAGAGCAGTGCACTGAATTCTACCTTTTTACTTAGAAAGCTTTCACTGGAAATGAATGTGAATGAAAATATGAAACATAACGAAATACATATGAAACATAAAGAAGATACATTTGCTAAACTCACGCCACAGGAATCTCATGAACCAGAGCTGCAATCTTTCATTAATTCTCTGTCAAAATGTACAGTGAGTGACTGGGTTTTTCTCCCACAGTTCCCAGAAATTCCAACCCTTTACAAAATGACTCTCAATACAATAAATAAGATTTTCCATGATAAGTTTGATCAACCTAGGCAATGAAGAGCCAACCATCAGTAGTTACATTTAATTTTCTATAAAGATCAATTAGAAAAAAGCAAATATGAGCATAGATTTTGTGGGTGGTTGTTCGCCTTCATTTGGCCACTTGGATAGAAGCCAAAAATGCTTTTTAAACTTTGCCTTTAATGCCAGGAAAAAATTATTGTAAATGAGTGGGCCCACTTGGAGAAAATTGCGAATCGAAATTTCGCGAAGTGGGAGCGATTTTGGCCTTTGGGTCTTTGTGCGCCGCGGCAAAAACTGTATGCGTCACGCCACTTTGGAGCTGGTTTTGAGGAACTTCCTGAAGTCCAAAATGAGCCCAAGTGTGCTTTTTGGAAAGCCCTGCCTGTCTACTTTCTAGCCCAAGTGGAATTTGGAATTTAGACTCCGTTTGCCCCTCCAAAACTGCAATCTCCCAAGACTGCTTCCTGTGTGTCAAAATAGGGGCAGAGAGGTCATTTTTTGGGTGTTTTTGACCTCCTGAGGACTTAAAACTGGCCCAAACTCCTTGGCCATGCACCAACAGTCATGAGTTTCCATGGAAAATCCATAAATGCAAACCTTTTGTCATTTTGAGCTCCCTATTGTAAGCACGCGCCAGGTGGCGTGGCACACGGGGAGAAAAACCCTGTTTTTTGCACAAAAATTTCCAAAAACACCAAAAATGCCCCGAATTTCTTGAAATTTGGGCTGGAGCTTCCTT
This sequence comes from Pinus tabuliformis, assembly GCA_031772625.1. Classification (NCBI taxonomy): domain Eukaryota; kingdom Viridiplantae; phylum Streptophyta; class Pinopsida; order Pinales; family Pinaceae; genus Pinus; species Pinus tabuliformis. The sequence goes on from CM062818.1 coordinate 834,059,043, forward strand.
ATCAAGTGTTATGCTGGCTCAAAGAGGCTTCGATCAATATCTAAAGTCGATCGAGCTCCCTTTTCCTCTTTTGCTTCTTGATTGCCTTCCTCAATTTCGCCTTCAAATTCCTAATTCGGGCCTTGCACACTTTGTTTCGCGCCATGTAGTGGAAAGCCATGTGTCTCAGCATTGCTTTTTCTCTATTAGCCTTCTCCACCAGCTACTCCATGTGAACGTTCACTTTCTCTAAAACATACTCTCGGTCCTCATCTCTTTGCTCCATAGGTCTACCTTGTGCTGCCATGATGTGTTGCCGGTTTTCCTTGATCAGTTGCAACTCTATCTCCGCTTGTCGGTCCTCAAGTTGTTTGTTCCTCTGCTTCAGGTATGTCATATTCCATTTGGTTCTCCAATATTAGGCATGCCGGTAGCTAATGAAATAGAGTCCGGTGTAAGTGTGAAAGTAACACCAGCCAAAGTAACTTGAGCACCATGCAAATGTAGAACAAATAGGTGAGCCAACTCATGGTGAAATTGAACATTTGCAACCTTTTCACAAAACTCATAGCATGACTGAAACTAAAAACAAGACATAGCAAGAGGGCAGGCCTGCAATTCTGTAAGGGTGGTTGGTTCTTCTCTAACATGTCTACCACTCTTATGAGGCCTCCGGGGTGCCTATTCTTCCAAGGGAGAGTCACTTTGGGTTTCTACTTCATAGTCCGATGAATGCTCAGATGCCATGACTGCTATGCAAAATAAATTGAAGACAAGATGACTGTTGTGTATGAACTGTGCTTGAACTACACTTTTTGGTGTTTTATTTCAATTTATGCCACCAAGGGAAAAAACCAATGCAACAGGGACTGTTAGGGATTATTAGGAAGGAGAAACAATATTGAGGAATGAGAATTATTGGGATAATTTTAATTAGGGAGAGGAGGGGGATTTTATATATGGGAATAAGGTTTATGGTTTGGGATTAGTTATATAGGGTTGAGGAGATTTTAATAAGGGCTAGGGTTTTGGGATGTTGAATGTAATGTAGGATTGATCAACTTGGTGGGGGGGTAGGAAATGATGAAACAAGGGAGAAATGGGGAAGGAGGAGTGACCTTGGTAGCAAAACAAAGATTTTGGAACCCACCGCAATCTTCCTTTGAGGCACTTTAGAGGTAAGGTTTCAAGTTTTTGTTTCAACCATTATCATCAATAAACCACCATCACTCAGCACAAAAATGGATGAAACATTAAGATGTTGACCCTACTTGGAAAATCCACGCAAATAAATGGAAATTTGGAGAAATTTCAATGAATTTCAGGCCTTTTAGCCCAGTGCGCCACACCAGTGTAAATTTACACTGGAAATTTTCTCCCAATGCGCCGCGCTCTCTATGTGCGTTGCACATTTTTCCAGGTGACTTTTGGAGGCCTTCCCGGTGTCCAAATTGGGTGAAGGATATCGCGTTGGAAAGGTCTTTGAGTTTACTTTCCAAACCAACCATAATTGTTCAATTTCGAGTTTATTTTCCCTATAAAAAAGCAAATCTCCCAAGAATGGTCAAAATGTGCCAAATGAGGCTGCCTCAAGGTAGAGTGTTGTTACAGTCAACTTTTGAATGTCTTTCTCAACTCCAAATTGAGCTCATGATAGCTCATTGGAAACTATTTGTGTCTAGTTATCATTTGACTCATCAAGAAAGTCATTTGGCCAACTGAGCTAGGAGAAAACTTGATTTTCCCAAGGTCACTGCAGAGGTGCATCAATTCTCCCGAGGCAATTGTATTTTTGACATTTCTCTAAAACCATGACACCTGTGTAAAACATGAAGGAGGTTTTTCTTCCTTGGCCTATTGTGGACAAAAACCTCTCTCATTTTTTTCCAAATTCATCTTTCCTTGCTCAGAAACATCATTGGAGTAAAACCTATCCCGATGTGTGGAACAAGAGATTTGTCGAAATGAAGCGAAATGAAGGGGATAAGCGGCTTCTAAATTCTTCGGAAAATTCTTGGAAGTAGGGAGGGATGTTAAGAAGCAGGGGAAGGTAGAATTTCAAAGATTGAGTGAGGGGAAGGGGTCCAGAAGGGCAAAACACAGGCCTAGTCTAGAAAATAGGGTTTGTAGCAAGAAACTAGGGTTTGTGTGAAAATGAGGAATTTGGGGGATCTCAGTGATTGGAAATGTTTAATAAGGTACATTAAGGATAGGGGAAGGTGTATGAACATCAGGATACAAGTGTTGCTGATGATTAGACCATCCAAGAGAAATTGCCTTCAAAACCCTAAGAGAGGGAAATGACCGTAGCTAGGCGCAACTTAAGCATGAACAAGGTGTAAAATGACCCATTGGAACCTGACATGATGATGACAACCCTCTGAATGATGGTAGACTCAGCTGAATAGTGACATAGACCGACATTTGGACAACCTTGAAAGAAGTGAAAGCAAACCCTAGACCTAATGCCTAGTGACCAAATTTTACTTGAAGACTCACTGAAATGATAAAATTTGACCTTGGCACCTTAAAATCACTTTGTAAGAGCATGTTTGATCACTGGAGGAAGGCTGCAAAGACTGACACTAAAATTGGCTCCAATGGGGATGGTAGCTCCTTGAGGTGCCGAGAACTGCAGATCTTTGGGTGAGCAGACAGTGCCTCCGTCCATTGGGCTATGGAGTCCATTATTCCGACAAACCAACATGACTCAATTTATTGACTGAAACTTGACTGAAACTGACTCAATGCGAACTGAAATGACTGAAAAACTTGACTCTAACAAACTAACTCAAAATACCAAGACCTGAACTTAAAACTTAAAGCTTGGTGGCAGTACATGGCCACCTGTGTTTCTTACAAGGCAATATATGATCAAACTATATCAAAATGCCAATGTAACCAATCAAGCAGATGCCTTCTTGATTGATTCTCCTGATCAGATCTCCAGGTCAACAGTAGATACTTGTAACTGGGCATCCAAAAGGCTAATTGACCCTGATCTCCTTCATCACCGAATACTACAATAATCACCTTCACTGCTGGCTGCAACAGATTTTCCATTGGATCATGAAAAACATGAAGATTTCCCTCCTGCTGAGGAAACAAGATGTCTTCCTCCTTTGATTCTGGTCTTTCTTCACACTGTACTTCCATAAGAGAATGTTCCTGGTCCTCAAAAAATTCTGAACAAGTGGATGAGCAGATTTCCTCTTCAAAGAACATTTCGAAACATGAAACATAGGAAGAAGAGTCTGAAATGGAGTCCTGAATGATCTGATCTTCGGTAGTCTGAATATATTGTAGGTCATATTCATATGATATGATAGCCAGATTGTCTTTGCATTCATCAATCATGAGAAAAGAAACTTCAAATGATTCTTGAAACTCAAGCATGACATTTCTATCATCTACCAACGATTCATCCAGAGAAACTTTTTCAATTACTTGAACAAAGCTCTCACCTTGTTGTTCATGAGTGAACTGGATTACCTCTTTATGAAGACTGTGTTTTGATGACATGAGAACATTTGGATTCATAACTCTGTTTTCTTCATTCTAGGTGACTTTAACAGCAGAATTCTCTTTCATGGGAATTAGTACAAGGTTTTCTTCGTCATCACAATCTGAATTTGAAACTTGACTTCCCTGCATGTTGTCTTCTTCTATGGACAGATATGAAACGACACTTTTTATTTCATCATTTTCAGCCATATAGACCTCTTCAACCTGCTGATCTATAAAGCTGCTTACAGGATTGTCATCCTTTTCAGAAGAGGAAGAAGTTCCTCCCTCACCTTCTTGACCATGTGTACACTGCAGATCTGTGTTAACTTGAGCTGTAACATGACCA